>CM053561.1:1977379-2084844 GCA_028646485.1 Cryptoprocta ferox
CTCTTGAATACTGAAAACAAACTGAGGGGGGAAGGGGAAGGGGGAAAGGTAACGGGGGTGATGGTCTTGGTGGAGGTCACTTGTGGGGAAGAGCACTGGGTGCTATATGGAAACCAACCTGACAATAAACTATAAAGTTAAAAAAAAAAATAAAGCGGCACAGAGAAAACAAAATTCATGTCTGTTTACTGCCATTATTAATATACCTGGATTATTTCAACCTTTTCTTATTTTCTTTTTATTCACCCCACTTTTTTATGCCTCCCTCTCCTTCCCCCCTTTTCTGGTTGATTTTAGATTTTATTTTTTTTACTTTTCTACTACTATAGAAGCTATACACTTTGTTTCTAACTTGTAGTATTACTCTAGATGTTTTAAATATTTATGTATAACTTAAAGCTTCAACATAATACCTAACCCATATCCCCTTAGCGTGTACTTAAGTCTCACTGGCCCTCAACCTACTTGCCGTTGTGCCCAGTAGTTTCTTTCTATCCGTTTTATAAAGCCCCCAACCAGACGTTATTTTATATAGACAATACGTATTCAGACTTACCAATTTATCATGCTTACCATTTTTCTTTTCTCATTATTCCTTCTTGTATCTCAAATTCTGCCTGAGGTCAACTACCTTTCTCTTTGATTACATGCCTTCAAAGATTTTTAGTGAATGGCGGGTGATAATTCAGTTTTTGATTATCCGAATATATATTTATTTGGTCTTTATTCATAAAAGATAGCTTTGCTGGGTACAGAATTTTGGGTGGAAAGATATTTTTCTCTTGCAGCACTTGGAAGATAGTCTATTATCTTCTAGCTGCCATTCTGATGTTGAGAGGTTTATAGTCAGTCCAAATATGGACTATAAGTAGGTGATAGGATTTTTCTGTTTAAAAAATTTTCTCCTTATGTGTTTGGATATGGATTTCTTGTCATTTATCCAGCTTTTAAAAAATCTATGGATTTATATTTCCTTAGCTCTGGGAAACTGTTAGCCATTATTTCTTCAAAAACTGTCTCTCCTCCATTCTCTTCTCCCAAGATTTCAATTAGATATATGCTAGACATTCTTACCTCTTCCACATCTTCTGTCTCTCATGTTTTCTAACACCTGGACTCTCTGTGCCACAGTCTAGAAAATTCCTAACGCTCAACCTTCCAATTAAGCATGTTTCTCTCAGCTTTGTCTAATTTGCTGTTTAGCTTACATACTGAATTCTTCATTTAGATATTTTCTATTCTTAAAGTTTTCCATTTATTTTTACTCTCCCTGGTCATTTTTGATAATCTCTTATTTATTGCTCATGTTTCTGATTTCTTCATCATTTCTTTAAACATTTCATTTGGTATTCAACAATTCCAATACTTGAAGTCCCTGAGAGGCTAAGTCTGTTTTATTCCTGTTGATTTTGATATAAGGTTTTGGTGATCTTGGTTTTTGACTCTCATTCTAATGCTCTTAATCTGTGGGAATACTTGGACCACAAATTGGCACTACTTTCTTTCCATGCAGGATTTGTATTTGCTCTTGTTGAGATCCTGTGAATACGGTCCCCCAATATGTGACTGCTTAGCTCTTTAAAAAAGTTTAGCAAGCCCATCTTGCCTAGACCTCAAGGCATTCCATTGCAGTGGCTGTTAGATGGACACTTATAGCCTTTCAAATGTGCTTATCATTCACCACTCGTTTGAATCTGCACCCCCTGCCTTTCTTTCCTTTTAGAGCACGAGGGGATTGATCTTTGCAGATTTTTCTTAATTTTTAAGGCATTGCTAGACTCCCAGAAGTTAATTTCTATTCTAATTGTGTTTGTAATGGGAAAGCCCTTTAGGCTGTATGTTTCATCATAATGTAGCAGTAGTTGGCCAACAGCATAATTTCAAACTTTTGGCTTTAAGTAGTTTTTTATTTTATTAAAAAAATTTTTTTAATATTTATTTTTGAAGGGGGGAGAGAGAGAGAGAGAGAGAGAGAGAGAGAGAGAAACAGAGCATGGGCCGGGGGGGGGGGTGGCAGAGAGAGAGGGAGACACAGAATCGGAAGCAGCTCCAGGCTCTGAGCTGTCAGCACAGAGCCCGATACGGGGCTTGAACTCACAAACTGTGAGATCATGACCTGAGCCGAAGTCGGACGCCTAACCGACTGGGCCACCCAGGCGCCCCAGTAATTTGTTTTAAAAGTAACACGGTAATAATAATGCGTATCAACAACTGCAAGTACGTTTGAAGTCTGAAGGCTGCATACAATTAGCAGGGAAGGTCGGGCTAGCGGGAGAGATGATATCCAAAGGTCAGTTTCAAGGTGCCGCATAAACCAAAAGAAATATTTGCAGACATATCAAATGCGAAAATAAGCACCTGAGAAACATGGATAAAGAGCCATGTACTGAGCAAGAGATACCGCAATGAGCTCATCGTTCAGTCGTGAAGAAGCAAAAAAAAAAAAAAAAAAGTCATTTTTACTGAAAGCACTTACTTTATGTGGGGCTGCAACCCTGGCTGCTCTTCGTAGTCTTCTATGAGGAAGGGCAGATTTTTAGCCCAGTGGTCTTTAAAGCTTCCAGGCAGGTCCACATCAATGTTATATTCCGTGAGGGGCGTATCCAGGTGTGCGTGAAGATACCGAGAATACTCTGCAGATATGAGATGAGAGCTGACACACCCAAATATCGCTCAAGAAGCATTTTTTATTACTGTCAGCCAAATGCTCTGTAACAAACTGTTAATTCCGAGAATTCTAAATGGAGACTCCAAATTTTAGTAAGTCGCTATAATTATATGATACAGAGTAACTCAGATTACCAGGGTCAAATAGAGGCCAGCCGATCAGGGTCCACTTTGGCTACATTTTAATCCTCTTTCCATGAACACCACCAAAGGTACCACTTGTTAGCTGCAGAGTCTGAGAATCCAAGTTCAGTGTCAGAGCCTGGTTCCCTGTCAACTGATATGAATCAACTGACTGTGCATATGATTTCATCAACCGACTGCTGCTTATCTCTACAGAAGCAGTGCGGAAAAGACCAGGATGTGGAGTGGCCCTCCGTCAGTCTACAGCTCCCATGTTCTACTAACCCGGGGAACAAGAGGAAATCGTAATTTAGAGAGAGTAGCTACACTGTCCAGTAGGCAGCCCGTAGCCACCTAGCTAGTAAACACTTAAAATGTGGCCACTGTAGCCAAGAACCTGTATTTTAAGTGTTAATTTAATTCATCTAAACTTTAAAACTGATATTTGATTCCATCATTAGAAAACGTCAGTATATTTGGAACAATGCACATGTATGAATCTACTTTTTCAACTTTAAATTTTACAAAGCAGGATTTCAAATTAAAAATTTCCAACAAAAATTCGGGGTGCCTGGGTGGCTCAATCAGTTAAGCATCTGACTCTTGATTTTGGCTCAGGTCATGATCTCACGGTTTCGTGAGTTCCAGCCCCATGTCGAGCTCCATGCTGGCATCGTGGAGCCTGCTTGGGATGCTCTCTCTCTCTCCCTCTCTCGCTGCCCCTCCCCTACACTCTCTCTAAAAAACTAAAAAGAAGTAAAAAAACAACTTCCGATAAAAATTTAACATCCAATGTAAGTATAAAGATGTGCTGTGAGTATAAAATATACACATTTCACAGACTTAGTAAAAAAATAATGTAAAATATCTAAGGATATTATTGAATGGTGTTTTCATAATAATTATAGGTTGAACTGATATTATGCAGGCACCGAATCAAATAAAATGTATTACTAAAATTAATTCCATCTGCTAATTTTTCCTTTTTCAATGTGACTACTAAAAACTTAAAACCGCAGGCTCCTAATGTTTACAGTCGGGCAGCAGTGGCAGGAGAGGGCGCATGATGACAGAGGAAAGAGGAAAAGGGGAGTGAAGATCTGAGCGGTGCAAGAACAAATCTGTCACCATGGTGTGCGCTGACGGTGTACAGAATTGTCGGATCACTGCACTGTGTGCCGGAAACAAATCTAACACTGTATGTGAAGTATCCTTCAATTAAAAAAAAAAAAAAAACCCACTTGAAAACAAAATGAAAAAACCAACAAAACAAAAACACTGTTACGTCTGGCCAAGAAAAGGTGAGATTCTGACTAATCACAAGATGACGTAAAGATTTGCTTTCTTCCTCATCCCAACGGAATGTCTCCAAAGCAGGTGAGAATTCTGATAGGAAGGAAATACGTCAAAGCTACCAAATTTACATTCAACAGCAAAAACCTCAGAAAATGTTACTTTCCTATGACTCCTAGGTCTCTAGACCAGATGTGATGCGACCCATCAATACCCAGATAAAGAGGAAAGAACCCATGGGAAGTGGTAGACAAACGTACGGGACTGGTCTTTAGACAAGCGGCCTTCTCCAGTCCACCAAGGGGTGGCTCTGTTCACGTCACCCAGCGCCTTTGGGACTCCGCTGTCTCGTACGAAGCAAGAGAGGCCAGCAATATGATTCACGCAGCTCTGGGCATCGAAAGTCAATGCTTCAGCAATTCTGTGACTTACCTCGGAGATATTTCACTTTCAGATACTCTGGGCTAGCCTTCTGGCCTGGAAGAGGGTCATTTAGCATCACTTTAGTCTGTGCTTTTATTCCTTCGTAAAACTGTCCCATGGCAACATGGCTGAGGCCTTTCATGTACTGGCACACCTCGTTATAGGGTTCTAGCTGCAGACACCGCTAAGGCATGGAGGGAGAAAACGCCCTATTAGTACCAGTACAGCTGCAGATAACTCTGACGTGCTTTATTCTTGGATCTGGAGGTAGACGAGCTTTCTCTCCAGGCGAAATCAGACCAAACACACGCTCTGTAAATCAGTCTATAGGACATGGCAGTGGTTTTGTTCTCTTTCTTTTGCTCAGGTACAAACATTATTCTTGGCCCTCCTCGCTAGTCATTTCACTACATTTTGTTGAAGAATGATCCGAGGGGCACCTGGGTGGCTCAGTCTGTTGAGCGTCCGACTCTTGATTTGGGCGCAGATCATGATCCATGCGGTTCATGAGATCGAGCCCTATATCAGGCTCTGCACAGACAGCGTGGAGCCTGCTTGGGATTTCCTCTCTCCCTCCCTCTCTCTCTCTCTCTCTCTAAGTAAATAAACAGTTAAAAAGGGGGGGGGAGGGGAGAACGTTCCAAGAACTGTTTACAGTGCCTCTCACTTATGGATGCTCACCTTGAAGTTCTTAAGGGCCTCCTGCAGGCTGCCGTGGTGATAGAGCATCATTCCCCGCAGCTGCAGGGTCTGGACATGATTTTGGTTGAGCAACAGCGCCTTCTGAAAGCTCTCAGTGGCCGCTTCAAAATTGCCCAGTTCTCTAGGTATTTGACAGTATGAGGAAGACAGTATGCTCATTAGACTTATGAGCACAGTGCAGAACGTTTCAGTGAACACACAGAGTAAGTTAGCCTAGAATTACGGTCCCATATGAACATCTGATACCTCGATATGGATTCCCTTTTCTACTTCACCACTTTACACTTTGACACATCCCATCCCACTTACTTTTCCCAACTCTTACTAGACTACAGGATAACCACAAAGCCCTTGAAATTCTTTGGGGAAAATGAATGTATTGATTTCCAAAGGCAAGTGCTTATTCAAATCCTTTTCCCCAATTCACGGTGAGTTCCAACCCTTAAAAAACTGTGTGTAAATTTTAGTATTTAAATAAAATCATGTTTCTCCTTGGGGGGTTGGGAAGTATGTAGGTTACAATCATACACGGGTGTATCATTCTGAATCAAATTCATAGGCTGAAAATTGTATTTTTCTGTCACGGAAGTTACTTCACTTAAAATCCAGTAAATCATTTTGTAAGTTAAAACATCAGAAAGAAAGTATATTTTAGGATGGTAATCATTTCAGAGTAGAAATGATTATTACTAGCCTTCTTTTACCTATTAAATTTTTACAAATAACAAAAGCACCTTCAAAACGTCCCATGGGTCTATTTTCTGTAAATAATATTTTTTAAAATATAATATCCACTTAACATTTATATATCACTTTACTAGCTACTCTAGGGGCTTTCAAATCAGTTTTCAGTGTATGTCTCCAACAATTCTGTGGGACAGCAAGGATAAGTATGGGACAGCAAGGATAAGTATCATTTAAGTCGAAAACGAATGCAAAGACACTTTCTTCAAGTCAGTGTTAAGAGAGCGTCTCCAATGACCGCATCAGATAAATAAGCTCTTGAATTCAATCCTTCCCGAGTGAGGTGCCTAACAGAGCTCTGAGGGGATCTCTGTTACTGTCTCTTTCCTAACTTTTAAGAACCTCGTAAGGGAGAACCCTGAAGCTCAGGGAAGTGGAGGAGGCACAAGGCTGGAATGGGCAATCCAGAACCGGAACCGAATCTCTTGACTCCTGAATCCCGAGGCCTTCCGTCACGCCATGCAATCTCCTTTTCGGGTCAGAGTGTAAAACTTTTTGAAAGCCAAAGGTCAAAGGAGCTCTACTGGTCAGGGTAACACCAGGAGTCAGGACGCCAGGGTCAAAGCACAACTCCTCCCTCCTGATAGAGGTGCACTAGAACTGTATCACAACTGATCATATTGATAATCATCAATATCATCCTATGGAAGATAATTTTCTATCCTTTTAATCAAGGAATCTTCAAACCAATCACAGGCATGTGGGAATTAACCTTATTTATTGCCTAGAAAAGCAGCAGTGTCTATGACTCAACCAGCATCTAATGCCACTAACAATAAATCTTGAAGGACTAACATTTTCTAGACCAACATATACAAAGCGAAGTCATTTTAAAAGATGGTATATATGTCATATCCTCTGACCCATCGTTCTTTCTATATTCCAGAGAAGCTCTCGGCAAGCATATAAATGCCTATGTGATTTAGAAGGACAATCTCTTTGGGTAAGAAGGAGGAAATGCAATTTCTTTTAAAACATCACTATTATATGAAGCTCTCTCACCTCCCCAGTCTACACCCTCCCTCCTACCCTGACTGCTATTACTTTTCTTACCTGTAGGCCTGTCCGAGACTTTTATACGCATCAATAAAATCCACTTTCTGCTTCAAGGCTTCTTTGAAGGACTCAATAGCTTCCTGAAAAAAGTATATAGAAAATTATGTCACTTGCATAACTATTAAAATTGAGTTTCACTTAAATCACTAAATATATAATATACATGGTCTTGGAGTGATTTTCTTTTCTTAAGATGAGGAGTTCAAAAAAAGAGGTAGACAGTCTGACAAACTGAGTCAGGAGGATTTGATCTCAACAGTGAACAAAGCCTCTGCTCTGGGCAATAACAGGTTTCTC
Organism: Cryptoprocta ferox; assembly: GCA_028646485.1. Classification (NCBI taxonomy): domain Eukaryota; kingdom Metazoa; phylum Chordata; class Mammalia; order Carnivora; family Eupleridae; genus Cryptoprocta; species Cryptoprocta ferox. Next base: position 1,984,685 of record CM053561.1, read on the forward strand.
CCTTTCAGAACGGGAAAACGGCCTCCCTCCACCGATTTCATTAGGTAACGATATCACCTCCGTGTCCTTATCATTTCTTTGATTAATAAAGGCCTCGTGGAATAAAAGTAAGCCTACGAGCTGTAGAAAATAACTTTAAATGATCATAACTAGCAGCATTTAAACTGAACCAGCAAAAGAGACAAAAAAGCAAGCCCAAGGTGAAATTGTTCATTAAGAAAAAAAAAAAAAAAAGCACCAAGGCTCCTAGATTGACTATGTGAATGATTCCCATACTCTACAGGACAAAGAAACAGTAAAACAAAACGGAGGCCTTGAGGTTGGGGCCTCTGGGGGCGTAGCTTTGTGCCCGCACAACTCTGGGTCTGGGGCTGACAGAGTGAGAAGGTGGCACAGGTGTTATGCTCTAGGGAGGAGCCTGCCGGGAACGCACAGTGTGCCTGGCCGCTGCGGAATCCCCTGGAAACTGTTAGTTACTACAATGTACCAGTCTGCTTCCCAATAAACATCCTGAGCTTAAACTGTATTCAATATGCTTCCCATTATGACTTGATTATTTACTGTGATAAAAAATGATGAAGACATTTCACACATCTCCCAAGGAAAAGACGTGTTACGTTAAAGGCTACAAAGTACCTCTCGAGGCTTTCACGAGAAAGACTTTAAAACTTCTGTGTATTTCACACCTGATTAGATAATTCATAGCAATAAAAACTACTAACATGTCAAATGCCTTGCACATGGTAGGCACTCAATAAATATTTAGTGATTTGGTAGGCACACATTCCTAATTCTTTTCTAAAAACAATCATTCGTTCCCTGCTTCTTGCTTTTCTCTGAAGGAGGCAGCAGGGTAGGAGGGGCTGGCTTTCAAACCCTCCTAAGGCGACAACGGGGACAACTGACTGTGTACTGTTCAGCGGAAGGATGAGAACAGAGAAATGTTAACACTTGAATGTTAAAGACTACTCTCCATTAGGCCTCTGGCCCGGACACAGTCTAAATCTTTTGGGCTTTTTACAACTACATTTTCAATTCAACAAACATGTATTGAGCGCCTACTATGTGCCGGGGGGGAGGGTGAGGTACGGGGGACACAAAGCCGAGCAAGTCATTCTCTCTGTCCTCGAAGAACTCAGTCTAGTTAGAAAGCCAACGACTTAACCAGGTTATTAGGATAGAAACTAAGCACTACGAGAGAGATACGAGAGTCTCTGGGGAGAAAGAGGCAGGAGCACCTGACTGAGCCTGGGACACCAGGGGGGCAAGTGACAAGTGAGCTGGGTCTGGGAGAATGAGGAGGGAGGCGGAGGAAGAGGCATCTTGGGCAGGGGGACGGTGGTGCGCAGTGGCAGGGGGCTCAGCAGTGGGGGGGGCGGCGCAGGACGGCAGGAGTGCGGGTGCACGGGTGGGGGCAGGGGAAGGGGAAAGACGGGGGGCCAGGCGGCTGTGGCGAGCAGGGGAAGGGCCTCCACCAAGCTCTGCAGTGGGGGCATCGCCCTGGCAGCAATGAGGACTGGGGGCTGTGAGTAGGTGCAGGACCCCACAGTACTGACTCTAGAGAGGACTGCCACTGGCCCCAACAGAGCAGGGGGGCTGGGCAGGGGAGGGGACGGAGCCCAGTGAGGAGGGGGCTGCAGGAGCCCAGGCAAGGGATAACGAAAGCTCAAACGGAGACGGTGTCTCTGAGGACAGGAAAGAAGGGTCAGACTCAGGAGCTACTCTGAAAGGCAAACTACGAACCTGGTGGCCGTGGAGGGAAGCGGTGAGGGAGGAGGGAGGGCGGGAAGCTTGGGAGCGTTAGCCAACGTGAGGGAGTAGGGGGGCCGGCTGCGGGGCAGGGGCGGGAGGGGGCGATGAGTCCGGCTGGGGCACGGGAAGCCTGGGGTGTTTGTGGACGTCTGGGGGAGATGCCCGGGCCACGTCTGCCGCCCACTGCACTTACAGCACGCTGGGACGCCACAGTTCTTCAAAGTCTGACTTCTCTCCAGCTTTTAAGAGTCTTTGGTTTCGGGGTTCCTGTCTAATCACTGCACAGCTCTCTACCTCATTCTGCCAAAGAGGGGACACAGCAGAATCAAGATGTGAAGCCACTCGGAACAAAGACACTACGTTCGAATGAATGAATCGGTCTCTAAGCACACGCGCTGGCTCGGGGCTTGCTTGCACGGCGAGGGCGGGCGACAGCCCGTCTAGGCCGCCACCCTCCTCCCTCACCGGGGGGTGGGTGGCCATCACTCCGGCCTCCCCGCGCCACTGAGACGAAGAGAGCAGTCGCAGGGACCTCTCCACGTGAAGGCTGACGAGAACACGTGTGCTCGGAATGCACGATTCTCGAAATACCCTTAGGACACAGATCCGAGCGAAGGGGCTGCCGTTTTCCCCAGGGAACCCCACGCGCCTGACCGATCTGCCAAGTCGGACGGCTGCGCGACGTGCCGTGTCGTACTGCCTGCGTCATTTCCAACGTACGGCCTCATGAAGGAAATAAGCAACCCACCCGCCTAATTCATTGCTAAGTTGCCGCTGACTGGGGCAGACCAGCTTTAGGATACAAAGGCAGCTCCAATTCACGCGCCCATTTGGTACGTCACCTCTACGGTTAACAAGAGAAATAAAGAGATCTACGCTAAGTTCGTTAGTTTAGGGAAGACACGTCACCACTGACTCAGTTTCCCAATCTGTGTAACCAGGACACCCTCTGCTCCTTCTATACTTCGTGGGGACGCCGTTGGGATGAGCGAGACAATACGTAAACACTCTGACCTCCTCGGACAGCAGGTCTATAAAAACGCAAAGAAAAAGTTCCCATCTAGTACACGTCGAGGCTGTGTTTACAAGCGCAGCGAAAAGCAGAAAGCGCCACGTGGTCTGGCGAGATTGGTTCCCTGACGGGCCCGTGGGACAGAAGCACGGTTTCCAGGTTCTCATCACGTGGGTTTGGAACAAGCCAAACTGAGTTTCAGACCCTGTGCGGCGCGTAGCGTGTCTCTGTGCTCTTCTCTGAAAAATTCTCAAGTCCGAGGAGCACAAAGAGCCCCCCCGCCACGTTCCTCCACTCGGCTTTATGGTTCACGGGGGAACCCGCTGTCTGCATTGGTTCACTTTAAAAAATATTTTTTCACCTTTCAGTACTGATTGCTGGTGTTTGTTGCATTTCAAATGCTTCTCTCCTCCGTGAGCTGCTCGAGGGATAGCCTTTGCGTACGGTATTGTGATGATGGGGTTTTTCTTAATTTAAGGTGACTGAGGGGAGGTGAGAGGAATAGGGGCAGATACAGAATAAAACTGGAAAAGCCCATCTGGCAGTTGCTCAAAGCACATTTTAAAGAACTGCTCCCGATGCCTAGGGCTGCCGGCCCGAGTCCCGGGGGAGACGGGAAGTCTGTGAGGACCACCCACCACACCCTGGCAGGAAGGACAGGAAGAAAATCTCAACAGTTCCCTCTGGTTTGGTAGTTTGTGGATGGGAGTTTTTTGTTTTGTTTTTTAAGGTCTATGACACTTAAATGTTCACATGTAACATGATCTGTAATAACTAACACCTGATCCGGGTTCATTGCTCTGAAAGTACTTTTCACACATTATTTTATTGAACCCCTTCAAGAGGCAGACAGCAGAATCATCTGTACGTGACACAGAGAGAAGGGGTGGCTGAAAAGGCTTACGCAGCTCGTCCAGTGGGACAGTTCACAGGGTTCTGAGCGGGAGCTCCAGCCAGGACCCTCCAACTCCAAATCCAACGCTCGGTCCTTGAAATTCATTTAGTCTACGTGTACTTATTGAGCACTTACTATGTGACAGGCGCTGCCCATAACCCTGAGGATTTACAACGTGTGGCCTTTTTACAGGTCAACACGCCCAAGAGCGTGTGTGTGATCCTCAGAACGACTTTCTGTAACACAATGCACGTTCTTGCTGCCAGCGCACCCTTCCTGCGACGCGCTCCCGAATTCTTCACAGCTGTCAAGGTTAAGGTAAAGAGCAACCTTCTCTTTGCAGACTCTCTTGACCCGCGAGTCAGCATGAAGTGGTTTTCACCTACGCAGGCGGACTCAGGCCAGCCTGTCTTCAGACTGGCAGCTCGGGCGGGTCCTGCCCCAGAGCTCTGACCCTGTGCCGGCCATGGGCGCCAAGGAGGCCACTGTGAGAGACCAGGGCTCTGCTCCCGGCCCCCAGCCAGGTCTCTGCCCCAAGATCAGGCTGCTGCACCATAGGTCCTCAACACGCTCAGGGAGTGACAGACCAAGGACAGGAGGCAGGGACGGGCCGGAGGTGACACTGCCTCTCCACACATCAGTCGGCGTGGACGACGCCTTCTCTATTTCCTTCAACTCCTTCCCTGCAACGCAATCTCCAGGCGGCAGCAGCCATGTGTTCGTTGTAGAAATGTCTCCAGACCCCACTCCTGGCGCCCCCGGGAGCCCGATCAGGTCTCCAGCTACCAGGGTCTCCCTGTGGTCCTCTGCCCCCAACCTCCCCAGCCACTGGCGTGTCAGAATCCACCCGCTAAATGGCAGATGTGGTCTCAATGACATCTTTTCCCCCAAATCTAGATTTTACGGCTCTCTGGGCTCACAAATGAAGCCAAGATGCTCGGCATAGCACTCTAGACATTTTGGGGGCCTCTCCTTGGCCGACTTGGCAGCTCAACTCCCTTACACTCAAACCTGACTATTTGCCACGCTGCAAGCTGGCCGTACCTCCGTGTTCGACACGAGCGCTCACGCTTTGTCTCTGCCTGAAGGAGCTGGCCGCCCCCAATCCACTCCACCTGCAAGGCCCAGGACAAAGTCCACTTGCTCTCTGGAACCTTCTCTAACACCACAGTGTAAGTGAATCCTTCCTATCTCCGTTTCCAAAGCACTTTGCTTATATTACCTTTTTTCAGTGTATTTGCCATATGATAAATTATACGTGGGGCAGAGCGGGGGAGGGAGAACTTGATGAACTGCATCCTTCCTAAGCGTAAAGTGCAAAGAATTCTTTCTCCCTCTTTATCCTTGTCCCATTGGCACCAGATAGTAGGAGCTCAATAAATACACTGGCTCAAACTCCTTCCTAAGATAAGCCAATTAGGTGGACACGTGAGATGTCATTTGCAAAAGGCCAAGGGAATCCCATTAAAGTCTTCCCACCCTCGAGAGAAAGCAGGATCATTATACTGTACACATATTGCGTAATACTTTCACCTTCAAAAGTCCTCTGTGAAAGAAAGTTAGACCTTTGTATAGCATAGCTATAGGCTGGTTTTTGTTCAGTTCTAGCGACTGCTGGAAATCTTCGTGGGCGGTCGCGTAGTCCTACAGAAAGGAGAGCAAGGGAAAAAATAACAGTAGGATTCGTTAGATATTCAGACATTTCCTACTTTTGATTGGTAGGGGGAAAATCCCATTTCATTCCGTGCCCTCTGGCTTTAAAGGGAACATTTCATGACCATAAATATCAGCTGAATGCTTATCGTGTTTGTTGAAACAGTTGGTTTTCTTAGGAAATTGACAGGGAAAATCCCGCAAAGGTTTACTTTAAATACGCTGTCTCAACTACAAAAAGATTATAGTCTCTCTGCCCCTTCCCTGCTCACGCTCTGTGTGTGTGTGTCTCTCTCTCTCTCAAAAATAAATAAACATTAAAAAAAAAGATCATTTATAAAAACAGTATTAAAGTCATAATCTGTTAGAGAAACTTACCAAATTATTTTCTAGTATTAGCACCTTGTTATACTGAATAGTTTGTTTTTAAATTTTTTTGGACGTTTATTCATTTTTGAGAGACAGAGCACAAGCGGGGGAAGGGCAGAGAGAGAGGGAGTCACAGAATCTGAAACAGGCCCCAGCCTCTGAGCTGTCAGCGCAGAGCCCGGTGTGGGGTTCGAACCCATGAACCATGAGATCAGGACCTGAGCTGAAGTCAGACGCTTAACCGACTGGGCCACCCAGGCACCCCTACACTGAATACTTCTAAAATGATTATGCCATAGGTCAGCCTTAACATGTGTTATGCTGAGATTTTTTTCATATCTATTTTCTTTTGCAATAGAAAATTGTTACTGAAGTTACGTAAACCCACACAAATAACGCTCGCAATCATAAATACCACTATGACGATAAAAGATAATCTTGCCAGATCTGGGTCACTGCCACCGAGAAGCTACAGTCTGAGAGGCCATGTTGGTTCCAGTTATGGCTCTGGCTCCCCAAGGAAAATCAAACTGTGCCTTTCCGTTTCACACACATCAATAACACACGCACCCGTTTCCCTGTTCTGTTCTGCCATGTGCAAAAAAGGCTGAAGTATTGTCAGTGAACCAAATCTCTTCATTTTCTCTTTGTTTTTTTCCCCCAAGTCTCGAATTAGTTACTGCTGACAGTTCAAGCAAAAGAAAATGTGCTCTTGGTACTTAACATTTCTCCCCTGGTTTCAAATTCAGCTAAAGAAAGTGTTTTTATAATCGTCTTATATCACAAGCATATTATTATGCAGCCCCAAACCCAAATCTATCAAAGAGCAGCTTTCAGAAGTGAACAGAAAAGTGAAGTCTCTATTATCACAAAAGAAACGTTTCAAGGCAAAAATAACTCACCTCTGATATGAAGTACAGGGTCCCCCGGTGTCTGTACAGCCGTGCTGAGGGCTGCAGTTGAATAGCCTTGGTGAGATCATTCACTGCTTCATTAATTCGTCCCAGAGGGGATAGAATCTATAAACCCAAACATGTAATTAGGGGAGAAACCTTCCAGGGATCAACCCCCAAACTGCCAATGTTTTCGACTTTTCAAAGCCACCTCGCCACACTCCACTCACAAGATTACTTTCCCGGCAGCAAGAATCCTTGACCCCACATACTCCACAGTGAGGTTCAAAGTCAACAGGCTGAGGGGCCGCTGGTCTTTGTCCTGCAGAGTGGGAGGCTGACGAACTACAACTACAGCAATTGCTCTGTCTCGGGTTCATATTCTGGGTTACAACAGATGTCGCTTTTCTTGAAATGGGACCCTTTTCTTTTCAACCTATCATTATCTTTTAATACGAAATTTAGCATTTCAAAGTTAATCTGAAGGGTAACTTTGAACCATTGTAAGTAGAGAAACTGATGGACACAGATTAGAGTCCTTCATGGTCTTTAGCGAGGCCCTCTGTGGTACCAAGGGCTGACTGACAATCTAAGATCCCAGGTGTCTGTGGAGCCCCAGTGCATTAACTCTCAGCTCATCCGTCAAGATCTGCAGGGCGGAAGAACAAAGGTCTGCAGGCTTGTTTGGGAAGCCCTGGTGATGCAGCAGTCACCTGTGTGTGCAGGTGACAATGACAACACAGAAGACAGCTGAGAATGCAAAAGTCCACCCAGAGGACGTAAGAAAATCCAAAATGGGTCATCAGGACTCACGCAATCAAGTTCAAGCATTTCACCCTGACCAAATGTCCTGAAATTTGGGTTAGTTTTGTTCTCATAATATAGGTCATTTTCATCAGGTTCCACCACGTGGTTTCCTACTCTACAGGAACTGAAAACCAGCAGAAGAGAGGGTTCGGGCAGGCACATCACCAGTGGCAAGAGTAGCAGGTCGGAAGAAGGAAAGGAATTATTATTATGGAATTAATATGTATTATGTTTTATAATTAATACGTACTATGGAATATATACCTGAGAATTCAAAAAGCAGAGCAGTCTGGGGTTATATTTCGGAAGGAAGAACATCCCTACCTAAATTATTAACCCTTAGGTATGTAACTGAATTATCACACCTCAGCACAATAATCGACCTTCATAATAATGACCTGAATAACTAAAAAGGTTAAATTATGTTCATTAAATATAGACTATTGCAGCAAGTATGAAAGAGAAAGATTTCTCATAAAGTAATTTCAGACCTATGTAAACGGTAAGCTATAATTTAGCTGGAAAAATCACGTTGAAGTGATCTTATTGCCCAGTGATGCCAGGAAAGGGGAATATATATAATATATATAATCACTGAAAATTACTTTTTGGATTACCAATATCATTTTTGGGTACACGACTAGCTTTTGAGTGGATATATGAAACCTCTAAAGCTGTTGAATAGGCCTTCTTTTCTTAGAGCATTTTAACATAACATCAGAGTGATGGAGGGGAAAAGCATCAGCACCCCTCCCCAGAGCAGATATCATCAAATCTCAACCTAAAATCCAACAAGGCTCTCGTGCAGTAATGAACGAATTATAATCCCTTTACCCTTATGGTTACAATCCAAAACAGACAAGAGGTAATGAATTATATCATTAATTGAGGAAGAATTGTATTCAGAAACCCAAATTCCCAATAAGACATAAAATTCACTTTATAAAACTGAACTGTAACTTTAGACACTGTAATTCTGAGAATACAAACATCACAAATACAGTTGCTAAATTACTAACACATTTAGTGTTTTCTTTACTTCTAAGTTTTCTCCCCCCGAAGAGGAAAGAAGTTATTTTTCCTTTAGTTCAACTATGAAATCCCAATACGTCAGATGATTAAAAGTTAAGTTTTATCCAGTTTGAATATGTTAACAAATTCTAAAGCATTTGATATGGTCAAATGAGCGGTAAAATGAAATCTGGGTAGTTTAAGATTACATTATGAAACGGTAAGAGGAACACGTTTTATGAAAAGGAATGCCTCACCGCACACTCCTTTCTCTGATCTGAACACCGTTTCTCCACCTTGTCCCCCAAGCCGTGGGCTCTCTCGGCAGACACTCGCCCACCCTGCCCCCGCCAACCTCCCCCAAGCCCTGACAAACCACGCCTTTCTGCTCCTAAAGAAGCACTTGGTCTTCGTGTCTCCTATCACAAATACGACTTGGTATTTTCACCATGTTACCTCTGTCTCCACTTCAGGTCCTAAATTCCTTCAAGGTCTGGTTGTGGTCACCCTTACCTGCTCTATGTCTCTATGTAGATAAGCATGTGTCCCAGGAATTATACATTAGCGCGCGCGCACACACACACACACGTGCACTTGTAATGGTTATAAATTTCATTCCGACCATAGATTACTAAACTATGTCATAGATAAACATGAACACTGACAGTAGTAGTACCTGTTATAACCACATATTTTAATGCTAAATATTACTATTAAATGTTAAATTCGGAGTATCTTTCAGTCAGTCCATAATTTTCTAGTAACTTCAACCATGTTTAAAGACATAAAGTACCTATGGAGGAAAATACGGTAGATAAGGGAGCTTTAAAATTTATAAGTCATAAAATAAGAGGAAAAAAAGTCTGAGATTCAACTAATCCAATAATGACAGAGGAAAAAAGAAAACCGCACTCACTTCTGCTCGCTGTTCAAATACCTCTGGACGATCTGGTTCCAAGGTAATTACTCGGCTCAGTTCGAACAGAGCAAGTTCAGCATTCTTAATGTCCTTGAAAAGGCATTAGCTTAGTATGAGATACACTGTTACTCAAAACCAGGTTGAATAGTTTTTCTGAAAAAACTAAAGATTTAGTAATGATATAACTACTTATTTAGAAGTAAATATGCACTTAGCTTCAAGACAAAAGATCTGCTGGTTTACATTAAGTTATATTACAATTACTTAACTCACTCAAGTCTACCTACCCATCAGTAGCCCGTTAGACCTGGCTACGGATCACAAGTTCCGCTGATGGTAGGTTATTTTCTAAACTGAACCTATTTAAACACTGAATCAATGAATTTCAAGGGATGAGTATGTGGATGGATACCAGCATGCAAAATGATGCTGACCAGTGGCAATGTGGGGACACAAAGGGGCTGAGTCAGTGTCAGTCAAAACCCCTAAGCCTACATACCTACACCTTGGGAAGTCGAGGTAAGTTCTCTTTAAAATTTGCATGTTATTTTTATATTAGAAGTATGAGCATGTTACTTTTACATTAAAAATGCATTAAAGATACAAGCAATTTCATGACCAGATACAAAATTAAATGAGGTGAGAATTAGGAAGAAGCTTATCTCTGACAACTTCCGTCATTTATTGATGCTTTGAATGTAACATGGTTTCCTTCCATAACACCTCGGTCATTCCCAAATCTGAGTTCGTTCTCAGTCCTCTATGTCTCAGAAGTATACAAATATTGTATAAAATCTCTCCAATAGGCCAGCACCGGATTGGTACAATTTTTTTAAATTGGCAAAGACACAAAAGTGATGCTTCTCCCTCAATCATTATTAATTTGAGTATTTCTAGTACACAACAGGACAGGAGAATAGTTTGTATATAATGTTCTAGACTGAAAATGCAAAGATCTGAATCTTCAACTATTTCTTTATTTACCATATAATCTCAGGAAAATCTTCATTTTTACACCGTGGTGCCTTTGTTGAGTAAAACAGGTTTATTATAACCTTCCTTCTGCATTCCCCAGAGAAATAAGGGGAAGAGGGCTAAAATGATATACTTATCTGGGGGAGAGTATAATATATGATAACAAATACAAAGAATCTTTACCAAAAACAAGAAAACCCTTTTGGTCTTTTATTCAACCTTTAAAAATTGTGAAAGAAACTCAAATTCTAAGTCCTACTGCACTGTAGATCCCTAGATTCCACTTCTACGGATGAATATCTCTTGAGAATTCAGTCAAGGTCTCATGCCTTCCTTGCTCTATGTCCAGCTCATCGTGAAATGCAGTTTAGGCTGGCAAGGCTGTCCTTTTAGAGCGGATGGGAAGATGGACTTCCAGGAGCCCTGGGTAGAGATCCCCAGTCCCCCGCCCCCACCTTCCTGGCCACGTGATGTTGAGCACATTCTCTAAAGCCACGTTCTCAGGCGGGAACTGGCGTGCCCCCACTGCGCGTCCATCGGCGCTCAAGCAACGGGGAGCGGTTCTGTCGGAACCCTGGTCCAGGTCAGGTCATGTTAGGCGCTATGGCAAGCGTAGCTATTCCATACTCACATGTAATCCCTTCTTTCCATAGGCTATCCCTCGGCCATAAATTGCACTAACCAGATCAGGCTCCTCCTAGTCAGACCAAAACAGAAACACGTCAAAAACTATAAACAAAGCAAAACAAAACAAATCAGTTTCTGCGTAAAGCGCGTTAACACCACAGCGACAAGCTCTAGGTTATGCTACCGCCACATATACGTCCACACGCGGTCCCCAACCTGCAGAGTCTGTGTGCTTGAGGCTCATTTGAATGAGACATGTGATTAAGGTTCTTTGCATTAAAAAAAATAATAAAGAGAACCAACATTAACGAGCCCTGTGCTAGTTTCTGTCGCACGGTCATCTCCTTTAAAACACAGTCCTCTCAACAACCCTATGACCAGCAGCATCCACGATCGTGTCCCCCGGGGGAGAGACGGAGGCCCGGGGAAATAAACGGTTAGGAGTGAAGCACCGGGCAATGCCTCTTCCTAGTTTGTCCCCCTCACATAGTCATGAAATCATCTGAAAAGGGAAGAGCCTCCCACTGCCAGCCCCATCGAGCAACGAGAAATGAGTCCACTCCACAATCAGTTGGGGTGAATGCAGTCCTTTGTACTACGTGTCAGGATAGGAACCAGACCCTTTCTGCAAGCCACCCCAGATGGACTAGATGAAACCCCCTCAGGCCCAAGGACGGGGTCCTCTGCCTCGCCACCAGGTCCCCACAAACAGGTCAGTGATATAAATTGTCCCACCTCCCGAGGGAAATGTCTCTCTTCTACATTTAGCCTCTGCAATTTCTACCTCTTCTCGTAATCCTTCCCCTGCATTTAAGAAAGAAGAGTAACAGCTTCTGGCTATGTGGTCTGGGGTGAAACTCTTGATGCTGCTAAAGAATTGAACAGAACTGTACCAGACGAGGCACTTCGTAGACTACTCTATAATTCGGTTTCAAATGTGAGATAGGGTGTCTGCCTGCCTTGCAGAAAAAGACACAGCAACTTCAACAAGAAAGAGAAAAAGTAAAGAAGATTCCATATATTGGAAAACAAAACAGGCTACGTGAAACAGAATCAGGTACACCTGTATCAAGCAGCAATCTGGTGCTTCGGTGGCCTCAGCCAGGTGACCGGCTCACGGTGTATACAAATGGGAAAAATTCAAGTAAACAGTGACAGATCTCCAGCTTCACTTGAAAAATCAAAACATGCAGCAAAGGTAAGCCCACATTTTTGCATTCTCTCATGAAAAAAAAAAACTAACTAGAGCGAAGTACTGGCTGCTTCTTTAGACGAGGGGTCTGTATTCATCAGTTTCCCAGAAGCCCACCCATCACCTCGATGTCACGGCAATCCTCTTCACTCATTTAAACCTCTTTCCGGGCTCCAGACAATTGTGTTTGGAGTTGGGATTTATAACTTATATGTGACTGGCATGGACGGCACCATGCTATTCGCTAAGTGGGAAAAAAGCCCAAGTTACAGAACCGCAGAGGAATGGCACCTCCTTTTATAAACAGTACTTATAAATGATTTGTGTGGGCCAGTACGTGTGCAGAAAAGAATGCTCCAAGATGCTAAAAGCAATTTTCTCTTGGGGGTGGGATTACTAGATACATTCCCAGTCTACTTACTATTTCTTTTCATTGTTTAAGACAAACATGTACACATTTATAGTCAGAACAAGATGTTTTAAGTAATATGCATGATAGAAAACAGACATTAAATAATGGGAATATTTGTTATAAACTATAGAAAATCTAGAAAATGAAGAAAAGCACAAAGAAGAGAGTAAAGGGCACCCCATAATCTGGCCACCCAGAGATAGCAACACTTGAAACATTTAAATATCCTCCCTGGCTGGAAAACTGGAAAGGCAGAGAGGGTAGTTTGGAGGGAGAGGGACACAGACACAGAGGGCGAGGAAGAGCAGGAACAACAGGATGAGGAATTAAGGTAAGACTGCCAGGAGACAGAACAGTCCCCAGGGAACAGCACCTCGTCCAGGCTGGGGCAGGGGCGGTGAGCCCACATGGCTCCTCCCCTGTGAGGTCGTGCTCCAGTGAGAGGAACACCTACTCTCAGATTTGTAATGTCTCAAAATATATTATCTAAGAAGCTTTTCTCCTAAAGCTGAAAAAAAAATTATGAGGGGCAAATCAGAAAAAAAAAAAGTGTACTTAAATAAACAGTTCTTCTACTGAAGAGGCAGCTCCCTGTGGGCAGGGCCAGGCACTCGGGGGCTCCTCTGCATCTCCCCACCAAACACATCCTCTCAGGAAATCCCGGCGTCTTGCCTCCTGAATACACCTGCTGTCCCTCACTCCCAATGCACCCGACGCCCTGTCCGATGCCTCCCTGGCTCACTTACGCGACTGCAACCGACTTAACCACGTTTCTGTTTCTTCCCATCTAGTCTCCGGCCCCACACTAAGAATTATCTAACAGCGAAGTCTGATGTCACCCTAGCTGAAATTATTCACTGGCTCCCTAATACCTACAACAGACACATTCAAACATGTTGTTGCTCTAACTCATAGTAAAATGCCTTTTACATTGTAACCCAGTATACACATATTATGTATGTAACATGCGCGCACTCACATACATTCATTAAAAATAAAAGCTGCGCTAAGTCAAACCTAGTCTTCTTATTTATAATGCAATCTGGTATCTTCTATCCTAGTGTATTTCATTTTTAAAACAGTGCTAGTCTTCACTTGCCAATCAATTTCAGGCCCTACTAAAAGGTAGCAACTCACACTTCGAAAAACAATGAGGTAACATCTAAATGCTTTTGTAGAAAATATCATTTTCTTGCCTTACTATTCAGTCCCACCTCCTTCCACTTTCCACTCATAATTCATACTCTGTAAATGAGCACTACTTCAGAGTTCCCTAGATATAAGATGCTCTCCCAAGCTCAGGGCGCTGCAGATGCTAGTCCATCTGCCGGGAACACTCACCCACCACCTCAGCTCAAACACTACCTCTCCTCTGACTCCTTCCAGACTCCCCTGGAAAATAAATAAGCTCCTTTGCCTTGGTTCCTCCTGTGTGTTGTATAGACATTAGTCATTTGGTCAACAAATACTTACTTAGGACCAGCTTTAGCTATGTCTGGTTTCGTGTGCTAGAAATACCACAGTAATCAAAAACAAAGACAGAAGGCAAGATTCTTGCCTTCTTGGAGTTCAGCCAAAGAACCACAAATATAAATGTAAAGTTACATCTTTAGTAGGAGCTAGAGTAGTAAATGGTGCTTTTAGAAAACCCATAAAGGCTAGACACAGTTAGGAAGGTTTCCCCGAGGAAGAGGTACCTTGGCTGAAATGTGTAGGGGGGGGAGGGCATCTCAGAGTAGCTGGTCCAGGCAGAGGGAGCCAAAGGCCCCAAGGCAAGCAGGGAGCATAGCATCTGCTCCAAGATGAGGTTGTGGAGGAAAGCAAGGACCTTCTTAAGGATTTTACTCTTTAAGCTAAAAACAACAGCAAAGTATGTGTGTGCTTTACAGTGCAAAAGTTCACATGTATGGATAGTGTGCATGCGTGTGGAGGGTGTGAGGTGATAAGCCGGGAAACCATGGCTGCACCGGTCACCTGGCAGGTGACAGTGGCTTGGCTGTGGTTTGAACAGAGCAGGGAGAAGCAGAGGGACGCGAGGTACTTGGGAGCTATCCAGATGGAGTTGGTGCTGAAGTCAGTAGCACACAGATGTGCGAAGCAGGCAGACTCAGGTTCTCTAGTAGACAGGGTGCCACCCACTGAGCCAGGCAGCACTGGCACATGACCAGGGCTTCTTTCTCAGTTATGGGTAGGAGTATGTGGAGGGATTAGGGGAAAGCATGCAGTCAAGCTGGAACCTCATAATGGATATAATTCCATTGAAGTCATTCTCTTATTACTCCTTAAATTGCATCTGCACATTTGTCACCCACGGGAACACAATCTCCTCAAGGGAATGTCTGATCATGTTTGGGTTTATGACACTTAGCACAGTGCCTGACACTTGTATTAATATGTAGCAGTTATTAGTTAACAACCAACATTGGCCATTTTCTAAGCAGCTAAGAAGATCTTAATGAATATTAAAGACTATCAGATCAAAGTCAGCTTGGGCTGGCCTCCACAGAAACAATGGGGTACTGTGATTGGGACAAAAAGCCAAACGAGGGTTCTGTAAGGCAAAGCAGTGTGACAGATGTGCAGGAATCTGGAATGGCTTCAGGTGGGCCGCCAGCTATCACAGCCACAGTGTTTTTATAGCAATAAACAATCTCAAACCTTTAAAAAATAGCCATTCAACAATTTGTAACAGTTCAAATATCTGAACACTCACAACTTCCTGAATTTGGTCATCATTATTTCGGCCCTTAGGATTTTATGTGTGGCCGCCACTGGCAGAGAGCGCTATAGCGGCCCTATGTGCGTCGCTTCCCCAGCCCTCCCTCTCAGTCACCCACGTGGTCTGATCATGCCTGCAGCAGTGACTTTCAGTTCTGCCAGTGAAAGATAACAAGTTGTATCAATCAAGACAAGTAACAAAATCTATTACTTAACAACAACAATAATTTTACATCCTGCTATACTGCTTAAGAAGAAATTCTAGGGGTACCTGGGTGGGACAGTCAGTTAAACATCTGACTCTTAGTCTCAGCTCAGGTCATGATCTCACAGTTCATGAGTTCGAGTCCTGCATCGGGCTCTGCAGTGATGGTATGGAGCCTACCTGGGATTCTGTCTCTTCTCCTCCCTACTCCTCCCCCCTGCTTGTGCTCTCTCTCGCTCTCAAAATAAATAAATAAACTTAAAAAAACTTCTAGAGGCCACTAGCTGGCCAATGAACTCACGAGTGTCAGTAGTGTGCTACATAAGGGTCAAGGCCTTCCCTAACACCCTGAGGGTCTCTGACCCAATGAGTGGAGTTTGATAGTAATTCCTGCTACAAGTTAAAAAAAAAAAAAAAAAGAAAAGAAAAAAAAAGGAAAGAAAAGAAAAGAAAAGAAAGTAATTATAAAAAGAAAGAGTAAATTGAGTACAGAAACCTAAATACTGTGTGACTCTGAAGGGATTATTGTGGTGGTTACTTTAGTTATAATCTAGAATGAAGAGTTCCTAAATTTAAAAGACAGATTTTCTTACTTTTCTTGATTGATACAAGTTTTATCATTTTGTCTATCATGGGCTTTGGATGTTAAAAAGAAGTCAAAACCCCTTATGAAATGTCATAATGCATTATATTTTTAGATAAAAACCAATGTTTACTTCTAAAAACAAATTGGGCTCAGAATATTGATTTTTCAAAATATTTTTGAATCTACAAGTCTAATAATATTTACGTATTGTCAAGTGTTCAGAATTTCACATTATTTTTTAAAATATTTATTTATTTTGGGGAGAGCACAAGCAGGGGAGGGGCAGAGAGAGGGGGACAGAGGATCTGAAGTGGGCTCTGCACTGACAGGCTGACAGGAGACAGCCTGATGTGGGGCTCAGACTCGCAAATTGCAAGACCATCACCTGGGCCGAAGTCAGATGCTCAACAGACAGAGCCACCCAGGTGCCCCAAGTGTTCAGAATTTGAAATGACTTCAATCAAAACTAAGACTTCAATCTTCCAATA
The DNA here is from genome assembly GCA_028646485.1 of Cryptoprocta ferox. Taxonomy (NCBI): domain Eukaryota; kingdom Metazoa; phylum Chordata; class Mammalia; order Carnivora; family Eupleridae; genus Cryptoprocta; species Cryptoprocta ferox. The sequence continues at coordinate 2,001,199 of CM053561.1, forward strand.
TGACTTAATGCAAATGCACAGTCATTCTATAATAAGATAGTTACGTTACAGAATCATGTACACTTAGATGTCTCAAGTCCCAAGACATCCATCTTCTTAAATTGAAAAAGGTCTAATTTACTACCCTGATTACACCATTTATATAGTGGCTTTAAATTTTACCAATATTTATATTTCCATTACCAAGGCTGGCTTTCTGATTAAAACTCAAAAGTCACTGGATCAAAGACAAATAGGTCAAAAAAGTCAGTGCACAGCAGTGTCACGAGGGCTGAGTTTTGCCCAAGCCGTGGACCCACACACATAATCACATGAAGGATGTTCACAAATCACACAGAGAGGCATGTTTCATATTTTGTCTGCTTGTGTAAAGTAAGAAACAAACATTCTTACGGATTCCATTCCACCCAAATCAGATGAGCTCAAGGCCACACAATTAATAGCCAAGGCCACTGCCTCATAAAACTTCCGCAGCACTCATATTACCGAGCCCTGCCTGGGGACCAAAGCAGTGCAGGAGCTGGGAAATGGTTCTGCTTTTCAAGAACACGGTCATCGATGCACGGACTCGTGGACGGGCACTGATTAGAGACAGCACTAATTCACAAGCTTTTAAACCAAGAGTTTTCCATGCAGTCTCAGATTTATTAAGCTTTGAAATTCTGCTCAGTTAGAAACCCGGATGCTTAAGGAGGTTTTTTTTTTTTCCTTTATAGATGTACCAAGTACCGCCTAGTAAGAGAACTACTCAAATGCCTTACAGCAACAGAAACTGTGGAAATATCTTATAAGTTTGCCCCTCGTGGTGCAGCTAAGAAAAAAAGGAAGGTTTAAAAGCTTTACATCAAACAGTCACTCTGGAATTTAAGTGGCCCACATGCACAGATCCAAATTGTACATTAAACTATCTTATAAAAATGGGGACTCTCATATGCTCTAAGCCCTCATGGTCCCATTTGTTTCCAGCTTTCTATGAAAGGAATCAGGTTCCACACTCCTGCCGCATACCGGAGGATTCACAGGCTGTCCAAAAGAGAAGTTTTGTCAAGTGTTCACGAACTCAAAAACCCTGAAAAGCTTGTGTGCGAACAGTTACCACCGCGGGTTCGCTAGAGGACGTGTGCCGGCTTACAGATAAAAGAGTTTCTGCACGTGCAGTGGGTCCTGCAGCAACAGGTGAGCACCCAGTGCACGTACTGACAAGAATGGTCCTGCAGTGGTGCTCAGCCCAGCCCTGCAGTGGTACTCAGTCCAGCTCTGCAGTGGTGCTCAGTCCAGCCCTGCAGTGGTGCTCAGTCCAGTTCTGCAGTGGTGCTCAGTCCAGGTACTGCAGTGAGCAAACCGCTCTTTGGGACCCCAGACACGGAAAAGTATCACTGGGATAAATCACCAGTGTCATTACAGCAGGAAACGGTTCCGCTGCATTTGCCAGTGTAAGAAAAGGAAGAGCAGTCAGATTTAAAGAAGGATAATGTTTTTAAAATAGAGTTTAAAGTGACCAACATATGCAAATCCTGATTCACGGTAAGAAAAGCAGTTCTGGTCAACTGGAGAAACGGCAATAGCTCTTCTTCGGACCCTTGCTACCACCTGCTCGTGCAGTTTCTTGATAAGACTGGTACCAAGAATTTAAAGAAACCAACAGAAAGCTCTTAAGTAGGAATCACGGGCATCACTTCTCAGACACAAAACCTGATACGGAAAAGTTTCGTCCGGAAAGGCAGGACTGTTTCTCATTAAAATTTTTGAGAAGAACTTTATCATTTTTTAAACCAATCTTTATATCCTGTATTTCTCGTAGTTATAGAACACGAATACACGAAACAAATTTTCTGAGCTCTCTCCAGATGCCTCTACATTTGCCCTTGTTTACTCCGGTGCGTCAGGCGAATAGGTTTTGCCACACGTGTCAAGACGTGGACAAAGCTGGGAAGCACCGAGACACAGGGACAGAAGACAGAAATCACCAAGAAGAGCACGAGCAGGAAAGCCAGAGGCACTCTTGTTCCGACATCAAAATGTGTTCCGAGTGGTCACCCGGGTCTGTCCTCTGTGAGCCAGTGGTATTTGAACTACGGCTCTTCCCCGTCCTCTGTTGTTGCCCATCAATGCCCGCATCACCAGAAAAGGAGTCCAACTGTATAAACCACACACGCTCAAAGGAAATTTCCCACTGGAAAGCAACCCAGTGCAGCGCAGACTGAGGAAAAGGCTGTATCAAATTTCAATGTGGTAAGACCTTTTCTTGGCACATAGAAATTTTGATCTACTTTCTGAACGCAATGGCAAGAGAAATACGTTTTACAACAACAAACGGACAACACGAGGAATAGTATAGAGCCGACAGAAGCATACGATTAGAGACTTGCTAATATGTATTATATAATTAATTCTATGTTTAAAAGAAAACAAAAACATCTATGGTATAAAATTCAGTGAAAAAGTAATCTAAAATATGACACATATTCAGATTATCAAACACAAATGCATACATACTTTGAAAAGGTCATACACCAAAAAACTTCAATAATGGTAAAGTGGCAGAATCAGGAAATTTTTTATTGACTAAAGTTGGGTTTTTTTTATTATTATTATACTGTCTTCAACTACAATGGTAAAAATGGTTTTCCAAACGTTGAATGAATTGATAATATATATGTAAGCTCTCACTGTTTTCTGCTATCAGTTATCAGAGATTAACTGACATTTACTCCTATAAAGGTGCTAAAACCTCCCTTTCAAACCAGGGCCAAGCGTTAAGTGTGTGACGTGCTTGCTTACATCTTCCAATATTGCCAGGCTTCACCGAAAGGCAATTTTTAACATGACTAATAATCTACCCTCCGTACTTCAAACTCCACTGACGAACGCTGTTCCATATGAACACACAACGGCTTGGAGCTCAGTGATTTTGAGAACGAAGACACAAGTGTCGATATGATTAATTCTATGTTTAAAAGAAAACAAAAGTGGCGCAGAAGCTTTCGAAGTAGTATTTTAAAACTGAGTTTACCTGCCGGATTGTAAACGATCTGTTGGTTCTCACTGCATTAGCACAGATGAATATGCTGGAATGGTGTTTTCGGTAGCTAAAGTTTACTGAGAACTTACTCTGTGCCAGGTACTGAGCACTAAGTACTTTACAGAATGTGTCATTTAAACCAAACAAGAATGTTTTTGGAGGGCATGGTTATTGTCCCCACACGCCAGGAGGTTAAATAACTTGCTAGCAACCGGCAGAGGGGATTAGAACGAGGGGATTAGAACATGGGTATCTTTAACTCTAAAGACCATGCTTCTCCACCATACTGCTCTACTCGGTGTACACAGATCGGCAATCGATAATGGTCAGCATCTACAAGAACACCATTAAATAAAGACAAAGGTATAAGGCCGACGATGTTAGGCTGTATTACCAGTCTCCACTGCAACTCTTACACGTCTGTTCAAGCCTTTTATCTTAACCAGATTTTATCGCAGCCATCAATCAGGAAAGGCTCAATACTTCCACTGAGGAGGCTCACCACTATACTTTAAGGGGAGATACAAAGCCACGAGTGGAACCATGCAGATCAACTCCTGCATGAAAGTGAACATGCACAAGTCCAAGAATTTCCAGCATCCGGGTCTTATGGGAGATGGCATGGTAGAGAGCAAAGTGAAGGGAAGCTACGGTTTTTTCCCTTTACGCTTGCATTTGAGGCCCATCTCTTCCAGCTGATGGTAGGGAGACGGTGAGCAAATTGCTTGACCTCCTTTGATCTCATTTTCCTCATTTAAAATAAATACTGCAAAGATGAACTGAGAGCAGTAGTTCAAGGCCTGCACCGAGAAAGTGCTCAGAGCCGATTTCCTTTACTTTCTCACATAATCTTAAAATCAATGTATTCTGGTAGCAATTTACACGAGTCTGTATTTGTGTCGTGACTATAAACTTGACATTACATAATTAAGAAGAAAAATTACCTGAAGCATTGTTGAAAAATGTCTTATTGCTTCATCATAGAGACCGCTGCCAATCAACACATAAGCAATAGCTATGAAACAAAATACAAAAAAATTAAAAGAAAGAACAAAGGATCTCAGACGAGAATCGGTAACTAAATGCTTTGCTGAATGCTAAAAGGCAGCTCCAAGGGTTAGAAGCAGTTAAAGAAAACCTGGAAGTTAAGAAGATGTAATTGAATTCCTTCCGCCGCTCGGCCCTTGCTATCAGTCTTCTGGTGCTCTCTAGATTTAAATTATTAAAGCCATCTATAAAACATTGCCTACAAGAAGTAATTATCTTTTTCTAATCCCATTGCTCACTCTCAAATACCAAATAACCTTTATGATGTTTCCCACCTATACATCAAAAGAGCTAGTAATAAGCCTGAACAAAACCCACATAAGAGGACAATGTGGTTTCACAGTGAAAGTTAAGAGAAATATCAAATACCAGCACAAATCTCAATTCTGGGGCTGGGGGGAGGGGGTGGGTGGGCGATGGTGGTACTGAACTTACTGCCAGTTAACTGAGTAAGAACAAAAACAGAGGCTCAGATTAATCTATATTAACAAAATGCTTAATTGTAGCCAATTCACAATAGGGCAGGGCAACAGTCTTTTTCCGACTTCTTATATTCAAAATACAGCCAAAACACTACTCAAAATATACACTACAGGTGAACCGTTTCCAATCAAATTGTGTAGGTAAGTGGTATTTTGAAATTAGAGCCAAGACAACCTCTTAAAACATGGCAATATTTGGACTCAATTTTTTCACCTGTCCAAACTATGGTACATCATTGATATTCTAGATTACATTTCACCTATAAAACTTGCCCTGACTCCCTAAATCCCCAAATATCCCTCAGAAAATTGTACTCCTCACTCAACACAATGCTATTTGGATCACATTTCTTTGCAAATAAAGCTTTATTGCAATGCTCTGATTCTAGGACCTAACAGGTGTTCAAGGAGACAGGCAGCTAAATCTTTTCCTGTCGTGAAGAGCTTAAATCTCCTGACAGTTAAAAGTAGTAATAACATTCAATACAGACTTTCTAAGTATCCTTATAATTAACGTGAGAAAAGTAAACTTCAAAAGCGCTGAATGTCATAATAAGACAAAAGCTCTATTTCATAGTATTCTGACATATGATGCATGGACCCGCATAAGGGGTGAACGTCCTTGCCCAAGATCGCACCTCTCATGTTGGCAGAGCCGGTGTCCGCGTTCTTTCCACTTCACCACCAAGCCCACCTGCTCAGCATCAAATCACATTCTAAGAAAATACCCCAGAACAGCCCTCTCCCCCAGGTTCAAATCTCACCTAGCTCTTCATTTGTGCTGTCATTATCCGTGGCAAAAGGGAATCTCTTTTGTTCTGCAATAGACTTGGCCTGGCTCTGAAATAAAAACAAACACACATTTTAGCTTATCACAAATGAGGACAAGGCTTGCAATGAACACCTGTATTTTTACAAATTGAAACTACATTTGATTCATATGGAAGAGAGAAAAGATTCACTTTAAGTCATGCCAATCGTGTACTTCAAGCACGTAGCTTAGCGTGTAACTGATTTGCCTCCTCCCTACCATAAGTGGTTCTGCTTCTAAGAACAAGTTTCTTTCCACTTCCATAGGGATTCATCTTGCTGGCTGCTTCAAACTCCCTCCACGTTTTCAAAGACTATTTAATGGCCTCGATTATGTTGCCAGGATCAAGTTCTAGCCATCAGAACTCCAATGCAGCTGGATGATAGAATATTGCTTTTCAAACTCTAAAAATACTTTAGAAATAAGAGCTACAAGTTGTCCAGAGAGGACACCATCAAGGGACCAACAAAACCTGACCAAGAAACAAAACTGTCTAGTAGAAAATGCACAGCAGATGACAAACATCTCCATCCTACTCAATGCAGTAAATTGCCTACGGAGAATTTCTGCAGACATATGCCCATTTGGCAGGAAAACTGAACCAAAAGTGGAAACTAGGGGCAGACAAAATAAGTAAGTTAGCTTAGTAACTGGAGTGATTTTACAGGCAGCACGGGTCTACTCTATGAAATGACAGCTCTGGAGTGAGCTGGAGACCAATCACGTCTGACATGACAGCGGCCACTTCCCCGGAAGATTTAACTGTTGATGCTAAGTTGCGATACGCTTAGCCTACAGGGTACATGTTGAAATGCTTACTTTATATGAGATTCACCTAAGACACAATTCAAACTTGTACACACACAGACACAGGAGAAGCTAAGGCACTGAGAGACTAAAGACTTGTGGCTTTTGGCAGAACCACAGGATTAGAACTCAGTGACATCCCAATTAAATGAGTTCCTCTTTTTAAAAAATGTGTAGTACGGACGCCTACAGGCATATGTGGTGGCCAAATAATTTTACACGCGAGTCTCTTCTAACTACTGTTTGTGCTGTTCGGCTAATGATTGGTCGTCATTAGCAGATGATGAACTGTGGCCCTTGGGCTTCACGGACTCAAATAACAGAGTAACAAGGCACTTCTGCTTATACTCCCTAGACTCTCAAAATCTAGACTGATATTCAGACACAGCATGGTATTTAGTTTGCCTATGAAACAGGTCAAGAATAAGCTGTCTCTGGTTTTTAACTGGTTAAAAGCTATAGGGCAGAAGGGCAGCCGACGTCGGGATGAATGCTCACCTCATTCCATTCAGGACTCCAGACAAAATGCAACATTTGAAAATTCTACTATGGGAATGTTTAACCCTTAACTTTTTCTAGTAAAACCCTGATGACTAGAGAGGAAGTCGATCAGCTCTTTCTCACTTTGCTCTATAGCTGGAACTTCCACACGGCTACGGGGAGCCTTACAGTGAGATCTTCATGAGACTTCTTTAAGAAGCCACAGATTCAACATGTGAAGGCATCAAGGTATATACATCCGGTGTGACCAGACACGAGGCTCTCCTCTTTGTCAGGTGGTCGCAGATCAGCACGCAGATGTAGAACATTTTTCTGCTTAATAAGTTGCATATAGCCAAGAAAAGGAGTCTATGAATAATGCTTTTAGTACTTAAAAAGTCTAATTATTTCATCCAGTACTCAATGAAAGTTTCCCATTTGCCAAGCCTTTGGGCAGAAAGGCACAGGAAGAAAACAAAAATGAAATTGCAAAAGGATATCATTTACTTGGGCGCCTGGTGGCTCAGTCAGTTAAGCATCCAACTTTTGATTTCGGCTCAGGTCATGCTCTCAGTCCTGTGTCGGGCTCTGCACGGTCAGTGTGGAGCCTGCTTGGGGTCTCCCTCTCTCCCTCTCTCTGCCCCTCTTCCACTCTCTCTCTGTCTTTGTCTCTCTCTCAAAATAAATAAATAAACTTAAAAAAAAAGGAAAGGAATCATTTACCAAGCAACATCAAGAGTATACTGAAGAGCGTATCTGCGTTAAAGTGTTTTTATTTTACTAGAAGTAACATCTAACAGAAGCGGGCGGGAAAAGTATAGTACGGACACATTAACTTCTCGACTAAAAAGAGTCTTTCCCACTTCAAATACTGCGTCTATAGATATCTTCTGTGGACAGCGGGGAGAAGTTCCAATCAAAGACGTTTATGCACACAGTCCCACTTTTCGCTGGGACACTAACTCCAACCCATCCTTCAGATCGCTGCTTACGCTTCAGGTTCTGAAAGCTGTCCTACCTGATCCCCCTAATTCATGGGAGATTATGTTGGTCTTCTGCTGTACCTCTCTGTTTATTTGGATAATTATCTGGTTAGCGACTAGGAGTCACGAGTGCAGGTTGTCACGAGTGCAGGGACTGAGGCTAGCTGGCTCACTGTGGTATTATTCCCAGTACTTACTTAGCACAACGCCTGGCACATAATAGGTGCAAAATAAATATCTGGAGAATTAATGAAGAAATGAATAGTCGAACTCCCATATTTTCAACCTAGGGAAAATGAAAGGCCAAGATTGATGAGCTTTCTCCCATAGGTTACTAGCTAGTGCCATCTTAAACTAGTAATGCAACCCGGAGAAAATATTTGAATTACTGACAGTAAGACAGTAGGTCCCTGATAATTCTAAGAATCTAATCCCCTACCCAACGTGGGGATTACCCAATTTCCACATACGTGTTTTCAGTGATGGCCAACCCGCTACAAGCTAGCCCATTCTGATTGCGGACCAGTCTAATTCAAGTTCTTCCATATATCGAGTTGACTGCTATGCAACGAGTTAGGTAACACCTGTTGATCATTCTCTTGCTTGCAAATTCTACCCATTTTCAGTAGTTCTTACATGCAAAGGCAAAGCTTTATGTGGAGAAGAAAGAGCAACCTAGAGGGAAATTTTAAACACAAGAAGCAAACAGTATCTATATGGATGTTGAAGGAAAAGGCCTGGAGAAAAAATATGTTCACATTGGCCACTAAAAGAACAACTCAGCTTCAGATAATTATGCGTAAACAACAAAAACAAAAAAGAGCCTTGCACCCGAGGCAGCTAGGCTGGAGGGTGTACGTGCAAACATGAACAGGCAGAGACAGACGTTATGTAGTGCCAGGAACTCATCCCTGGAGTGGAGAGGCCTCCTACACAGTTCGGCTGGTACTGGTAATTAAAAACATAGATATAAAACATATCCACACAGGCAAAGGTTGGAAAAATAAGATATTATACCTTAAAACACAGTAGGTTCCTAGAAGCAAGGCTCAGCCATAATCTCCCCTTTATTCCTTCGAACTTAGAAGTAAAAAGGCCGAGGTCTAAAATGATCAACCATCCAATCCATAAGTCATAATAATTTAATGTGACTAAATACCAGATGACCTATCTTTATCTTATGCAAATAGAACCAACTGGAACCAACTCCTAGTTGATAAAGAGAGGTGACCTGTGCGTTTTGAAACATGTGTCATTGTGCTTTAGGTCATAAAAACAGACGCATGTACAGAAGATGCGTACCAGGATCTTTTCAGTGTTGAGGGAAAGCAGTGAGTCACAGGGTGGCGGCCCTTTGGGTTCACAGTCTGAGTCGTGGAAGTTCAGAAAGGATGACTCTGAAAAGCAAACATTCCTGGTTATTCTCCAAACCTGAAATTTATGGCTTTTAGGTGTTTAACTATGAATTATAATGTTAAGAACACACACACACACACACACACACACACGCACACACAAAGAATCCACAAAACCAAAATAAGGATAAGCCAAAAAAGCACTAAAAGGGGCATCCTACCTTCCACTTTACAGCTACATAACATTCTATAGTTCCCAAATATCTTGCACAGCTATCAGTGACTGTCCTCACAAACAGTCATTAATACAGTAGTTGTTAAGATCTCTTTTTCAGACATCTCCTACCTGGCAGCAGTTACTATAGGCTAAAAAAAATCACAAAAGGGAGAACAAAGTCGACCCAGGGAGATCTAATGTTAAAAGATATGTACTAAGGGTCTAGAATCCAAAATATATAAATAACTCCTGATTTCAACAACAAAAAAAAGACAACCCAATTAAAAAATGGGCAAAGAACTGGAATAGGCAATCCTCCAAAGATACATAAATGGCCACTGAGTACATGGAAATGATGGTCTACATCATTATTAAGTAGGGGATGTAAATCAAACCACAATGAGTTTTGCCGACAGGATGGCTTTTTTTTTTTTTAATGGGAAATCACAAGTGTTGGCAAGGATGTAGAGAAATCAGAGCCTTTGTACATTGCTGTGTAAAATGGTGTGGCCACTATGGAAGACAGTTTACTTGTTCATCAAAAAGTTGAACACAGAATTAACATATTGTCCCACTATTCCATCCCTAGGTCTATACCCAAAAGAACTAAAAACAGGGAGTCAAACAAGTACATGTACACGCATCTTCACAGAAGCAATATTTACAATAACCAAACGGTGGAAACAGCCCAAATGTTCATCAACAGACAATGGGTAAACGGTGGTATACACATACAGTGGAATATTATTCAGCCTTAAAACAGAATAAAGTACTATAATCACCATTAATAAGTATAACACTTTACTCTTCAAATAATAAATCTACATTTATACTGTAACCATTTCAAAATCTGGAGACTTTTTACTCTAAACTACATCTAAAATGTTTGCCTGTATTTGGAAATATTCAAATATTAAAGATAATTTTTTTTAAAAATGAAGTATTTTACACGTTCATATAACATGAAAAAAACTTCCAAAATACAAATGAGTAAGCACCTCCAAAATAAAAACTAAGTGACAGAAGCCAGACACAAAAGGTCACATATTGTATGAGTCCACTGATACCAAACAGCCAGAAAAGGTAAATCCATAGAGACAGAATGCACATCCACGGCTGAAGGAGGGAAGAGGAAGAAACTGCTGAGGGGTGAGGAGGCTTACTTTGGAGTGACGGAAAGGTTTTGGGGTGGCTACACAACATTGTGACTGTACTCAATGCCACACAACTGTTCACTGGAAAACAGTTAATTTAAGTTATGTGAATTTTGCCTCAACAATTATTTTTAAATCTATGCTGTAATTCAGCAGACATTAAAGAGCATCAAATTGTGTTCAAGGAACCATGTGAACCAACGGGGATAAATGCTCATTTGTGTCTGTCTTAACAGCTGGAGACTAGAGCTGATCTATCAAGAAGCCCTAGATGGTGAGCGATTTCTGAAGCTAGAAGGTTAAATTTCACAAGGCCCAAGCAGAGTTTAAAAAGATGGGTGGGTTCAGCTAATGTCATCCTCAATGGGAAGAAACTGAATGCCTTCCCCCTAAGGTCAAGAAAATGACAGGGATGTCCATTCTCACCACTGTTATTCAACATAGTATTGGAAGTCCTAGCCTCAGCAATTAGACAACACAAAGAAATAAAAGGCATCCAAACTGGCAAGGAGGAAGTCAAACTTTCAGTCTTCACAGACGACATGATACTCTATATAGAAAACCCAAAAGATTCCACCAAAAAACTACTAGAACTGATCCACGAATTCAGCAAAGTCGCAGGATATAAAATAAATGCACAGAAATCGGTTGCATTTCTATACACCAATAATGAGGCAACAGAAAGAGAAATCAAAGAATCAATCCCATTTACATTAAATATCTAGGAATAAACCTAAGAGGTGAAAAATCTATACACCAAAAACTACAAAAAGCTTATGGAAGAAATGGAAGGAGACACACAAAAAAGGAAAAATATTCCATGCTCATGGGTTGGAGGAACAAATATGGCTAAAATGTCAACACTACCCAAAGCAATCTACATATTCAATGCAATCCCTATCAAAATAACATCAGCATCCTGCACAGAGCTAGAACAAACAATCCTAAAATTTGTATGGAACCAGGAAAGACCCCAAATAACCAAAACAATCCTGAGAAAGAAAACCAAAGCTGGAAGCATCACAATTCTGGACTTCAAGATGTATTACAAAGCTGTAATCATCAAGACAGTATGGCACTGGCACAAAAACAGACACTTAGATCAAGAGAGAACCCAGAAATGGACCCACAAACATATGGCCAACTGATCTTTGACAAAGCAGGAAAGAATATCCAATGGAATAAAGACATTCTCTTCAGCAAATGCTGTTGGGAAAACTGGACAGCGACATGCAGAAGAATGAACCTGGACCACTTTCTTACACTCTACACAAAAATAAACTCAAAATGGATAAAAGACCTAAGCATAAGACAGGAAGTCAGCAAAATCCTAGAGGAGAAAGCAGGGAACCTCTTTGACCTTGGCCATAGCAGCTTCTTACTCAGCACGTCTCTCGAGGCACGGGAAACAAAAGCAAAAATGAACTATTGGGACCTCATCAAGATAAAAAGTTTCTGGATGGTGAAGGAAACAATTAGCAAAACTAAAAGGCAACTGACAGAAGGGGAGAAGATATTTGCAAAAGACACAACAGATAAAGGGTTAATATCCTAAATCTATAAAGAACTTATCAAACTCAACACCCAAAAAGCAAATAATCCAGTGAAGAAATGGGCAAAAGACATGAATAGACACTTCTCCAAAGAAGACACCCAGATGGCTAACAGACACATGAAAAAATGCTCAACATCACTCATCATCAGGCAAACACAAATCAAAACCACAATGAGATACCACCTCACACCTGTCAGAATGACTAAAATTAACAACTCGGGCAACAACAGATGTTGGTGAGGATGCGAAGAAAGAGGATGCACTGCTGGTGGGAATGCAAACTGGTGCGGCCACTCTGGAAAACACTATGGAGGTCCCTCAAAAAATTAAAAATAGAATTATCTTACAACCCAGCAATTGCACTACAAGGTATTCACCCAAAGGATATAAGTGTGCTGTTTTGATGGGGCACATGCACCCCAATGTTTATAGCAGTGCTGTCGACAATAGCCAAAGTATGGAAAGAACCCAAATGTCCATTGATTGATGAATGGCTAAACAAGATGAGGTGTATGGAGTATTACTCGGCGATCAAAAAGAATGAAATCTTGCCATTTGCAACAACGTGGGTGGAGTGTATTATGCTTAGTGAAAGTAGAGAAAGACAAGTATCATATGACTTCACTCATATGTGGAATTTAAGATACAAAACAGATGAACATAAGGGAAGGGAAGCAAAAAGAACAGAAAAACAGGGAGGGGCTGAAACATAAGAGACTCTTAAATACAGAGAACTGAGGGCTGCTGGAGGGGAGGGGATGGGCTAAATGGGCAAAGGGCATTAGAAGGACACTTTGTGAGATGAGCACTGGTGCTGTATGTAGGGGATGGATAACTGGATTCTACTCCTGAATCATTATTGCACTAAATGCTAACTGACTTGGATATAAATTTAAGAAATAAACAAATAATAAAAGGATGGGTGGGTCTAGACTGGGGAACAGTGAGGGGACGGGTGTTCCCACCACTGTGGGATGAGTGGTGTATACAAAAGTACAAAGGTAAGAAAATGCAAAGGAGCAGAAAGCAGACAACCCTGGCTAGAGGGAGCTGGTGTTGGAAAATAAAAGATAGGAGGTTGGAACGTGAGTGGTCAGACTGGGGAGTCTTGGAGCCAAGAGAAAGGCTTTAGTCTGACACGAGTGAGGAAGCAGTAATGGTTGTTGGTTGGTAGCTGGAAATGCATTAATGTATTAGCTATTTCTTCTTAAAGCTAAGGTTTGAGGGCTTGCGATACGCCACGCCCTGCAGTAAGCATTGCACATCCGTGGCCTTACTCTCTTCTAACAATCCCTCCACTTGGTGGGATTCATTTCAGTGTCAATAAATGTGCATCTGTCTAATTGTAAGTGGCTGCACAGCACTCATGCCCTTACATGAAGCCTAACCACCTTTGGGTAATTAGGCTGTCCATTCCCCCTATGCTACATAGTGTTTTATAAGTATGCTTGACCTATGTTTTTTAAATTCACCCAACTTGGCAATAAAATTCTAACAAATACAATTGCTGAGGCAAAGGGTGTAAACAACTTTAAGACCTTTCACATATGCTGCCCCATTTCCCACCCAACAGTGTAGAAGACAGTTCTCTATTTCACTCTGCTCATTCTGTTCTTTTTTATCTCTTTCTAATCTGAAAATTGCACTAGTGAGACCAAACTTTTGGTTTACTGCCCATTTGTATCTCTTCTTTGGTAAATCATGTGTTTCCTCTGCTGATCTTTAAGCCATTTTATCTATTCCGGCCTAAGATACAGAAGCGAATGTCCATCTATTTTCCAGTTATCTCAGAACAATTTTGAACACCACCTTTACAATAGTCACCAGGGTCTGTTTCTAGATTTCTAAAAGGATGCTTAGAAATAATTTATATCCAACTACCATAGTTCTCACAGATGACGATCCAATCTATATGGGCACTAATGTTTAAAAAATTACAGTAGTAATTCATGTTCGTTCTAGAAAATATTTTTTAAAAATCAGAAAACATAAATAAAAGCCATTGAGAATACTACCACACATTGAGAACCACTGTGGAAATTTTGGTGTTTTGTAATTAAGAGTGACAATTCTGAAATCAGACAGACTTGGGTTTGAATTCCTGTTCTCTGCACTTACTTACTAGCTCTTGGCCACTGTCCTAGGAGCCTCATCAATCTTTGGTTTCTCATTTGTAAAACAGGGTCGTTGATAGTATCTACTTCACAGGAGTGGTTGAGAAGATACAGGGGCACCTGGTGAGTAAAGTGTCTACCTCTTGATTTTGGCTCATGTCATGATCTCCCGGTTTATGGGATCGAGCCCCACGTCGGGATCTTTGCTGACAACACGGAGCCTGCTTGGGATTCTCTCTCTCCCTCTCTCTCTCTCAAAATCACTAAATAAACTTTAAAAAAATAAGCAAGGAGATATAAGTGAAGTATTTGGTACAGTTTCTGGCGCAAAGGAGGAGATAGACGATGTTTGCTGCTATTGTTACCATTAGGTTGTGAGAACAGAAAGAACATTGTTTTATAACCTGCCCTTGTCATGTAACAATATAAACGCTTCCCCATATGATTAAACTTTCTTCTGCACTATTTAAATTTAAACTTAGTGAGATTATATATCATTTTTAATTTAATCTTTAAATTTTCAATGCTCTACAATAAACCTGTATTTTGTTGTTTCTAGACTAATTCCTTATAATGATCTGCCTATCGACTTCAATAGTATCACACTGTTTTCATATTGTATCCTTACAATAAATGCACACATTTTAACGCAAAGGAAAGCCTCGTCAATTTTTTTTCAAAAGTTTCTTGGCAATTTGGATCAACATTCTTCCTTTAGATAAACTTGTCATTATGTTAAGGATCCAAAACCAAAAAGTCCTGTATGATTCTTATTAGAATTGTTAAAACTGTAGGGGCGCCTGAGTGGCTCAGTTTTAAGTGTCCAACTTCGACTCAGGTCATGATCTCCCGGTCTGTGGGTCTGAGCCTCATGTCGGGCCCTGGGCTGACAGCTTGGAGCCTGGAGCCTGCTTCGGATTCTGTGTCTCCCTCTCTCTCTGCCCCTCCCCACCTTGCACTCTGTCTCTGTCTCTTTCAAAAATAAACAAACATTAAAAAAAGATTTTTAAATAAATAAAAAGGAAAAAAACAAAGAATAGGAGAACCCTTCCTTTAAATGGCAAAATACATCAATGTTAGCCCACAGCCACGTACAGCATCTTCCCACTGGAAGTTCATAAATGTTCAATGAAAATGTCTTATCAAGAGTGGAAACTCTGGGTCATATTAATGTCAGGAATAAGCAGGAGTACTAGTATTGAGCGCTTTTTTGGAGGTTTTATCTCATTCAGTAAGATGCTAGATGAGTATAAATATTAAAAAGACCTTGATATCATTACATGTAGATGATACAATTACCGACTGAATAAGGAAGAATTAATATAGCTGTCAGGAATTCAGTAATGCGCATAGATAAAATATTCACCTCTAGCCAGTTAAGACAAGAGATTTACAATATGCTATTTTTCTGCCTAGACCGCTCTGCCCCTGCCAGCCACCTTTTACATCTGAGACTCCCCTCAGGTCTCCCTTCGTTCTCTCCGGCACAGATCCAGAACCAGACTGTCTGGGCTCAAATTGCACCTCCACTGCTTTGCTAGAGGGTAGCCATAGGCAAATTACTTATCCTCTCTGCCTCGGTTTCCTTGTCTTCACAATGGGGATTAGAAGTGTGCCTCTACCCTGTTAAAAATACCAGTGTTAGCTGATTCTAATATTGTTCACACCCTCCGGAAACTCCCTGAGCAAGCTGCTTCCCCTGACTTATTCTGGTTCATAAGGTCTTTAGGCTGCCGTGATTTCACATTTCTGTGTGATTTCCATTACTGCTGGTTTCCCTCACTGAACTGTAATATTCATATGCAAGGACAGGGGTCGTTTCTGGTTTTGAAGACCACTGATCAGTGACTGGAACAAGGTAGACGCTCAACAAATATGTACTCAATGACTATCCACCAATTTTCTTTTTAATCACAATAAATTTGAATGTATAAATTCTACAGAAAAATTGTAAAATTTCGTAGGTTAATAAAAAACTTGAATAGATTCAATTTTGTAAAGAAGTACTCCTCTGTAGATTTTCATACAATTAGGAAGAGCCTCTGTTTTCCTCCTTGCTCAGATAATGCAAGTAAAATTTAAAGATACTTACTCCATGGGGCGCCTGGGTGGCTCAGTCAATTAAGTGTCCGACTTTAGCTCAGGTCATAATCTCACGGTTCATGGGTTTTGAGACTATTACAGAATCTCATCTTTTTCTTCCAGATCATCTTCCTGGACATTTATTTGTCTCTTCATATTTTTAACCTTATTAGTAGCGATTTCTTCACATTTGTCTCTTCATTCTAATGGCCTCTATCACTGTCCACACAGCCCCTCATTCCTAATGTACATTTGCATCTGCTCACCTATTTATGTGTTAGCCTTATCAGGTTTATCTATTTTATTCTTTTTTTAAAAAGCCAACTCTTGGATCTATTTATCAATCCTATTGCTGCTCTGTTTCTGACTCATTTATTCTGGATTTGTTCTAGCAGTGTGCTTCTAATATCCCAACCCTTTTCATGCTCAACCTTAGTATCTAGTTCATTTACTCCCGTCCTTCTTCAGTACTGAGATGCCACGGAAGCTCCAGCAGAAGAAGGATCACGGACACTTGAGTGAGGAGAGAAGGGCCGGAAGACTAGAGCAGGGAGGCCATGGCCAGCTGCCACATGGGAAGAGCCCAAACAAAGATGGAGCCACTGGGTTGAAAATGGAAGGTCAGACTCCAAAGAGATATAGGAGGTTAAAAAAAAAAAAAAAAAAGCCAGGGCTTTGAGAAAAATTAGGCATGGGAAGGGGACAAAGGCATGGCTTTCCATTTTGTGTAGCAACAAAAGGGGAAGTGCCATTAACTGAAATGGCAGGTTTAGGAGGAAGAACAGTTTTAGGGGGCAGAGAAAGGTAAGAGCTACAGATATGAATTTGATAACCATTAACTTAAGATGGGTGAGTAAACAGGGGGTGTAGGTAGGATCTCTCCGACAGCTCAGGAAGTTTAAATGTGATGAGAAGAAAAGAGCTGACCGTGGTGGGGACAAGATATTTAAGATGAGGGCAAATCAACTTGGTAACTGACCTTTTTTCTAAAGATCTAAAGAACATTTCTTTGAGGGCCGCCTGGGTGGCTCAGTCGGCTGAGCGCCCGACTCCTGATTTTCACTCAGGTCATGACACCAGCCAGGGTCGTGGGATCAAGCGCCACGTCGGGCTCTGTGCTGAGCATGGAGCTGGCTTAGGATTCTCTCGGTCTCTCTCTGCCCCTCTCCCCTGCTCGTGAACTCAAAAACAGAAAGAATTACTTTCTTTGAATCGTTCTACATCTTTGCCATAAAACTATACATGGAGTTATTTTCATTCTTCATTATATTCCCTCCTCCCTAAAGTCAAATATTTGTTTCTTCTCATTTTTCTTGATTAGCCTTGCGAGACAATTGTCTAAACTTTACCAGTATTTTCGAAGAACCAGCTCTTATAGTGAAATTTGATTAAATCTGAAGTCAGAGTAATTAGTGTGGAGGCAAAGTCAGAGAGTAGTTCGGAGTGTGGGCTGTGGAGCCAGACTGAGCCAGATCAGAGGCCTAATTGGTTGACTTTGCACAAATCCTTCTGTATCTCTTAGCCTCAGTGTCCTCATTTGTAAAACAGGAACAACCAGCACCACATAACCTCATAGAGCTACTGTGAGGAATAGATATGATGCCCAGAATTCACAGGAAGTGGTTGTCACAGGTTGGTAGGGCCAGGCCTTGAACCACATGAGCTGGAACTGTGTGGGTCCACTTACATGCAGATTTTTAAAAATAAATATACTATACTACTGTATATGTATTTTCTCTTCCTTATGATTTTCTTAACTACATTTCCTTTTCTCTAGCTTATTTTATTCTAAGAATACAGTATACAATACATATACAAAATATATGTTCATTGATGGCTTGTTATTAGTAAGGCTTCTGGTCAACAGCAGGCTATTCGTAGTTAAGTTTTGGGGGAGTCAGGAGTTGTACATGGATTTTGGATGGTGTGGCGGTAGGGGGGGGAATTGGTTGGTGTCCCTAACCCCCTGCATTGTTCAACGGGTCCACTATATACATATCTCAGAAATTGCCATTTTTTTCCTGTTGATTTCTTCTTCCTTCTTAAGATTATTTTGGTCTTCGCAGAACTTGACAGCTTTCAAAATGCCCTCGCGACACTCTTTCCCCTGGTCCTCCATCCTCTGAGGTAGGGAGAACGTACCTTATGCGGATTACACATGTGGGGAAATGAGCTCAGTGTTAACGGGTGTGTTTAAATCACAAGATGCAGAAATCGCAAAGCTGAGGCTTGCCACATCTGCGCTCCGGGACACATCAACAGAGGTGCACCATCCCCTTGTCACCACTCATTTTGCCCATGCTGGGACCTAGCAGTGCCATCAGACTTCCTTCCTGTCCTCCCAAACCCCACAGACCACTGATTTTAAGAAGAACGGTTTTGGTGAAGGCACGAGAGGCCGACCGCAGTAGGTTCAGCACAGAATTGGAGATCGGGAGACAGTGCATAGAAGCATCTCTTCTGAGGAACTCTGAACTCTGCTGTAAAGGAAGCAGAGAGAGAGAGAGAGAGAGAGAGAGAGAGAGAGAGAGAGAGAGAGAGACAAGAGGTGGATGGAAGGACATGTGGTCCTGTCTTAGTTACTTGTGTTGTGTTTTCCAGACCGGGGCGATCACAGCCATTTATATGCTGACGGAAGACAAGAGGGGATGAGACCTCCAGCACGGGGGGTGCTCCCCTCCGCAGAGGCTCCCACGACTCCGCACAGCGCGCACCGCGCCGGGACCAAAGGCGGAAGCTATCAAGGACCGCAGCGCGCCTCGTGAAGGTGGGAAAGTTCTCTGCTGGTTGCATCTTTCTCAGTCAAATTACCTCCCAGGGAAGAGAGGAGACGGGCAGGGACACTGAAAGTACCACGTATTTGTCACACAGTCACGTCTGCACGTGAAACCACCCAAAAGCTTGCAAACAGCACACTCGGAGCCAATCCTGGCAGCTGCTGGGCTGCCCTGGCCCCTTGACCACCGTGCTCTAGTTAGAACAGTGTGCCAAGTTCACCTGGAAACCAGGATGACCGGGCTTGTCGCACCGATGGGCTAGGACTTGGAAGTCAGGCGCCCGATACTTACTGGCAACTTGGTCCCAGGTGTAGGGTGACCTGGGAAGAGCAGAAAGCACTGCTGTGGCTGGAGGCGTGACCCGAAGGCCAGCAGCTGGTCTGCAGCATCAGTTATGCTGCCTGTTGCTTTGATCAATTTCTGCATTTGTAAGTCAACCACCACTGAGGACCGTGTACATCACAGTGGTTGGTGGTCCCAAATGGTACATTTTTCTCAGAATGTAATAACAGGAAAAGTAATAGGAGGAAGAGTTCACCTCTGAATTCATGTGCTTCTTTTATTCTAATAAAATCTCATTCATCAGTACCTAAGATGTGTAAGTTGTCGTAAAACAACTTGAAGATAGAGGCCGCCCACTGAACGAGATTATAAAGCCAACGTATAATTAATCCACCAGAACCAAGAACTGCAAAAAGCCATCTTAAGGAGACAGAATAGTTTTATAACAAAGCATGAACATAATCTGATCAAAGCTGTATTAACCCACAGAAAAGTATCAACACGTGTAAAGAATGTATAAAACCAAAAAAAAAGGGGGGGGGGAGCTGGTCAGCTGCACAAAATGGAAAAGAGGGAGGGAAGTAAATTCTGTTGCGCTGATCCAAGAACAGACCCGGGTCGGGGGGAGGGGTGCTGGAGCCAGCAAAGTGAGCAGCCAGCCTTAGGCACAAAGGCTATTCGCTTAGCCTGGGATTAAAGACACGTCAGATGCTCAAAGTGGCACATACTTTTCAGAGCTGAAGACTTTGTCCATAAACCTACACACGCTGTCAAATATCATCAACTCTACTGGGACAGCTGAGACACATCTAGGCAAAGATGTGAAACCACTGGTGAAAAGGGAACAGAGTCGCCTTGAACACCCCACTGCAGGTGGGAAAAGGTCGCAAGCGAACTCAAACGCTCTTTCGCGTGGAAGAGGTGGACCGTCTGACCCAGGATTTCTGCGTGTCCACGTGAAGGATGCCAGCCCCTGAGCAGAGCAAATCTCGCTGTGCTGGTTCCCGAATCAGACATAAAGCCTCACCAAATTATCTCCGAACGAAACTAAGGGAACCGGGGAAGAGACTTTACTAGCAAGCTTAAAAACAGGTATCAGTTATTTATTTGGCGCTCCTTCCGGTTACACAGATTGTTCGGTTTGTGAAAACACCTGTGATCCATTTTTCTACGTATGCGTCATGTTTCGACAAAAGGGAAAAATAAAAAAGATAACAGAATGAAAATGTTGAGAGGATTAACCCAAAGTGAGAAGGATTCAAATTCTGCTACTTCAGTAAATTTTGCATTTATTCTTTCTGCAAGACAACAGGCCCAAAAAAGAGATAAAATGGCCTCTTTAAAACACCACATGGTGAAAAGGGGGAAGCTTCAAAAGTTGGTCAGTCGGCCAAGCATGCAGGGAGTGCAATGAAGCCAAGCCATGTCTACACGCTGTAGAACTTCTTAAAAAGTCCGTATGCCCAAAGTGCTCTGCCACTTCCTTAGGCATGTTCCATGCAGGGTAGGTTCAAAAACCCAGGCCACATTACCTTTTGCCCTCATCCAGAGAAGCGACGACCCCCTGTTACCCAAAGCTGAACACGTCTACGGGTGTACAGGCTGTTCAAAAGGTAAATGGAATTTTTAAGAATAGATCTATCTGAGAAAGCTTAACAAGTATGCAAATAGCACAGCTATCAGCTTCACTGGGCTCATGCTATAACAGGCAACTCTTAAACCAGAAGGCTTTCTGAAAGATGCAAACGAGGCAGGCAGTCTCCAGGCGATGCCCCAGTGGCCAGGGTCGGGGGCGACAAATATATAAATCTCTTTCTCACTCTCTGCCTCCATCTCTGTATTCAAAATAAGCTAGTTATCTTACACTGGCAAACTTACTTCTGTAGACCTTAAAAAAAAAAAGACTAGAAGCGATTTGCCACAAAACCGTATGTGATAACACGCACAGAGAATCAGGGCCAAGGGCAAAAATGGATTGAGCAAATACGCTAACAGTAAGGGTTACCACAGTTACCATGACTGGGCTTACAATGTGGTTCTTAACTTCCTCACAGCCCGAACAAAAAAAGGAAATAACTCATTATAAAAGCTTCCCTCTACTGATTCCCTGCCACCTCTAAGGCACAGCAATGATTTAAGTGCTGTGAGCAAGAAGACCGATTTCATGTATTTAAATAACTGACTCCTTTAATTAGAAACATATAGACCATCTTTAGGTCTTACTGTCAAAAACAGGTTTGTAGCTACTTCCTTATTTTTGTGACAGTTAACAACTCCCAAATCAGACACGAATTCCCTTCTCTTCACACAGAACTATGGGAAAATAAACTCAAATCTTGGACTAATTTCAATAAACCAAGGAAAACTACTTCAGGTTGTAAATTAACCATTGAACTTGATTGAGACATTAAGCATAGATAGTACTAACGCTGCCAGCTAGATGAAGGTGGCCATTTCTAAAGTTCCAGAAAGACCTCAGGGACCAGGACTACCTAACTGAGGAGCAGGCGAAAGTCTCAAGAAGGCAGGAAAAAAGAAAACAAAAAATCACAAAGTCACTGTCCTTACAAATACTACATTTTCAAAGAAGGAAAATGAAAGCGTTTTTGAAACCATTGCCAGAGGTGTACATGTGTGAACTACTAAACTATGTCTTGGTCCCTAAAGAACACACAGAAGACGTATTTCGTACAGGATGAACGCCGCCTTTGAAGAAGATGCAGGAAGAGCAGAGGGGACAGAGACAAATTCTGAAGTCAATGTTACATGTTACAGCTTATCTAGACCTGAACTTGCCTGATCTGTAACACTATGGTGTCAAATTAAGGATCTCCAAGACCTCTCCCAGGCTCGCTCTGCTCTGGTCTCTGTTGATGCCACCACACCAGAGGCCTTCCCTGGTCACCAGCAAAGCAGCAAAGCTCTTTCTTCTTCAACGTACTTCTCAGGGGGCCTACTGAACATTGGTCTCTTCCCGCGCCGGAACAGGTCTCACCTGGGGAAGCCACCCAGAGCTACTGTCTCCCCAAGGTCCCAAACGCTGAGCAGCAAGTGGGAGGCACAGATAGCCGTCCTGTGAAAGAACAGATCCACTCCGACTCTACAGTTCAAAATATCCAGTGCAGTGAACCACCCTTCCATACATGTACATAGAAAATTCTAGAAGTTATTTAAGAACGTAACTTTCAACAAAGGTGAAGGCTGTAGGACTTGATCGTTAGTAAGAAAGTATATTGATAAGCAGATATTACTGAGGAAATAATGCACAAATGGTCGGGAGGCCAGGTTCAAATCCTGGCTCTACGCTCCACCGTGGCAAACTTCTCTTTGCCTCAGTTTCACCTTCGGTAAAATGGGGATAAAAACAGTACCTGCTGCAGTGCCGAGGATTAAGTAACGTACAGTGTTTATACACATAAAACTAGGGGGAACACTTTGAGGAAAACCTTCTGTTCCTTATTTCTTCCTGCAATTCCAAACTACAAATAGGGCAAAGGTAACAAGGAAGGGAAAATTATTCTTTTTAATGTTTATTTATTTATTTTTGAGAGAGAGATACTGCCAGGTGGGGGAGGGTCAGAGAGAGAGAGAGAGGGAGACAGAACCGGAAGCAGGCTCTGCACTGTCAGCGCAGAGCTCAACTCGGGGCTCGTACTCACCAACCGTGAGATCATGACCTGAGCCAAAGTCGGATGCTTAACCGACTGAGCCACCCAGGCGCCTTGGGAAATTGATTTTTATTTGAAAAGTATGTACATTACGGTGTTCACTTTTTAGAAAAGATTATCTTTCCCACAGGAAAACAGATGATCTGACGTTTGTGGTTATACATGCTTTTCCAATACAATGTAAAAATGTGCCAGAGGAGAAAGCTGAAGGGGGCCTGGGAACAGCAAAGTCAGGCTGAGACCTCTGGTGCCCTGGTCATCCATGCTTATCTCTGCAGCCGGGCCTCGACGGGGGCTCAGCCCACTGAGCGTGAGGCTGGTGCCAGGGCACTGGATTCCCTTTGACGGCGGGCCACACGGCACAAACAGGCATTGCCAGTGCTCTGTTCAGACCTACGGGCTCCCGCCATAGGCCACTGTCTTCGGCCCTGTAATCACTGGGGGTTCGGTGTTACGAGAACGCACACACAGCTCATCGGAAGGTGTGCAGGTAATCGATGCAGCCATCTGAATCCGAAAGCTGTGCGAAGGCTTCTGAAAAGTGGCGGTGCTCCTGTGTCTGTCCTCTGCATCGGGACCGGCTTGACACCGACAGGCTCGTGGCGGGAAAGGCCAGTGAGTGATGATGACGTGATTCATAGACAGCGAGGCTCTCGAGACCGGATTCGTTCTGGATCCTGGCACTTTTCTAGGCCCTTCTGTTGATCAGAAGGGGGCTCTGGACTCAGAACGTGAGCCCCTGGGCTATGATATGATCCGCCGTAAATCCTGAGTTTGTTCCCGCGTCTGTCCTTCTTGGGACAGTGAGGGACTGGGGCAGTTTCACAGGGTCCGGCTTCTACCTACTCGTCCGAGGTGACGAGAGAGAAATGAGAGGCGTTTGGGGAGTCTCTACCGCAACAGAGATGGCCTCCGTCACGTCCCGCAGCTGGAGTGCCAAGTAGCACGAGCAGTTGCCTTTGGGAATTATTAACTGGGGAAGAGCAGCGGCAGCCAGACGACTTCGGTGCCTGTCAGCCACGGCGGGACATTCGTGTCGGCCCAGGGGAGGCTGGCTCAAAGACACTCACGCCACACGCTTGCAACAGCACGTGTGGAACGCCGAACTAAGAAACTACGTACTACGTCGGGGAGATAAATAAAAAGCTGAAAACATTTGAAAAATGATGCTTAAAGCATCACACTATCTCGTTCACCCTGTGACGCAAAGAACCCCGGAAAACGGCTTCCCCATGTGAGGGAATGGTGGAATGGACAGGAAAACGCCTCCAAACGGCCGGTTCGTGAAAACTCATGTTACCTAGGGGGGAAGCATCATACAGGTCAGAGTTGGCCCAAATAAGGACTCAAAAGACTGGCATAAGCCTGATGCCACTGAGAGAAATGAGCCACCTCCATCAATACTATCAATCCATTTCAGAATACAAATCGATTTCTAGCTTCCACTGCCTAGAATCTGCGCCTCCTTGAGCCGGTGAGCATCACATGACTGTAAGAGGGACGGGGAAATTCAGGTCTGCGTAATCCGTGCTACGTGCTAGTGGACACGACAGATGTGTGTTCCTACCTATGATGACCTTAGCGTCTAAGACAAAGCTTGGTGCGGGGCCTGACCGCCTGGCCTGGGCCCGCAGGAGAGCGAGGATGTATTTCCCGGTGCCTCGGTTTCCTCATCTGAGGAAAAGCAGCCACCACCCAGTGAGGCAGTGACGGGTGTCCCGAGGACTGAAGAGAACAGGCCAATCAACCTACTCTTACAACAGCACCCTGCGAACAGCACGCACTCTCTACCTGTCGGCTCTGTCTTGCTTTCCGCGCAGCACCGTGTGAAGGAAATGAAACCCGGTAATTAGGCAACCGTGTCTTCCATTTACAGAGGAGGCAATTCTGCAAAGACCAGCAATTCCCGGGTTCAGAGCGGCGGGAAGCGGCGGAGGTTAAAAAGCCATTCTTTCCCCACCATACAATGCGGGCCCGGGGTTTTTACGCGGACACCAGCCAAGGCCCGGCTGCAAACCAGAGTCCACGAGCGAGCCTTCCTCAAGGGAGTCAGACTGTGCTCAAAGGAAATCGGCGTGTGCTAACCGCGACATCTCCTCTCCACCGAGAAACGCTCACTGTCTTCCCAGTTACACAACGTTCAAGCGCACCGCTGTCAGGACACTACGGCAGCCAGCCGGCTGCCGGCGAGTTAGGCGGACCCAGACCTTTCGGAAGCCTTGAGGGAATCAGGGGAAGAGGAAAAGCACAGGAAGGGGAAAGGAAGGGGAGGCGAGCCTGAAGGGCGAAAAGACCCCATGGAGACGTCAACACAAAAAAACACGCACGTGTATTCGTCCCTAAGGCATCTGCGTGACTTATTAAACGCAACAGCGACCGTCTTAGTGAACGAGCTGGCCCGGACCCACTCGGCCGCGGCCTGCGGGGCCCCCCCGCCTCCTGGGAGGCGCCTGACAGGTCACAGGCCGGCCTTAAATGACCGGCAGCAAGCTGCCATCGCACAGACGAAGCAGGCTTACTCTTTCGCTCTCTTCGTTCTCCCAGGGAGCGAACGCACAGAGACTGCGTTTAATACGAGACGTCAAACCCAGGTCAGAAAGCCTGGTTTCCAGGCCTAGCACGGGCCAGGCGCCCCCGCCAGGGGGCCGGGTCCTGCTCCGTCCCTCCGTCCTCCCTCCCTCGCTCCGCCGGCAGCCGTGGGGCACGGAGCGGGAAGCGGGGCTGCCCCAGGCCGCTTGCCGTCTCCTCCGCCACCCCTTCGACAATTGCTGGGGCTCCGGAGGGGCCGCCCCGGTGCCCAGAGCATGCTGTCAGCTCTTCTGTCTATTCGGCACCCTCCCCACGGCAGCCACCGGAGAAGGGCGCGCAGCGGCGCGGGTGCGGGAGGCGGGAAGCGGCCCCGGCCGGACACCGCGGCCCCGGAGCCCGTCCGCCGCCGCCGCCGCCGCCGCCGCCCCGCCGCCCCCGCCGCCCCGGGCGACCCGGACGCCCGCCCGCCCGCCGCCGCCGCCGCCCACTCACCGCCGCACTCGACCGAGTACTGGTCTCCCCAGTCCCCCGACTGCGGGCTGCAGCCGCCGCCCGCCTGGGCCTCCTGCTGCTGCCGGTGCTGCAGCTCCTGCTTGAGCAGGGACAGCGGCGAGTAGTGCTCAGTGGCCAGGGCACCCGGGAGCGGCCCGACGGACAGGAGCCCCAGCAGCAGCAGCCCCAGGACGCGCCGGGCGGCGTCCGCGGCGGCCACAGCGCCGCCCCAGCCGCCGCCGCCGCCGCCGCAGCAGCCGGCAGGTGCCATCTTTCCTCAGGGCGCATGTGCGGCGGCCCTCGCCGCACGCCGCGGCCTCCCAGCCTCAACCCGCGGCGGGCAGGTGGGCCGTGGCAAGGGGGCGGGGAGGGGTGTGGCGTTGCCTGCTGGGACTTGTAGTCCCAGCTCGAACAGCCGCGAGCGCCCCTTCCGAGGACAAGACTACGAATCCCAGCAAGCACCGCACGGGACAGGTTTTCCGGCCTGGTGTCTGACGTCTTCCCCCGCCTCCGCCGCCGCCGAATCGGAAGTTCTCGGCCGCCGTTGAGTGGAAATGGGCACCGGTGGGCGGAGTGGGCAGCGGGCCGGCAAGGGGAGCGCAGAAGCGGTGGCCGCGGGCAAGGGGAGCACGGATGGGGTTGCAGCCCCTCCTCCTGCTGCCTCGGCCCCCTGCCAGTACAGGTGCATCGAATGCAACCAGGAGGCCAAGGAGTTGTACCGAGACTATAGCCACGGAGTGCTGAAGATAACCATCTGCGTGAGTTGCCAGGCGTGCGGTGGCCGGGGACAGAGTGGCGTGGCGGGCTTCGGGGGCCCCGAGAGGCGGTGGGACGTGTACGCCAGCTTCTCCGGGCGGTGAAATCAGCGGGCGTCAGGGCCCGCTAATAGAGCCTTCAGTTCCCTGCTGACGTTCCCGTCCGGAGTCAGTGGAGCCTCTGCCGTTATCTGTAGAGTTAAAGACCTCGCCACCCTGCAGGGGTTTTCTCATACCCGTCGTGTTTGCTGGCGAGACCTAACGCGGCCGACGGATCCTCGGGTGGACACGGATGCAGGCGTTGTGCACAGTTTAAAAATGGAATTGTGTTGCCGTTTGAATTCACGCCCAAACTGTTTCGTTTTTAGCTGTTGGCCCTTTTCGTAGATGAAGGTTATCATCCTTACACTTCATAAGCAGCCGCATTAAAATTTCCGAGAACACCTGATTTCGGGATTCATCCTCTGTGATTGCCGAATGTGCAGTTTGTGTTGTGTGCAAAGCACTAAGGCTGAACGTTGGTGACACAAACACCGAAAATGACGCCGTGAAAGTTTTGCTTTCAGCGCGCTCGTCGTCGATAGGGAATGGCTTTATGTTTAAAAAGTCACAAAATTGGAGGTTCTTTTTGCGGTATTAGCAAAGAGCCTGCCGCATAATAGGCAGTCCATAGGTTTTTGTGCCATTTCCGATCTCCTGATGATTCGCTAATAATAATCCTCATTGGGAAGCCATGGCCTGTAGTAATATACCAGGCAGCAGACAAGGTAGGAATGTGTGCCTATTTAATCTGTTGTCCACCCGCATGACCACTGCTCCTGTCCCCAGTGCTTTCCCTCAGGTGGCAAAATTCAACCCTGGTGGAGTCCAGCATAGTGTCCGATCTGCCTCCTCCCCCTTGCAGCTGTATCTCACTGAGGAAAAAACACCTAAATTCGTGACCACCAACCTCATGTAGCCCTTGATGCCGTCTGGCCGTCACATTACATTTCGCTCATCCATTCACAGTCCCACAAACCCTTTCGCTCCCCAAGTTTCCCCACATAAGCTGCCCTCTTTGCTTAAAAAAAGGGGGGGGGGAGACCTTCCACAAGCTGTGCAACCACATAAATCCAGTACTAGCACGTTATTCATATGCTCTGTCTTCCCTGCTGTTAGAATGGATGAACTGCTCCGTATACATGTCCAGAACCAACGTGCCCGTGTGCACTAGATCCTACCCCGTTCCACTGGGGACATCCCTGCGACAATACTCTTCTCTCTGCTGAATCACGCACTAGTCTTTCCTTAATTTAAACACACACACACACACACACGACCCCACTTCCTCCTTTGGCTCCTGCCCTTTCTCCCCCTTCCCCTTGACAGCAAAAGTCCTTTAAGAGAGATTTTGAATTGCTATCTTGATTTCCTTTCCTAGTTTCTCTTGGATCTTCTTCAGACACACTTTCTTCCCACCCAGCATTTCACTAGAAACTGTTCTTAAGGTCACTGACTTCTACTTTGCTGAGTCCAATAGTCTATTCTCAGTTCACTCTCAGCAGCATTTGGCCTTACTACTTTTCCCTGGACACGCTGTGTGCACCTGCCAGGACACCAGGCTCTTCTGGTTTTCTTATCTTGTTGGCTGTTTCCTCTCAATCTCCTTTCTGGTTCTGTGTCACCTGCCTTACCTCTTCCATGAGGCTCAGTTCTTGGGCCTTTATCTGTCTACGCACTCTCCTTCGAAGAGCTCATTCTGGTTCCTGGCTTTAAATTCCATCTAAACTTTGACGGTTCCCAGATTTAAACCTCTAGCCTGAAGCTCTTCCCTGAATTCCAGGACACAGATGTCCAACTAACTACTTGATTTCTCCAGTCGGATATGTATAGTTCTCTCAAACGTTCACAATAAATGGCAACTCTACTGTGTTCGTTCCTAAGACCAAACACTTTGGAGTCGTCCTTGATTCCTTTCTCCCACATTTCCTTATTCGGTTGCTTGGCAGGTGCTGTTACCTCTGTCTTCAGATTATGTTCAGAATCCACTGCTTTTCACCGCCTCTACCGCTGCAACTCTGGTCCATACTGCCGCCATGTCTCACCTGGATTAGTGTCATAACTCTTAACCTGTAGCACCCTTGAACCTCTTCAGTCTCTTCACCCAGGAGACAAAGTGTTCCTTTTTGAATGTACGAGGAACATGAACCACATGGTTCATGAGTTCGAGCCCCGCGTCGGGCTCTGAGCTGTCAGCAGCCCTCTCTCTCTGTCCGTCCCTTGCTCATGATCTTTCTCTCTCTCTCTCTCTCTCTCAAAAATAACTAAATGTTAAAAAAAATTTAAAAAACAATTCTTTTTTTATTTTTTTAATGTTTATTTATTATTGAGACAGAAACAGAGCATGAATGGGGCAGGCGCAGAGAGAGAGAGAGAAAAACACAGAATCCGAAGCAGGCTGCAGGCTCTGAGCTGTCAGCACAGAGCCCGACGCGGGGCTTGAACCCACAAACCGTGAGATCATGACCTGAGCCGAAGCCGGACACTTAACCGACTGAGCCACCCAGGCACCCCAAAACGATTAATTCTTTAAAGCCTCTCCAAGTCGTGAGAGCACAAAGTAAACAGTGTTTACACATCAGGCTATTCGTTCTGAAAAAATAGCCAAAGTGTCTAGACGCTGGTAACTCCCACATACTTTGGTCTCTTAGCTGCCAGCAGCATACTCAGCCCGATCTCCTACGTGTGAGCTCCCTTCCCTTCGCGCTGCTTGTTTTTCCCCTCCCGTTCCTCCCAGCTTGCCTCTCTGTGTCCCTGATTTTCCTCCATCTCGTGGCAGCATGTTGCTTGCTTTTATTTAGCCACTCCCTCTCCTTCGGGTTTGTACAGTTTATTATAATTCTGTTAAAAGATGTAGTACTTTGCTGTCCTATAGTGCCTAGACTCTTGTACGTGCGCGGATATTTGATAAGTTCATGGTGGCAACAAAGCAAGAGTCCTTCGCGATTCTCCTAAGTGGCAGTTCTGTTCCGCACTAACAGTATTCAGCCTCCTCCCTTCCATGCTGGACGCAAAGATGAACAAGGCAGTATCCTGCCCTTGAGCTCCAAGTCTAGTGGGGCGGGGGGGGTGGGGGTTCCAGTTTTAAGACGCATGTTTGCTTACTGTGGAGCTAAAATGGAACAGGTTTGAGAATGAGTGGGGAAGGGGATGGCCCTGGAGATGACGGGGAGGAAGAAGCAGCAAGAATATTCATCCTCAGTGTTTGTAACATAGAATGTTAGGAAGGGAAGATGGGCGGAGCGCATAGCACAGCGCGTGAACCGGAGGCTGCCTCTTCTGTGGGCGTTCATGTCACCTTGTGTCCATTCCCCTGAGGACAGATACTTCACCTCAGTGCATGTCCAGCAGCCCGGAAGTACCTGGTCCGTAGAAATGGCTAAGAGAGCTGTTGTAACAAATGTTGTGGCCGCCCCAAACACATCTGTCGACAAGTGATTGCACAAGGGCAGACGGGGCTGCCCTGCCCGCTACTGCTGTTTTCTGCCACCTCCTCCTAAAAATTGTCCAGATCCTGGCTTAGATAGATTTGCAGTCCCGCCTTAAGATAGGTTTTAGGAAACTTTTTTTTTTAAGTTTTATTTATTTATTATTGGGGGAGAGAGAAAGAACAAGCAGGAGAGGGAGAGGGGCAAAGGGAGAGAGAATCCCAAGCAGGCTCCGTGCTGTCAGCGCAGGGCTTGATGTGGGGCTCGAACCCACAAACCGGAAATCAAGAGGCAGTCGCTTAACGGACTGAGGCACCCAGGTGTCCCTTAGGGAACTTTTAAAGGACAGAGATAAGACCCTTGACCAGCCAGCAGTTCCATTTTCCAATGAAGCGGCATCTCCAGTGTTGTAGAGAGGAAGTGTTTTCCCCATGGGTAGCACAGGGACCGAGTCTAGAAAAGAGCGAGCGCTTTGTCACGAACGTAGGATTTCTGAGTCCACGGCTTCTGTCTAGACACTGGCTTACTCTTTGCCCAGCAGAAAAACCGTGAACTTGTTAACATCTTATGCCTCGGTTTTATTAGGTGTATTTAAAAGAGGTAATAGCCCACCCCCCTTCATTGGTTCACTTGATGACTTAAAAACATACGCATTTCTTGCAAATGACATGAATGAAGTGGAGAAACCCTTTGAGTTGGAAGTGATTTTTCTTTACAGTTGGAGTGCGGGGTCGATATTTTTCAGCGCGCTTCATTTTTCCCCTAGCACTTCTCAAGTAATGAAAAGGCCCCCCTAGTGTGTTTGCATATCCATTACTTCTATTTCTATCTTGTCTTCTCAGAATTTCAAAATGTTTTGTTTGCATTGTAGCCATTGGAATAGTTGCCTTAGTGCAACTTCGTAACTAAAACGGTCTGAAATGTCACATTTCTGATGAGCTGCTTCTCTTTCATATTTTTTTATTAAAAAAGATTTTTGTTTATTTTTGAGAGAGAGAGTACACATGGGAGAGGGGCAGAGAGAGGGGGGACAGAGGATCCAAAGCGGGCTCCGCTGACAGCAGAGAGCCCGATGCAGGGCTCAAACTCACGAACCGTGAGATCATGACCTGACGCTTCACTGGACCGAGCCACCCAGGCGCCCCTCTAATGAGCTTGTTCTTGTACACCTGTTTCATATGTGCTGCTGGTGTTGGACTTTGATAACATTGTAATCATATGTGTCCAAAACAAAAAAACACAATTTAGTAGGAATTACTCAGAGCCCCGGTGTCTGGCTTCGGGTAGCCCGGAACCAAGCTGCCCCCCCACTTGCTTATGTACAGCTCAGCGTTTTCCAGTGTCTTCACTATGTTCTCCACTGAGAGAGAGCTTTTCCCTTCCCATATTCTCAATGCTAATGGGGGGGGGGGGTGTGTGGAAAGCGAGCTTCTCTCGGTATCTGCCACATTCTTTACCTGCTTTTAGCTCTCAGAATGTCTGGGTGCAGGGTTTCTTTTTTGAACCCCTTTTTCCAAATCATGTTTCAAGAACTGCAAAGTTGGTGGCCATCTAGCCAATAGGCAACAATTCATCAATGGAAGTACATTATAAATTTATTTCTTATTTTATAACAATTCCTACAAATTGAAAGCATTTTCTGGGACACTTTTCTGTCCAATCCAGTCTTTAAATCAAATATTTTGGAGGCGGCTGGGTGGCTTAGTTGGTTAAATGTCCGATTTTGGCTCAGGTCATGATCTCGCTATTCGTGAGTTCGAGCCCCGCGTCGGGCTCTGTGCTGACAGCTTGGAGCCTGGAGCTGCTTCAGAATCTGTGTCTCCCTCTCTCTCTGTCCCTCCCCTGCTCGTGCTCCGCCTCTCTCTCTCTCTCTCTCTCTCTCTCTCTCTCCCTCTCCCCCTCTCTGTCCCTCCCCCACTCACACTGTGTTGCTCTCTTTCTCTCTCAAAAATAAATAAACATTAAAAAATATTTTTTAAAAAAATCAAATATTTTTTAGCTTCCTTATGTATGAGATTAAAAGATTAATATTTCTAGCCTAGAAGATTGTATTTAGTCATTTCTGAAGCCAGAGCTTATGTGAGTGAACATTTTGTATCTGAAGAGAAGTTAATTTAAATAAATGCTGACATGTCCCTCGTGCTATACAAGTCCAAAATAGACCCTGCTAGTTCAAAATCCTTTAAGATTTCAGAATGTATGAGTTTGCTTGTTCTAATATTATCTTGCATTATTTCAGAAATCCTGCCAGAAACCTGTAGACAAGTATATCGAGTATGATCCTGTTATCATCTTGATTAATGCCATTTTATGCAAAGCCCAGGCCTACAGACATATTCTTTTCAATACTAAAATAAACGTAAGTTGTGCTAATTTTTTATTTTCTAATTTTACATGATAATGCTCTTGCATTTTTAAAGAATAATTTGAACAGAATTAAAGAACATTATTTTAAAAAGAAATCCTAATAAGGATGGGTCTTTTATCTCAACAATGTCTGGAAGCTTCTAGAAATAGCAGGCATTGATAAACAAGGCACACAATGTTGGGTGAATTTTTAAGAATACAGTCACTAGGAGGAAATTGACACAGCATAATCTGTATTGACATTTAGTACGTTTCCTTTTGAAACAGATATCAGTTATTTCTAACAGAATAAAAGTAAATATATCCAGGGAGGGAGGGAAATATACCTAGAAGAAGTAAGCAAGCATTAAAAGAGAAATCTTTTATTTATTTATTTATTTAAGTGTTTATTTATTTTTGAGAGAAAGAGACAGAGACACAGAGTGCGAGCAGGGAGGGGGCAGAGAGAGAGGGAGACACAGAATCCGAAGCAGCTCCAGCTCCGAGCTGTCAGCACAGAGCCCGATGCGGGGCTCGAACTCACGGAGCATGAGATCATGGACCTGAGCCGAGGTCGGACGCCCAACTGACTGAGCCCCCCAGGCGCCCCAGGCATCAGTATCTCTTGACCCCCCGCCCCCGCCCCCCACCGCAGGTGATTCTGAAGTACAGCCAGGAGAGCCACTGTGCCAACCTGAACCCCAGAAGCCCACACTGACACCTGTCCCGGGACTGCATTGGGTTTGCACACACACACACACACACACTTTCTTTTCCCCACTTTATATTGATAGAGAAAGTCCAACCCATAGAGGTAATGGGTTTTGTTTTCTTTTTTAAAGTTTATTTCTTTATTTTGAGAGAGAGAGAGTGAGGGGCAGAGAGGGAGGTGGGGAGAGAGAATCCCAAGCAGGCTCCGCACTGTCAGCACAGAAACCTGAAACAGGGCTCGAACTCACGAGCCGTGAGATCCTGACCTGAGCCGAAATCAAGAGTTGCACACTTACCCGACTGAGCCACCCAGGTGCCCCAGGAGTAATGTGTTACAAAAAGTCAATTCTTGTTACCTGGCATTTTTTATTTTTGCCAAAATTTCAGACTCTTTAGAACTTGCAGCTTTAGAACTTTCTACCTTTTAAATTGCTGTTTTTTCCGTATATTAATTTACACTCATCCAGCATAGGACCCATTTGTTTAAAATTTATGTTCAGAACAGACGTTGGCAAGGATGCAGAGAAAGGGGAACTCTTTTGCACTGCTGGTGGGAATGCAAACTGGTGCAGCCGCTCTGGAAAACAGTAGGGAGGTTCCTCAAAAAATTAAAAGCAGAACTACTCTACGAGCCAGCAGTTGCCCTCCTAGGTATTTACCCACGCGATACAGGTGTGCTGTTTCGGAAGGGACACACGCACCCCAATGTTTACAGTAGCCAAGGTATGGAAAGAGCCCAAATGTCCATCGATGGATGAATGGATGAAGATGTGGTATATATATACAATGGAATATTACTCAGCAATCAAAAAGAATGAAATCTTGCCATTTGCAACTACATGCATGGAACTAGAGGGTATTCTGCTAAGCGAAATTAGTCCGAGAAAGACAGATATCATATGACTTCACTCATGTGAGGACTTTTAAGATACAAAACAGATGAACATAAGGGAAGGGAAGCAAAAATAATATAAAAGCAGGGAGGGGGACAAAACATAAGAGACTCTTAAATATACAGAACAAACAGAGGGTTGCTGGCGGGGTTGTGGGGCGGGGGATGGGCTAAATGGGTGAGGGGCATTAAGGAATCTCCTCCTGAAATCACTGTTGCACTATATGCTAACTAACTTGGATGTAAATTAAACAATAAATAAATTTCTAAAAAAACAAAATAAAAGTAAACATTTAAAAAATTTAGTAAAACTTAAAAAAATAAAAATAAACATTCATGTTCAGACTAATAGTTTCCTAAGTGGGATGATGGAATCTTCAGGTTAAAATCCGTCCTCAGTGCTGCTTCTGCCTATCCACGACTCACATAAATTCTGTGCTTGATTCTGCGTATAGGACAGATGCTGAAAACCTCGTGTGAAGGGTGAACTAGTGTTCAGAGCAGTATTTCTTAGCTGGGGGTATACATCAGAACCCGCCTTCGCCCCCAGAACTGTTCCAAAATTGCGTGTGTAGGATTTACTTCCAAAGATTCTGAATCGGGACTGGGGCCTCGACATTTGCAGTCTGAAAAATCTCCCCCTGTGATTCTGACGGTCATTGCCGATGAGGGACCACAGGTCTACGGGCAGTTCTGCATTCGAAAAGCTGTGGGATGGGAGGTTCTTCAAAGCCACAAGTACTTGGCTGTGTCTGCGCCTACTCGGTATTACGTATTACGTATAATTAGGTGTCTCTCTACCCAGTGAATGGCATTGTCTTTTTGACTCCCAGATGCATGGGAAACTCTGCGTATTTTGTTTGCTCTGCGAAGCGTACCTGAGGTGGTGGCAGCTTCAAGATTCAAACCAGAACACCGATCCCGACGACTTCATCAGATATGCCAAGGAGTGGGATTTCTATAGAATGTTTGCAATTGCCTCTCTAGGTAGGAAGAAGCCACGCTTTCTGTTCTCAGCTAACTCGTATCCACTGTTCCGATCAGAAGCGACGTGGGTGGGGCTTACTCACTGGTGAGAGGAGGGTTAACGTAGGACTTGAGACTTAAACGTTCGGCTCTACTACTAACCTGCTAGATGAGTTTGTCTAAATTATGTGCTTGTTGCTGTTTTATTTGTTACCACCCGTATGTTACGGAAATGGTTATGTTTATCACATTAGAGAGTTTCATAATATATGGTGAGGCAGAATATCGTTGACAAAATTCTTACATTTAATTTCTGATTCTCCAACTGAAAGATCCCCCAGGTCCCACGTTTACTAAAACAGATCAATAATTGCCAGACATGATCCGATGTATTGAGCTAAATGCAATGAACAAATGCAACCAACATGTTTAATAGGGAAACCTTGTTCTTTATCTGACTGCATTCAGGAAAAGTGACACCTGTCCCAAATTCCTTAAGTTCAAGGAACTGCTTTTCTTCAGAATCCGGGTTTGTGACTGAGGTCAGAATTGTGTTGAATTAATTTCTGTCACTGTTTTCTTGCTTACTGGCTTTCATGCTCTGCTTCTAAAACTCTTTTGCTTACAGTGAAATATGATTTTAGCAATACTGAGTCTCCAGTGCCTTGCAGTGTCCTATTCCTGGACTGTGGGTCCTCTTTTGTCCCCTTTTCTTCTCTCTTTGCTCTCACTTCCTGGGTCCTCTCATCCATTTCTGAGGCTTTAAAATTTATATGCTAAGAATTCCCAAACATACATAATAATATTAAAAACATCCTTGAGAACATTGCCTAAGCCAAGAACTCGAACCTCATGTAATTTTAGGCTTTAAAGCAAAGCCTCTTAAAATTTCTAAGGATAAACTCCGGTATGTCCATAATTTTTAATATAAGAAATAAACCAGGTTTATTTTCCAATAGTTCAGAATTCCTGTAGCACCTATTCTATAGTGGATATTTTGACAATCAGAAATTTTTTTCTACTGTTACTTTTTCATCCACCATTAGGTTCTGAACCCCTAAAATAGCTTATAAAAAAAAAGTCCTACATAAGTGTAGCATTTTGTAATTTAAACACTGCTTTTATGGTTTTACCAATTTAATGTTCACCACCATCCTCTTTGGGAGATAGGTTAGGTTCTCCCCTGTCTATAGCTGTGGACACATAGAAGTAGGAAGGCAAAGATTTCCCCAGAATCCCACTGCAGGTTAGTGTCAGCACTGAGACAGGTGGCTCTCTGGGCTCCCCATCTGGTACTTTCTCCATGCAGCACTCTGTAAGCGGGTAGCAGGTCCTCCCGAACCCGGCTGATGCATGACAGCCTCATAGCACCTGCCTTGTGAAAGATCGCAGAGCCCGAGGGCTGGTGCAAGTGCATAGATCTCTCAGGTTCTGAGTTAGAAAGACGTGGAGGTTATCTGGTCCCCCCCTTCTCGCCAGTGCTGGAAATCCTTCTCTCAGCTCTGCAAAATGATCTAGCTTACCCACTATTGTTAGATCGTTCTTGTCGGGAAGGAAAGTTCTTTGTTGCTTTCATTACTTTTTTGGTCCAAATCTCAGCCTGTAAGATCTGCCTGTCTGAGGAGATCTTTGCAGTTGACAAGCCCTTGAGCTCTTCTGCGGGAAGATCGGGTGTTCCCCGCCCCACCCCACCCCCACCCCCAGCCGAGGGATAGATCACACTTCCTGTAGGTCAGCCAGCCAAAATTATTTTTACTGATTCTAATCACCTATGTTTGGAACCTCTCTAGTTTGGCTCTATTTGGTTATAAAACATTTTAGGAAGAATACAGTTGTCTCTCCTATAAGATGATACATGGGTTCCAGAAAAACCTGATTCTGCAGAAACCTACATAACATAGCTTATGGGGAAAAAATAGAATTAGGGACAGATCACTGAAAACGTTTGCAGCTGGGTAATCAGAGGACTAACAGTCTGAATAAAAATAATACCGCAGTTAAAAGAACTGTTAAAATCCTAGTTAACGGGAATAGAACAGACCGTGCACTGTTCTGTGGCCCGGTGGCCCTGTGGCTTCTTCTGAACTGGACTCTGTCTGTGAATACTTTCTGGAAGGATAAGGAATTGCACTCAGAAAGCTTGTTAAAATGAATTCAGGAAGCTTTAAATTTAGATAACCGTATTCAAAATCTTGTAGATAATAGACACTCACTAAATAGTGGAAAGAGGAGCAAAGAAAAACATCTTCGTATGTAATTCTTAGGGTGGGTCCCGTCTTTCGGACTTAAAAACCTCCGCGCTCCTGTTTTATTCTTTCCGTGGAGCCCTCGAACACTGAAAATATCTGAACTTCCCAGAAAAAACTTCAGAGAGCTGATGATCACAATTCTAATGGACTTGCTTTTACTTCGGGTGATGAAATATTCCACAAAAAGAATTATTGAAATATGTTTCTAAAATCATACCACAAGATCTGACACAAAAGACAGGGGCTTATTTAAAAAAAAAAAAAAAAAAAGAGGAGGAGGAGGAGGAGGAGGGAGGAAAAAGAAAATTTGATCTTGATAAAGCAGTTCTAACAAAGTCAACTGATAAGTTGTATTTTGGAATTGTGGCTTGTTTGTAGAGAGCTTTGGTGCCGACGGGGACATTCATGTTTTCGTCCTCCCGCTTCCTCCTTAGAACAAACCGCCTTTTTTACTGGCATCTTTACTTTCCTGTGGCTAGAACGACCGATGACAGCGAAAAAAAAACCCAACTTCATTTTGCTGCTGAAAGCATTATTGTTGTCTAGCTACGGAAAACTCTTGCTGATTCCAGCCGTCATTTGGGAGCATGACTACACACCCCTGTGCCTCCGACTCATCAAAGTATTTGTCCTTACGTCCAATTTTCAGGCAATCAGAGGTATGTTTGTGTTTCATTCTGTCTTCTCCGCTGTCACCCCACATACAAGCGTAAAGCCTTGTTTCTCCAGCACGCTGTTGCTGTTGTCCCATTATTCGTGGGATCATGACAGCGCCTGACACTTCTCTGGTGCCTTATTCAGAGCAGATAGCCAGTCTTTGTTCACGTTAACCACATGGCAGTTTTTAGTTCTCAAAGTGCTTTCGTGTGCATTATCTCAGTGTGGTGGGGTTCACAGGGCACCATTAATACCTCCGCTTTGTGAGTGACTTGTCCACATGTACCTGTCCGGAGGTCCACCATTCGTGCCGCACCAGCGGAGGGATGAGCAGCCTTGTGGGTCTTCGTTTTTCCCGTCTGTTGTGGGGAGGGTTATCTTAAATGAACCTATTGCCTGATACCTTTTATCCTAATGCTCATTGTCTTATAAACTGTTGAACTGAG
Organism: Cryptoprocta ferox; assembly: GCA_028646485.1. NCBI lineage: Eukaryota > Metazoa > Chordata > Mammalia > Carnivora > Eupleridae > Cryptoprocta > Cryptoprocta ferox. The sequence continues at coordinate 2,039,545 of CM053561.1, forward strand.
AGTCTCCGTTTTTGTTTGTTCCTTTGTTTTTGGTTCTGTTTTTTGCTGATCTCTTTATAACCCTCGAATCTATTTTGAATTTTCTCCTTCAGTCTTCATGGAAATCTGTGTCTTGATTTCAGGAGGAGAAATGTAGCAGTTTTTTTATCAGCACCTGCTTTGTTTCTCTCCAAAGGTCTATAGGTTAAAAAAAAAAAAAAAAGTGGGAGAAGATAACAGCACCGATGAATAAGAACAAATAGAGATTTTTCTAAAAACAGCTTCACAAAACAGTTCCATTCATAATGCCACATAATTTACACGCCGACATCGCTTTACTTAAACTCTCAAGGACTTATTAGTTGCCTTTCTTTTTCCAGTGACCCTGAATATCAGCCGAAAGCTCTCCTTTCTGGCCATCTTGAGTGGCTTACTGATGGAGAGCACCATGGTCTACTTCTTCCAGAGGATGGAATGGGACGTGGGAAGTGATTGCACCATCTACAAATCTCAAGACCTTTGAAGAGGTACAAAGGCCTCTTAGCGTTCACACATTCAGACGGGCGTCCTGCTCAAATGAGACCAATGCCGTGTAAAATACGTAGGTGCCCTGACATGACCCAGCCCCTGATTGCCTCTGGGTCACCTCCGTCCCCCTGAGGACTTCGGTGCACGTCTCTCAGGGTCCTTCACTTCAGGTCAAGGACATCCACATCCGTGCCTTGCTGCTTCCTGGGGCCCCGTTCTCTGCCCCTCTAACACCTGCACTCCCCGTCGCGTGTACCGGGACCTGACACTGACTCTGAAATCTGCCGCACTGGCTGCTGCAGCCCCCCAGCCCCTAGTCCTCCCTCCACCATCCCTGCGGTGGGCCGCCTTTTCACCTTTCTTCAACCTCCACCTCTGACCCTCTGACCGGCCGCGCCTCGCTTCCTACCCCCCTGCAGAGGTAGGCAGCTGCCGGTTCATCTCTGTTAGTCCCTTGAAACCATCAGCTTCTGGCCCCTCTGCCAGCCGCGCCTCATTAGAGCCGTTTGGCAGAGTCTCCGCGGCTGTCTTCCCACCAGGCGGGTGCTGCGTGCGCACAGAGCCTCGGCCGGACCTCCGTGTCACTCCCCTGTCTTCGTGGTCCCCTCCAGTGAGCCTCCCCACGCTCCTTCCTCCTGAGTCTGCCCTCACTCTCCCCAGCCTCGAGCTGCTTACACTTTGCTGGAGCTTCGTTCCTCCTTCAGCTCAGAACTCGTTTGGTCGCCTGCCTTCTTCCCTCCTGCCCTCCCTCTGGTCCTGGACCCGTGCTCCTTTCCTCTCTGGGCTGTCTCCTACCTGTAAGTGTCCTCCTCCCCCTGGTCACAGCCAGGCTCCTGGCCCACTGCCCGGCCCACCCCGCGGCCTGCGCGGGCCGCAGGGGCCGGGAGCAGACTCGGAGGATGGTCTGGGGGTGGGGGTGCGGGTGGCGAGGAAAGCACCCCGGCTCCAAACCTTCTCCACCTCTGCGAAAAGGCCATCCTCACTCCTGCGGCCTCAGTCTCCCCTCATGCTCACATATTGCTCTTCCTTTCCAGGTCCTGAGACACAGCTCTTTCGTTGTCCTCTCCCGTGCACTGGCTCTTTCCCCTCTGCAAACATACGCGCACAACCCTCTGTTCTAGAACGGTCGGTCAGGCCTGCTTCTTCACAGCCTTTCCTCTTTGTAAGACACACTTTCTCCCATAGTCCCCTGACTCTGCACTCCTGAAACTCAGAGGGAAGCCGGTGGCCAGGTGTTTGTCAGACTCCTCCCTTAGCTCTGCTCTGGAAGCTTACCCAGAGCCCCTCCCGTCAGTCTCTAGTTCCCGACTTCCCAGTCTGTCCCAGGACTCTGGCCTCAGCCTCCCTCTCCTCTCTTGCTGTTCACGCACTCAGCTCCCAGAACCTAGGCCTCCCAGACCCAGCACCTCCTGCCCACCCCTCTGCCCGTTCTCCGTGCCCGTCCACCACCTCCCAGGCGGTGCCAGCACGGCCCTGCCTTTACCTCTGAAGCTGAACTCCATCTCGGCCCCCTCTACCCACCCAAACAGAATCCTTCCCCGAAGCTTTTCTCTGGAAATGTCCCTTTTCCCTCAGACCCCGGGGCCAGCTCTTGTCTCCTGCCTGAGAGTTCGCAACAGCCTCCTCACAGGCCCTCAGCCCAGACCGGTGCCACGTAAATCTTCACAGAGCACCACTGTGGTGTCCCTCCGAATTTTCCATCATTTCTTACTGCCGACCCAGGAGCTTCTTGTCTCTTCCTGAGGGGCGGCTTTTTGTTTTCGCGTCGAGGAAGTGTGGTCCTCACTATTCCGGTCCGAATCCCTTCTCCGAGGGCACGTTCCCACCCCCTTTCTCTGCGACAGCCTCCCCTCTCCGCATGTGTCCTATGCTGTCCTCGGGGCCTGCGGCGGCCTCCTCCTGCCTGACCAGTTACAGTCAGTCATCTTGGCCTCTCTGTGGAAGGAAGACTTGCCAAAACCTCGAGTCCGTGTGCCCCCTCCCGTTGATCCCCCGGGGCCCAGCTCCGCACCAGGGCGGCCGTGCCCGGGTCTCCTGGGGCTGCTCTGGTCCTGCTTCCGCTCGTCGGGCGACAGCCGTTGTAAGTCGCGGTCAGGAAAACGAGGCCAGCCGCCCCTCACAACCGATCGTGAGCGGCTGTGCGCCTGGAACGTTCCCTCGTGTTCTATGTTGTGCGTGTAAACACGCGACCCCCCAGCCTGGTAAAAGTGTGGTTCCGGGACAGAGCGGGCGTGGGCATACACGAGACGACCGCACGTCCCCCGCGCGCCAGGGCCTGCCCCCACACCTTGTTGAGTAGATTTTCAGCAGGACGTGCCACTCTGAATATTTCTTTTGTCATCCACAGGCGTGTCCCTTACGATCCGCGGCACGGCCAGCTGCCGACGAGACAGGGAAGACGCGGAATACGAACCAGGCTCCTCATTTCTGCTGAGCAAAATGAAGCAAAGATTTGGGTCCACTTCCCGAGAAAGAAAGCAACAGTCATGGCGTGGAAACCCCCAGAACTCCATTGCACACAACCCCCGTAGGAGGCAACCGAACCACACGCAGGCACAGACACAGAGCGCAGGGGTGCTGCCTGGGCGACGAGGGATGCGACAAGGGGACAGTCGTGTATCGTGGAGCACAGCGGGGAAGCGCTGGCAATGGACGGGGGCCGCGAATCCATGACCCACACGTAGCAAAAGCTCTATGTTTCATACCTCTGACATGTTTATATCTTTTTAACTGAAATGGTAAGTCACAGGCTCTAAATAATATATTTAAAATTGTGTTCTTACAACAACAGAAACATTTTTCTCTTAATAAAGTCAAAATAAACTGAGCTTTTGTAAGTTTTTCATGAATTCAGTATTTTCCCCTGTAACTAAGTTACTCTTTAAAACTGGCTGATCCAGGGCGCCTGGCTGGCTCAGTCGGTTAAGCGTCCGACTCCTGATTTCGGCTCGGGTCGTGATCTCATGGTTTGCGATTTTGAGCCCCGTGTCGGGCTCTGCGCTGACAGTGTGGAGCCAGCTTGGGACTCTCTCTGCCCCTCCCCTTCTCTCTCTCTCTCTCTCTCTCTCAAAGTAAAAATAAACATTAAAAAAAAATGTTAACGGCTGATCCAAAAATAAGTAACTGAAACCACTGAGTCATACACTTTATAGGGGTGGGTTCTATCTCAATAAAACTGATACTAGATAAAAGCAAGATAACCTTACCTTAGATAAAGGTAACACTCCCCCTTTTCTCTCTCCATTTCATTTATTCTCTTATTCATCATTCACTTATTCACGTAACAGACACTACAGAGCACCGACTCTGTGTGTCAGACAGTATGGACACGGCGGTGAGTAGCCTCCTAAAGTTGACAGAAGTGATAGACTTGGGAACATGAGAAGGTAATCGCAGTGGAGCCTGGTAAGTCCTATAAAGGGGATCTAGGGAAACGCAGAGTAGGGACACCTGTTCCGGTCTCGTACGTCAAGAAGGTCCTCTGAGAGGAGGGGGAAAGGAAAGGAACTTTCCAGTATCCCTGGAGGGAGAATTAAGCGCACACGCCAAGTCCTGGAGGGCAGAGAATGTGACGTGTGCAGGGAACTGAATAGCCCGAACAACTGGGTGGGGTGTGGGCACCAGGAGTTTTAAAAATGAGCCTAGGAAGCCGTGTAAGATGAGACGACGGAGGGCCTCTCGACTTGTCATTTATCCCGAGGATAATGAAACCAACACAGAACATTAGAAAGAAGAATCCAAAGTAAAAAACAAAACCAATTGGAATGACATCCCATATAGCCATAGGATGGAGCCTGTAAATGTTAAGGAAAGAGGGAGGAAAACACGATCTAAAGGTGTACAACCAAAAGGAAAAAGTCAGTAAAGAAACAAGGATTAGAAAAAATGACAACGTAATATGCTGATCACGGCTCTTTGAATCTTTGACTTGTCAGCTCGTAAGTGAAGATGAACACATCACTGATCCTTTAATTCATACTCGATACATCCCGTCTTTCTTGAGCACCATGAAGTATTAATTTTTTTAAACAAATATTAGAAACACCTTTCCTTAGAGGTGCCTGGGTGGCTCAGTTGACTGCTTGAGCATCTGACTTTCAATTTCTGCTCAGGTCATGATCTCACTGTTCGTGAGTTTGAGCCCTGCATTGGGCATTATGCTGAGAGTGCGGAGCCTGCTTGGGACTCTCTCTCTCCCTCTGCCCCCTACCCCGCTTGCTCTCTCTCCAAATAAATAAACTTAAAAAAATACTTTTTTAAATCCTGTCCTTGGCGTCAGTGAGCAGGAGTCAGCTAAAGGCTGTGTAAGGTAGTAGAAGACTGCAGGGGAGACCCATCTGACCCAACTCTGAACTTAGAGTCCATTCAGCCTATCAGTTATTACGTCCCTCCTTGGGCTGAGCCAAGACAGGGCAAGACTCCAGGAACAGGGCAGAGAGGCTGCCCGAGGTGCCCAGGAGATGCACTTGAACTAGTGATTAATTCTCCCCCGCCCTGTACCCCACGCCACAGAGTTCATCTTTCTCGACTGTCAGCAGCCCTACATATTCTTCAACAGTTTTTAATAAAAAATTTCAAAGACACAAAAAAGTTACAAGGATTCTGCAGAAAACCCATATATCCACCACCTCCATTTTACAGTCGTGACATTTTTTCCCTGACTTCTTCTTAAATTTGTCTAAATAATGATTCCCCAGACAGCAGAATTGCTCAGTTAGTTACATCGGGAAGTTACAAGGTAGCGGTGGCACTTGGCGCTTTGGAAAGGCGTCTATGATTTCCCAGCCACCCCTTCCCTGCAAAATCAAGATGTGGTCTCACAACCACAGCAAAAGGATTTATATGAAAATCCACCGGAAGCCATAGAAATCAAATCACTCTCAGATGGCCCCACTTTCGTTGAAAAGTATATGCACTCAAGCCATCAGAGAAAACCTGCTTCCTCCTCACAGTCTGATGGGTTATGGCCACACAGTGGCTACTCCGACAGAGCCCCGCGCCGGCCCTGGAGTTTCCAACTTCACCCCGAACCAGAGGAAAGCGCCCAATTTATGAGAGCACAGTATAGACTAATTAGGCACATGGAAAATAGACAGTGGTCTTGTCGAAAGACTTCGAGCAAAGTGAATGAAGCCCTTTGACCTAAGTCGGGACAAGAACATCACTGTACACAAGAGCCACAGAAGGCATTTTTTAAAAAGATATTTACAAGGTAAAGAGGCATCGATCAGAAAAGTTACACATGTTTTTTAAACCGCAGTCTTCTATGAAGAAACTGAAGCTTAGATTGGTAAAGGGATTCGCTCAAGGTCACAAGCAGATAGCGACAGAATTGAGACTAAAACCTAGGCCTCTGCTAGCGTAACGAGGGCGCCGGGGCTGTGTTGGTCTCCACCCCCGTCTGATGGTGCCTCCCTGGGCCAACCCATGGCCCTTGTTGAGAAAAGGGTAATTTGCTGTTCTTCAAATACAGTTAGGAATCAAGAACAAGAGAGTTTAAAAAAAATAGACTAGGAATAGATGCTTTTTAATGTTTATTTATTTTGAGAGAAAGAAAGTGGGCGAGGGGCAGAGAAAGAAGGAGAGAGAGCTTCTCAAGTATGCTTCTGTCAGAGCAGAGGGGGCTCGATCTCACAAATCGTGAGATCTTGACCTGAGCCAAAATCAAGAGTCAGACGCTTAACTGACTGAGCCCCCCACGTGCCCCTAAGACCAGATATTAGTCCTTTGTCTCCAAGGGAAGAGGCCGTAGAAAGAAATGAGCATCTTACTGTAGTCTCTTCTCAGTGGGACACTGAGAGAAGCTGTGAGCCTTAAAACTTGGGTGTCTCTTTCTGGTATCCAACACGTCTAGCCATAACCTTTCATCATAAGACTGGGAGCACGTGCTGAGGGGAAATGTTATTAGCCCAAGACTGCATTGAAAATGCTCCCTAGCTCCTGAAGACTCAACAGAGGAAAGGCACTACAAAAGCGAGAACCCCAGGACCCCAAACAGGATCCTATTTATTTATTCCGACTTGACAAATATTTATATACACTTTTTGAGCCGGGCGCTGTATATATATTTACCTTGAGCCAGGCACTATTTTAAGGGCTTTATACTTAGTAAGTCATTTTATCCTTACATTAACCCTAGAAGACACTTGTGGACTGAAATGACTCCAAGAGCCCAGCAGGAAACGTATCTGAACGCCTCGGAAGAGTTGGGACACGACAGCGTGTTCGGCCAGCAGATTGACTGGTGCTGTCCCTGCGTGGCACACATGAACAGCAAAGGCAGGGAAGAACCGAGCAGTGCCCAGAAATGTGTGTTAGTTTTCTGTGGCAACTGCAACAAATTACCACAAGCTTGGTGGCTTAGCGTATTTAGGGATGCCTGGGTGGCTCAGGCGGTTGAGCATCTGACTTGGGCTCAGGACATCACCTCCCGGTCCACGAGATCGAGCCCTGTGTCGGGCTCTGTGCTGAAGCTCAGAGCCTGGAGCCTGCTTTGGATTCTGTGTCTCCCTCTCTCTCTGCCCCTCTCCTGCTCACTCTCTCTCTCTCTCTCTCTCTCTCTCTCCTTCTCTCTCTCTCAAAGATAAACATTAAAAATTTTATTTTTTAAATTTTTTTAATGTTTGTTTATTTTTGAGAGAGACAGAGACAGAGCACGAGCTGGGGAGGGGCAGAGAGAGAGAGAGCAGAGGGGACACAGAGTCCAAAGCAGGCTCCAGGCCCCGAGCTGTCAGCACAGAGCCTGATGCGGGGCTCGAACCCACGAACTGTGAGATCATGACATGAGCCGAAGTCAGACGCTCGACCGGCTGAGCCACCCAGGCGCCCCTAAAAAAAAATTTTTTTTAAAGATGACGTATTTATTCTCACAAATCTAGAGGCAGAAGAAAGTCCAGCGTCAGGTTCACAGGTGTTGATAGGGCCCTGCTCCCTCCAGAGGCTGCAGGGGGGAACGCATCCTTGCGTCTCCCAGCGCTAGGTGGCCGCTGCCATGCCAAGGCTGTGTCTCCAGTCTCCCTTCCAGCCCCACATCACCTGCTCCTCCCTCGCGTCAAATCTCCCTTCGCCTCCCACAAGGCCATTTGTGCTGGCATTTAGGACCCACCTGCATAGTCCGCGATCATCTGGTGATCTCAAGATCCTTACTCCCATCTTTTATAAAGGCCTTTTCCAAACAGTAACATTTGCAAGTTCCAGAGAGTATGTCTTTAGGCCAGATATTTGGGGGGGGACAGTTTTCAGCCTACCACAAGATCGTCTGGCTAAGAGCAGCCCCCTCCACCCAGAAAACCCAACCCCCCCCCCACGCACAAATACACTCGCCCTCCCCCGTTTGAATAGGATTGTCCTGTGAAGCATAACCCTTTATCTGTAACTTCATCAAAGGGAAGGCAGACGTCAGGGCCCTACAAGGCACTCTCTGACAGTCACCTTACAGCACAGCTTCCTGTTTTTGGAGCTGTTGCAGCAGAAGCCGGGAGACTAGATGTGGGTCCTGGGGGAGATCCCTGCATCAGTTGGGAGCCCATCCACGCAAGGGACTCTCGAGATTCCCTTGCAAACGTTTAAAGAATGCGCTTTTGACTTGCTGCCAACATTTTTCCAGAAGTCAGCTTGCTTAGACACACGTGGCAGGGAAACACCGAGGTCAACACCTGCTCGCCAGCTGAGCACTCGCCCCCTGTCCGCGGCTTGAGTGTGGAGGCAGGGTCAGAATCCGCGCCGTTTGTGTTCCGCTAGCAAATAGGACGACTTGCATTTCTCACGGGCGATTCTTGAGCCGATTTCACAGCTGGCTTCCTCTTCTCTGTCCTGCCCTTGTATTCCCTTTGTGCCGATTTCTTTTTTTAAAAATGTGTATTCATTTTCAGAGAGAGAGAGAGAGAGAGAGAGAGAGAGAGAATCCCAAGCAGGCTCTGAGCTCTCAGGCAGGGCTCAGTCTCACGAACCGTGAGATCACGACCTGAGCCAAAATCGAGAGTCAGACACTTAACTGACTGAGCCCCCCAGGCGCCCCCCGCTTTGTGCTGATTTCTAAACCCACTTTTTTAAAGCGGGCAGTCTAGGAGCCTGGGTGGCTCAGCGGATTAAGCATCTGACTTCAGCTCAGGTCATGATCTCACAGTTTGTGGGTTCGAGCCCCGCGTCGGGCTCTGCGCTGACAGCTCGGAGCCTGGAGCTGCTTCCAATTCTGTGTCTCCCTCTCTCTCTGCCCCTTCCCCCACTCACTCTCTGTCTCTCCAAAATGAATAAACGTTTAAAAGAATTTTTAATGGCATTGTATTGTGTGAATTCTTATGAAGAAGCCTTCAGTACTTTTTGGATCCAAGGTGACGTTATACATCGTATCAACCCGTGTAAGACAAAGAAGGGTCTGACCTGGCACACGTCTGTACCAGTTTGCCTCCTGCCCTGTGGGGTGTGCTTCCATTCTTTCCTCTACAGTAGGGCGAGATAAACCCAACCTCCAGGTCGTACGTCGGGCTCTTTCCAACTTGAGGTCCCAGCACAGTGGAAACGCTTTGGTAGGAGGGGCTGAGCCTCCATAGATTTATTCCTCAGTGAGACAGTCATCGGGGTGTGTCCGATAGAAGCCTGTTGAGAGGAATCAGTCACACGGCGTATGACCACAGGGGCATGGCGTTGGACCTGTCTTTCCTAGTATTTCTGCCGGCAGGGCAAGTAGGGATCAGCCACAGAGAGGGCCAGTGCCCCGTAGGGCGTGCCGCTGGCCTCGACGTGCCGGGAACACACTGCAGGTGGAGTCTGGTGTCTGAGCGCCCTCTCCAATCTCCAAATTCATCTCCATGTAGCTTCCAGGCTTCGATGCAGAGGGACACACGAGAGAAATGGGCAGGGTCCCCAGCTTGCCCTTCAACCTCAAATCCCGGCTGTTTTTCTACCCTTGTGCTAGATTTAGGGATTCCAAAGGTGCTTTCTTGTTTCTAACACACTATTTTGGAGGCCGTCTTTTTTTTTTTTTTTTAATCCCAAGCAGGCTCCGCACTGCACTGTCAGTGCAGAGCCCAACACGGGGCTCAAACTCACAAACCGTGACATCATGACCTGACCTGAAATCAAGAATCAGATGCTTAACCTACGGAGCCGCCCAGGTGCCCCTCGAGGCCATCTTAATGGTTTCCTCTCTCACCCTTTCTCCCAGAGCCCCACTCCAGCTTCTTATCGTCCTGGGGACAAGAGAAAGAAAGGGAATGAAGGGTAGGGTGCTCTCTTCCCTGAGTCCTGGGACAGAGCTGGACTAAGTCCTCGCTTCCCTTCTCCTAGGCTGCTCCCTCTGAAGGAAACTGGGGCGTGCTCCCTGCCATGAGGTGACTGTGGCTTTGACCACGTCTGTTTGTTTCTACCGCAAGTGCTCCTCCCACCAAAACCCTCCTTCCCAGTAACAGGGGTTTCTGTGTTCCTGTGGGACTTTCATTGGAGCTTCTCCATCTTGGAGACAGAACAGGAAGCAGGCAGGGGGGTCTCCGGGCTTCTCCCTGAGGCTGGCATTTGCCCCTGTGCTCTCCTCTCTCTGTCCTAGGCTACCTAGGGCCCTAACTCCTCCTTACTGACTTGCTTCATGCTTTTGTTTTCCTAATATCACTCAGTGTATTTAATAAAGGCTTTGCTCGACACTCTGTAGGTACTCAGGGGGTTTGTGCACACTCTCCGGGGAGTCAGGAGAACCAGACAGGGAACTGGGTACCTAGGGCCCTGTCCTCAGTTGACCCGTCACCAGAGAAGTGAGGCGGAAAGGTGATGCATTCTCACAGTTGGTTAGAACAAAGGCACCAGGCTGGCCGTTGACACTTTCAGAGCCCGTCCTTCCTGAGTGATCGGGAGGCCCACCCGCTCCCATAGCATTTTCACCCATGGAACTGTGACCCAGTCGATGTCCGCTGTCCCTCCCGTAGAGCCTGCAGGTGTCATCTTTGCAACAGAAGCTCTACCACCTCCCTGGAGAATGGGCTCAGATGCATCTCTCCGAACTCAAAGAACAATCTTTCACGAAATCGAGTAGATAAGACATGTTTGGGCATTTACAATCAGTAAGTTTTCTTCAGACAGAAGGATGAAATCGAATGGCAGCCTGGCCCGATGTTGGTTGCTAGAGAGCTTCCCGTCACCCATGCGCTTGGCATACCTGGGTCTACGATCACGGGCTCTCGAAGAAATCAGGCCTGTGCACGGAGGAGTCAGAGCAAGATCCAGGAGCCAGCACTGCACGATAAATCGTGAAATAACGCGCTGTGATTTAAGATCGAGGGACTACAGCAAAGGATCTCTGGTTTCATGGTATTCCAGCACCTGCGTGGGCCTCACACGCAAAATGGAGCGCAAACCTCATCTGAGAACTCCAGCTCCCTTAGCCATGACCTTAGGCAAGTCGCTTAACCTGTGCTTTGATTACAGAAATGAAAAAAAATTTTTTATGAAAGCACACGATGTTCTACATAACAATTTGGGGAGACCTTATGGCGTTCTGTCTGCCTGCCCTGTCTGTCTTCCCTTTGAAGAACTTACCCTTCAAAGTCAGCTCAGATGTCGCCTCTGCCACTGTCCCCAGTATTTGGGGAGTCTCCTGGGTCCCGGTGGCCCCTGGTACTTCCCTGATCATAACACTCACCTGCAAATGTTAGGTGTTTGTAGAAGGGGCATCTGCCAGAGACCCTCCAGGTTCTGCGTTGTGTCCTCGGTGCCTGCCTCGGTGTGACCCAAAACAGGGCTAAGTACACGTTAGCCGAACAAATGACATCACCCTAGGTTACAGAAACATGGAGGCAAGGAGTGGGGCTAGTGAATGGACTCTGAAAGCCACTAGGGACATGAGAGGAACCGCGTCATTTGTGAATTGCAAGGCTTAACTGAACAACTCTGGGTCCACTGCGCACGTGCCCTAGAAAGCTAAAGGTGCCTTTCTTAACTGCTCTCTACGTTGCCTCACAGATTACAGCTCCTCCAGCAAACACTGGACTGCCTTACCGCCTACCAGGCCCTCCGCTGGCCACTCTGTCGGAGTAGCAAGATAGTCCCACTCCAAACTTGGAGGTCATGACTTATGTCAGGGAGCAAGAAAGGACATCAGTTGAATGTATTTATTATTTATTTATTTATTTTGAGAGAGAGAGCACGTGAGGGCATGCAAGTGGGGTAGGAGCAGAGACAGAGGAGAGAGTGAGAATCCCAAGCAGGCTCCGTCCGTGCTGTCAGCACAGAGCCCGATGCGGGGCTCGATCCCACAAACCACGAGATCATGACCTGAGCCGAAGTGGGATGCTCTACTGACTGAGCCCCACAGAAGCTGTGCGTTCTGAACTGGGGGGTTCCCCCGCACCTGAGCCAGCCCTGCAAGCTTCACTGCCCGGCTGTGGGTGCCCATCCTGAGAGGACAGTCTCCTGGCCATCGCCCGGGGCTCCCAGAAGATGCCGCAGCCCCTCCCCCGCCCCAGGAGCCGCAGTGTTGGTGCTGGGCTCACATAAAGCGGTGCTTCCTGAACTTTGTGTCAAGAGTGGCCGGGACATCCTGGGAAGGCCCAGCGCCTGAGTCAGTAGGGCCAGGTAGGGTGGCAGAGCCCGCATCTCTCACGTGTTTCCCGCGATGCCTGCTTCCCGGGCCAGTGTGAACCCTAGACGGCAACTGGATCTGCGGTAGAAATCACCTGGGGGACTTCTAGAAGCATGCGGAGCCCCAGGCCTCACTCCTTACTACTTCAATCAGAATGGAGATGGGGGTTCTTGAGCCAGGCTCAGTCGTCTTCTAAAAGCCCCCCACGTGATCCTAACGCGGTCAGGGTTGAGAACAGCCCACCCGAGGTTCGACTCCTTGTGAAGTAGGGGCCCAACCTCAAAGGTTCTGGTAGGTGACCAGACAGCACCTGTCCTATCACTTTTAATTCTCTTGCCACCACCCCCCGCCCCGAACGGTTGAGCCACGTACTGAAGGCAATTTGTCACCACCTCTCATTTAACTACTGTTTTCAACACAGGAGATCAGCAGAAACGCTCTTCCTTCTCTGTAAGCCTGACCCCTGTTCCTGACGCAGGGTCACGTACATAACAGGCTGTCAACATGCTGGTTCCGGGGGATTAGTTTTACCTCCTCTCTCTGACCCGAAAGAGGCGCTAATAAGCAATTATCACATCAGAAGAAAGAAGAGGACAGGGGATCTGAAGTAGTGACAGAACAGCGCTGAAACCCAACTGTAAACGGTGGTCTGCTGTGGATAAATCACTCCCAAGAATAAGTCAACAGAGGAAGGAAGCTTCTTTCAGATTCTCAATGGCAAGAAAACAAACTGGGGGCGCCTGGGGGGCTCAGTTGGTTGGGCATCGGACTTCAGCTCAGGTCACGATCTCACGGTTCCTGGGTTCAAGCCCCGTGTCGGGCTCTGTGCTGACAGCTCGGAGCCTGGAGCTGCTTCGGATTCTGTCTCCCTCTTTCTCTGCCCCTCCTCCACTCGCGCTCTCTCAAAAATAAACATTAAAAAAGAAAAAAGAAAAAAAACTGTAATGTTCTTTCAGTAGTTGATTGGATTCAATGCATTCCAGTTATGAAAATGGATGATTTGGAATTCAGACCAAAAGAACACACAACTCCAGTCAGAGCGGTTAGCATTTTATCCTCATTTTTAACCTACAAAGTGTAAAGCGTTCATAAAGGATTTTAATAAATATATTAAGGCTTAAGGTGATCGTTGTTTTTGAGTGGAAGAGGCAGGATCGCTCATATACTAGCTTATGTTCAGAACAAAAATGTTTGCCACCTTTCAGTGACTGACAGAGACATTAGCTGCCCCAGGTTCTCTTTTCCAACAGTCGCACATCTCCTTACGGTCTCCCTCCCGTCTCCATCGGAGAGACGAAGAAGGATATGAGTTGTTTTGACAGGTTAAGAGAATGCAGTCGATGGGTATGACCTGAAACGCTGACTTTTTTTGGTAAAGAGCTTTCACCGAGTCACCTGGGCAGTTAGCGGTGTAGCTTACAGATAAATAAAGCCCAACCAAGAGGCTTCAATGCTCACAAGACGAAAGCGACAAAGGCCGCCGAATGCACGGAGGGAGGGGAGCCGCAAGGTGTTCGTGTCCCTACGCTGCAAACCGGAGGCAGTTCCTACGCTGCAAACCGTGCACCACCCGTCAGGAAGTAACCAGTAACAGTGGCCTTGCTCGAAACGCCCCGAAAGGCCTTCCCCGGGGAAGGATGGAGGAAGATCCTTCCTGGGCAGGAGCGCCTGAGCACCGCGGTGCCGAGGACGTGGCTGGACCGCCCAGGCACCAACTCCGGCCACCAGAACACACTGCCACGTGGGTCCTCCAGATTAAACTGGCAGCACTGGCCACCCAGGCCCGGCGACCGCCCACGATGGAGGAGCAGAAGAGCTTTCTTCAGGAGGAGAAGCAAACGCTGGCGGCCTGGTAGCAGCAGCGGCCTCTCCGTGGAGACCCCTTTCTAGATGGACTCGAGAATCCAGTCGCTGCTGGAGAGCGGGGAGACAGGCAGCGGCAGGTCCCTCGGAGGGCCCCGTTCCCTCCCATCGTGGGGCGAGTTCTGCTCCTGGAAATATTCCTCCTCCTCCTCGAAGAAGCCGTTCTCCAGGGCGTAGGTGCAGTCCGGGCTGGACGCTGCCTGGCACGCTCCCTTATATTCCTGAATGGACTCGTAGAGGCTATAAAGTTGGCAGAGCAAGGACATGTCCAGCTGTCGGAGGCCAACCTTGAGGGAAGGGGTGGGGAGGGAAAAACAAGGAGTCAGCACTGGAGTTTAATTTTAGTTGAGCACTCGGCCAGCAAGCTGCTCATGCCAGCACATTCTTTCCGTACCGTGAACGACTCAGAGCATCACTTGGATGCTTTGGATTTCCAATTCGGAGAAAACCTTCATTGTGGGATGCCCACACCTCAGACATTACTCAATGTGTCAGGGCAGGATCGCACCTCCGGGGCGGCGGGCCCCCGCCTGTGGAATTCACCCTGGCACCCAGGCGCACCCTGGGAAGGACCAGCCCTGGGCATTCTGGTGGCCCCAGCTGGTTTCCCTTGGGACGCCGGGATACAAGTGTGTCCTTTCCTCATGCTCTGATCGGATTCAGAGAGGACCCGTGTGTGCCTGCCCTGATACCACAATCCTCAACTCCCTGGGACAAGAGTCCCCTTGCCAACGACAGTGGCTCGCCTGTCAGTGTCACACACGGCCCCCTGGAGCACCCACCCTCTGACTAGCTCAGCCTCCAGGCCCCGAAGAGAAGTATTCCGATTCCCTCTCTTCCGACAAGGTCAGTCTTACCCAGAGATGGTTGTGGGGTCACTCCCCAGACCAGGTGACTGAGTAAGTCTAGTGACACCTGGGGACCTCCACGGATTCTCCTGGAAACTACTTTCACAACTGGGGGCGGATCAAAGAACATTTGAAAGTCACGCATTTGTTCGCCTTCAAGTTCCCCTCTTCCCATGGCCTTGTCCCAAGGGAACAAGCACAAGTCAGCACAGGAAGTGGATTGTTCCCATCAATCCCAAAGACAAAAGGGTTCATCCATTTGGAAATGCAGCCCAGCCTAGTGCATGAGAATCACCTGCAGCTCTTGTTAACCGTGCAGCCTCTGGTCCAGTAGGTGTGGGGCCGCTGGTGACAGAGCTGCTGAGCTGTAGACCCCCCTGCGTGTCGTCAGGGGAGAAACTCTAGATAGATGCTGGGAGCCCTGCCTTCTGCTTCTTGGCCCTTTTGCAACTCACACATCAGCCCCGGCCTCGGCTGATGACAAAAGGAAATAATCATTTCTTATAGGGCTACCGGGAGGACTTCAGTGCGCTGTCCATCCATTTTAATAACCAGTCTTCGAATGTCTTCTGTGCAGCAACAGCTAAAGCACCAAAGACGCAAGGGAATGCGCACGAAGAACACCGAGAAGGAAGAGATCTACGGTTTTTCTCACTACCCAGCGATGAGACCTGCCACGTAAGACGGTCTGACTTTCACACAAGGGAAGCCGGGGTCCAGAAAGAAGCATTCATCTCATGACAAGACTGGTTAAATTCCAGATTATTCTTCACACCCTTCAACCACGCTCAATTGCCAGGCGAACACTGGCTGTCTCCCCACCATAGCTGGGCAGACCATAGATATGGATCCAGGGCACCCTGACGTGGCATATTTTGCTAAGACGTTCAGGGAAAACTTCAGGAGCGACGGTCTGAGAGGGCCCTGCTGGCTCAGGGGCATCCTACTATCAGAGGTCCACCCTGACCAGGTAAGTCGTGGGTAAACCAAGAGACGCCCAGGCCACAGGGCTACATCCTAGAGTCCGACACCATCAAGCTTGTTCCTGATTAGCTTGTGTATGTGTCAGGAGGAAAAGCGGGCTCCTCCTGACATTTGCATTTGAAAAATTACCCAGACGATTTTGATGTCCAGTTCCGGCGCAGAAGCCCCTGTTCTCGACACGTCTCTATCTTTCCTGGGCCCCTCGTATTTATTCTCCTGCGAGCACTGACTTTCAGGCCAGCCAGGCAGAATAGCATGGAATAGAGCGCGGGTTCTGGAGCCTGTCCACTTGGGTTCCAATGCTGGCTCCGCCCCTCGCTAGCTGTGAGACCAGGGACATGCCGTTCAACTTCCGGAAGGAGTGGCAGCGGCTGCTGTTGTTACTGTGTTCATGATTCTTTCCACTCTGCCAGCCTGCAGAATCTCGCCCTGGAAAGGAATGGCTGATATAGGGCATACCAGGCAGCCCGTGTGGCGCCATGTTGCTCCTGTCCCAACTCAATCCACAGAGTTAGCGGGAACCACCCGACCATCTTTGGTAGAAGCCTGCCAGGGTGGTCACAAGCCAGATGAAAACCAGCAAACCTGCTTCTTGAGGACCGGGACGGTCACTGAAGGCTCTCGAACAGGAAAGGACCCCAAATGCCTTCCTTCAAACCCCCAAAAGGAGGACCTTCCAGACCAGTTCATTCATTTTCCAACAGCCACAACTCTTCTCCATGCCAAGTCAAAATCTCCCAGCATCCCGATGCACGCACACCAATCTACTTTCTCTTAACCACCCTTTAACTATTTGAAGATCACTTTCATTCTGCCACCTCTACCCCTTGGAAAAAAACTATGTGTCTTCTCCAGTCAGTAGCTTCGGGTCTTTCAACTATTCGCGATGACGTTCTAGTCCGTAAACCAACCGGTCCCTTTCCTGCACTCGCTCCTTTTCCCCAGGGCTCCTCCACAGTCTTTAGATCTGAATACAGTAACCAAACTACAAAGACTCTGACTTGGCAAGCTCACACGTACCTACCTATCTGTTCTAGGATTTAATATGAGGAATGGAAACTCTAATAAAGTCACACCCTCTTAGAATCATACTAGTATTTGCTTAAAAAGTCATAAACTAATACAACCCTGGATGTTAACTACACTGGAATTTAAAAAAAAAAAAAAAAAGGCGTAGAAAAGATTCGTCTGGAATCCTGGAGAGATTTCTACGGAGTCACCTCTGATACCAGTAGGGTTGGGCAATCCCAACTGTTTCTCACCCTGGAAGAGAACAATGGAAAAAGAACCAGAAGGAGCAGTACTGGACCGGGTCTGGCTTTCATCTTCTGGGCAGGGTGGGAGTGGGCACAGGTGGGCACAGGGGAACGCGGCAGCCTGGGCTCCACGGCCCTACAACTGCTGCTGGGTTTCGGAGGCTCTGACTTCCTCTGGCCCCGCGTTACTCAAAGACCTGCGGTCCCAGGCTTTTCTCTTCAGGTGCGGTGCCCAAGGTCTCCCAGGCCCTGAGTCAGGATCGCGTCCTGGGCCTTTCTGTGTTGCAGCGGCCGGATGACGCACCGAGCTGCCCTGTCATCGGGTGGAACGCTGGCCTAGAAACGGAGGTCGGACCCGCCTAGGAATCCAGCTCCGTCCTGCACACACCTATTACCCAGCTGAACAGATGCCAAGGGCCTGGACTAATTTAACAGGGATTTAAGCACACACACGTGCACGCACATGTCTACACACACCCCAGTTTCTCAGTGCCTTCTGCATGCACTAGACCAAGCTCCTCTGAGTTACCAGCCATCCTCCAATGAGCTAGGCAGGCAGGAGGGAAGCAGGAGCAAGCCAGCTTCCCAGCCGGGCGCCCCTCCCTCGGCGGGGGCTGATTCAACACTTTCACTTACTAGAGGCAAACTGAAAATCCCTAGGCAGCACTCCATAATCTGGTCTGAATCTGCTCTCTCCTACCTGCACCTCATGCAACGGTTGGCCGGAGGTCCCTTCCCCGCCAGACTGTCCCCGACCTGTCCCCACTGCGTCTGTTAAGGCCTCTTTGCTCGCCCAGCCCAACGCCAGCTTCTCCTCCACTCTTCAGACTCTGGCTGAGGCAGAGGTGCTCCTCAGTCTCCCCCGCCTTCTCTGCCTGCCTCGTACTGGCCATAAGCACATGGGTGGTCTTTCTTCTAATGCAGGACGAGCCCATAGGCAGTGGCCCAGCTCCCTCTGGCATCGCTTGGCACCCAGCACAGAACCGTGCAGTGTAGACACTCAGATATTGGCTGACTCCATGAAAACGCCTCACCGTAGAGACACCCTCCCATAAAACATGCGGCTGCAGAGGCCGCCGGGCAAGGGGGTCGTGCAGAGATCAGCAGGCCCCTTGCTACACCCCGCAGGTAGCAGCACAGGCAGCAGAGCTGAATAGGTGCCCAGAGCACCCCAAGGCGCCCCCGGGAGAAAGCCCCAGACTGCATGGTTATTGCCGCATCAAAGAAAAGACTCACCTCCTGCTTGACCGAAGACCCAAACCCAGGTTTGCTCCCTGAGTGCTCTTTATAGTCACACTGTCTGCAACGGGGAGCAAGACTCAGGACAGCCCCCGAAATCAAACTTTCAACCCTGAAGGCTGGGGGGCACAGGGGCGGGGGGTGTCCGGGAATATGGGAAGGGAAGAGAGGGACCATACCCAAGAACTCAATTGCAGAGGGGTTTCAGAACATGATTACATACATCACCTGTGAACAAGAACCTGTCCTTCCAGAAAAAAGGACTGGGGGTGGGAGGATGCCCTCAGCAAGCCCACTAACCCCCACCACTGTCCCCATTCTACAAGCAGGGGAAGCCTGTCACCTTAGTGATCTGTTCCCACATGTCCCTTAAGGACAACTGATCTAATTCACAGCTGGATTCAGAAAATACAGCTCTTTTTTGAAAGCAGATTGCCAAATTTCAGATAATTGAGGAAAAACACAGAATATTCTAAGACCGTGTAATTTGTAGCCCTTATTCTAAACCTTCAAGACAATTAAGAACAATCAGCTAGCTTCCATTGCTTTAAACTGCTAACGCCATTCCTTCCTCTCTCTGTCTGGGCTTCCTGCTTAACTTCCTGATCATGTTCTTCTCCGTTCCCCTGCACAGAGCTCCCCACCACCCCCACCCCTGCTGCGCGCACAGGTGGCTCAGCAAACCACGTCTCCAACGATGGGGCCAAACAATCCTGAATCGCTTTCGAAATGGTCTCAAAGATGCCCAACAGACCGGCCACACGAATACACGTCACGTCGGACAGGGTGCTGGCTCCCAGCCAGGTTTCGGGGCACTAAGTTTCTATCTTTGGAGGGTGCTGTGGTCCGAGTGTCCTCCCAAACTTTCACACAATTACAACAGACGCGTGACCATTCGGATACGAGGCTCCCAAGATGAAAGGAACTTTAAAAAAATTTTTTTAATGTTTATTTATTTTTGAGAGACAGAGAGACAGAGCGTGAGCAGGGGAGGGGCAGAGAGAGGAGACACAGAACCCGAAGCAGGCTCCAGGCTCTGAGCTGTCAGCACAGAGTCCAACGTGGGGCTCGAACCCACAAACCGTGAGATTGTGACCTGAGCCGAAGTCGGCCGATTAACCGACTGAGCCACCCAGGTGCCCCGAAAGGAACTTTTTTAAAAGGAAGCTTTTGATGACTCAAAACAAAGCCTCACGAAAAACTTGAGGGTATTTTTTAGAAATAAGTATTTAAGAACAATAGTTTTAAGAAACTAAAAGTTGGGGCAACTCACTAGTACATACACAAAAGCAACTTCTTCCCAAATCCAGCAATAAGTGGAAAACATGACAGACACAAAAAGAAATGGTCCTGGGCCGCCTGGGTGGCTCAGTCGGTTAAGCGTCCAGCTTCGGCTCAGGTCACGGTCTCACAGTCCATGGGTTCAAGCCCCACATCGGGCTCAGTGCTGACAGCTCGGAGCCTGGAGCCTGCCTCGGGTTTGGTGTCTCCCTCTCTCTCTGCCCTTGGCCTGCTTGCACGCCCTCTCGCTCTCTCTCAAAAATAGATAAACATTACCTTTGTGGAAGCCTGACTGGCAAAGTCTATCAAAAGCCTTAAAATAGCACATAACTTTTAACCAGCTAACTGTTCATTTCTAGGGATCGGTTGTAGAGAAGAAAATCTCGGTTGTAGAGAAGAAAATACATAACCCTCATCCTTGTTCTGTGAGGTAGGTGCCCATTCCGTTATGTTGAGGAAATTGGAAAGATGAAGGCCCTTGACTCAGGGCCTACGGTGGGAGGGCAGGGGGCGGCACAGCCGTTTAGGACGCCAAGGTCGGCGCTTTGACCACCAGCCTGCACTGCCCACACAGCTGACCCGGGCAAGGAGATGCCACCGTGTCAGCTGTGACGTGGAGCAAGCTGCTAACATCACACGTGACTTATATTTGGCTTCTCTGAATTTTCTGGAGTTCCTACTATGAATATGTGCTGGCTTACAATGAGACCATTTTCAAAGCTACCTTTTAAAAATGGAATGAATGACGCAGCATACACGGATGGCCTATGAATGAATTTGTTTTAGAAAAGACCGGGGAAAGGGTCCCAGGTCTGATCCAGGTGTCCAGCACGTTATCTGCGAGGCGGGAATGCAATACAGCAGCGACCTGACGGATTGTAACCTGATTGCTGAAAAAAGGACGCGGTGACGGAAGGACGCTGCCCTGCACACTGTTTTTGCAAAGGCAAACCAAAGAGAAAGACTTCTCTGGTGTTGACCCAGTAGGGGACGGGGCTATTAACCCAGCAGCTCAGGCAGGACTGAAATACCCCCGACGGACTTCCGAACTCGCCGGTGGCCTGTAATTCTGTGCTCACTAAGCAAGCTTCCAGTCCATCACGTGGCCCCTACGCAGCACTCTCCTCTCCTGGCTGGAAAGGCATGTGGGCTATTTGGTCGGCTTCGTCTCCTTGTGAATATTCCAGGCTCACTGGGCTGAGGACTAGACTCTGAAGAGCCACGGGGAATGGGAGGCAGAAAACACACCAGGCTGCGTGGCTGCACCCCCAGATTAAGCCACGCCCAAACCTGCTGCAGCTCTGCACTTGCACTTGCCCACACGCCCTCTCTACCACGTCAGGTGGTTTCAGTGCGCTTACTGCTCACAGCTAACTGGGCATCCACGCTGACAGAGCCCATTCTGCAATCTCTCCCAGGACACTCTGCTTTCCCGCTAACCTAAACTAATCTTGGTACCAATTAAGCCCCTTTCCCCTTGCGCTCTGTCCCAGGCATCGCCGAAGAGAGGCAGTCTACCTTTCTTTAAGTGATGGCTTCGCACTGTTTGACTTTTTCCCCGTTACAAAAACAAAACATTCTAATTATACTAAAATGTCAATGGTCCATAATTACGCGAACCATAATTCCTTCATTCCGTGCTCTGAAGCAGCTATCTTCAAGTGTTTTGGTCTTGGGACCTCTAACTACTGAGGGCCCCTAAAGAATTCTTATTTACGTGTCATTATACCTAATATTCACCTTATCAGGAATTAAAACTGAGTTTTCCTACTGACCCATGTAAACAGAAATAATATACCCATGACAGGTTAACATAACATTTTTATGAACACCACCACTTTCTAAATCTTTTTAATGTCTGGCTTATCTCCTTCTGCATGTGATCCTTTTAAAAAATTTTTTTAAAACATTTTGATTTTATTTTTGAGAGACAGAGTGGGAGTGGGGGAGGGGCAGAGAGAGCGGGAGACACAGAATCTGAAGCAGCTCCAGGCTCTGAGCTGTCAGCACAGAGCCCATTGCGGGGCTCGAACCCACGCACAGTGAGATCACGACCTGAGCTGAAGTCTTGGACGCTCAACCAACTGAGCCACCCACGCGCCCCTGCATTCAATCCTTTGTGGCATGTTGCTTTGGTTGAAGTGAATGAAGAAAATGTGGCCTCACATGGATATGTAATAGCCTTTTAGAAAATCGTGAGTATTCTTGGACACTACCCTTCAGACGGCCGCAGTGAGGAATTTGAAACTATGCCAGTGAACTTTTTCTACTGTTACATTAAAATCCATCAGTCTTGCTCTTCGAATGGATCTTTTAATCATGTGTGATTTTGTAACAGCAAGCATTAGTTCTATGAAAAATGTGAAAAATTGACTCACTGAATCATGTAGACCTTCCAAATGTTGATACATTTCCTTAGGGATTTTTTTTTTTAAGTAGGCTCCACACCCAACCCAGGGCTTAAACTAATGACCCAGAGATCAAGACCTAAGCTAAGATCGAGTCAATACTAAACCGACTAAGCCACCCAAGTGCTTCCTCCTTAGATAATATTTTTAAACACCTATCAGTATGACCACTACATAATTATGGACCCCGAAAAGGATCTCGGGACCCCTGAACATCCCCAGACCACACTTTCACAACTGTTTTAAAGATACACACTTTTAGCAGTTTAGTACGTATCCCTTAAGACACGATGCTGATACAAGCTGGTTAGCTGGGTACCACTATGCCCATGTATGTGTCCGCTATTGTAACTTACTTACTTGTAACACAGTTTTCATACTGCGTGTAGTTATCACATGCTTTTCAATGACTATTCTGTCAATACTCTATTCTATTCTGTATCACTGCAATACACGTCTGCGTACAAGTATCATTATTCACTGTGTGACTATTACTATAAGAGAAATTTATAAACATGAAATTGCAGACGAGGTAGAGAAGGGAAAAGGATGCTTTCCTTCCCATCCCTCCCCAGTCCTGGGGCTGCAAACATGAGACCATTCCTCAAGGGTTTGTATCCAAAGCCTAAAAGCCCACTGCCCAAGATAATGAGCGAAACATGGCTACAACTGATGTTGACGTCAGGTGGGACTGGAGGTAAAAACATGATCTGAGGGCTCCGGACGACACGCTTGAACTCAACAGGCATTTGAAGGTTGGTTTGTGTTCTGTCATTTTCTTGAATGCTATCCCATTAACTGAAAATGAAACTCCCCCTCTGCAGGAGTAGATGCCGTGAGGGGAGCAAATCTGAAGCTAAAATCAAAACCAAGTTCTTGGACAATATATAAAAAGCCTCATGTAGTGGCTAGTGTTTTTCAGACAATTGACATGAAAAGAAAAGAAATTCTATTTTTATGGTGTTTATTTCCCCAAATCCTCACCATTACTATCATTCTTTTGTTTCAATCTCTGCTGGTCTCTCTCTCTCGTTTTTTTTTTTTTTTTTTTTTGAGAAAAAGAGCATGAGCAGGGTAGAGAGGCACAGGGAGAGAGAGACTCTTAAGCAGGCTCCATGCTCAGCACAGAACCTAACACGGTAACATGGGGCTCAATCCCACGGGATCATGACCTGAGCCGAAATCAAGAGTTGGACACTCAACCAACTGAGCCACCCAGGCGTCCCTCTGCTGGTCTTTCAGTAACACACGGTACATTGTTTTACTTTGCCTATCGGTGGGTTATGAAAGTTGTTAAACACCTTGCCATTTCTCTTTAACTGTGCAGTTAACAACCTAAGAACACACCAACCATCCTCTTCACAGTCTCTAGTCTCCGAATGTATTTCAGTCATCCTCAGCCCAGTCTCCAGCCTGCGACAGGCCTGGGGTCCCCCAGTGGCAGCCCACCCGCCCCCACACCTTGGAGAGCACTGGTCAGAGGACAGAGGCTCTCCCGTCCCCTCCCCCCCACCCCCGTTCTCAGGTCAAGGGCAGTGCTTCCTCCCAGAATCCTTGCAGACAGGATTCTATACCTGCAAAATCAGGTCAGCCCATGGCTCTTAGGGCCAATCAGGAAGTGAGCAGAAAACGCTCATAAAAACAGCAGAAAAGGCCACATGCCTTACTTAATTTGTGTAGAACCATAAGGAAACCCAAGGGTTTTTCTGTCTCTAAAGTTCTTGGAGCAGGACGTTACGTCTCTGGGTTAAGTGTCTATGAGGGAACGAGCAACAGGAAAGAAAAGAACAACCTTTATGAGCCCTGCCTACTTATCACTTGGAAACATCTGGAGCCTGTGTTCAACGACTGAGATGAATAGAAGGTCGGGGCTCTGGAGAAAAACCCTGGGTAATTGGGGGGCAAATATCTGACCCAGCCAGTCTCACGGCTGGTTTCCTGTTCGTGGAGTCTGTGGTCCGTCTGGCAGGGTTTCATACGCGGGACCGTGAGAAATGTAGCTTTTCAAGCTGAGGTCTGAAGTCTCTCTCCGTGGAGGTCAGGTGGGCATTCCAGGAGCAAGGCCCCAAAGCCCCCAAATGTTGCGTGGTGGGCGGGAACTGCAAGCACAAGGGCCACTGTCCTCTTTTAGAGTCCTCCCTGGACCCCCTTCCTGAACCGCCCTCCCCTGAACGTCCTTGGCCGCGCAGCCTTGGAGACCCACAGCAACGCTGGCCCAGGGCGATGCAGAAACGCTCCGGCACTTGCTCCCTCGAGGTCCTCTGTATGTGACCAGGTGCCCAGAGTGCCAACAACTGGGGCACGTTCGTTCACATTCCCAGAATGCCTTTTAACCAGAAGTGGTGGGGAAGCATAAGGGCTGTGCTTCTGGTGAGAGATCCATTTCTGATCTCCACAGGTAGGAGTGGTCAGAGATAAAGGTTAAAGTGGGATGAAAAAAATATTTCAATCCTCTGTACTTTTTTCCTAACGTTTATTTATTTCTGAGAGAGAGAGTCAGAGCACGAGTGGGGGAGGGGCAGAGAGAGAGAGGGAGACACAGAATCCGAAGCAGGCTCCAGGCTCCGAGCTGTCAGCACAGAGCCCCACGCGGGGCTTGAACTCATGAGCCGTGAGATCGTGACCTGAGCCGAAGTCAGACGCTTAACCGACTGAGCCACCCAGGCGCTCCTCCTCTGTCCTTTTAAATCTTGGGACTACAAGTCTCACCTCACTTAGAAAGAACATCAAAAGCGAATGAAACCAGACCAGTGAGCCCACAGCCTGCCCTTGCTACACCCCCCACCCCCACCCCAAGGACACAAGTGTGCTTTCACACGCACACACTATGATACATATACACCTTTCTAGTTGTGCTTTTATTGGGTGGATACTGGGGTGGGGACAAGTATGATACAGAGTAATTACTGCCTCAACAACCTAATTAAAAAAATTTTTTTTAATGTTTATTCGTTATTTGAGACACACACACACAGAGTTGGCGGGGGAGGGGCAGAGAGACAGCCGGGAGACACAGGGTCCGAAGCAGGCGCCAGGCTCCAAGCTGTCAGCACAGAGCCCGTCACGGGGCTCGAACTCACAACTGCAAGATCATGATCTGAGCCGAAGTCCAACCCTTAGTCGACTGAGCCACCCAGGCGCCCTTAGACAGCCTAATTTTTGATGAACGCAGTCCAAGAATAGCAACCGTGTGCTGCTCTTCCTTTTCTTTGTAGAATTTA
This sequence comes from Cryptoprocta ferox, assembly GCA_028646485.1. Lineage (NCBI taxonomy): Eukaryota > Metazoa > Chordata > Mammalia > Carnivora > Eupleridae > Cryptoprocta > Cryptoprocta ferox. The sequence goes on from CM053561.1 coordinate 2,064,718, forward strand.
CAGCCACCACGTGGTGTCCTCAGGGACACCAAGCACATGGCAATAGGTAGAGCTGCACTTGTGCCTACATTATTTTATGACACAACAAACTTCTGCAGGCACCGTCAAGACCCATATAGGCAGGAGAGGGAAAGAATTGTATCTCTATGGCCAAAAGGCGCCTATATGGCATTTAATTCTCATTTTCCCCAAAGGGGATCTATAGCTGAAAAGAGCAAAGTGCTTATCTAAATTATACCATATAATCTAGTAACAGAATTCGAGCTCTTGATGCCTGATTCAGGAGCTTCCCAAATCTTGTTTTTTATATACATATATATGTGTGTGTGTGTGTATGTGTGTGTGTGTGTATTTATATACATACACTTTTAATGTTTATTTTTGAGACAGAGAAAGACAGCGTGAGCAGGGGAGGGGCAGAGAGAGAGAGGGAAACACAGAATCTGAAGCAGCTCCAGGCTCCGAGCGGTCAGCACAGAACCTGACACGGGGTTCGAACTCATGAACTGCGAGAACATAACCTGAGCCGAAGTCGGCCGCCCAACCGACTGAGCCCCCCAGGCGCCCCTCTATTTTTTAAGTTTATTTATTGTGAGAGAGTGAGAGAGAGCGCACGCGTGCGGGGGAAGGGCAGAGAGCGAGAGAGAGAATCCCAAGCAGGCTCCGTGCTGACAGCCCAAGGCAGGGCTCCATCCCACAGACTGTGAGATCATGACCAGAGCCGAAGTCCAGGGTGGGATATTTAACTGACTGAGCTGCCAGGTGCCCCAGGAGCGCCCCAATTCTTAAACAGCTTATTCAAAACGCAGATTGTCTTCTCCTAGTCTGCTCCTGGTGTATGGGAAGAGGCCGGGGAATCAGCATTTTAGCAAGCGGCCTAGAGGGTTCTGGGGCTGGCGGTCAGTCCTTTGGGGAAACACAATACACAAAGACGGTATTAATGGCCCCCAGACAGTCCCACTCTCCTGCGATCAACATTAATCAAGAATGCTGTCCTCAAGGCTAATGCTGTTATTCCGGATGGCATTTCACAGGCCTGACACCGGATTGGACTTTGACCATAAACCCTTTTAAAGACTAAAATCCCCTAACACACTGGCTTCACGCGCAGCATCAGAGCTGAAACCCACTGGGATGTGGGCTATTCCGGCTAATGCACGTCTCCTGGAACACAGCTCATTGCACAAACTCATTAGACGTTTACTCGTTCTCTCAACTGGAACTCAGGGAGGAGAAGCGATGCTGGTCTCAGAAGTCAAGCTTTACTGAACCAGATTCCATTCTTGGCCTAGACCACTGCAGCTCAGGAACTCAAAAGTCCTGTGTGGATGACTTCCCACTCGCGCAGGCGTTGGTGACCAAAATAGCTATTTGACAGTTTGCGGGGGGCGGGGGGGAGACATGAAAGGAGGTTCCAAGTCAAAGCTGCTAGAACTTGGTCTGAGAGGCAGACCCCAAGAATCCCTAGGACGGCAGCCCGTCGAGGATGTCCTGGCTCCCATGTCTGAGAATCTTCTGTCTATGCTTTCGCGGGACAATTTGGGGTGCTCAAGCTTGATGAGCTAAAGTCACGGAGCCGCTGGCTGGGGGGTCTGTGTATAAACATCAGGGAAAGTGTGGGTCAGGGGTCCCGGCTGACACTGAGCGTCAAGGGCGTCCGGCGGCCACATGCAAGGATTTGAAAAGCCAACCCCGATCGAGTGAACAAATGTGGCTTTATCGGCTTAGCACGTAAGAGTCTTTTAAACTGGGGGGGCCTTCAGGGCAAAGGATTTTTATGTAGAAAGAGGTATGGGACACATATCTAATAATTTGCCTAGCAGCCCCCTGCTCTATTTCTGCTAGAAAGAGAGATCCCCAGCACCCCCACCCCTCCGCCATCCACACGGTCACACTATCTTAGTGAAGTGCCACCCTGTCCTTAGTCACTACTAGCTGGCCCACGCTGGCCAGACTACCGGAGCCGGGCCCACGGGCGTCCTTCCGCACGGTCCTTACTAACTGGAACTAGGAAGCGCAGCCGAAACGGAGTGTGGACCCTGTTAGCAGCACGGTCCGAAACGTGGGGAAACAAAATAAAACGTGGGGAGAGAGGAGACTACGCTGGACTTCCCCGGTGCCCCGGCGGCCCTGGTTCCAGTCCGTCTCTGGGCGCATCCAGCCTTCCAAGATTCTCCTTGCGCAAGAGCTAGTTCACGCAGAGAGCCCGGCATGAAAGCTGAGACCTGATCTACGCTGCGCACTCCTATCGCCCTAAAGATGCCCACATCCACCAGCTGGTAAAAAGCTCCTGAACGGCTAGAGAGTTTCCTTCTCACCTTGGATCTCCATTGCACGTTACACCTAACACCCCCCCCCCAGGGAAACATCTGTTGAACGCGATTTTAAAATACCCTCTGATGTTTAAAAAAACCCAAAAACCCAACAAACTCAGCTTCTTGTTTTAAAGGACTTTTCCTGGTCTATAGAGCAGGTAAGCTATAGAGCATAGTATTATCTGTGTGACACCCCCCCCCCGCTTCCCAAATGGGCCCCCCTCCTCCTGGGGGTGGAGGGGGGGACCTGCAGCAGGACAGAGCTTCACAGAGGAGGGTTCCCAGAACAGGAAGTGCTAAACCGGGCGGTGCAGCGAGCCAAGCCCACCCAGCTCCCCGGCCCTCGGAGCCCAGACTGCCCCCCCCCCGTCCATCCTGGCCACCCCTCGCTGTCCTATCACCAGATCCAAGTCTCTTCTCCAGCCTCCAGCTCCTCAGTTTTAAATGCGTAACATACTACTCCATTGATGTAATGATAAACCACCTTTCCCCCTAAAGGAGCCACCCCTCCTGACTCCCCCGTTGCTGCAGTGAACCCCACCTTCCCAATGGTGGGTTAGCAAGGTTACTGCCATTGCCCACAATGGCACACTCCGCACCTTCTGAAGACATTATAATATGCGTTGACTGGGAAAACCTTTGCAATATGGGCCCCCGAGAAAGCAACTAAGAATGTATAATGCGATCTGTGGGTATTTGTGTTTGTGGGAGTGCACGTGCATGTGGGCAGTACAATGCCAGGGTTAAAACAGGGCTTTGGGACACATCTGGTTGAATCCATGATGTCAGGGGAATTAAATTCTGAGTGATTTTTTTTAAAATACATGAACTGGGATGGACCTTAGAGAGTATTATGCTAAGTGATATAAGTCAGACACAGAAAGACAGATACCATATGATTGCACTCACATGTGGAATCTCAAAGGCAAACCATGTACAAACTAACACAAAGCAGAAACAGACCCAGAAACACAGAGAACGGACGGATGGTTGCCAGAGGAGACAGGGGTGGGGAGGGTAGGTGGGCAAAACGGGTGAAGGGGAGCAGGAGGTACAGGCTTCCAGTTCTGGAAGGAGTCAGTCACAGGGATGAAAGGCACAGCATAGAGGATACTGTCAATGGTACTGTAATAGCGTTGTGTTGTGACTGATGGTAGCCACACCTGTAGTGAGCACACCAGGACACACAGACTTGAGTCACTATGTTGTACACCTGAAACTAACACTGTGTGTCAACCATCCAGGGAGGGAGGAGGGAGGGAGGAAGGAAGGGAGGAAAGAAGGAAGGAGGAAGGAAGGGGGGAAGGAAGGGGGAGAGGAAGGAAGGCAGGAAAAAAGAGAAGAAAAAGGAGAAAGAAAGAAAGAAAGAAAGAAAGAAAGAAAGAAAGAAAGGGAGGGAGGGAAGCGGGAGGGAGGAAGGAAGGAAGGAAGGATCTGAGTATCCATCTCACGGGGAAGTTCTGACGTACAGAAAGCATTTACACTGAGGCTGCCCGGGAGCTTTCCCAAACTATTAACGGCGATGATCTCTGGGTGCTAGGACTATGTGGAATTTTTCATTGTTTAACTTAGCTGCACTTCCCATAACAAAAGCTTAAGTCTCCTCCCAGACTCTAACAGTTACCTGGCAATTCCTGCATTTTCTGCTTCAGAGAAGTGTCCCCCGTTTGAGTCTTGTTTCCCAGTCACCGGCCTGCACCCTGCGGCAGGCTCTCACCTCCTCCAAGCACACGCCTAGCACCCCCACTTCCTCCTCTTTCTGCACCCTGCTAGCAAATTAATTTCTCCAAGTCCAATTCGGTGCCATCCTTTCACTTCAACCCCTCCCATGCTACCTGAGGCTCTCCGGAACCCACCTTTCCCAGGGCCCGCTCCCTCTCCTAAAGTACACTCATTGCGCTGTTCCCGTTTATTATCAAAGGCCTTCCTACACCACCACTGCTTGCATAGGACTTATAAAAAAAAAAAAAAGGCTTAATCACATGAATCTGTGACTGCAGAGGACTTTTTCAAAAAGGGATTAAGCAAATTCTGCCAGGATTTCTAGTACCTCCCGTGACACGAGATCTGACCTCGGCCCTTCCAATTCAATAGATCAACACAAACTATTCCACAGATAAATCGGGAATGAACTCAGTTTAAGTTACTACTTGGACCCCACTGGCCCCAGGTTAGTAAATCTCTTAAAACCCAAACCCCTAGAGGGGCGCCTGGGTGGCTCAGTCGGTTGAGTGTCCAACTTCAGCTCAGGTCATGATCTCACTGTTCCCGAGTTCAAGCCCCACGTCGGCCCCACGTCGGCCCCACGTCGGGCTCTGTGCTGACAGCTCAGAGCCTGGAGCCTGCTTGGATTCTGCGTTTCCCTCTCTCTCTCTCTCTCTGTCCCTTCCGTGCTCGCACTGTCTCTCTCTAAAATAAATACATACATATATAAAAAAAAAAAAAAGCCCAAGCACCTAGAATACTTTTAAAGACCTTGTGACACTCTGTGAAAGAACTTGTCAAGGCCTGTAGCCCTATCTTCTCTTTATCTCAGCTAAATATCAGACTGACCAAAGATGGCAGTTTATTTTCCCTGTGCTTCAAATAGTTAGAGCTCTGGTCCAAGGCATAATTATAAGGTTGTGGCTGTTCTCTCCAGGAGGGACCTGGAAACAGCCTTCTGGGAATGGCACATGAACTCCCAAGCCGCTAGAGCCTGTTTACGAAGCAGAGCCTCACAGAAGGAGTGGCCCTGCGGTTTTCCTGTCTGTTCCTGTGTCGAACTTAACCGGCGAGGAGTATTCCTATTTCACCCCCATATTTATGCAACATCTAAATCCAGGTTGTAAACATCCTAGGTGTCGATCTATCTAATTAAAATGCAGCTCCCTCGCGGGGCAATGCTGGCGTCAATTAATGTTTACTAATAAATCAAAAGCGGTTGTCTTGGAATTTAAGTCATTCTGTAAGAAGCTTAGAGAATCTATTCAGAGAGAACTGGAAATCACAGTTCAGTGCCAGCTACAGAGTGGGAAGACAATATCTAATTGATTAAAAAAACAAGGTTGCTTTAAGATTTAATTAAGTCTTACTTTTCAGAATGGATATGCTCCTGGGGGGGGGGGGCGGGGAAGGAAAGGCATAAATTGAATGTTCCTAAACAAGATCTTAACGTACTAGATGCATCCACAAAGGATTTCTGTGCTACGTTTTTTTGGCAAATTGAGTCTTAGGAAAAAAACCATCGTTCGTACATTAGATTTCCTTAAAAAGTTTCCACCTGAACTTAAAGAGGAAAAGAACCTGCACTAGGTGGAAAGGAAGGGGCAGATTCCAAAATGGAAGCGGGCGGCCCGGGTGGGTGATCGGGGCCCCGCGGGAGGTCAGAAAGGAGGGACGTTGGGTCTCCGCGGGCCCGGCCTCAGCCAGTCGGAGAAAGCGGGAGAAAGGCTCCCCGCCACCTCGGTCCCAGCCCTGCCGGCTTCCGGCGTCACCCGAAATCCCGCGTCCCGCTCCGCATCGCCGCACGAACCTCCCGAGGGCCGAGGGAAGCCCTCGTCCGGCGCCCACACACCACCCGAGGACCCCCCGCACGGCTGCCCCCAGAAGGGAGCGCCCCCCTTGGTTCTCCGCAAGCTGGGGGGGGAGGGGTCGGCTTCACAGCCATCCGGGGCCGGAGCCGCCGCGGAGTAATCGGATTCCGCACGCGCGGCCCGGCGCGCGGAGGGGGGGGGCGCGGGCTGTTCCGATCTGCTGTCTACACTCGCGCGGACAAGAACTGTCCTCTCCCAGGCAGGAAAACGCAGTCGCGCACAGCTCTTGGCCCCGCGACCGCAGTGAAAGCCGGGCCCCGACCCCGGAGGTCTGCTTCACTCTGGAGAGGGGTGACCACGCCGCGCCCGCCCCGCGGCCACGAGCGAACCCCACAACGCGCCTCCCGTTTCCCAGCCGGCTGCGGGCGGCCCTGGGGCGCCCGGGCTCCGAAAGCTGCGCTCGGCGTGGGGACCCTTCCCCGGTGAGGGTAGCACCGTGGGCAGAGAGGACAGGGTCCCTCACACCGCGCCGGCGCCCGGCGCCAAAGCGCCCGAAAGGGGCGGGTGGGCGCGCGCACTTCCGGAGCCGAGTGCGGGTCCCGGCGAACTTTCCCGAGACGGCGAGCCCGGACGGGGACCCCCCCAGCACCCCGGCCCGCGGAGCTCCCCTTACCATCTCCTTGCGGAGCAGGGCCAACGCGGCGTCCAGGTTGGGGGGCTTGGCGGGCGGCCCCGCCGCCCGCGCCCTGCCGCCGCCCGCGCCCCCGCGGCTCAGCTCGTCCTGGATGCGCGACTTCTGCGCGTACAGCCGCTCCAGGTGCCGCCAGCCCCCGGACGCGCCGCCGCCCGACGCCGAGTGCAGCAGCCCGCTCAGGCTCTTGGGCAGCGGGGGCAGCCCGTCCACCCGCAGCCCCCGGACCGCGTCCGCCACCCCCGGCGCCGCGCCGGCCCCGCTCATCGCGCCGGCCCCGGCCACGCGCCCCGCCGCCGCCGCCCGGGCCCCAAGCCTCCGCGGGCCCGCCCCCTTCCCGGTGGCGCCCCACCCACTTCCCCTCCCCGCCGCCCCGCCCGCGCCCCGCCCCGCGCCCCCGCCCCGGCCCCCCCCCCCCCCAGCCCCGCGCCCGTCGCGGCGCCTCGGCCCCGCTCGAGCCCCTGCCAGGACTCCCCGCTCACCGGCCCGCGGTCGTCGGGGGACGCTCCGTCGGCTAGGTGGCCTTCCCACCAGCCGCCAGAGCTGCTTGTAATTACCGAGGGCGCCCCCACGTCAGATGCAGCTCGTGAGGGGGTGGGGGACAAAGGCTCCGCTCGCGGCGGGCAGGACGTCGGAGAGAAGGTCAGGCCGGGCCGGAAATCCCCCCCCCCCCCCGCCCCGCGGCCTTCGTCCCCAGAGGCCGGGGCCCGACCGGCAGAGTCCGGGCCGAATAAGGCGGCGGACGCGGGGCTTTGGCCACGGGACCCCTGCGCCTCCCCGAGGCCTGAGTCCCGACCGCCTCGTCAGTGCCGCTCGCTGCCCGGAGGGTTGGGACACCCAGCCCCGACCCCGGCGCTGATTCCTCCAGGGCCCGCTGGCCGCCGTCAGCGACCGTGTCCAGCCCTAGGCCAGCAACCGAGGAGAGCTCCAGGTGCGCTTTCGGACCTTCAGAACGCAAACGAACGTGCCTTTCCGCCTGGCCTGAACACAAGAGGAAGTCTCGGTGGAAATGTTAGGAAAGTAGAGAAAACTTAAATCTCAGGAGTCAGCTCCAAGGCAAACATAAACACGACTCACCCCTCAGAGAGGGAGAGAAAAGGGAGAGAGAAGCCAGCTGTACCCCTTCTAGGAAGAATAAAAATGGGTTACAATCAGATTAGGGAGAGAAAAGTAAGGAAGTAAGGACTGACTAGCAGACAACAGCCCCTCCACAGACTAAAAACCAATGCAGTGCATACAGAGTGGATAACTTTAATGCCCACCGATTACCGATTTTAATTATCAAAGGGATTTAGTTGTTCGAAATACCCAAGAGGATCGTAATTATAAAGTGTTCTGAGCGCTTCAGACACCCAACATAACAGAGGCCTGCATTTGGGGGGGCCTTTTCCCCTTTAATCTACCACCACCGTAGAGCCCACCCCGTAATCAGTGTGTTTAACGTTAGCAGATGTTCTCTGCTGGACCCTTGCCGCAGGTTGAGATTGACCCTGAGAACCTCGCCCCTGCCCCGGGCAGGCAGTGTGATTTGAGAGCATCAGGAAGGCTTCCCACCCCACCCACTGCCCAGAATTTTCCACCTCATGGCTGTGCCTCACCTTCCACTAATTACCTAGTCACATTTCAGGATTTCAGGTATTCATTCATTAGCTTATTTAAAGAGCCGGGTGTCTTTGGGAAAGTTACAGATTCCTTGTGTGGGAACTAAGGGAGAGGATAAGGTGGGAAACATTTTGCTCTTTGGCTCACACCCTGGTGTGAATTCCTTTAATTTCATGGCTCACGTTTGCTGTCTGTCCCGCAGGGCCTAGAGGGAGTCACTGATGTTAGGTGACAGGAGGACTGATACGCAATGGTGCAGTGAGAAGAGAAATCATTTCAAAGCGTGAGGGCACTGAAGTCGTTTTAAAGCACATACTTGAGAGGATTATGGATGATAAGGAGTAAAGTAGGTTAGGGCCTGCCAGATAGCAATGTGAGGTCCTCAGTGCCGAGACGAGGAGCGTAAGGCAGGCTGAGGGCAGAGTACAGGCTAGAACACACACGCACGCACACACACACGTGCGTGCGCACACGGGGGATATGTGTGATACTCCTCAGGCGCTCCTGGCTGCCCAAGAACAAAGGAAAGGAAAGAAAACAAAGGGCTAAACTGATAGAGATCACAGGCATATACAGGACATGGGTCCCCAGTTTGCAAGTATCTTAGTAAATCACAAGAAAAAGGCAATCTTATCAACAGCCTAATCTCCAGAAACCTGTAGACTCAGTTTCTTAACGCCCCAACATCACCTTCCACTCCATAGCGATATTGGGAACAAAGGCAAGGAGAAAATGGCAGGTAAAATTAAATTTCCGTATAACCTGCAGCCTCCTGACAAATACTTGAGGCAAATACAGAGTAGAAGGTTTCTCCCTCCTGTCTTAACGTCAATGCTTTGCTAGAGGGGAAAAAAACGTAGCTTGACAAGGGCTAGGCCACCAGTAATCTGTGAGTCTTTAGCGTATGAAAATCTCTTTGGAAACTTCCCTTTTGACTTTACCTCCCCCAGCCCCATAGCATATAAGGAACCACTCTTCACGACCCCAGTGCAACTCTTTCTGCCCACGAGTCCTGTCCCCATGCTTTAATAAAATCACCTTTTTGCACCAAAGACATCTTCAAGAATTCTTTCTTGACTATCGGCTCCGGACCCCCCTCCATCATCCCCAAAACTTCGTCACCAGGACATAAGGGGCAACTCAGATGATGCCAACCCCACAGGTTTAAAGGCAGGCTCTGTGTTCTGGCATATACCCAATGAGGTGAACATATTGAAATAGTCCCCTTTACGTCAGAAATAACATCCCAGTGTGAAATAGAAATTTCTATAGAATTTCTATGATGCTAAGACTTCATTTGTATAAACCCAAAACGTAATGATGCAAGAGCCCACCAAATGTTTTAACACCCATGGGAAATGTCAGTCAGTGCCTGCATATTCCAAGGCCAGTCAATACAAGGGACCTTTTAAAGTTCATGCTTATAACAGGAATGAAGTAATAAATAACTCCTGAAAATACAGTTAACCCTGGAACAACGTGGGGGTTAGGGGCGCCGACCACAGTCAAAAATCTGTGTATAACTTTTGATTCCTCCAAAACTTAATTACTACTAGCCTTCCGTTGACTGGAGGTCTTACCAATAACATAAACAGTCAACTAACACATATTTTGTATGTTTATGTGTTCTTTAATGTAGTCTTATATTAAAGCTAGAGAAAAGAAAACGTCATGAAGAAAACCACAAGAGAAAATACATTAACGGTACCGTACGGTATTTCTAGAAAAAAAAATCTGCATCTGAGTGGACCCATGTAGTTCAAACCTGTGTCGTTCAAGGCCAACTGTGTGGTTTGCTGTTTGTTTGTTAGTTTGTTTTGCTTTAATTCATTTCTGAAACGCTGCTATTCTGACTTCAAGCCAGAATGAGGCCCAGCTGTCTCCTATTCAGCTAAATCAACCCTTTTCTCATATCTTTTTGTTTTTTGTTTTGTTATTCACAAGTTCTTGGAAGTCAGGAAATGCAGATTTTTAATCCAGTGCTTTCTTCAGTAACCCACACCTCTTCTTAGATTTTGTAGGCCAAGGTCTGGGACCTGGGCCTTGCAGCACAGACCTCAAAGTCACTGACATCTGATGCCACTCACCAAGAGACAGTCTCTTCCCGCCATTCTGTCCTTCCTCTGATCCAACCACTTCTTCATCCCCAGCCTGAATTCCTACCCACTTGGCATGTGCTTTCTGGAACATTGCAGAATCTTTTTGTGCTAATCTTCATAATTCTAAAACCTGAGTAGCTTCAGTTGTGGATAGAATAGAAAGAACCTGAAAAGCACATTAAGTCTGATTAAGCTTCCTTTTTTTTTTAAGTTTATTTAGTTATTTTGAGAGAGAGAGAGAGAGAGACAGAGAGAGAGAGTGAGCATGCAGGAGGGCAGAGAGAGAGGGAGAGAGAGAATCCGAAGCAGGGTCCATATTGTCAGTGTGGAGTCTGACTCGGGTCTTGAACCCATGAACCATGAGATCATGACCTGAGCCGAAATCAAGAGTCAGTCACTTAACCAGCTGAGCCCCGCAGGTGTCCCTGAGCTTTCTTTTTTGAGAATTTAATGACCTTAAATTCTGCCAGCCATTGAGGAATTTATCTTCTTGTCCTTCTTGTTCTCACCTTGTGGCAGAACCTAAAATCAGAATACTTGGAGACCAGTTGTGCAATGTATTTGGCCAAAATTTTAGCAAATGTATTTAATTCTAGACTCTTTGATATAGTTTTTTTAAGCTGATGCTTTATCACCTCAACAAAATGTTGTCTAAGAATTCACTGAAAATTAAAGCAAACAGGCATTCATTTGAGCAATTAGAATTGTAATTCGGGAGACACAGATTCAGGTAGCAACCTGACTTGTGCTCTGAGGAAGACAAAGACAGAGGCAGAATGGCACCTGCGTGGCTCAGTCGGTGAAGTGTCCGATTTCGGCTCAGGTCACGATCTGCCAGTTCGTGGGTTCGAGCCCCTCATCAGGCCGACAGCTCAGAGCCTGGAGTCTGCTTTGGATTCTGTGTCTCCCTCTTTCTCTTTGCCCCTCCCTCACTTGTGCTCTATCTCTCTCCGTCTCTCAAAAATAAATAAATGTTAAAAAAAATAAAAAATATTTAAAAAAAAGAGAGAGAGGAAGGCAGAGTTGTAAAGGTGGAAGGTTACCCGTGTAGTGTTCATCTAGGTCCTCTGTAAATGAGGGGTTGAAATTAGGTTAACTGGGATTGGTTGGGTCAATCTGCAAATGAGGGATGGGAGTTTGTTTAACTGAACTGGCCCCTATCCAAGTGAACTACGGAGATCATCTGGTTGCCCCGAGTTGTCTTGATGAGGAGGGACTTCCTCCAGGCTGAGGACTTGGCGGCGGGCTTAAGAGTTCAGAAAGTTTCCTGTTCCTCTGATGAGGATGTGTACAAATGCCTCCTCCCTTATGGCCTCCCCGCCCTATTTTAAAAGAGGCTCTTGGAGCGAGGCTTACTCCGTGTTGAGCCCTCCTTTTACAAACACTGAAGTTTACGCAGTCAGGAATAAGGGCGTGGCTTTTTGGTTTTTAAATGAAGTTTATTGAGGGAGGAAAAGGCATTTGGTTGTTTTTCTTTTACGTTTTTATTGAAATTCCACTTAGTGAGCATACAGTGTAACGTTAGTTTCAGGTATACAATATAGTGATTCAACAACACTTCCAGACATCACCATGTGCTCATCACAAGTGCATGCCTTAATCCCCACCACCTATTTAGCCCATTCCCCACCCACCCACCCTCAACCACTGAGGTGTCCCTAGGGTACGTTTTTTAAACTACTTCTATTCCGGGGCGCCTGGGTGGCTCAGTCGGTTGAGCGTCCGACTTCGGCTCAGGCCATGGTCTCACGGGCTTGTGGGTTCGAGCCCCGCGTGCAGCTCTGTGCTGACAGCTCAGAGCCTGGAGCTGCTTTGGATTCTGCGTCTCCCTCTCTCTCTGCCCCTCCCCTGCTCATGCTTTGTTTCTCTCTGTCTCAATAATAGATAAGCATAAAAATATTTTTTAAAAAACGTATCCTACCCGAAATGATAACATGTTCACTTAAATTGGGCTTGACTTTGAGTAAGAGAAGCCTGACCAGGGAGGGGCAGGGAGAGTCCTAGTTAGTTGGAAGGTGGGTTGCTTTTGGGAGTCAACGGGCAGAGAGGCTGAAACAGTGGCTTTGGTATCGGGCCGAGGAGGGTTTTAAATTGTACGCTGCGAGGTTTGGACTCTATCTCTTAGGTAATGGGAAGCTACTGAGCACTTTATTTTTTAAGTTTTCATTTTAATTATATTGAGCACTTCGAAGCAATGAAATCTGAGCTTTGGATAGATCATTCAGGGGACGCCTGGGTGGCTCAGTCAGTTGACAGTCCCACTCTTGATTTCCGCTCAGGTATGATTCCAGCCAGCGTCCTGGGATCAAGCCCTGCATCAGGCTGAGGGTAGAGCCTGCTTAAGATTCTTTCTGTCTCTCCCTCCGCCTCTCTCCCCTGCTCTCTCCCTCTCCCTCTCTCTCTCTCTCTAATTTTTTTTAGAAAGTTCTTAAACAAAATAAAGACATTCAGGCACTTGCATGTCCTGTAGGTTGGAGGTAGGTACAGGCCTTAGAGACAGGGAGAGTAGTTGAGAGGTTAATGCGTCTTTGAATTGAGAGGCAATGAAGGCCCGAATTAGGTGGCAGAAGGCAAGGAATAGGAAAAAGAAATAAAAATAACCAGCACTCGTTTCGTTATAAAGCACCTTCTCCTAGATTTTTCTCGTTTGACCCAAGAAATCCCTGGGAGGTACTGCCCAGAACTCCGTCTAAGGAATGAGGAGAAAGGGGATTGATTCATCGAAGGTATCTGATTTGCCCATTTGCTTAGCTAATAAGCAGTGGGGCCTCCCCGCGGGCCACTGTCCTCTTACGGGGGAGATGCCTGAGGCCAACTCCAGGAAGCTCTTTGGTGGTGGAAAGGCCTGAAGAGGCTGCACTCACAGGTGATGGTCCCAACACCTGGAATAGGTCCGTCCCAGCGAGAGCGAGCCCACCCAGGATTCAGAAACCCTTTCCCTCTGTAGCCCTTTGAGGTTCAAGGAAAAGGCCAAAGAGAGTGCAGAAACCTAGAAAATTTCTTCAGGTGAATTACAGCACTTGGGAAGAATCTGCCACAAGCGAGCGTTTCTGGAATGCAAGATGCATCACCTAGCCAAGGAGGCTTAACCAGACGATAAAATGCCCCTTGGGAGAGGAGAAGAAGGATTGTAAGAGTTTTCAGCAACAACTGAGTCTAGCGGAAGAGGAGACGGAAAAGTGGGGTAGAGACATAGAGGGGCGTACGTGAGAAATCGAGGCAAAAGGAGACTGTGAAATCAGGTGGGCAAGCTGGTGGGATGCTGGAGTTAATACCACTCATTCCTCCCTCCCTCCCTCCCTCTCCCCTTCCTCCCTCCCTCCCTCTCCCTCCCTCTCTCCCTCCCTCCTTCCTTTCTTCTATTTTAATCTATTTTGCACCAGGCAATGAGCCAGGCTCAAAGATACAAATAACTTACTCTGACATAATGAATGAAACGCATTGAAGAACAGGACATGACAGTTATTTTCGTGAATGGGGTACCAGCCTCTCCTTAAAACCTGAATGTTGGCGGGGTGGGGCCACACTTGGTCATGCATTCAAACCTCAGACCCTTCTACTTTTTAGAAATAATATTCCTCCCTGGCGGCTTTGATTTTCAAAACGCCCTTTCCTGCTCGCTTATCTCCACCAAATTCGCTACTTTGTCAGAATAGGCCTTCCAACAGCTCAAACCCTGGTTGTGCCCCGCTCACTGAGGTCGTCTGGGTGGCTCCCATTGAATGGCTAGCACATTCCCCTGAGATACCCTTCCTTTGGGGGCAACAAGCTTAGGTGCTTTAGCTGGTCCTCTGTGAAGATACGGTTTTGAATTACTTTGCCCCTTCATCACTCTGCCAGACACAGGGCAGTTTGTCTGTGTTTTCCTAAAAGGTAATGTCCCTGGGGCGCCTGGGTGGCTCAGTTGGTTGAGTGTCCGACTTTGGCTCAGGTCATGATCTCATAGTTTGTGGGTTCGAGTCCCATGTCGGGCTCTGTGCTGACAGCTCAGAGCCTGGAGCCTGCTTCGGATTCTGTGTCTCCCTCTCCCTCTGACCCTCCCCTGCTCATGCTGTCTCTCTCTCTCTCTCAAAAATAAATAAAACATTAGAAAAAAAAATTTAAAAAGGTAGTGTCCCTATGTGAGTGAGAAATTCCAGACATGTTGGGTGAGTTCTAAATAGCTCTGGAATGTTTTGTTCATTTACTGTTGGCCTACTTTCTCTGAAGCTTAAAATCAAAGTTGGAGTTGACATATCACATTTCTGAAAAATAGTGAATTCGTCATGCATCTCAACTTATATGTTAACTTCTTTTCAAGTAAGTTGCAAAAAGAGTAACAGTCTGTCCCCGTAAGTATTAGCATTAAAAAAAGATAAACAAATATATGTTTATTTAGGCAGAGGACGTTTCTGGAAGGACAGGTACCAAAGCAGGAGCGGGAAAGGGCGCTTCTGAGAGGGGGATTTTAAACTTTTACTTTACACTCTTTTGTACTGTTTTCATTGTACGTGAAATACTTAATAAAGTAAAAAGTATAATGATAATTTTATTTTTAACTATATTTTGTCAGTGAATAATCACATGACTCTTCTGGTGGGGGCAGTGGTGAATCTGAAAGCTTATTTTTGTGTAGCTGGATTTTTTTAAATTTTTAACAAATTAATTTTTTACTTATTCAAGTAATCTCTACGCCCAACACAGGGCTCAAACTCACAGCCCTGAGATGAAGAGCGGCCCCCTCCACTGACTGAGGCAGCCAGGCGCCCCTGTGTAGCTGGACTTTTTAACTCAAATGCAATACTTCAACTAATCTATATTAGATTTCATTTTATTTTATAGCCTATTGGATCCTATCTGGGAAAAGCCTTTTGAGTTTTGATTTTTTTTAATGTTTCTTTATTTTTGGGAGAGAGAGAGAGAGAGAGAGAGAGAGGGAGAGAGAATGAGTGGGGGAGGGGCAGAGAGAGAGGGAGGCAGAGCAGGCTCCGTGCTGACAGCAGAGAGCCCGATGCAGGGCTTGAACTCAGGAACTGCAAGATCATGACCTGAGCCAAAGTCGGACCCTTAACCAACTGAGCCCCCCAGGCACCCCTTGAATCTTGATTTTTCAATCTAACTTAAAGACCTAGCTTTCCCAGAATTACCTCATCTACCGAATTAATAAAAATACCATTTATGGTAATAATAAAGGTGGTAAAACCTAATATTTTTAAGGGCTTAATATGTTCTGTGTACCGGGGTAAGCCGTTTACAGGCAGTATCCAATTTACTCTCCACAAAGGTCCTTGGAGGTTGGTGTAATTACCCCCATTTATGGATGATGAAACCAAAGTTAAGAGAAGAAAATTAACTTGCTCATATTCACACATGTATTTAGTGGTGGAGCCAAGATTTGCAATTAAGCTGTCTCTGACTCAGAGCAAGTGTTCTTTTTTTTTTTTTAATTGTGATAAAAAACACATAACATGAAATCCACCCTCTTTTTTTTTTAAGCATAATTAACACACAGTGTTCTATTCGCTTCATGTGTACGATGTAATGATTCAACAATTCTACACATTTCTCAGCGCTTATCTGAAATCCATCCCCATAACAAATGTTTAAGGGCACAGTACGGTACTGTTAGAAACATGCCCATTACACAGTGGTTGTTTTTAGCCACTGTAGTATCCACACCATCGATGAAAGTGATAAACAGAACAGGGTCAAAGACAGAAACTTGTGCCAGAGACCCCCCTCCAGTGTGACAACGATCTGTTGACTCACAGTGTTTGTGTACATTTTACTGTCACTCAACTGTGTGCGTATCAGGCGCTAACAGTACTTAAAACCAAGGTGCCAATATGAGAGCCACTCGCCCCAAAGGGCTACTGATCACTGGAAATGTGGCTAGTCCAAGTTGAGGTGTGCCGTAGGTATAAAATACACACAGGATTCCAAAGACAATATGAAATAAAGAGTTTAAGACATCTCATTAGCAGTTGGTCATGTCGATTGCATGTTAAAACGGTAATATTTTGGATATACTTGGCTCAAGAAAATATATTAAAAATTCATTTCGCCTGTTTATGTTATTATGTGGCTACTAGAAAATTTGTGATTACATACGAGGCCTGCATTTGTGGCTCACGTTATATTTCTGTTGGACAGCCCTGGCCTGAAATACGTCCTGGACTTCCAAGGGCTCACAATTCAGGTGTACATCTGTGAAAAAGTTAAAAACAATTACAGGCATTATTTTATGAATATAAGCACCATACCAGAGTGCTACAGACTCCAGGAGTTCACAAAGGGGGACCCTCCCTGGAGAAGGGCCGAGGGGGGAGAGTTGAACTTTTCTGGACCTTTAGGGAGAAACAGAGGCTGGCTTTCTAGGACAGGGGCCACCATGAGCCACACCGTGGAGACGGGCAGTGGGCCTGTGGGCAAGAGTAGGATGATGATCTGAACAGAGCAGGTAATGAAGCCGAGGACCCCTCGGCCGAGACCAGGGGGAATCGTTATCCATGAAGTAAGGGATAGGGCCCTTGGACTTGTTTTTCAGCCGAGAGGAAGCATAAGATATTATTAGTGCAGAAATGATGAAATCTGTGGCGTGTTTTTCCACCAGGAGGTCTCACGTATTTATTACCAAACCAAACTACTGCCATGTGGAAGCATAGAAACAAAGTGAAAAATCTTCCTAAGGAAACATGGCCAACAGAGATGGTGATGTTTTCAGCTTCATATGGTAAGATGCTAGTGACTGTGATATGGCACAAATATATGTGCATCTAGGATGCCTGGGTGGCTCAGTCGGTTAAGTGTCCGACTTCAGCTCAAGTCAAGACCTCACAGTTTGTGGGTTCAAGCCCCACACCGGGCTCTGTGCTGGCTGTGCGGAGCAGCTTGGGATTCTCTCTCTTCTGCTCCTTCCACTCACTCACTCTCTCTCTCTCTCTCAAATAAACTTAAAAAAGAAAAAGCAAATATGTGTGCATCTCATGTGGGATTCCTTATAGACCCAGCTTGGTTCTTCTCCACGGTCCCTTCTTGGAGTTGGACCTGATTCTATTACCAGTTTTCATTTGAACCCCCTGGGGAGCGGGACAATTCTGCTTTTGTTTCTTGGCCAGGAATCTCATGCTCCTGAAAAGTCTTGTGAGAAGCCACAGGGAACAGAGTCAACCACATACACCATGGGGGTGGAGAAAGGGAGAGAGCGAAATCTGGCTTTGAGTCCTGACAAGGCAGAGGCGCAGGGTGGATTAGTCCTGGAGAGGGGAGGAGCTGACACACTGCAAGAAGGAAAGAACAATTAAGAAGGAGTTAAAGCTGGCCCCTAGACCAAGGGCCTGGCTGTGAGGACAGAGAGGAGAGGAGGTATAAGGGACGTGATTAAAAAATAATAATAATAACCAAAATAACCAAAGCCAAAACCTGTAGTGCTTGATGACTTGCTGTGTACAGTTGAGAATTGTCCTCAGAGGCTCTGTATGCACCCTTTCTTTTTTTATCTGGAATAAATGAGAGTTGAGAGAATGACTTATCATGGTCAGTGGGACTGTCACAGACAATAAACGCCGTTCAGTTGACATGATTCAAGCTGAAACAAGCCATTGAAAAGCTCCCTTGATAATGGCCAGCATTTCCAAGAATCCTTTGGTTGGAACACTTATTTACAGACAACAGCATAACTGAAACCGAAAATTATGGAGTTTCCCCACTTGGCATTGCTCAGAATTTAAATGAATATCAGATAGTGGGGTTAAAATTCACCCGACAGAGAGTGGAGGAAGACCAAAAAGCTCTCAGTACACCCCGGCCGGGAATGCACACAAAGGGGAATCGGAATGTAAATAGAATGGGAGCATCAAACAGAATTTAGACAAAGTCATCAATGTCCGACGCAGCGGAGTGCGAGCCAACTGGGCTTTATTCAACTCTACAAGTTAACCAACCCGAATGGCAAAGGGTGGTGTGGTCCTTTTCTTGTCCTTCCGGTGGGAAGTTTAGTATCAGAGCTTAATTCACCAGTTAAATAGATTTATGCATTCACCGCAGGCAAATTTATTAAGAGTAAGTTGAAAATCACTTTTAAAATAATGGCTGACCTGCCATCTAGCCCAGATACCGTGATCTACCATTGTTCATTTGCTTTTTCACTTTGTGGGTTCATTCACTTATTTTTTTTCAAATGTGCTATTTATTAAACACCTACCGTGTACCAGCCACTGTGTTATGTGAAAAGAATATAAGCAAATGGTTTCTTCCCCCAAGAAGCCCAAGAGACCAGCATATAAACTCAGAACTTAAATAGAAATACCTGGTCCTGTGATTGAAGAGGTAGGAAATGAAACCAAGTTCCCTGGGGGCAATGGCCCGTCATTGAAGGCTGGAGGGTGGTGGTAACGTTATTGTTACGGTTCATCCTCACTATTCACAGGTTCTGTATTTGTAGATTCCAGATTTGTGCATTTGCCTGCTTGCTAAAATTTATTTGTGACCTCAACGTCAATACTTGTGGCCCGTACATAGTCGTTTGTGGACACGTACAGAGCGGTGAAAAGTTTGAGTTTCTCAGCCCACACGTTCCCAGCTGAGGTCCAACAAGGGGATGCTCTGTCTTCCTGTTTCAGCTCATACTATAAACCAGTGTCCTTCTTGTGGTCCGTTTAGTGCCATATATTTTGCATTTCTTTTGCATTCTGTTGGCGATTTCATTGCTTAACACGGCCCCCAAGCTTAGTGCTGAAATGTTGTCTAGTGCTCCTAATGCAAGAAGGCTGTGATGTGCTGTATGGAGAAAATACTTGTGTTAGGTGAGGTCCGTGCAGGCTTGCGTGGTAAGGCTGGAGGCTGTGGGTTCAATGTTAATGAGTCAGTGATCTATATTAAATAAGGCATCTTTGAACAGAAACACCCATTAAGCAAGGTTATGCATTAATAGGTTGATGAAAATGTTGTGACCAAAAGACTCTCAGGAACCGAATCCTGTATCTCCCCTTCAATGGAATGTTTTAGGGATGCTGGAGGGCTCAGTCGGTTAAGTGTCTGACTTCGGCTCAGGTCATGATCTCATGGCTCGTGAGTTCAAGTCCTGCATCTGGTTCTGTGCTGACAGCTCATAGCCTGGAGCCTGCTTCTGATTCTGTGTCTTCTCTCTCTGCCCTTCCCTGCTCGCGCTCCATCTCTCTCTCTCTCAAAAATAGATAAACTTAAAAAAAAATTTTAATTCAAAAAAAGAAGAAATGGTTCAGCATTCACCAATCCAGTGTCTGGAGCAACTTTGTAAAGCATAATGAATAACAAAAATCGCGTGTATTTTGGAAAGATCCCTTTGGCAGCATTGTTGTCAGTGGAATCGAGTGTTTTCTGCTTGCCATCCTTGAATCTAGTGAGACTATCATAGCAGTTTATTTTATAAGCTGAGGGCCTAGACCAAGATAGTAGCAGTGAACATCGATTCATTCATTCAGTAACTATCTCTTCGGCACCTATTCTATGGGGGATATAGCTGAGCACAAAGCAGGCAAGACCACTTAATCATGAAGCTTACTTGGGGAGTGAAAAGAAGGGGTCTGACTACAGATATCAATGAGGGATTAGGTACGAGAGAAGAGAGAGGAGAGGTCAAGGGTGAGCCTGATTTCTGTTCTGGGCAGCAGGGTGAATGGTGCTGATTCCCTTGGAGAGACGGAAGGTAAGGAGGACACAGTGAAGAAGTCAGTTGGGTACATATTGAAGTTGAAGTAATGGAGGAAGCTCCAATCAGAAGTCCAGTGGCAGGGGGCACCCGGGACTTAGTCGGTTGAGCATCTGACTCTTGATTTCGGCTCAGGTCATGATCTCACAGTCCTGAGATCAAGCCTCACATCAGGCTCTGCACTGACAGCATGGAGCCTGCTTGGGATTCTCTCTCTCTCTCTCTCTCTCTCTCTCTC
>CM053561.1:2085344-2136035 GCA_028646485.1 Cryptoprocta ferox
TTTTTTAAAAAGTCCAGTGACAGGTAAAAACATATGGGCCTGGAGGTGGAGAAAGCAGTCCTTTCTCTTGCCCCTGCCACGATGGACCCCAAGTAAAACTGAAGTGGAAGACCTCTCCGTGCTTTTCTGATTCTTGGAACCGACTGGAGAAGAACTGCCGAGGCTCTGGACCTCTAGGTGTCAGTTTATCTTATAAACTAATGCTTTGGGGGAAACAAGTGGCCCTGGGGAGTTGAATTTATTACTTGTTCGTATACGAGCCTCATCTCCTCCAGAGCTACTTGGAGGTAGAAGTTGTGCTTCGCTCATGACTGGAATCATCCTCGGCATCCAGCGCAGTGCAAAGCACTCAGTGGCTATTGGAAAAAGATTTGTAGCGTCAAGCCTAAAAGTGGGAAGTTTAAAGTCAAGAAGAAGGGAAGGTAATGTCAGGGCAGGTGGTATGGTGAGAGACATCCCTTAAATTGTACGCTCTAGGCCACTACTGATTTTTACCAGGAAGCAGGGACTTTGATATCTTGTTCCCTACTGTAGCCCCAGGACCAAATGAAAACCTGGCATATAGTAGGCATTCAATAATTGTTTGCTGAATAAATTATCCCTTGCTTTTGCTCTGTAACTTAACCACTGGTGTTAGAAGGCATACAAAGAGCACTATGTGTCTGTTCCGCACTGATCAACTTTCTAATCCAGAATAGGAGCAATCTCTTTTAGGATATGAAGGCTCTAGCTTCGGAAATTTAAGGACTTTCTGACTGTGGCCATATGGGCATCACTGGTTCCAGAGTCCCTCTCCAGCCTCAAACAGCTGGCAAACTGAACAAACCCTAGGAACCAGATGGTTTCAGATCTTAGACAACAGGCAACAAATGACTAGTCCCTGAGAGAGAGCCATCTCCAATAGGGAGAGTCCTATAATTTCCCTGGTTTTCTGTCTGGAGGCACTTTCCAGAAGCCAGGCAGGATGGGAGGTGGAGACACTTGAGATGCCGAGACGGACATTTCGGGAGACAGAGGCAGCTGGTACGGGCAGAACATTGGACAGGAGAGAGCTGTGCAGAGTGGTCCGGAAATCAACAAGGGGCCACTCTGAAGTCAGCGGAGCACTTAGCATGGGGTGTGACACGGAAGAGCCACCACCAGGAGCTATCTGCTCAACTATTGCCGGAACTGCCACAGGGCTGGGAGACGCTGCGTCCCCCCGGCCAGAGGGGACCAATGTACTTGAACCTGTACATCCCACACGGAAAGCGGAGGCTCACTTCCTAGCTGTAGGACTCTCCTACTAGCTCTACATAAAGGCATTTGTTGTCTTTAAATTAACCAAATCTCCAAGACTTGGCTTTCTTCTGAGGACCAAGAAAAGTCCTATTTCTGTTTTTCTTTATTTTTAAAAAAATTTTTTTAAAGGAAACTCTGCACCCAACATGGGGCTCAAACTCACAACCCGGAGAGCCAGAGCCACATTTTCTACCAAGTGAGCCAGCCAGGTGCCCCCTATTTCTATTTTTCTTAATGTTTAAATATACAGTTTAACTATTTTCTACAGGCTCAGATCCCCCAGCAACACTCTGACACCATCAGTTTGGAACTTAAAGTTAGAAATTTATGCATTTTATTAGGAAAATGTAAAAAATTAGAGCAACATCAAAAGAAGATTAATTTTTATTTCTATTTGTGTAGCACTGCATCCTTTCATTTTAACGTTTGGGGCACCTGGCTGTCTCAGTCAGTAGAGCATATGACTCGATCTCAGGGTTGTGAGTTTGAACCCCACATTGGGGCATGGAGTCTACTTTAAAAAAAAAAAAGAAAAGAAAAAATATATGACATTTAATAACAATTAAATAAAATTAAATGTTATTTTTTAAAAATTTATTTATTTATTTATTTTGAGAGAGAGTGTGCACACACGTGTGCGAGTGGGGGGTGGGCAGAGAGAGAGAGAGAAAGAGAGAGAGAGAGAATACCAAGCAGGCTCACGCCATCATCTTAGAGACCCATGCAGGGCTCGATCCTACAAACTGTGAGATCCTGACCTGAGCCAAAGTTAAAAGCCAGACACCCAACCGACTGAGCCATACAGGCGCCCCTTAAAAGTTATTTTTTAAAGTATAAATTATATAACAGAGAGAAGAAAACATGTAGAAGAAAAGAAAATTGGCCTATAATCCTGCCGCTCACAGATAACCATTCTTTGTACTGTGTCCTTCTTAAAGAGCACTTTCTCATACTTTATCTTGTTTGGGCATCACAACAACCGATTAGGCAGACAGAGTGCATATTAGCCACATTTTATGGATGAAATTAAGTGGCTTGCCTTAGGACCCATGGCTTAATGGCCAGGAAGCCAGATCTGGGCTCAGATAGTCTGACTGCAGATGCTTCTAGGCTCTGGGAGCTGTACTTACCAAGGAAGTGTTCCTCAGCCTTCACTTAGCTTTTCCAATAAAGTAGAAAAGAGGCCAAGAAAACAGTCCAACTGTAACTAGCAAATAAATATTTTAGGCTTAAATGGTTAAGAGACACCTCTCGGGAAAACAAAGGGAAGTGTATTCAAAAGAAGTCATCTTTCCTGGAGTCAAAGGAAGAGGCTGGGTTTCATTTCACTTTGGGTAGAAGATTTTAAGGGAAAGAGGAGGGGCATCCTAATTTCTATGCCGTACGATGACCAAGTAGATTTCCAATGGGTGAGAGAGCAAGGGGGCCCAGATCAAGGTTTACACTGAGATAACTTCAGGATGCAACTAAGGAAATGGGGGAAGGGGACACCTAAAATTTAAATTGTCAGTTTGTAAATCTAAGAATAAAGAATTCTCTTATTTCCCAAGTTCACTATTTTTTAAAACACGATTCCTCAGTGAGTCTACCCTTCTTAAAATTATTCTTTCAGTCGTATTTTGGTCTCCCTTGCCTTTTAAAGCAGCATGGGAAATTCTACGGAGCCTTAGCTCCTCCCCAGACGTTGGCTTGTCCTTTTAGGTACTTAGAACCTAAAACAGTTTCTCGAATTACAAGGTTGC
Organism: Cryptoprocta ferox; assembly: GCA_028646485.1. NCBI lineage: Eukaryota > Metazoa > Chordata > Mammalia > Carnivora > Eupleridae > Cryptoprocta > Cryptoprocta ferox. Next base: position 2,088,368 of record CM053561.1, read on the forward strand.
CCTACTAGCCGGAGTGAGTTAGTAACAGAGTCAATCAAATTCACACAGGAGACAAAAAGGTTTGTCTTTGGCTTCATCCTCACCCTCTTTGCAATCCCTATTTTAAGAGAAATTTTCTGCTTAAACAGAAAACAAGGAACAAATAGCCATCAGCTTTGCACTAGGTCGGATGTTTACACCTGAAGAGAGACATAGGATAGATGTCCTCTTGTCCACGTATTGGTAACAACACGAGACGAGAGGGCGATCTCCACGCTGGTTCAGGGTCCCCACGCCTCGTTCTGCTGTTCTTCTACCATGCTCCCATTCTCAGATGGGATTTCTGTTGAGCGTAAGAGGACTCTTTGTTTCCCAAGCATTCCAACAGTATGAACTACCCAAAATGCATATTTACTCTCCATGTGTATATTTAACCTTCTTATCTGGAGCTACCTGGAAAGCCCTGGTGAGCACGGGAGTTCTGCCATCTGGGCGGATGTTGCCATTGCCAAGAGACCACATTCTAGAGGTAAAGTGAGTTTGTTACAGGATGTCTTGCTGCCTCAGTTTGAAGATATGGTCCATCAACCAATAAGATTAAGTTTGCGTTTTTCTTTTTTCAAAAGATTTTTTTTTAGGGGCGTCTGGGTGGCTCAGTCAGTTAAGCGTCCGACTTCGGCTCAGGTCATGATCTTGCAGTCTGTGAGTTCGAGCCCTGCATCAGGCTCTGTGCTGATAGCTCAGAGCTTGGAGCCTGCTTCAGATTCTGTGTCTCCCCCTCTCTCTCTGCCCCTCCCCTGCTCGTGCTCTGTCTCTCTTGCTCTCAAAAATAAAACACTTAAAAAATTCTTTTTAAGATTTTTAAAAATTTATTTATCTTTGAGAGAGAGAGAATGGGGGAGTGGCAGAAAGAGAGAGGGATAGAGAGAATCCCAAGCAGGCTCTGCACTGTCAGCGAAAAGCCTGATGCAGGACTCAAACTCATGGACCTTGAGATCATGACCTGAACCAAATCAAGAGTCAGACCCTTAAGTGACTGAGCCACCCAGGCACCCCAAGTCTGCGTTTTTCTAAAGTTTCTGATAAATCATTCATGAACAGAGGTTAGATCGTTATGAATTTCCCCTTCTTCAGGTAATAGAAGAAGAGTACCAAGATTCTAGGTATCAGAGTGATGAGTAAGAATCTGTAAGGGAGGAAGAAACAGGATTTCATAGGAGAAATGTTGTATATTTTCAATGAAGAACAAAGATCATCCGTCAAACCAGGTTGGCAGAACAAGACTTACACTTTTCCCAATTGTAAAATCCACTACAAAGCCCCACTAACCAAAACATGGTGGAACCGGTGTAAAGACAGACATATAGACCAATGAAGGAGAATGGAGAACGCAGAAATAAACCCTCATGTTCACAGTCCATTCATTTTTCCACAAGGGTGCCAGGACCATTCAAGAAAGAAAGAACAGTCTCCTCAACACGTGTTGCTGGGAAAATGGGACATCCACATACAACATCCACGGGTGCTACCTTGTACCATATATAAGAATTAACTCACAGTGGATCAACAATAAATAGGTCAAAGACTTAAATGGAACAGCTAAAACTAGAAAACTCATAGAAGAAAACATAGGAAGAACCTTCATGACGTTGGATTTGGCAATGTGTTCTCAAGTAAGACACCAAAAGCATGGGCAACAAAAGAAAATAAATAAATTGGACTTCATTGAAACTGAAGACTTGTGCATCAAAGAACACCATCAAGAGAGTTAAAAGACAACCCACGGAATGGGAGAGAATATTTGCAAACTACCCATCTGACAGGGTTTAATATTCCAAATATATAAAGAACTCCTTCATGTCCATAACAGAAAGACAAACAAACCAATTTTAAAATGGGCAAAGGGCTTGAGTAGACATTTCTCCAAAGAAGGTACACAAATGGAAAAGCCTGTGGAATAATGCTGGACATACTTGTATTAGGGAAATGCACATCCAAACCGCACTAATGGTAGGTGAGCTACTAATGCACACCTATGAGGGTGGCTGTAGTTTAAAAAAAAAACAGACAATTGCAAGTGTTGGCAAAGATGTAGAGAAATTGGAGCCCCCATACATTACTGATGAGAATGTAAAAATGGTGCAGCCACTGGATCGAGAGAGAGTGTAGTAAGTTCTTGGGGTCTCATGATCCCCATGAAGTTGAGTCTCATATAGAAATATGTAGACAGGTCTATGATAATTGGGAAGGCCAACGTGGAGGATTGTTGGAGGGTCAATCTTTACTCATGAAAGGCCCATTCATGTTTAGACTGCCAGGAGAGAGGTTCAGCTATCGAGGAGTTGGTTAAATCATTTAGTGCCCTGGCAATTTCACAGGAGCTGGAAGTCGTTGGCAGCAGCTGATGAGACCCAGGAATCTTCTTAATTGTCTCCCATTTGCTGGCCTGGGAAAGTTTTGAGGGTCCTGCAGTATGTCTGAAGTAAGGGATTTGCCTCCTTAGGATAAAGCATGTCCCAGGAAATGAATCTCACTTTGACCAAATTGTAACTTCTCTTTGGAAACCCATGTCCTTTCTGAGGAGGATAAAACAGTGAGGAAGATGGAATCAGTCTTGGGTCTCACCTCATCTCTAGAACACAGCCAAGGCTCATTATATATTGGGTAAGTGTAGGATCATAGGGAAATGGAAGGTCCTTGGGGCCCCGGTGGAAGATGACTGAGAAAGAGGAAGAGTAAATTGTCCAGGCACACTGCTACTTCCCCAGGGGAACGTAAATGAGTTTTGACTGCTTTGATCTAAAGGGACACTAAGGAAAGCAGAATGCAAATCTGCAACTGTTAACTATGTAGCTGTAGGAGGCACCCATATGAAATTAGATTTGGATTTGGTGCAACAGCGAAGCAAGGAATGTCTATCCCATTCATGGCCCTGAAGTCCTGAATGCATCTATATCTTGCCCTTTGGACTTTTCAACAAGGGAGGGTAGGGGTGTTATGTGGACTGGTACAAGCCATGAGTGGTAAGCATTTTCTCTGTGAGGCCTTCAACGATCGGTTTTAGTTCTTGTTTAGCTTCTGGTTTAACAGGCTACTGCAGAGTGTGGATAGAGACTTCGATAAAGCACTCTGAACCTTACTTGTTTTTGCTCCCAAATCCTGTCTGTGTCGAAAAAATTTTTTGTATATCCTTGACCAATTTGGATTTGACTCAGATACTCGAGTAATAGTAAATCAATCAATAGTAAATCAGCTATGGTCTCACTGTGAACAGGGGCATTTTCAGGGATTTCCAGGAAGAGACTTTCAGGAGAACACAGGACTTGGTGTTTTTATTGGCAGTGTAAACCCCTCCTTATCACGTTGGCGCTGTTTGTCACAAGGAGGAAGGGATGTTCTTAGGTTAAAGGTCTGAGATGGCTGTTATTAGCTCTGGGAATGTTTGAGGTTTTTTTTTTTTTAATTTCAAGTTTTATTTTTTTATTTATTAAGTTTATTTATTTCTGAGAGAGTGAGCAAGGGAGGGGCAGAGAGAGGGGGGGAGACACAAAATCTGAAGCAGGCTCCAGGCTCTGAGCTGTCAGCACAGAGCCTGATGTGGGGCTCAGAACTCACAGACTGAGATCATGACCCGAGCTAAAGTCAGACACTTAACCGACTGAGCCACCCAGGCGCCCCTCAAGTTTTTATTTAAACTCTAGTTAGTTAACATATATGGTCAAAATTGGTTTCAGGTGTAGAATGGAGTGATTCATCCCTTACCCCTAACACCCAGCGCTCATCACAAGTGCCTAGGTTTGAGGATTATTTAGAGATGCCCACCATCTGACTTTTGTAAATTCATGAATCTATTCTGAGCCTTGTTGTCTCTTTTAAAGCATTCAGCAAGGAGCCAGAGGTCTGGCATTGGCCTCTTCCTGCTCTAGCTTTTGCTCGTATATTAAATCCCTTATTTCTGGATTAAAGCCATTTCCAAAATTGAGGATAGAGCTGGAGTCACATCTGCTGACTGACCCACTTCCAAATACTATGAAAGAACCTGTTGTTGCAGTCTGCAACGGGGCTCATCCTCTCTTTGCCTAAGGACCGACTCAGATCCCAAATGTGGTTTCACTGGGAAGATCTGGGGATAGCTTCCAAAAGATCTTATCCAACATCTACGACTTTTCTCAATCCCTCTGATTTCCTCCACCATCTTAAGCCACACTCAGTTCTTCTCATTCTGGCCTTGGCAACCCCTTGTTTTGGCAAAGGAGGTTCCTACTTATGAACCAATTGGGATAGAAGAGTGAGTCCTGGATTACATAGTCATAGACTATTCTAAACTCCTCTGTAAATTTGCCTCCATTGAGTCAAATTCCTCCAAAGGCCTTGGAAAGATTTTGACAACAGCTCTCAGCACAGGCAAAAAAAACAGGGCCTAACATCAACTGTAGGGATTTTCTCTGTTCCAAGGAGGATTTAATTTGAAAAGATAATGGAACTTTAAAGTTTCCAGTGGTTTGGGAGGGAAGCAGGAAGATCAGGGGAGAAAGAGGGGCAGAAGGAGATGGAGCAGAGAATGGAGAAAGAGGAACAGTAAGAATAAAGGCTATTCCATATGAGTTGTGATTAAGGGATTAAAAAGAGAGACACATTTTTATGTTTTTCACATTTTTCTTCACCATGGCCAAGGAATCTCTCTCTCTCTCTTTTTTTTAATGTTTATTTATTTTTTGAAACAGAAAGAGAGAGCATGATTGGGAGAGGGGTAACGAGAAGGGGAGACAGAGTACCTGAAGGGGGCTCTGCGCCGTGAGCCTGATGCGGGGCTTGAACCCACGAACTGTTAAATCATGACCTGAGCTGAAGTCAGAAGCTCAACCACCTGAGCCATCCAGGCACCTCTGTGGCCAAGGAATCTCTTAAGGAAGCAGCTTTAAAACCCAAATTTTTTTCAGATGCTCTCTCCAAAAATCCAATCCCCCCCCCCCAAAAAAAATACAACATTGGATAGTTGGAAATGTTTCCTTTTTGTTCTAAGGCATCTCTCAAATGATTTTGTGACTATGAAAATTCCCTAAAGTGGCTACCGTAACACTAAGTCATTGGTGAAATGATGTCATTTAGAACGATAAGTACATGAATTTGAGTTATAGCACGAACACAGATATGGTCTAGAGGGGATGTGCACATAGACTGAGCCCGGTAGAGTCTGGTCCAAAGTACTGCTCATACATCTGTCACAGGTTCCCCAGGCGACTGGCCAAGCTGTAAAACTACAAACACAGCATATTCACAGCTCCCAGAGGGTGAAAGATTTGGAAAGGAAATCTCTCCCAGAACCAGACCGTCATGGAAAAATAAGGTAAGACTGGGGAAAGTTCTCATAAGGATTCTTTTAAATAGTGGTATTGAGGTATAGATTATATATTATGAAGTCTATCCATCATAAGTATACAATTTTATAGTTTTAGTAAATTTGCAAAATTGTGCAACCATCTATGCAATCCAATTTTAGAACATTTCATCACTCCAAAAAGTAACTTCTTGTCCATTTGCAGTCAATTCCTGTTTCACTCCCAGCCCTAGGTGACCACTAATTTATCTTCTGTCTGGGGGCACCTGGGTGGCTCAGTCAGTTAGGCGTCTGATTCTTGGTTTTGGCTCAGGTCATGATCCCGGGGTGATGGGATCGAGCCCCATGTTGGGCTCTATGCTGAGCATGGAGCCTGCTTAAGATTCTCTCTCCCCCACCACCTCTCCCTCTGCCCGTCTCCCCAGCTCTCTCTCTGTCTCAAATTAAAAAAAAAAAATTTACCTTCTGTCTCTGTGCACTTCCCTATTCTAGACACTTCATATAAGTGGAATCATATAATACGTGGCCCTTTGTGTCTGATGTCTTTCACTTTGCATAATGCTTTCGAGTTTCATTTCATAAGGTTTTGATGAGTGACCAAGGACAGTTTGTCCAAAGGACACTGACATAAGATGAAAACTGAATTTCTCAGTCTCCAGGGCCGGCTTGAGAAATGTACTTTTTTTTTTTAAGTGTTTATTTATTTTTGAGACAGAGCGTGAGCAGGGGAGGGGCAGAGAGGGAGACACAGAATCTGAAAGACTCCAGGCTCTGAGCTGTCAGCACAGAGCCCGAAGCGGGGCTGGAAACCTTGAACCTCGAGATCATGACCTGAGCCAAAGTCGGATGCTTAACTGACTTGGGCACCCAGGAGCCCAAGAAATGTACTTTTTGGAACCTATCTCCCTTTGAATTTTCTTCTTATAGTCATGCAACAAACACGAAAGACAGAAACAAATAGCAACATTATTAGTGATAAGGCAGATTTCTGCCAAGGTTAAAGTTTTTCAAATCTGATCAGATAACCAAAGATTACTTCTAAAAAGGGATTTTTACTCATAGGAAACAAAACAAACGCAGTAGCTCAACAAAAAGAAATCAGAGCCAATATTATCCTGACAGCTAATAAGGGCTAAATAAATGTTGGCTATTATCATTCATTCAATATGTACTGAATGCCCATCATATGTAAGGCTCAGTGCCTAGGAATTCATAATACAAAGCATAAAAGTAGTTATAAAGGGAGGGGGATATGTAGACAAATGAATGCAATTGGGTGTGATCAGTGCAATGATAGAAGGAAGCTACTGGATTGAGGAGGAAACCTCTGGAGGGACCAGACTTTTCCCGGAAGGATGAGTCCTAGGATCGTAAAGAGGGAGAAGGTGGGAAAGAGGAGGCATGAGGTCAGGTGGTGGGAGCATCTCGCTTACATAAAGGAACATTGAACATAGAAAGCCTGGCTCGTTTGGAAACATCAGCGAGTTCAACATGGTGGAGATGAAGAAAGTTGGGTGAGCAAGGTCAAGAGATGGGGTCAGAGAAGGAAGGGAGTTGGCTGTGTGTGTGTCACGACAGGGACATTGAGGGTCACTGAAATATTGTAATCAGCGCAATGAAATGATCAGACATCTGAGTACTATATTCCAGGCACTGTACTAACTACTTTATATACGTTCTCTTATTTAAGTTACTTCACCTCCCAAAGTTAGACCTTTCCTCTATGATACCAATGAGAAAACCAAGACTTGTGGAGATTAAGCACCTTGACCAAAGTCACACAGTTATTTATTAAGTGGCGGAACTGGAATCTTCATCCAGACCTTCCAGAGCCCAAATCATGATATTGTTTATCTCTTGTCCATGATATTCACCATGATATTGCCCTGCACCCATTAGACCAACAGGGACTAGAGAGAAGGAGGAGCAGGATTTAGAGCAAGGTAATGGTTTTCTGCTTGGGTCCTGTGGAGTTCAAGTTACCTGTGGGAAAATTAAGTGGAAAGTGTCATAGTCAGAAGGCTTGGGGTCTAAGCTCAGAAGAGAGACACCAGCTAGAGAAGCAGACATGGGAAATGTAAGCTTGGGTGTGCGAGATGAAGCCAGGTGGGGGGTGTAGCGTGAGAAGAGAAAGCTGGTGACAAACCTGGGCCCTATCAGCAAGGTGGAAAAACTTAGGGTAGCTGATTTCCTAGACAATGGTCTAAGGAATTGAATTTCCGTTAGTGTATGCAGAGGTGGGTCACATGTCTTTTCTTCAATGAGATTACAAATTTCTTACTTCATAGAGTGGGTCACACAGAAATTCTTTTTTAAAAATATTTATTTAATTAAAAAAAATTTTAAATGTTTATTTAGTTTTGAGAGACAGAGAGAGACACACAGAGCATGAGCAGGGGCGGGGCAGAGAGAGAGGGAGACACAGAATCGGAAGCAGGCTCCAGGCTCTGAGCCGTCAGCCCAGAGCCCGACGTGGGGCTCAAACTCACAGACTGTGAGCTCATGACCTGAGCTGAAGTCAGATGCTTAACCGACTGAGCCACCCAGGCGCCCCAATGTTTATTTATTTTTGAGAGAGAGACAGAGAGAGACAGCGCACAAACTGGGGAGGGGCAGAGAGACACACACACACAGAATCCGAAGCAGACTTCAGGCTCTGAGCTGTCAGCACAGAGCCCGATGCGGAGCTCGAACCCACAAACTGTGAGATCATGACCTGAGCCCAAGTCGGATGCTTAACCAATGGAGCCACCCAGGCGCCCCCACACAAGAAATTCTTATGTTATAATGAATAATCATACTTTATATGACCCTAATGCCTTTGTTTGTAAGGTCTCACAAAACCAAACAGAAGAGCCTCGTCAGGGAAGAAACAAAATCAACAGTCCCCGACATGGAGAATGCACTGCTCAAGGACACACATTTGATTCGGACCCATAAATGGCAACCTCTGACCCGGAATCCCGTCACACGGTCTTCCCCACGCATTTCTACTAACAGAAATAGAAGCACTTTTAAGTGCTTAAGGGATCTATTCAGCCTTTATTCATCACTTCTGTGCATTAATTTACGAAGTCCTGTGAGGTCATTAAGTAAGCATCAGAGGAGAAAATGCATTTCAGGGTTTACCACAGACAGAGTTTCCCATAATATAGTTCGGAAGATAACAACTTCCCGTTGAACAGGCCAAAGAGTCCTCAAGTGGCACAGGCAGAGGTGGTCAGACGGGCTTTTTTCCAGCACTCTGGAATGTTCTTTACATCAGAAAGGGCACAAGTCAAAAGACCAGTACAATTTTTACCAAATGTGGGCTGAATTATGTCCCTCCAAAATTCACATGTTGAAGTCCTAACCCTTAGTGTCTAAGACTGTGACAGTGTTTAGAGAAAGGTCTTTAAAGAAGTCATTCAGTTTAAATGAGGTCATAGGGATGGGCTCTTATCCAATGTGACTGGTGTCCTAAGAAGAGGAAGTTGGAGGGGGGGGGCACCTGGGTGGCTCAGTCGGTTAAGCAACTTACTCTTGATTTCAGCTCAGGTCATGATCTCGGCGGTTCATGAGTTCGAGCCCCACATTGGGCTCTGTGCTGAGAGCTTGGAGTCTGCTTGGGCTTCTCTCTCTCTCCCTCTCCCTTTCTGCTCCTCCCCTCCCTTTTCTTACTCTTTCTCTCTCAAAATAAATAAACTTAAAATATATACATAAAAAAAAGAAAAGGAAATTTGGGCACAGACACCCATTCCATGTGAGAACCGTGTGAAGACTCAGGAAGGAGCCAGCCATCTACAAGCCAAAGAGAGAGGCCTCAGGAGAGACCAAACCCGCCGACACCTTGATCAGACTTCTGGTGTCCAGATCTGTCAGGAAATAGGCTCTGGTCGCCTAAGCGGCTCAGGCTGTGGCACTTTGTTATGGCCGCCGACAGCCCCAGCACACAAATACATCAAAAAAAAAGAAAAAAGAAAAAAAGATTATTTTTTCCCCGACGTGACTCCAAAAGCAACAAATGGCTGGATAGAAGTGAAGAATTCTGGCCGCCTGCAGTGTTTTCGTGATGTGAGCATCAAAGTGGATGCCACCTTAGAAATGGCAGCTTTTTGATGCTTGTGTGATTGTTACAAACGCAATGCTTCAGTCCAGGAAGAAAAAAGGACAAAGCCCCTTTCAGAGGAGGGCAGGAAACGGGAACCTGAAACTTCTGCTGTGCAAAGGCCACAAATAAAAGCAGATGTGTCTGCAAAACATTTTGCCTTCTGCCTGGATTTTCTTTGGTCAAAGCTTGGTCACTTGGCACCGTCTCTGTGTGCTAGTCACAGGCAATGACTGGTAACGGGGAGAGGCAGACATCCAAGACAGGGGAGGGGTGGGGGGCAGGACGTAGCCGAGGAAGGGTCTGAGATGCTCACTGCGCGGCCCTGTCTGCCGGTCTTTGCTCGTAAAAGCTGCAATTTCTCTCATCAGACTTTGCTGAAAGAGAGCTCTGTTTATCGTCCGCCCGCGCTGAGATTAAAGCTCTTTCAGGAGTAAGCAGGAAGGAATTTTAGTCTGCTGCCTCTTCTCTCTTTGAATTTGTTTCCTCCAGGAAAATCGAGTGAGCTGATTTTGAAAAAGATGCATACGCAGTGTCAGTTCTCTGGGTGGTAACATATTTTCTCCGCTAGATGGGTTGTAATTTCGGACTGTTTTCCTTCTTCTTCTTTTTCTCCTTCCCCCTGTCTCTTCCCTTCGCTTTAAACAGGGACCCATCTTGGGGCACTTGGGTGGCTCAGTCAGTTGAGCGTCTGACTCCTGGTTTCTGCTCAGGTCATGATCTCACGGCCCATGGGTTCGAGGCCTGCACTGGGCTCTGTGCTGACAGTGTGGAGCCTGCTTGGGATTCTCTCTCTCCCTCCCTCTCTCTGCCCCTCCCCTGCACATGCTCTCTCTCTCTCTCTCTCCCTCAAAATAAGTAAAACTTAAAAAACAACATTTAAGCAGGGATTATCTTTAACATGCCCATCAAAAGACACAAGATTCCTTCCCTTCTCTTTTTTTAAAAAAATTTTTCAGTGTTTATTTATGATTGAGACAGACAGGAACAGAGCATGAGTGGAGGAGGGGCAGAGAGAGAGAGGGAGACACAGAATCCGAAGCAGGCTCCAGGCTCGGAGGCGTCAGCACAGAGCCCGACGCGGGGCTCGAACCCACGAACCGTGAGATCATGACCTGAGCCGAAGTCGGGCGCTCAACCGACTAAGCCGCCCAGGCGCCCTCCTTCCCTTCTCTCAAACAGGGACTGTCTTGGTGCATCTTGGCCACAGTCTCTGTAAGCCCCAATCTCGCCCATGGACTGTCAGATGTGGGGTCTCCCAGAGCCAGGGTTGAAATGTGATGTCACCTCGGCCCACCGAAAGTCAGAGAAATCGTTCACCCACAGGTTGGTAAGGAGCAAGGCAGTTGGAGGGAGAGACTGCTGAGGAATATTTACCAAGTGGCCCCTTTCCTTTGCTCTGACCACCCTCTCTCCACATTCTTCAGCAGCTACTGTCCTGGGTGGTGTGCTGGTCTAATCTGAGCTCTGCCGGTGACTGGTGTCCAAGGCCAAATGATTCTTCTGTTTGCGCCCAGACCTGTCTGCTTCGGCCCGAACCACCCCCAGGGATCCTCGGAAAGTCTCCGTTCCTCTGATCATCTGTTCTTTAACCAGGCAAAGGGCCAGGGGGGATCGCCCCCGGGGCCGCCCCACCCCAAGCTCCCTTGAAGCACTGGAAATGTGGACGTTGCTGTTAGAGGAAATCCCACAAGACCGGGGAGGGGACCTAGGAGGAAAGGCTGTGGGTCAACTATTGTGCCTAAGAACAAAGAAAACAGCTCCAGAGGGAGGGAAAACACCTCCCGAGCCTTCCGGATGCGGGACAGGAAAGGGGAGGGGGCTGGGGGCACAGAGAAGACCGCGAAGGGGCAAGAAACAGATGGTGGAGAAAGCAAATACATTGAGTCACCCCCAGCTGCAGAAAGTTCTATTACAAAAGGTGCACCTCGGGGACCAGGGGTGCTTTTCCTGGAGGAGCTGGGCTCGAAGAGCCGCTCCTTGGACTCCAAGGTCCTGGGTCTGAGTCCTCAGGCGGCCACTTGCCACCACTGAGACTGTGGGAATCTCATCCGACAGCGGAAGCCACAGCCCGCCGTAGAGGTCAGTATCCTGTGACAGCCTTCGTGCCACCATCGGGCACCTGAACCCAAGGGTGCTGAGCGCCTAACCAAAGAGCAGGGTCAAAGTGCAGAAGCACCGGGGAGTCCGCGCCCCTCCCCGCCCCTCCCCGGCCCCGGCCCGCTGGTCCAGCAGCAAGTATGACCATGTATGCAGCTGGTGCCTACGCACCTCGGGCCGGAGGATGGGGTTGGAGTGCTTTCCAGAAGAGGACGCCACCGTGTCGGGAAGGTATTAGCCCAGGTAAGTGGGGAAGAGTCTCGGGCCAAATACATGCCCCGCCTAGCACAGGGGCTAATGGTCAAGGTCACAGCAGTAGAGGGAACACGGATGCTGGGTGTCTTAGAGCTGACTTACTGCCGAGCCAGACTGAGGGTGTCCAGGCCTGGAGTTCAGGCGGGTGGGATGCACTGATAGAGCCGTGGCAGGTGGGATTAGAAGGCCCCAGATCTTCCTGTGCCCTCTTGGTGACGCTGATTGTGCCCCTCGGTGACGCTGATTGTGCCCCCTCGGTGACGCTGATGCTGTCACCCTCGCTTGTAACCCTTGTGTCTGCTCCTTGTGGCTTAGCGACCAGAGGGGCCCAGTGATTACCTGGGACACCAAGTCCCCTTGAGGCCGAGTCACTGCCTACTGCAGTGGTTTTTAAACTGTTTTCTGGGGAACCCCTCAGAGGCACGCAAGCGTAGGAGCAGGGCTGACAGAACCTCCCTTGCTTCCAACCTCAGTGTTCTCTCTTCTTTTTGTTAAAAAATTTTTTTTAATGTTTATTTATTTTTGAGAGAGAGAGAGACAGCGTGAGTGAGGGAGGGGCAGAGAGAGAGGGAGACACAGAATCTGAAGCAGGCTCCAGGCTCCGAGCTGTCAGCATAGAGCCCGACACGGGGCTCGAACCCACAAACTGTGAGATCATGACCTGAGCCGAAGTCGGACGCTTAACCGACTGAGCCACCCAGGCGCGCCCCCCCCCCTTTTTTTTAAGTTTTAAAAATGTTTATTTATTTTTGAGAGAGAGAGAAAGGGCACAAGCAGGGAGGGGCAGAGAGAGGGAGACACAGAATCCGAAGCAGCTCCAGGCTCTGAGCTGTCAGCACAGAACTCATGTGGGGCTCGAACCCACGCACAGTGAGATCATGAGCCGAGCCACCCAGGCGCCCCCATCTCTTCTTTATGTACAGTGGGCTCCAGATAAGACTTGATTTCAAGAAAGGCCTTCGTAGAGGTTCCTGGGTTGGAAGCTCAGGTCGCTAAGCAAAGCCAGGATTTCTTGGGAGTGTGTGGGTCTCGCCTAAAGAAGCAGTATCTGCGCGTCCAGCAGGACGGCTTGTCCGTCGCTCTGTGGCTCCGTGTGACGCACTCAGGCCATCACCTCACCCTCACAGGTGTGTAAGGCCCCGGGGGAGAGAGGCCGCGAGGCCACGGCAAGCCCACAAGTGTCATGCTGGGGAGAAGCTGGGGGCCAAAGAGAACAAGCCGAACGCTTTGGAGAGCACGAAGATTAGAAGAGAACGGTCATGGGGCGCCTGGGGGGCTCAGTCAGTTGAGCGTCCGACTTCGGCTCAGGTCATGATCTCACAGTCTGTGGGTTCAAGCCCCACGTCGGGCTCTGTGCTGACAGCTCAGAGCCTGGAGCCTGTTTTGGATTCTGTGTCTCCCTTTCTCTTGGCCCCTCCCCTGCTCACTCTCTGTCTCTGTCTCTCAAAATAAAATAATAAAGACATAAAAAAAAATTGTTTAGAAGAGAACGGTCATAAAGTCAGCCACCTGCTCACTCCTCTGACCTCCCCGACCCCCTCCAGATGTGATAAGACAGCTGGCCCCAAGTGTGTGTCAGGCTTGCTGCTTCCCTGATGTGGTGTGGGAGCCAGTGTCCTAGCCGACTGGGAAATTGACTCTCTCCAGGCCTTTCTAGGCCTTGCCTTAGGGACCGCTTGTCACCTCTACTGTTCCTGCCTGGCCTTGGCGGACTCCACCGTAACCCCACCAATCCACCCCTGGAAAGCCTTCCTGATGCAGCAGGGGAAAAGGGAGGGGGCTGGGGGCACAGACAGCACAGGGCAGGGGCAAAGAACAGAGGGGGGAGGAAGGAAACACATCATCACCACCTGCTGCAGAAAGTGTCATTACAAAAGGCAACAGTGTGACTCTGTCTTCCCTGAATGTGTATCGATGCCCCACAGAGAGCAAGAAAGAGCCAGATCGCTGTCAAGCCTGACCAGCTGTAGCAGAATGCCAGGGGGCGCGTTTAAGAACATTCACTGGGTCAGGGCACCTGGGTGGCTCAGTCAGTTAAGCATCCGACTTCGGCTCAGGTCATGATACCATGGTTGGTGGGTTCGAGCCTGGAGCCTGCTTTGGATTCTGTGTCTCCCTCTCTCTCTGCTCCTCCTCCGCTCACACACTCTCTCTCTCAAAAATAAATAAACATTAAAAAATTTTTTAAGAAAAAAGGACATTCACTGGGGGCACCTGGGTGGCTCATTCGGTTAAGCGTCCAACTCTTGGTTTCAGCTCAGGTCATGATCTCACGGTCCGTGGGTTCAAGCCCCACATTGGGCTCTTTGCTGTCAGCACAGAGCTTGCTTCAGATCTTCTGTCCCCTCTCTCTCTGCCTCTCCTCCCCAAAAATAAACATTAAAATTTTTTTTTAAACATTAAGAACATGCACTGTAAGCCTGCAATCAGATAGACTGCTCTCAAGTCAAATCGTTCCAGAGACAAGCTGGGAAGTCTGTACGCAGAATTTGCCTCCTTTTAATGAAATAAGAACAAAAATTCAGCCTTACCAGTAGCCCCTTTGTTGTGACTGTAACCTCCTTTCTCTTGACGGCTGACTCCTAAATTAAGCTTTACCAACAGTCCTTGAACTTCTCTACAGGTGTTCTATCACCTGGAGAGTAGAGAGGATGGAGCTTCTGGATCTCTCTGGAAACGTAAGGAGTTGCCGTAGTTCCGGTTCAGGTGCTCCCCTGTTTCTAGACTCATCTAGAACCTCTTGCTGGCCCATTCAGGTTTGTTTAGAAGCCTTAGTGATGGTGATTGTCTCATGGGAGCACGTGGCAAATAGTCTGAGGTACATGGGCACACAGAGAACTCACCCCGACTGTGGGCCAGAGAAACCACAGCCTGAGCCCTTCGCGACTTTCCATGGTAAGATCTAGAAACTCTGACACAGAGTACCATTCAGATAGGGGAAGAACATCTCTCCAAGGCCAGTGCTTTGGCTCCTGGTTATTTGGGCACCTGCTCCTGCTGCCTCCCACCAGCACCTGGGGCAGCGTCAGCACGCGGCAGGTGCTCATGGGATGTTCGAGAAACAAATAATGGAATCACAACGCTGCGTTTTCCATAAATGATGATCTCAACCCAGGTGTTGTATTAACTTCCCTCCCCCCAGCACCAGGCCCGCAACATCAGAAACCATGCTCCCCAGGGCCAGGCTGGCTCGTTGGCCCTGGGAACCCAAGCAACAGAAGCTACAGTAACCGGGTTTAATTGTATCTCCCTGCGAGGTTGGATGAGGTCTTCCTTAAAAGCTTTTCCGAATTTGGGGCGCCTGAGGGGCTCAGTCGGTTAAGCATCAGACTTCAGCTCAGGTCATGATCTCACGGTTCGTGGGTTCAAGCCCCACGTCGGGCTCTGTGCTGACAGCTCAGAGCCTGGAGCCTGCTACAGATTCTGTATCTCCCTCTCTCTCTCTGCTCCTCCCCTGCTCATGCCCTGTTTCTCTCTGTCTCAATAATAAATAAATATAAAAAAAAATTTTAAAGCTTTTCTGAATTTGGAAAAGGGGCAAACATTTAGGTGCACCTTTCGTCCCGCCGAGGAGAGTTTGACTGTAGCTGCCCTATCAAATAGAGGCAAGACCGCAACCCTTGCTGCTTTTGCATTCAGTACACTCCCTGTTACCTAGCACGCCTCCAGTGTCCAGATGAGTCTTCTCTCACTGATAACTCGCACTGGTCTGCCCAGAGGCCTGATCCTCGGTATACTGGGATATTTTAACTATTTCTCTATCTATTGCCTATTTGAACTTGTACTTACTTACTCAAATTCCACTCTCTTCCAGGAAGGATTTAAAGCGATGGCTGAGAATGGGGTCATAGGGGAAGTTGAAAGTGGTGGAACTTATCCCAGACCGAGATTTAGAAATCCAGAGTATAGGGGTGCCTGGCTGGCTCAGTTGGAAGAGCGTGCGACTCTTAATCTCGGGGGTCTGAGTTCAAGCCCCATGTTGGGAGTAGAGATTACTTACCTAAATTTTTAAAAAGCTTTAAAAAAAAGAAACTCAGAGTATAGTCTAAGAGGACACAGAGAGAAGACAGCCCTCTGCTAAGCCAAGGAGAGAAGCCTCAGGAGGAGCGAATACCTGCCGACACCTTGACCCAGGACTTCTAGCCTCCAGAGCAGTGAGAACATACATTTCTGTTGTTTAAAGCCAACCTGGCTTGGTACTTCGTTATGGCGGTCCACGCAAGCTATGACACATGGGAATTCATTCATTCATTCATTCACTCAAAGAAAAGATGCATAGCACCTAGTGTGTTAAGCTTGTGTAAGATCCTGACCAGAGCAGGACACAGTATTATCACTGCCTTCAGAAATGGCCACAGGTTAGTGAAGAGGAGAGATATTTATATGCACTGAAGCATTATTATGATGTGTTATTGCGGAGAGATTTTATTTATTTACATCCCACATCATTCTGAAAATTATTTCAAAAGTATAAACAGTACTGGGAAGGCTAGGGCGATTAACCCGGAGGAGTTCAGAGAAGCTTCACAGAGATGAATTTCAGAGACAGATGAGCTAGGGCTCATTATAACTTTAATGGGTTCCAGGCACTTTTGCCTTAATGTGCTCCTTTCTTCATAAAAAAATTTTTTTATTATGTTTCACTAATGGAACTGGTAAAGACACATATTGCATATTAAAACATTTTCTTTGATCATTTTTCTTTCTTGATTTTGAAAGAAATTAAAATAGGAGCCCCTGGGTGGCTCAGTCGGTTGAGCGTCCGACTTCGGCTCAGGTCATGATCTCACAGTCTGTGGGTTCAAGCCCCACATCAGGCTCTGTGCTGACAGCTGAGAGTCTGGAGCCTGCCTTGGATTCTGTGCCTCCCTCTCTCTCTGCCTCTCCCCCACCTGCACTCCGTCTCTCTCTCTCTCTCTCTCTCTCTCAAATAAATAAAAATATTAAAAAGATTTTCTTAAAGAAATTAAAATAGTGCCATAAAAGTACTATGGATTCTAGGCATTGTGACTCCAGCCTGATGTGGAAATCGGCCTCGGCAATGAGGGAAAAGGCATTTTTCTGTTAAGAACTCAAGGCCAGGAGACAGTACAGTACATTTGTCAAATTGCAAGTTCTTGTGGCTAAGGCTACAGGGGAGCTAAGGGAAGGAGAGAGGTTTGCTGGAGAGGCAAACCTGGGCCAGCTGAGAAAGGTCTGGAATGCTACGGCAGTGGTGTACTGGTAAGTGCTGGCTCTCTGGAGGAGAAAAAGCTCTGATGTGTAGCGTATGCTGATTTTCTGTGTGTAAATGTTCCCACGCCACAGATTTCAAGCTGCCACTCTGGTGTCACTGAGCAGAACTGGGAAGGGTGGGCGCCATCGTTCTCAGGGGCCATGCAGCCAGGCTCCAGTGCGGTCTGCACGCAGGTGGTGAGGAGTGATTCTGTCCCCTAAACGTGGAGAGCCTGTAAGTGGGAGATTTATATAACCAGATTTTTAGTTTAAATCATGCTGTGTCTCTACAGAATCCATTTGGCTGCAAGTAACACAAAAGCCAACTAAAATTGGTTTAAATTCTTAGGAAATCTGCTACGTCACATGGTAAGAAGTACAGAGGTGACAGATGTCTGTGAACCCAGCAGCCGAAGACACCCTTTCGTTCTCTCCCCTCTGCCATCCACAGTTGGCTTCATTTTAAAGGTGGCTCTTTTAGTGACTGAAGAACGCCTGCCAGTACCAATTGAGACTCAATGCTCCCTTGTTCACATCTGCTGGGTGGCTTCCCACAGCCCTTGATGGAGAAAAAGAAGCAGTTTCCTAGAGGCTTCCAACAAATCTCTCTTTTTGCTTCATTGGGCAGAATCAGTCACACACCCGTTCCTACCCAGTCACTGACAAAGGGGGATGGGATGCCCCTTGTATGAGATCAATTCCTGGCACCAGGACGGGAGTCACCTTCTCCTGAGGCCCAGGGGCTCTATGGGGAGGAGAGGATATCAGCACAAAATTGGGGTTCTGTCAGGAAGGAAGGTGCGGGCGATGTCATTGGGAAGAGAGAAGCTAATGGATCCTGGGTAAGCGGCCAACAGCTGTTCTTCCCACTCTGGTAAGAGGGAAGATGGATTAGACAGGGAAAGAGGGGAGCCAATCGGGACCCTTTGTAATTGACAGAGTAAGAGACGATCGACCACTGAATACAGATGGTGACCACAGAGAGGATGCAGAGGAGATGAATTCGGGAAATGTGTAAGAAGTAGAATTAATAGGACTCAGAGCCTGACTCGCAAGAAGAATGAGGAGTTCTTAGCAGTTGTGGAGACACCAACCAAGGCAGGGAACATAGACAAACATAACCAAGGAGGAAGATAATGCATTTGGTTTTGACTCTACATGAGAGAGTTGTGAAGACATGTTCCATATTGAGTTGACAAATAGGGGACTGACCTCAGAAGCGAGACAGGGACCAGGGAGATTGATGGGCGATCCTTAGAGATGAGCTTGCTGAAGCCGCAAGCTTTCCAAGGATGACATTTCCTTGGAAAAAACATGTAGGCTGAGAAAAGAGGGGTGAGGTGAGAACTTTGTTAAATACAAATAGTTAGGGATGTGGTGGGAAAAGATGATGCAATAAATAACCCGGATTTGGGGGTACCCCCTGGCCTTAGACATCCAGACAGGATTGCTTCCAACCCCACCCTTCAGATTCCTATGCTCGGTCCAGCTTCTACAAGTCTCCAGGGACTACCTCTGTCCCGGCTGCACTTGGCTGGTCCCAGAGGTGGCCTCCGTGATTGCTGTGTCGACTAGGAGACTCAGCACTTCCCCTTCCCAGCCCTAGATCAGGAGCAGTAACAAGAACATAGATTTTGGGGACGCCTGGGGGGCTCCGTCAGTTAAGCATCTGACTTTGGCTCAGGTGATGACCTCACGGTTCAAGGGTTTGAGCCCCGCGTCGGGCTCTGAGCTGACAGCTCAGAGCCTGGAGCCTGCTTCGGATTCTGTGTCTCCCTCTTCTCTCTGCCCCTCTCTCACTTGTGCTCTCTCTCTCTCTCTCTCTCTCTCTCTCTCTCTCAAAAATAAATAAACATTAAAAGAAATTTTTTTAAACGTAGATTTTACAGAAGACTTAGAAGAGGAGATGACGGGGCTTAAAATCTATATGGTAGTAGATATTTCTGTTCTCCTAAAGTCCTATTGGGATTTACCACCTTTTGTTAAAGAACAAAAAATCCAGCTGAGTAAACATAAAGGTCTAATTGGTTTTATTAAGCGATTCAGGAATGGGGCAGCATCTCACCCTTGGAGGCTGTTCCAACGAGTTGTACAAAATGGAAGGTTTTTATAGGACAGAGGGTGGGGTGAGAAAGTTATGAGCAAATGGAAAACAAAGGATTGTTCCAGGCAAGGTGACTCCCTCAGGGGGAAGGCCAGGGGGTCTTATTAAGTGGATG
Source organism: Cryptoprocta ferox (assembly GCA_028646485.1). Classification (NCBI taxonomy): domain Eukaryota; kingdom Metazoa; phylum Chordata; class Mammalia; order Carnivora; family Eupleridae; genus Cryptoprocta; species Cryptoprocta ferox. The sequence continues at coordinate 2,107,560 of CM053561.1, forward strand.
ACCTCATCTTCCTTTGGGGGACCGGAGAGGGCCCCAGCAGAGGGCCCCAGCGACAGATTGCCTCACTGGTGCTGACCAGGAAATTCCTGACTGACCGGTTAAGACTTATCATTTCTGGAGGAAGTTGAAACTGCAATTAGGTTAGGTGTTGAGACCCTGTCTGGTGAGTTGGCTTAAGTGATGCCATTTTGGGCCCATGGGTCTCTTTCTCAACACTACCATAGCCCCAATTCCTGGATGTGACAAGAGCCCGATATATATTATCTGAATAAATTAATTAATGAAGGTTATTCTTTGAGGTCCTCCCCCAAACCAGGCCCCAGATGTCTCTTCCTCCTACCCAGCGTCCACCTTGAGGCAACAACCATCAGTTATTGCTAAAGCATGCACATTCGGTTCTCTGGCTTTCACCCTCAAATTGGCAACCACGAAGCCATCGAGCGGCTCAGCAGAACTCAGGACTTGCGTTCCTCGTATCATGATCCCTCCTTAGACATCAGTTAGGGTTATAAAAAACAAAACACATGTTCCGATTACAAAAGAAAAACAGAAAGCCATGTAACGCAGCGTAGGCCACTCATACTGAGTAAATACAGTTTGAAAGTGCGCAACGACCAAACATAAGTTTTGTTAGAATCAAGAGAGCTGCGTGCAGGTGATGGATTTCCTGGAAAGACAAAAATGGTGGTTGTCAACCCTGGCTACACACTAGAACCTCCTGGAAGGCCCTAACATCCCCCCCACCCCACCATGCCCAGACCTCCCCCAGACGCCTCCTGTCAGAACCTCTGTGGCCGGGACCCAGGCGCCCAGAGGCTGAGACAGATGAGTGCAGCCGTGAGCTGTCAGGAGAGGGGGGCCTCTGCTGGGAGAAGCCACGTCACAAATGAGGCTGTCCGACCCTGGATCTTCCCTGCGGGATTCAATCTGGGACTTGGCCACTTACACATTTAGAAAATAAACAGTGTATAACTCTATGAGGATTAATGGGAATAAACAGAATGTCACCGCCATCTGCATGAACTCTCCCTCCGCAGTGTGGGCTAATTTCTTCGTGTATGTCACAGCAAGGCTGGAGGGTGATAAGGACAGAGGAGGATGGACTTTGAATGACAGAGGCCTGAATTAGGAGGCTGTAGGAAAACATGATGTTCTCCTTGATGTCTAGGAAACTTACTTCCCCAAACTTGCCAGCGCAGGACAACGCCCTCAGAATTTACAGCCCATGCAAGTCTCTTTGGCTCAGATCCAATAACTTCTCTCCCCATAATTCAGTGGATCAATTTTCTAAAGAGAAGATGGCAACAGGAAAAACAAAATCTCTTCTTTTGGTTGTCAATCTGTTCAGAGTCTTTTCTTCTTGGTAGACCCAACTCCTTAACCCTCCATTCACTTTAATTACCTCAGCCCACAGAACCGTCTCAGACACAGGCATCCGTGATCCCATTTTCAAAGCAGACAATCTCTCTCCACCAACGTCCCCGCGGAGTGTGAGCTCCATTTAGACAAAGTCTTGTCTCTTGAGTCTTTAAGGCTTTCAAGACATGAATAATTCAGAGTCACTGGTTTGCTGGGTAGTTTGTCAAAACTTGATGCCCACTTTCCCCTGTGCGTGCTAAGAACTCACGTTGTAACTGACCTCATGGTGTTCGCTGCGTGGAGCCCATCAAACTGAGTACAACCCGAGGAAATGTGGGACGCAAGGAATTTTTTATTACTTGTCACAAGTAAGGACACAGGATGATAGTTCTCAAAGCACTGTCTCCCCATGGGGTTAGTACAAGAACCTTTTACCTTTTTTTAATGTTTATTTATTTTTGAGAGAGAGAGAAAGAGCAAGCAGGGGAGGGGCAAAGAGAGAGGGAGACACAGGATCCGAAACGAGCTTTGCGCTGACAGCAGAGAGCTGTTCGCAGGGCTCGAACCCACGAACCTAGAGATCGTGACCTGAGTCCAAGTTGGACGCTCAACCAACTGAGCCATCCAGGCGCCCCACTTTTATTCAGTGTGTTAGGGCGCAGGGGCAAGGAGCTTGCATAGGAACTTTTGGTTCATTCAATTGCACGTGCCCAGCATGTCCATGTGCTAATGCATACACGTATGTTTATAAATTGGTGGAAAACTCCGCCCATAGGGGAGATCTTAGTATTATAATGAGCTAAAGGTAACTTGAGGACAGCTCAGGGGGCTTCTGCACAGGTCCTCGGCTCCCGTCTGGCTCCAGTTGGCCCATGTAAGGGCTATCAGGAGAAATACCTAGTTGAATTTCTCTGCTGGAACCATTGATTCGGGAAAGCAAAGCAGTCCTTCCCTGCTTTTGTCCCTTCCCCTCCTCCCTTTTGCCGATAGCTTTCTGCCCTCTTAAGTAACTCGCCGTTGCATCCTGGCTAATGGCGTCTCTATTCTTCTGTGGATATTCCCAGCAGTGGAATTGCTGGATCACACGGTAATGTTGTGTTTGATCCTTTCGGGAACTGCCATACTGTTTTGCACAGGGGGAGTGCCGTGTATTGTTTTTTTATAGCCAAAAACTCAGTAATATTTTGAAAAGATGATGAAAACTGCAAACGGCATGGTCCTTAGTAGGTCTCTTCATAAAGCATAAAGTCCAAAGATAAGTTGTTTCCTAAGAAGGAAGGAAATTATGGGGTGTCTGGGTGGCTCAGTCAGTTAAGTGTCTGATTTCGGCTCAGGTCATGATCTCACGGTTCGTGAGTTTGAACCCCACAGCGAGCTCTGTGCTGACAGCTCAGAGCCTGGACCCTGCTTCAGATTCTGTGTCTCCCTCTCTCTCTGCCCCTCCCCTGCTTACTCGTTCTCTCTCTCTCTCTAAAATAAATAAACATAAAAAATTTTAAAAAGAAGGAAGGAAATTATGACATAGGGTACAGCATGGATGAGCCTGGAGGACATCATGCTGAGTGAAATAAGCCAGTCACAGAAGGACAAGCACCATATGATTCCACTTCTATGAAGAACCCAGAAGAGTAAACTCACAGAGACAGGAGGTAGAATGGTGATCACCAAGGGCCGGAAGAAGGGGTTCAGGGACGCTGTTGTTTAGTGGGGATAGAGTTTTGGTTTGTGAGCACAACAGTGTGAATATGCTTAATGCTCCTGAACTGCACATTTAACAATAGTCAAGATGTATGGAAGTGTGGGATCACTGTATTGTATTCCCGAAACTAATATAACACTGTATGTTAACCAACTGGAATTAAAATAAGTAACATGAAAAGAGTCAACATGGTAAATTTTAGGCTCTGTGTATTTTACACGATATAAAGAAGTAAAAATAAAAACATATTAGTTGCAGAAAAGTATGAAGAAAGGGACTACAACCAATCATGCTCTCACTATTCGGACATAGCTATTAACGTTTTGGTGTATTTCCTTCCAGTCTTTTTTCAAAAGTCATGTTAGTGCATATGTGTACATTTAAATGCATGCACTGTGTACATATATGCAGGCACATATGTTTTTATATAAAATTAGGATTAAACTGCTCCTTAGTTTTTATTTAGCCTTTTAACTTAACATTATATGCTTTTTTACAACTTTTTTTACCTTTTAAAAAAATTTTAAGGGTGCCTGGTGGCTCAGTCAGTTAAGCGTCTGACCCTTGATTTTGGCTCAGGTCATGATCATGATCTCACGGTCATGAGATGGAGCCCCGAATCCATGCTCAGCATAGAGCCTGCTTAGCATAGTTTCTCTCTCCCTGTCTCTCTGCCCCTCCCCTTCTTGTGCTCTCTTGCTCTCTCTCAAAATAAATAAAAAACATTAAAAACATTAATTCCAGTATAGTTAACATACAGTGTTACCTTAGTTGCAGATATATAATAAATAATTCAACAGCTCCGTACATAACTCAGCGTTCATCATGATTAACCCCCTTCATCTATTTCACCCATTCCCCCCAGTTCCCCTCTGGTAACCATCAGTTTGTTCTCTGCAGTTCAGAGTCTTTTTTTGTTTGTCTCTCTCTTCCTTGTTTGATTTGTTTCTTAAATTCTACCTATGAGTGAAAGCATATGGTATTTGCTTTTATCGGACTAACTTATTTCATGTAGGATTATACCCTTTAACTCCATGCATGTCATTGTAAAAGGTAGGATTTCATTCTTTTTTATGGCTGAGTAATATTCCACTGGGTGTATATGTATATGTATTACATATATTATAGTATATTTTATATATACACATATATACATTATATATACAGACACACATATATACATTATGGATACGCACACACACACATATGCACATATATGTATAATATATGCATTATGTATACATATACATTATATGTACCCACACATACATAGATACACAACACGTGTCTGTGTGTATTTCTTCTTCATCCATTTATTTATCAGTGGACACTCGGTCTGCCTCTATAATTTGGATATTATAAATAATGCTGCAATAAACATAGGATCGCATATATCTTTTCAAATTAGTGCTTTTGTATTCTTTGGGTAAATACTCAGTATAGAGTTACTGGATCATACGGTAGTTCTATTTTTTAACTTTTTGAGGAACCTCCATTCTGTTTTCCACAGTGGATGCACCAGTTTGCGTTCCCACCATCACTGCACGAGATTCCTTTCTCTCCACGTCCTCATCAATTCTTGCTGTTTCTTGTGTTTTTTATTTCACTCATTGTGTCGGGTGTGAGGTGATATCTCATGGTGGTTTTGATTTGCATTTCCCTGATGATCAGTGATGTTGAGCATCTTTTCATGTGTCTGTTGGCCATCTGCATGTCTTCTTTGCACTATTCATGTCTTCTGCCCATTTTTTAATTGGATTATTTGGGTTTTTTTGAATATTATATTCTTCAAAACATCTTTTTTAATGGTATACTCTGAGTCAGCACTACAGTCTTAATTATTATAGCTTAGAAAATTATAGCTTATTATATTTGGTAGATAGGTCTCCCTACCTTGTACTTTTTAAGGAGAGTTATGACTACCTAACCCTTTGTTCATCATATAGATTTTAGAATAAGATTTTCAGATTTTCTTAAATAAGAAGAAAGAGAAGGAAGAGGAAGGAGAGCAGGAAGGAGAGAAGAAGAGTTGGAAGGAGGGGGAGGAGGAGATAGGAGTGAAGAAGGTAAAGAAGAAAGAGAAGCAGCGAGAAAGAAAACCATGTTGCCATTTTTATTGGAGTTGTATTAAAATACAGATTGATTTGAGGAGAAATTACATTTTAAGGTTTTGCATTAAGCACACATTAACCTCTTATTAATTTTAATAATGTACATGTAGATATTTAGGGGGTTTCGATACAGGCAGTCACAGCAGATTCTCACAGTGACAGCTTGTCTTTCCTGTCCAGGCCCTGCGTCCCTGCACCCCCAGGCTGGCTTCACTGCCCGGACAAAGAAGTTAACTGCATCCTTACCTTGTTCCTGGCCTTCGTAAGATCATTTCAACATTAACATTTTTAAGTACAATGTTTGCTGTGTTTTTAAGTGCTTTCTTAAAAACCAAAGTCAATCAGGGGCACCTGGGTGGCTCAGTTGGTTAAGGGTCCGACTTCGGCTCAGGTCATGATCTCATAGTTTGCAAGTTCGGGTCCTGCGTCGGGCTCTGTGCTGACAGATCAGAGCCTGCAGCCTGCTTTGGATTCTGTTTCCCTCTCTCTCTGCTCTTTCCCCACTCATGCCCTCTCTCTCTCTCTCTCTCTCTCTCTCTCAAAAATAAAAAAACATTTAAAATAATTTTAAAAAATCAATCCAAGGAAGATCCTTTGACTCCTAGCTTGCAAACTTTGTTTTTTAATCATGAAAAAATGTATGAATACTATAAAATAATTTTTCTATATCTACTGAGATCATTATATACTTTCCTTTGATCTCCATAAAACCACAACAATAATACCTAACATATATGTTATTAATAAAAAATAGAACCAAAACTCAGGCCTACCTCAGCATATAATTTGGGAAGGCCTGAGTTAAATCATTCTGACCTTTCTGTTGTTGAGAAAGAAGTTAAGGATTTTTGTTTACTTTAGACTTTGTGAAGTTAAATGTGTATGTCCAAATATTCAGTGTAGTCTTTAAACCAGTGCTGTCCAACAGAAATATGTTAGCCACAAATACTAACATTCACATAATTTAAAATTTTTCAATAACCACATTAAAAAAGTAAAGAAGAAAACAGGTAAAATTAATGTTAATAATATCTTTTATTTAACCCAATATATCTAAAATATTATCATTTCAACACGTAATTAAAATCAAACTATTAATTAAAAGTTTTATATTCTTTTGTCTTCAAACCCTAATGTATGTTTTATACTTACAGCACATTCAATTTGGACTGGCCATATTTCAAGTGCTTAATTATTATGTGTGGCTACTGGCTACTTAATCAGGCAATTAGACTTTAATGAAATTATTACAGAAAATTTCCAAACCATTAGAGTAAAAAAATAATAATAATAAAAAGAAAAGGAAAGATAGAAAAGCCCATTTGAAGCAAAAGAAGGCAAGATAAAAACAGAAAAGAAATTTAAAAATAAGGAAAAATAGAAAGCATGAATAAATTCAAATATATCAAAATTCACAAAAATGCAAATGGATTAGACTATGAAATTTAAAGGCAAACTGATTAAATTTTGAAAATCCTGTTATATATTGTATGCTGTTTTCGAGAGACTTAGTTAAAATTCTGAAGGAAAACCTGAAAGTAAAAAGGTATAGAAGTATATACTAGGCAAATTCTAACCAGAATAGACCTAAAAAGATAAGGACAAAATAGGTATTACTGGACATACAAAAGGAAACAACATAATAATAAAAGATGGAACTCATCAGAAAGATAAAACAATCCTAAAACGTGTGTGAATAATAAAATCGCACTACAATCTGTGACGCAATAATTAACAGAGCAGTGAGGAGAAAACTTCGAATCTATCATCAAAATGGGAAACTCTACTATACTTCTTTTAATAATTGACAGATTTAAGGACACCTGGGTGACTCCGTCAGTTAGGCGTCAGACTCCAGCTCGGCCGTGATCTCACAACTTCGTGAGTTCGAGCCCCACATCAGGCTCTGTGCTGACAGCTCGGAGCCTGGAGGCTGCCTCAGATTCTGTGTCTCCCTCTCTCTCTGCCCCTCCCCCCCTCATGCTCTGTCTCTCCCTCTCAAAAATAAATAAACATTAAAAAAAATTTTAAATAATTGATAGATGAGCCAGACAAAAAAATCTATAGGGATATAGGAGATTTGAGCAGCACATTAATAACCCTAATTAATGAATATATAAAGAACATTACACACAATAACTAGAGGATATAGGTTATTTTCAAGCACACAGTTCTCAAAAACCGGCCACGGGCTAGGTCACAGAGCAAAGTTCAACTAATTTCAAAACACTAGACTCATACAGATCATGTGTACCAACAGTGCAGTTAAATCCATGACCGAAAAGATCCCAAGAAAAATCTCCAGTCTATAAAGGATAGCAAAGAACATACAGTTCAAATGTCAAAAAGGCAATCATATTTGAAATTTAAAAAATGAGTACTGAATAGCACACATAAGAACTTGTGGAATGGAGAAAACCATACTTTGAAGGAAATTTAGTCTTAGATGTTTCCAAAAGAAAAGAGGAAAAGCCCACATTGAATGAGCTAAATGTCCAAATTAAGAAGTTTAAAAAAATATAGTAGAATAAAACCCAGGAATGAGAAAGGAAATAGGGGCACCTGAGTGGCTCAGTTGTTTAAGTGTCCGACTCTGATTTCGGCTCAGGTCATGATCTTGAAGTTGAGGGATTGAGCCCTGTGTCGGGATTCTCTCCCTCCTTCTCTCTCTCTCTGCCCCTCCCTCACTGACATGCACATGCTCTCTCTCTCAAAATAAATAAATAAACAGGGGGCGCCTGGGTGGCTCAGTTGGTTAAGCATCCGACTTCGGCTCAGGTCATGATCTCACAGTTCATGGGTTCGAGCCCTGCATCGGGCTCTGTGCTAACAACTCAGAGCCTGGAGCCTCTCTTCAGATTCTGTGTCTCCCTCTCTCTCTGACCCTCCCCTGCTCACGCTGTCTCTCTCTCTCTCTCTCAAAAATAAATAAAAAACATTAAAAATAAATAAATAAACAAAAAAGAAAATAATAAAGTCAGAGATTCACATAATATATAACAATTATACAAAAATAGAAAGAATTAACGAGGCTAAGAATTTGTTCTTTAAAACACTAATAAAATAGATCAAACCGGCAATATTAATCAAGAAGATAAAGAAGAAAGTACAAATATGTTATATTAGTAATAAGGAGGGGTTATGACAGCAAATGCGGCATAGATTAAAATACAATATGAGTAATTGCATGACAATAAATTTTAAAACTTAGATGAAATGGATACACGCCAAGAAAATGCAAATTATCAAATATGATTCAAAAAGGAATAGAAAATCTTTATTGTTCCATTATCAGTAAAGGAATAAAACTGTAGTTAGGGGCGCCTGGGTGGCTCAGTCGGGTAAGTGGCCAACTTCAGCTGGGGTCATGGTCTCACAGTCTGTGGGTTCAAGCCCTTCGTCAGGCTCTGTGCTGACAGCTCAGAGCCTGGAGCCTGTCTTCGGATTTCGTGTCTCCCTCTCTCTCTGACCCACCCCTGCTCACGCTGTCTCTCTCTCTCTCTATCAAAAATAAATTTAAAACAAATATTTAAAAAAAAACAAAAAAAAAACCTTAGTTAAAAATCAGTTATAGACCCAGAGGCTTTATAGGCAAATTTTCTCATTTAAGGACAGACAGTGCACGCCAGTCTTACACAAAAAAGGAGAGAACATTTTGCAAATCCTATGTTATGAGAGTAGTAAAACCTTGATCCTGAAATTTGACAGAGTACAGAAAAAGAGTATTACAGATGGTTCTCATTCATGGAATGAAAATTGCCAAATTAAATATTAGCAAACAAAAGCCAGCAATGAGTTTAAATACATATATGTATTCTTTTTCCAGCAACGCGTTTGTTTTAAAATGAGAAATTTGATTAATGTGATTTTCCAGATGGATAAGCCAATTCATTACATCTATAGTAAGCGTCTGACATCGCTTTCAGATGAATTGGAAACACGCCTTCACCCCCACTGGCTACACTACACCAGCTGAGGAGTGTTCCTTGGGGTTGGCGCAGAGGAAAATGCCAGGGACATAGATTAGTGAGAACAGTGTCAGTGGCACACGGGGAGGAGGGGCGGAAATGAGCCGGCGGTGGACTGAAGACAAAGGACAGTGAGGGCATTTCCACTGCGAGGCTGACTAGGGACGAAGACCGATGAGCCAAGAGGCAGAAACTGTCTCCCAGCTTCCGAGGCCCCAATGCAACCCCCAGTTTGCCTTATTTCTTCCATCCTCCCCGTTTCGCTTTGCAATTTTATCCGAGTGTATTCAAATCCATTTCTGCTCCAATAACAGTTGCCTAAGAGAACCACCTTCTCCGCCTAGGAAACCCTACGTATCGTTAAGACAAAGCTCAAATTTCGACCTCCGTGGCACGTTCCTCCACTCCCCAGACACGTTTGCCCGCTCCCTTCTGTGGGATCCTGTCGCACTTTGTAAATAACCCACTTTTCTCGCCTAAATCCAATCCCAAGCAGTACCTGTCACACTGTGTCACCGTAATTTTTCAGATACTGATCTCTTCCGGTACCTGGCATATAGTAGTGTGCCAGTAGATCTTCAACAACTGTTTGTTAAATACATCATAACAGACATGTGCCAGGCACTGTCTTCGGTTTTTGACACATCATCTCATCTCACTTTTAGAACTGTAAGATAGCTACTTTTATTGTCCACGTAATAAACTGCAAACAGAGGAACAGAGAAGTTAAGGAAGTTGCGCAAGTTCACACAGGGAGGCAGGTGGGTAACTGGACAAAGATTCAGACCCAAGCAGTTTCCAGAACCCCAGGTCTTAAGACACCCCTACTATGGTATGGATACTTCATTCCCTTAGTTTGAAACAGTTCTCACATTAGAGGAAGACTTTTCAAAAGGAGCCCGTGAAACGGAGGGAATCGACAATTTACCTGTATGGTATTTATATCTTGCACATCGGTGACTTCCCGTTAAGGCTGGAAGGGCCTCTTCTCGGACCATGTTCAGGTGAGCAGAGCTACCCTGAGGACGGTGGCTGGTAGCCGTGACAGTGACATGGAGCTTCGGAAGTGGGGCGGGCGAGAAGCACTGTTTTCTAAACCACATTTCACTCAGTATTGCTTGCATGTATAGTGGGGCTGCAGTTCTCATCCGTTTCTTTCTCCTTCTAGATTTTTTTTTACGTCTGTTTTGAAAATAACATTTGTTAGTTATTTCCAGGCACTATGCTGGACACTATTGTGTCACGCCATCCTCTTATCAACGTTGTGAGGTAGGCGCTGCCGGGAAGGAAGCCGGGCTGAGAAATGCGGAACCCCACGCGTGAATTCCACACTGTGGGGAGGAGACAGAGCCAGGATGGACTCACCAGAGCTCAAGCCCAACACCCGTCCTTCATGAACTCTAGTGGCCTGAGATTGGTCCCAGCACTGTGCAGCCCCCTGATCCCCACGTGGGCCCTGCTGGGTGTCAGGTTATCGTTGACCCGGATGGAAGAAATCGTTGCCTATTCTCTGGTCGCGGTGACCGATCGTTGTGTGCAGTGTCTGTGAAATCCGCTCTCTGGAAGCACGGGGAGCAGGTGCTTGTCAGTTGTCTCTGCTTGGATGTCAGGGTGCATGGGGAGGTGAGTGCATCACGTCCCCTCCACGGGCTCTGGGGCCACCACGAAAACCCAAGCAGATTCCTCAAAAACAAAGACCGCTCTGATCGGGGACGCTGGAGAACACATTTCCGCTCTATTTGGGATCATGAAGGATCTTATTTAAAAAAGAATGGCGTGTAGGTGTGGGTGAGACCAGTTATATAGAAAATTGCCTTGCAGATTTTGTGGAGGTGACAGGCAAGGGGTGGAAGAGAGCACACCAGGGTCAAATTCTGACGTCCCCAGTTGCTAGTTCTATTAAATGGTAAGTTATTCAATTGCTCCTTGTTTTGTGTTTTGTTTTGTTTTGTTTTTTCCCCAGTTCACTGGTTGCCTTGCTTTTTGCATCCATAAAAATCAGGCTAGGGGTGCTTGATTTGCAATCGTGGAAACTCCACAGCCAAGATGGTTCAGTTGTTCAATTACTGATGGTTATCATTATTGCAGCGTTTGTCAGATCGAGGTATGCTTTCGAGACATAAACACAGGTATCTATTGTTTGACAATTCCAAGTGTAGCCGCCAAAAAGAAGGAAAATAAATGTCCAAGGGAAATAACTTTATCTCTTGAACGTGTTTCTTTAAGAAAAAATGCAAAAAGCCCAATTTAGGTCACAATGTATGGATTAATAGCTGAGCGTCATAAAGGCTTGGAAATCGACGAGTCCAGTTATCCGGTCACCTTCATAATGAAGGCAGTTAGACAGTCCCTCGCAGAAGAATTTCTGGACACTTTCTAATAATCACGGATGGCGCTCTGCTCCTGAGAACCTAGTGGCTCAGTTTCTCTCACATCTGCTCCCTCGTCCTGGAGGGAAGTGCTGCGTTAATAAAATCACTCCCAGCATCACATGATTTCCTTTGCCTCTCTACCCTTAAGACCTCCGAATTCGGTGGTCAGACCCACAGATCTAGGGAAAAAAGGCATCCAGGAGAATAATACGGGCGGGTGTTTTACACTGGAGTAGCAGACCGCACCATCAGCCCCGTAAGGGCACCGTAAAGGTGGACGGAGGGACTGCATTCATTCCTGAAGGGAAAAACAGCCAAGCAACTCGCCGGGGCATCTGAAATGTACACATCCCTGTTTTTCTCTCTCTCCTTCCCTATTTTGCCAGGTCTGCCAACTTCCTGCAGATGGAGCCTGCTCTGTGGGGCTGGTGACCTCGAGCCGCCCTCGGTCCTGGGCTCCCATTCAGGCAGAAATTCCCATTAGACTCCAACTCAGAAGATAGGACCTCACTGGCAGGTATTGTGCCTGGCTGAATTGGCCCAGCTGCCTTGTGGCATTTTGATTGATGTGAGTCCGGATGAGACCTTTTAAAACCCAATTTCCTTTGGAAAGGCAGTTGGGAAAAATCACTCCACTGTGTGTGTGTGTGTGTGTGTGTGTGTGTGTGTGTGTTTTCATGTGTGTGCACCCTGCACAATCCAAATGCCTCTCAAATACAATAGATACTGAATTTAATTAAATTCAATTAATTGGAATTTAATTTGGGGGTCTCCAGTGTTAAGGAACAAAGCAAGTTCCACATCCCTGAATTTTTGAAGGAGGAGCGATCCAGACCTTTCCAGGCCGAAAGTACACCAAAGAGAGTTGTCATTTTACCTTGGAGGAAAGGTTCTTCAAAATAAACAGATTTAGGGACGCCTGGGTGGCTCCGTAGGTTAAGCGTCTTACGTCGGCTCAGGTCATAATCTCGCAGTTTGCGGGTTTGAGCCCCGCATCGGTCTCGGTGCTGACAGCTCAGAGCCTGGAGCCTGCTTCAGATTCTGTGTTTCCTCTCTCTCTGTCCCTCCACTGCTCTCTCTCTCTCTCTCTCAAAAATAAATATTAAAAAAATTGTTTTAATATTCAAAATAAACAGGTTTAGCAAATTTCCAAGATGCCCCCAGAGTGTGTCCAGCTCCAGAGGCTCACTGCTTGCCCGCCTCTCCAAGAAGCACAAAAAGTGCAGCTTCATCCCACAGGACACCAGAAAGTCCACCCCGCATTTGTCCGCGGCTACACCCGGAAAGAGGGCCTAGGATAGTTGCATCTGTTTAATCCAGTGAATAATCCACCATCAGACTCACAGCCACTGGCAACCAGGCCGATTTGTCTGGGTGTTTGCCTCGAGAAACTGTCAATTTTATAAAAGCAAATGGTTCTGAGTGGCCTCCTCCTTGCCTTTCACAGGAGCCTTTTGACATTTCTTTCCGAATAAGAAAGACACAGAGTGAGGACACAGAGCAAGCTCCTCCCAGTTCTTGGCAACCCATCTCATTGTTTTGTAGTCTTTCTCCTGGGGCACCCGAGTGTCTCAGCCGGTTAAGCATTCGACTTAGGCTCAGGTCATGATCTCGTAGTTCATGGGTTCAAGCCCTGCGTCGGGCTCTGTGCTGACAGCTTGGAGCCTGGAGCCTGCTTCAGATTCTGTGTCCCCTCCCCGTCTCTCTCTGTCCCTCCCTTGCTCACGCTCTCTCTTTCTCTCTCTCTCAAAAATAAATAAACATTAAAAAAAACTTTATAGTCTTTCTCATTACACTGTTCTCAAGTGAGGATGTTCCTCTCTCTTACACAGTTCCTACTCGATGATAGATTTCAAAAGACATTTGTGGCGACCCCACGAGGAGAAACTCGGGATTTGGAGAAAGGGCCACCCTTTGAAGAAAAACAGGTGAGAAGGGAACACACCCATGATATAGGAGGCGCGTGCGCTCCGGGAGAGGGTTCTGGGCTACCAACGAGATAGGAACATCCAGTATGATGAGCAACTCACACCCTTAGGGCTGGAATGTAATTCAAATATGTGTCCTAATTGAATTTGATAATTCCAGATCTGAATACAAGACATTCTAAGAAAAGAAAGGGGATCTGCCTGTGGAGCATGAAAGAAATGGGGAGGCAGAGTGTCAGAATGTGGGTTCTCCCCTGCCAGGCAAGGGGAGGGGGTTCTAATTCCAAACACTCCTGTCCCTCAGCCAGAATGCCTCTGAGAGAGAGAAAGCCATGTCCTCAGCCTGCTTGGAATGGCTAGAAATGTCCCTTGGAAACTGCCTGTTCCGCGCGCTTTAATTTTGTGCTCAAAGCAGAGCCGCTGAGCTGGGAGCTGGTGTCTTGAGTCACTCACCCCTTGGAGTGTCCTGGGGAGATGGCTGTCCACGTTGTCCATCTGTGAACACCCCTCATTCCGAGGACAGCGGTGGCCTGCCAGTCTGAGCACGTGAATTTGGCTAGTGAGCCTGTCCCCCAGAGTTTCACCAGCTCTAAGCGGAGGATAAAATGATATTTCTGGACTTTTAAACCAAGACACCAGACTCTGAACCTTGGAGACTGTATGCAAAGGACTGCCTGGCCCGGCGCGTAGCCCAAAGCACATAGTAGGTCCCTCTACAACGAGAGCACAGGCTCAGCTGTAACAGGTGTGTCTGCTCTGCTTGTAGGATTTGATGTTCTTAAACTTGGGAGTTATGAGTTCAATCCCTACAGTTTTCCACATGGAAATTCTGATGGATTCAGATTGTACTGGGTTTTTTGTTTGTTTTTTATTGTATTATTTTTTTTAATGTTTTTATTCATTTTTGAGAGACAGAAAGATACAGGGCACTGATGGGGGAGGGGCAGAGAGAGAAGGAGACACGGAATCCAAAGCAGGCTCCAGGCTCTCTGTCAGCACAGAGCCCGATGCGAGGCTCGAACCCACGAACCATGAGATCATGACCTGAGCCGAAGTCGGACGCTTAACCGACTGAGCCACCCAGGTGCTCTGATTTTATTTTATTTTTTGAAGTAAACTCTATGTCCAGCATGGGGCTTGAGCTCACGACCCCAAGATCAAGAGTTTCGTGCTCTATATAGACTGAGCCAGCCAGGCGCTCCCAGCTTGTTGGTTGTGTGTTTGGTTGCAGAGATCAGTTGTGAGCAGCTCATTGCACATATATTTGCTCTGATCATTACAACTGACAGTGGTCAAAGGGGCCTGGGTTCTAGTACCAGCTCCATCCCTAGCTGGTATTGCTCCCTGGGTGGCTTAGTTCTCCAAAGGCAGAGTATGAGGCAAGAACGTGAGGACAAGTCACTTATTTGAGAGGTGATCCCAAGAAGACAAGTGAGGGAGTGGGGATAATGGGACAGCGGATCAGGAAATGTCAGTAAAGGGCGTGCCGATGGCTGGATACCTGGGGGCACCTGCGGTTTACCCCACCAGGTGCTCCAAGGGGCAGCATAGACACACCTCGGTGTCGTCCATCTGAGGGATGGGGACTGGCCCACCTGTGCAGCCCGTTTTGCCGGAAGTTTGGCTCCCTGGCATCATCCGGGCTGCCCTGCACACGGGCTGCGCAAGCTCTGGCGGCACCGGAGGGAAGTAGAAAATGATGCCCGAGGTGGAAGCCATCGGCCTGTGGAATCTGTCCACTGAAGCTACAGACTAACTCAGAGGCGGTCAAGGGGATCAGCTGCATCTATGACAGAGGTCAAGGGTCTTTGTCAATAACACGAGGGAGTTGAACTAGAGCGTGTCCGTGGCTCCCTCTATCCTCAGTAACCTCCGCATGGCCCTTTCTGGCACAGGTGTGCCCCCGGGGCAGGCAGGACACTCTGTTGCCCGGGGGGTGACTCCTGCCTCCATGGGCGCCAAGGCCACAGGAACGGAGTCCGCGTGCGCCACGCTCTCCTGCTACGGCCTCAGACAGCTGCGCGTGGGGAGCACATTTGTGCAGGCATCCACCCAGCAGGGCAGCAAAGAGCCCAATAACACTGGAACAGATCTGGGTTGCCATGTTGCCACAAAGTCGGGAGGAAAATTAAAGTAGTCTAGTTCTTGAAAGGTCCAGAAAGCAGGCATTGACTGAACGGGCTGTCATTTCAATCTAGAAACTTGGGTTCTCATGATCTTTTCTGTTTGCTTGGTTTCCGTCCATGAAGTGAAGAAAAATACACTGCCTGACCAGTGATAGATGCCCAACACTGCACACGCTGTATAATCACAAAGTACTCTCATCTCCACGATCTCACTTAAACTACCCAATAAACTTGTAAGGCAGGTAGGAATTCTCTTTTCCCATTTTGCTTTTTTTTTAAATGTGTATTTATTATTTTTGAGAGAGAGAGAGAAACTGAGTGTGAGTGGGGGAGGAGCAGAGAGGGAGGGAGGGAGACACAGAATCTGAAGCAGGGTCCAGGCTCTGAGTTGTCATCACAGAGCTCAACTCGGGGCTCGAACTCACGACTTGGGAGGTCATGACGTGAGCTGAAGTCAGATGCTTAACCAACTGACCCACCCAGGTGCCCCTATTTTTAATTTTTTTAACATTTCATGAAATCTTTAATGAAATTGGAGAAGGGGCACAAACAGAAGGGAGGTGCAAGGGGGACAGACTTGGGGGCAAGGGGCTCTCCTTTTTCCTGTAGCTACCCTCCCCCAATCATCCCACTGATGGGATATGTTTTCCCATGTTCAAGGTCAGGAAACTGAGTCTCAAATAAATGAAAACTGAATATTAATAAGAAGTCACATTTGTATAGCACTTTATACTGAAGACACTGTGCTGTCTTGTCTTTCCCTGCTCTTGATCCAGTCCTTGGCCACAGGGGTGGACATGTGGCTGAACACAGTGCCCCCCCCACCCCGCCACTGGGCACAGTGATTGTCCCAGGAACAGGCCAGTTAGGAGGTGGGTATTTTGTTTTGTTTTTTTAGTCTGTTTCCTGCTAGAGTTGATGGCGTAAGACTCTTTGCTATCAGATCTTGGGTTGGGAAGAAGGATATGCTGAGTCCTCTCGTGGAGAATGAAAAAGGAAAAGGAAGCCAAGCAGAGGGGAGAGTCCAAGAGATCCCAGGTGATGAGGAGGCCCCGTTTCCAGTCCCCGAGACCCCGGAGTGGTCTTTGTCTCTGTCCCTCCTGAGGCTTCCGTTGTCGTTCATCCTTCAGACCAATGAACCAGCCTGCGTGCTTGCGATGAGTCCCCTGTGAGTTGAGCTAGCATTAGTCAGTCCCCCTGGTAAAGCTGCACTCGGCAGGTGGCTACTCATTCTGGAACCATCCAATTCACCGGAAGGTGTCAGTGACAAATCCCCTGCCTTCACTCAACGCACTTAGATGATTGACTTTCAAAGATAAAAATTGCAGGATGACTTTTTTTTTTTACCTTAATTTGAGCTGCTTCTAAATTTAAATTTGATCTTGAGAATTTATTCTCAGCATAAAACAGACCATGCTGTACACCCATTTTCACAGCAGCATTATTCAAAATGGCCAGGAAATGGAAACAACCTGCTATAGATTAAATGTATGTGTCCTCCCCAAATTCGTAGGTTGAAGCCCTAACCCCAGAGTGGCTGTATTTGGAGCAGTTAAGGTTAAATTCATTCATAAGGGTGGGGCCCTGACTGGATAGGATTTGTGTCCTTATAAGAAGAGATGGCAGAGAGAGTAAGAGCCTCTCTCTCTCTGTCTCTCTCTGTCTCTGTCTCTCTCTCTCTCTCTCTCAGTCTGTCTCCCCCTGCATGCACACACCCAAAAAGGCAATGTGAGGATATATATAGCAAGGAGGCAGCCATGCACAAGCCAGGGAGAGAGACTTCACCAGAAATACAATCAGCCAAAACCTTGATCTTGTGAGAAAATTAATTTCTGTGGTTTAAGCCACACAGTCTGGTATTTCGTTACTGCAGCCTTAGCAGACTACCGCACAAGCCAAGCGTCCACCAGCAGATGGACGGATAAACAAACTGTGGTGTGTCCGTACGGTGGGTGTCATCAAGTATTCAAAGGGAAGGAAATCCTGACACAGGCCACAGCGTGGCTGAACTTTGGGGACATTATACTCAGGGAAATAAGCCGGCCATAAAATGACAAATGCTAGGGATGCCTGGGTGGCTCAGTTGTTTAAGCGTCTGACTTTGACTCAGGCCATGATGTCACAGTTTGTGGGTTTGAGCCCCGCGTCGGGCTCGGTGCTGATGGCTTGGAGCCTGGAGTTTGCTTCACATTCTGTGTCTCCCTCTCTCTCTGCCTCTCCCCCACTCACACTCTGTCTGTCTCTCTCTCTCCAAAATAAATAAACATTAAAAAATGACAAATGCTATATGATTCCACTGTAGAATCAGGTACTAGAAGAATCTGTTTCATAGAGGTCAAAAGTAGAATGGTGGTTGGGAGGGCCCAGGCTGGGGGATGTGGGGAGGGAGGATGGAGAGTTACTGTTTTATAGGGACAGAGTTTTGGTTTATTGGTGAACCCTGTGAGTGTACTTCACCCTGCTGAACGACCGTTATTCTTACAAATGGTAAAGATGATAAAATTTATGTTATGTGTATTATACCATAATTTAAAAATAATTTTTTCAAGCCCAACACATGCTTACTTTAGAAAATGTGTAAAGTCTAAAACAGCTTAAGCTAACAGGTCAATGTCCGGTGTCCCGCTGGGGTGGGTAGGGGCCATCGCTTAGTGATGCAATGGGGAGAAGCTCCTGAGGTATAACTACTCCTTTTAACCCCTTTTTCTTAAATATTTTGTTAATTTTTGAGAGAGAGAGAGAGAGAGAGAGAGAATGAGAAGGGGAGGGACAGAGAGACAGAGGGAGACAGAGGATCCGAGGCGGGCTCTGTGCTGACAGCAGAGAGCCCAATGGTGGGCTCAAACTCATGAACTCTGAGATCATAACCTGAGTCGAAGTCAGACGCTACTGAGCCACCCAGCCATTCCACCTTTTAATCACGTTTTTTTTTTTAAGTTTATTTTTTTATTTTGAGAGAGAGCGAGCAAGTGCAGGAGAGGCAGAGAGAGAGAGAGAGAGAGAGAGAGAGAGAATTCCAAGCAATCTCTGTACTGTCAGCGCAGAGCCCGATGCAAGGCTCCAGCTCATGAACTGTGAGATCGTGACCTGAGCCAAAGTCAGTCGCTTAACTGACTGAGCCCCCCAGGAGCCCCCCACCTTTTAATCACTTTTAGTGAATCTTCTTATTTTTGGCTTCACCCCCATCCCCTGTCTTCAGAGATGCCCGGAACCTCCAATCCCTGTACCTCTTTGGGGCTGTCGTGTGAACTGCTTTTTCTTGGCTTCCACGCCCATCCCTTCTCCCCACTCTGTGGTCTTCTCCGAGGGCTAAGTCAAGTGCCACTTACCTACCTGCCCTCCAGGTTCCAAAGTGATGTCCTCATTCCTCTCCCGCTATGGAGTCGTGCTTTCCATTCCTCCACAATGTCAGCAGGGTACCAGAGGGAACAAAGCTAAATGTGTGTTTACGTTGCCACGCCTCCACAAAAGTCTTCGCATACGTCTCTATGCCATGTGATTTCACGTTTTGTGACTTGCTTGTTCACGTTCTTTCTCTATTATCAGTAAGATTATCTTTCTTTCCTAATATTTAAGAGCTCTTTATACCGAAAGAAATAGGATCATTTTAAATATATGGTGCTTTCATTTCAATGATAATTTTTGAAAAGAGCATATTCTGGATTATTTGGTGGACCAGCTTATGAATAAATGAGGGCTGGCAGGAATTTCTAGTGCCTGCATTTGCATTTGTGAGGTTTGTGAACTGGAGTCCAAATGTTACCATGGCACACTGTAGAATGATTTGAATGAATGAAAGATTTGCAACAGCTTGAATAAAGTGATTGAAAAATCTAATCAGCCATAGCAGATGATCATATAAGCATGCTGCGTATAGAGATCTTGCTTCCTGGCAATCAGTACCATATTCATGTTTAAGGCGGTTGTATTAAACGTCCTGTATTTGTAAGTACCCACTAATACAGTTTGTTCACAGTGAAGAGTGCTTTTCTTCCCAATTTCAGCAATAATTGAGCAAGATAATATTTCATGTAGGTTTAAGTAATGCAACTGCTGTAAGTTTACCCTCCAATGAAGAAAACAGCTTTGCAGAATTATGATTTGAAGATTGCTTATTGGTAAAATTTTCATTAAGTGTAAATTCTACTTTTCCGGGACTTGCAAAAAGAAAAAGCATCATTATTTTTATGGTTGTATACAGTGCATTCGTAGAAACAACTTTTGTTGGCTTCAGTGTTTTTAAAGTCAAATATAAAAACAGATGAAATATTGAAACAGTCCTGAGATGGGGCGCCTGGGTGGCCCAGCTGGTTAAGCGTCCGACTTCGGCTCAGGCCATGATCTCACAGTGCGTGAGTTCGAGCCCTGCATCAGGCTCTGTTCTGACAGCTCAGAGCCTGGAGCCTGCTTCGGATTCTGTGTCTCCCTCTCTCTCTGCCCCTCCCCGGCTCACACACACACACACACACACACCACACTCTCTCTCTCTCAAAAACAAATGAAACATTTAAAAAAATTAAAAAAAAAAAAAAAGAAACCGTCCAGAGAAGCCATTTCTCCACCATGAAACTTAACATCAGAAACTCCACCAAACTGACAACATCTGTCACATTATGTTAGAGCTGTTCCCTTCAAGTTTATTGGTTTTGTAGTTTGAAGTATTTATCTTGTAAATTTGTGTATTAGAGTTTTGCAGAGAAATAGAGCCAATAGGACATATTTATGTGTGTGGGAGTGCATGTGTGTGCATGTGCATGCGTGCACTCAGGATGGGGGGAAGGGAGAAAGATTTTATGGAATCAGCTCACGGGATTATGGGAGCTGGCAAGTCTGAGGTCTGCAGGGTATACTGACAAGCCCGAGACCCAGAGAAGAGCTGATGCTTCACCTCAAGTCCAAAGGCCGTCTGGAGGCAGAATTCCCTCTTCCTTAGGGGGCTGCCTCTTTTTCTCTTAAGGCTCTCAACGGATTGGATGAAAGCTCCCCACATCATGGAGGGTCATCTGCTTTACTCCGTCTACTGATCTAAATATTAATCTCATCTAAAAACACTTTCACAGGGGCGCGTGTGGTTCATTCGGTTAAGTGTCCGACTCTTGATTTTTGCTCAGGTCATGATCTTACAGCTGTGAGATCAAGCCCTGCATTGGGCTCTGGGCTGACAGTACAGAACCTGCTTGGGATTCTCTCCCTCTCTCTCTGCCCCTCCCCAGCTTGTGCGCGCGTGCTCTCTCTCTCTCTCTCAAAATAAATAAATAAAATAAAAATACTTTCACAAGGACATTTAGACCTCAAATCTTATCTTAAATACATGTTTTTGATGTATTATAATAAAAACACTTAAACATAGCACAGGGGAGAGGGGCCTGTACTTTTTCTCTTTTACCTTTAAAAAAAAATTAACTAGGGGCACCTGGGTGGCTCAGTCGGTTGAGTGTCCGGCCTCGGCTCAGGTCATGATCTCACGGTTCGTGGGTTTGAGCCCCACATTGGGCTCTGTGCTGACAGCTAGCTCAGAGCCTGGAGCCTGTCTTCGGATGCTGTGTCTCCCTCTCTCTCTGACCCTCTCCTGCTCACGCTGTCTCTCTCTCCCTCAAAAATAAATAATAAAACATTAAAAAATTAAAAAAAAAAACAAATGAACTATCCTCAGGTGAAAAGATAGTTCACAGAAATGAAAGGCCTGTATAAATACTTTCCCCAAAAAACCATAAAGCAATCTTCCATGAAAACTTCCTTCTGTTCTGGCTCATGGGACAGTGAGGGACTTGCTGGCACCCTTGTCCAGGTCCTGGTTATTAGGGTTTCAGAAATGTGGGTCTGCTTACTCACACAGTATGTATTCTGCTTTTTTCTCTTAACATTTAGGATAAGGCTCTAGATCTTTCTTGTTACAAGATTTTGTTTTTCTAATAGGTTTGTTTTTTTGTGATGTTTTCAGTGAAACGTAACAAAGTTATTTATGATCATCTCTGAAAATAGCAGCTACAAAATAACCTGAAAAACCAGCCTTGCGAACAAACCTTGAGGAATATTGAGGACAATGGTGTATAAAGTGCATGTGTATTTAGCAAAAGGTTTCATACAAAAGGACCCTTTCCTCTTCTGCTCTCAATCCCTAATGAACCAGGACACCCCTTGAATGTCACCTCATGCAGAAAGGAGAACTGAACTAACAGTTTCATTAACATGGAAAACTCATATGAATAAAAATATCCAACTTCATGAGCACAGAGATGATTTATTAAGCAAACCTGAACCTATTGCCTTAAAGTCTTAGGTTTGCTATAATTTATATTTCCTGTCAGGAATGCTCATATTTCAGCTATAAATAGAACATGGCAGCAGAGAGAGTGGTGTTTTAATTAGGTCATTCGTGAGTCTGCGTGACTTGTTTTCTTTGAGTCTTTGCCATTTTTTTACTTCAGATTTAATCTCTCTGTGATGATAATGCACCATGACAGAATCACACCAGGCTTCCAGAGAGTGCCCCTCGCTGCTCTACCCTCTCTCCATTTCTCTCTCTCTTTAAATACTTTTTTAAAGTATTTAAAGTACAGTCTCTGTCTATCTGTCTCTCTCCTCCCTACCCCCACTTTCTCTTTCTCTCTCCTTCTCTGTCTCCATCTCTCTCAGTGTCTCTGTCTCTGTCTCACATCACCTGTGCACTTGCTCTGTCAAAACCTCTCACAAAAGGGAGGCAATGAGGGCTTCCATCATATGGTTACACCACAGACTGAGTCTCACCTCTGGTCACTGTGCCATCTAGGACTAAGCGCCCCAACAGGCATTTATGTCTGGCTCTCCCATGGCCATGTACCTTCTCTCCTGAACTTTGTGACTGACAATAATGGAGTGCGGGAGTATGACTAAAGAATTGAGACAGATGTGAGACTCATATATTAAAAGGAATTGAGTGCTTTTAATGGTTGATAGCTTTGTCTTCCTTATTAAACCTTAATCTGTAACAGCTCCTATGAGCTTCTGAAGGAATAATGCAAATGAAAAGAACCTTTCTAATCAATATTCTTTTACTTCATATGATTTTTGAGATGCTGAGAAAAGTCCTATGTCCTATCCCTGTCACAGGCCCGTGGTAAAACTTTAGTAGGGGATAAATGTCTTCATTCTCAGTGACGGCACCATTAGTGACCTGGAGGCTCTGACATCCCCGTAATTCTATCAACACTCAGAAAATCAAACCCAAAGTTGCTCCTAATACCCACACATCTCAGCTAGAACTTACAGGAAAGAGCAGCTTCACCCGTGTGTCCTCTCCATCAGCCCTCCCTTCCAGTCCTTTCCAACCAGATCACCTTCTGCATTTGTCCCAGGGTCATTTGGCTCCTATTGTGGCTGTGTGGGCGGGCCACCACAGCTGCATTATCAAGCCCAGGACTGCTTCCTGGTCTGGGATCATGGCCTGGAAAGGGCCAGCTGTTGTCTCCATAACTCATTTAGCAGGAGAACCTGACCCGGACTGAACCCTCCTGGTGGAAAAACTGACCCTGTCTGATGTAAGACTATTTTAGTCTATATTTATATGTTCTAGAATTACTTTCCATGTTGGGAGCTACTTGAGGGTCCCTGCTACCATGCTTCTTAATCTTTGTATCTCCAGCACGAGCACTGGACTGGCAAATAAGAGTCCTATAAATATTTACTGAGTTTAATTGAATCTTTATGTCTGAGCACTTTAGAAATAAGCAAGTGATATTATGGTAAACTGTCCTTCATAATAAGAAATCATGGGGCCTGGGTGTCTCAGTCCTTTAAAGTGACAAACTCTTGGTTTCAGTTCAGGCTATGATCTCATGATTCATGGGATCAAGCCCCAAGTCAGACTTTATGCTGACCGTGTGGAGCCTGCTTTGGATTCTCTCCCTCTCCCTCTCTGCCACTCTCTCTCTCTCTCTCTCTCTCTTTCTCTTTCTCAAAATAAATAAATAAATAAACTTTAAAAAAAGAATAAAAAATCATGGAATGTTCATTCATTCTTTCATTCCATCAATCTTTCATTTAACTAACGAGCATTTTTGAAGGCTAACTATGTTTTAGGCTTTTGGACATGTATCAGGAGTGTGAGATGAGTCATATATGGGAAGTCCCTGTCCTTGTTAAGTTCATAGCCAAGTAGAGAAGACAGATCAGCACACCAGGATTTTAATAAGATGTGATCAGCATACTGATAAAGGTGTATACATCACAAAGGCACAGAGGTCAGGCACCTATTCCTGTGCGACAAGATGAGATTTGCATTTTAGAAAGATCACTCGAAACACTAAAGACATTATTGCTTGAAAATAAGGAATGGTCAAGCATTAGTACTGCAATACAGAGTAGTACAGGATTGTAGGGTCTCCTCCATGGGGTCCTTGCTTCAAGCTATCAGTAGTAATGGAAGGAGATAGCCTTTAGAAAAGAAAATCAGAGCTAAAAATGATCGGAGTTTTAATTTTTTTATTAAAAAATTTTTTAATGTTTATTCATTTTTGAGAGAGGGAGACAGAGCATGCGTGGGGGTGGGGCAGAGAGAGAGGGAGACAGAATCCAAAGCAGGCTCCAGGCTCTGAGCCATCAGCACAGAGCCTGATGCAGGGCCTGAACCCACAAACCATGAGACCATGACCAACTGAGTCCAAGTTGGTTGCTTAACCGCCTGAGCCACCCAGGTGCCCCTGGAGTTTTAAATACAATCAAAGATGTCATTGTAAGACTACATATAGCTCTTGTCTACTGTCACCAAAATGGTGCCACTTTCCCCTTCCTAGGGAATCTGCCCAAGATAACAGGTAACAGTGTTACTTCCTTTCATCTTATTAGAGTCCTTGGGTCCCTGAGGAGGGCCTTTCTGAAGCAGCAAAGTAAGGGGAAAGTCTACCCTTCATCTCCATCAAGTGCTAAGTTCGAATCTGGGACTGCAGGGCTGATGCTCATGAAAGGAAGATGCGTGCACATTCCTGGGTCAGTGCTGGGCATGTCTGCAGAGCAAGCGAAGGTCCAGCTCTCTTTTTGCTCCCAGAAAATGAAGGTGAGAATCAGGATATGCTGTGCTGACCCCAGCAGTTATCTTCCAGCTCCAGATAAGTTTCCCTTTCGTGCACGTCTATAGCACGTTTCACCATTCTGATTCAAATATTAGGACAAAGTAGCAACCAGACAGGCTGAAGCGCTGTGGGGAAACAGGAGGTGTTAGAGTACTTCCTGCATAAGAAATGATGTTTGCATTTTTCAAATCCACATTTCCCCTCCTGGCCATAGCCCAGAGACTCAGACAAGGGCTGTAATAATGACTAATGTGCTTCCCTTAATGTACTCGCTAACTACAAGTCAGGTCATTTTTACATCAGTGTCATAAATCTTGATGCTTCTGTAGCTTCTTACATGACTAGCAGGAAATGCAGCTTTTTTCAGGGGATAAACTTGCCCAGATATATGTGAGAAAACCTAGGCATGCTCAGGGGAGTCTGCTGCTGCCTGTTGGGGGCAAGGGAAGCTTGGACCTGCCCCAATAGCCATCAGACCCGCCACTCCAATTGGGCCTCCAGTGTCTTTGATCTCAGCTTCATGAGCACAGGGCTCCCACTCTAGGGGCCCTGGGGTTGGAGGTCACTCTGGTCAATGTAGGAGGACACCTGCCATTGCCAGAGGTATTGCTGCATGGACCCTGCTGGTCTTGGTGCAAACCCTTATCAGTTTGTCAATGCAACAACTATCAATGGGATGATGAGAGGTGGCTTTCTCTCTGTGTCATACTCTGTATTGGGTTCCCTATCCTTAGAAAAAATGGTCTTCCCCCCAAAGTATTATAATTCCTCACATTCTCTCTAGAGCCATTCCCAAGGTGAGCCCACAGCCCTGGGATGGGTAACGTGGATAGGTCCTAGTATTGTGCTCAGAACCAAGCGTTTCTTGATACTCTAGGTAGTTGAGATCCCTCTGTTTTATCTTCGAAGCCACCTAGTACCTTGTTTTTTGCAACTTTATTACTAAAATGCTCCATCGACTCTTGGACCTAAGTTTTTATTTTTTTGTCACTCTTCCCTTATGCTGAGTCACCTTTTAAGAGCTCCATTGCCTGAGAGTTTGAAGAGCTCCATTTCAGACAGCTCTGCTCTTTGGCTTAGTCCATACCTTGCCGAGGCTATCAGATATGTTTTAATAGTCTGACAACTCAATGAGACACTTCTGCTTTTGCAAAGATAGAGTGCACATACCCTTCACTATTCTTCCCACTAAGTATAGCAAAAACCCTGGACATTATATATAAAACAAATATAAATGACTCTGAAAGGTGGAAAGGAGGCAGATAAACCAGGGACTTTGGGACCAAAGTGTCATGAGCTAAACTGTGTTCCTCTCTAAAAAGAATATGAACATAGCTTAACTATGGAGAGACCCCAAGTTTTTATTGACTAATGAATGGATACAGAAGATGTGGTGTATATATACAATAGAATATTACTCAGCCATCAAAAAGAATGAAATTTTGCCATTTGCAGTGACGTGGATGGAGCTAGAATGTATTATGCTAAGTGAAACAAGTCAATCAGAGAAAGATAAATACCATTTGATTTCACTCATATGTGGAATTTGAGAAACAAAACAGATGAACATATGGGAAGAGTGGGGAGAAGAGAAGAGAGGGAAACAAATTACAAGAGACCCTTAATGATAGAGAACAAACTATAGGTTGACAGTGGAAAGTGAGTGGGAGATGGGCTAGATGGGTGATGGGCACTACGGAGGGCACTTGTGATGAACACTGGGCATTGTAGGCAAATAATGAATCACTGAATTCTATTCCTGAAACCAATAGTCCATGGTATGTTAAGTAAAATATAAATATTAAGAAAAGAAAAATAAAAAATAAAAATAAATGAATATATTGAAGTCTTAACTCCCACTTCCTCCAAATGTGACTATATTTGGAGACAGGATCTTTAAGGAGGTAATTAAAGTCAAATGAGGTCATTAGGGAGGGCTGTAATCTAATATGATTGGTATCCTTAGTATAAGACTGAAGTTGGACACATATAAAGATACCAGGGGCACATGTGCAGAGCTATGTGAGGACACAGGGAGAAAATAGTTACCTACAAGTCTTAGAAAAAAACAAATCCTGTTGACATCTTGATCTTGGACTTTTAGCCTCCAGAACTGTGAGAAAACAAATTTCTGTTGTGTATGCCACCCAGTCCATGATACTTCTTATGTCAACCTTAACAAACTAACATACTAAAGAATTACACACTGGAAAGTTCATATATTGCAGATTTTGGTGTTTCCAGGTTGCTGCTTAAGCTCAAAGGGCACAGATTAAAAAGAAAAAAAGTCTGTTCTCTCTAGGTCAAGGACAAGGAAGGGGGCAGTTTAGCAAGACATAGTTTTTAGATAATAACCACTCTAATCCAGTCACACTCCTCAGAAAAAAACTACGACCTCAACTCTACTTATGGCCAAAGGCCAAGTGGGGAGGCTAGACTTCCATCTTCATGGGACTGTATTTGAGGTACCCCAATTCCCCCACTGGGGAGTTGTATAAAAGAAGGCTGTGTAGGGAACAGAAACTTTCGTCCTTGGAGGACCTCAATGAGCCCCTCCATCCCTTAGTGCCATTGGAGACCACATGGGAAACTGTAACAAGACACTCCTAACCCTTCTATCCAGAGAAGCAGCTGTAGAGGCCCATTGGGGAACTGGAACTCCCACCACCCCCACCAGAAACCCTTAGGTTTCAACAGAAGCTAATTCGAGAAACCTAGATTACTTACTCCTTCCTGGAGTAAGTACTTTCCCTTCTGGAGTGGTGTCAGAAGCTAAATCGGAAGATTTAAGTAAGATTTGGAGTCTTCTAATATAATACAAAAATATCCAATTTTCAATAGGATATCACTCAGCATATGAAGTACCCAGAGTATCTCACACTGAATTTAAAAAAAAAGATCATTAATAGATGACAGCACCAAGAGACAGAGATAATAGAATTATCTGGCAGAGAATTTTTTAAAGCAGTCAAAAAATGCTTCATAAAAATGCTTCAACAAGCAATCACAAACAAACTTGAAGCAAATGAAAAAAATATCAAGTCTTAGCCAAGAACACAAAACCAAATAGAAATGTTAGCAGTGAAAAACACAATAACTGAAAAACAAAACTCTCAATGGATTGGCTCACCAGGACAATGGAGGGGCCAGAGGAAAGAATTAATAAACTGTAAGATAGAACAAGAGAAATTATCCAATCTAAAAACTTACAAAAAAAAAAAAAGCAGAACCTAAGGGATCTGTGGGTATATAACAGAAGAGCTAACGTATGTGTCATCAGAATCTCAAGGGGAAAGAAAAAAGCCAGGGATGAAAAAATGCTAGAAAAAACAATGGCTGAAAAGATCCCAAGTTTTGTGACAGACATAAACCTGCAGATTCAAGGAGCTGAACTAACACCAAATAGGGTAAGCCAAAGTAATCCACACCAAGACACATAATAGTTTTTGTATGAAAACTAAAGACAAAGAAAGATCTTGAAAACGGCATGAGACAAATAACCTTTAGGAGAAAAACCACTCAAATGCAGAGGATTTCTCATCAGAAACCATGGAGTGAAGGAGGTAGTACAACATTTTCAGGTGCTAAAAATAAAAGAACTGTCGACCTAGAATCCTATATGCAATGAAAATATATTTCAAGAGTGAACAAGAAATCAGACATTCTTAGATGAAGGAAAACAAAGAGGATTTGTCACCAGTAGATCTACCCTAAAGGAATTTTGCTAAACAGAAAGGAAATGCTAAAGGAAGAAACCTTAGGACATCAGGAAGGAAGACAGAACTTGGTAAACAAAAATATGGGTAAATGCGATATACTTTCCTTCTTCCCTTGAGTTTTATTATATTTTAATTTAATTTAAAATA
>CM053561.1:2136135-2212830 GCA_028646485.1 Cryptoprocta ferox
AGAAGCAAAATTTATAATAGCATCTAATGTGGTTCCAAATATATGCAGAGTAAATATTATAAATGGGACAGAAAGGGGGATATAAAGGGAGGTAAGTTTTCTATACATTCTATACTTATTCAACTTAATAAAGAACATCTACGAAAATCCTACACCTAACCTTATACCTAATGGTGAAAGACTGAAGATTTTACAGTAAGATCAGGAGCAAAACAAGGGTATCTGCTAGAAGTTCTAGCCAGCACAATAAGGCACAAAAGTGTATAAAGGGTTGGTAGTTTGGGAAGGAAGAAATAAAATTATTCCTGTTTACAGATGACATAACGGCCTGCATTGAAAAAAAAAAAAAACTTTAGAATCTCCAAAACTTTCCTATAATTAATAATTGAATTCAAGGTCACAGAATGGAAGATAAACAAAAATGTAATGTATTTCTATATACTAACAATGAACATGTAGACACCAGGATTAAAAATGTAATATGATTTATAATCACTCAGAATAAAATGAAATACTTAGGTATAAATCTAACAAAATGTGGATAGCACTTGTATGGTAAAAGCCTCCAAACACTGATGAAAGAAATAAAAGGATATTTAAATAAATGGCAAGAGATATGTTTGCGGATTGGAAGACACAACATAGTAAAAAACGTCAATTCTCCCCAAATTGATATACAGGTATAATGCAATTTCTAACAAAAATCATAGCAAGATTTTTTTTAATATGGACAAGATTATTCTAAACTATAAAGTTTAGAGGCAAAGGAACTAGAACAAGTAAGGTCATTTTGAAAAAGACGAATAAAATGGGAGGAATCAGTCAACCCATTTGTAAGGCTCATTATTCATCTACAGTACCACAGCCCTGTGGTATTAGCAAAGGGATAGGCATATAAATCAATAAAAAAAAGAACAGAAAACCCACAAATAGACCCATACAATATACCTAACTGATTTTTTTAAATTTGTTTTTTAATGTTTATTTATTTCTGAGGGGGGTGGGCAGAGAGAGAGGGAGACACCGAATCAGAAGCAAGCCCCAGGCTCTGAGCTGTTAGCACAGAGCCCAAGGTGGGGCTTGAACCCTCGAACCGCAAGGTCATGACCTGAGCTGAAGTTGGACGCTTAACCCGCTTAACCGACTAAGCCACCCAGGCGCCCCATATACCCACCGGATTTTTGATGAAAATGCAAAAACAATTCAATGAAGTTAAGATCACCTGGACATTCATAGGCAAAACAAAACAAAAAAGCCTCAACGTAAGTTTCACATTTATACAAAAATTAACTCAAAATGGATCACAGACTTAAATGTAAAATGTAAATCTTATAAAACTTTCAGTAAAAAAAAAAAATAGGAGAAAATCTTCAGGATACAGGGTTAGGCAAAAAGTTCCCAGATTTGACACCAAAGCATGATCCACAAAATTAAAAATTAATAAAATGAACTTCATCAAAATGAAAAATTCTTGCTCTGCAAAAGACCCATGTTAAGATGAAAAGACAATGCACAAACTATGAGAAAATATTTGCAAACCGTATATCTGAAAATGGAATAAAGAATCTCAAAATTCAACAATGAAATCCAAACAATTAGAAAATTGACACGAAGCAAAAGACACGAAGAGACATTTCACCAAATAGGAAATACAGATGGCAAATAAGCACATGAAAATATGTTCAGCATCATTAGCTTCTAGGGAAGTGCAAATTAAAACCACAATGCGATATCACAACATACCTGTCAGAAAGGCTAAAATAAAAAATAGTAACACCCAAAAGACCTTTTTGTCTTATTGCTATCATAAGACAAAAGAGAGAGAGATCATAAATTACTGATGGGAATGTGAAATGATGTAGGCACTTTGGAAAACATTTTGATAGTTTCTTTTAAAATCAAACATGACATCTACCATACGATCCAGCAATTTTACTCCTGGATCTTTATCTTACAAATATGAAAACTTAGGCTCAACCTGTGTATGAATGTTTATAGAAATTTCATTCATTAAAGCCCCTAACTGGAAACAACCCAGATATTCTTCAATAGGTATATCATTAAACAAACTGGTTCATCCATACTTATTAACATATTATTACATCCACACATAATTATTATATACTACTACTCAACAATAAAAAGGAATAAACTATTGATAAATACAACAACCTAGATGAATCTCCAGAGAATTATGCTGAGTAACAAAAATCCAATGCAAAAAGGTACATACTGCTCAATTTATATAACTTTTTTTTTTAAGCCTACAACATCTGATATTTCTGGGCAGTCTCCCATCCAAATGCTAACCAGTCCTGGCCCTGCAAAGCTTCGAGATCAGACGAGATCAAGATCGGAGCGTGCAGGGTGGTATGGCCATAGACTATGACATTCTGGAAATCACAGAAATGGAGAACAAATTAGTGGCTGCCTGGGGTTAAGGAGGGGGTGGTAGTTGAAAGGAAATGGGTGTGTCTATCAAAACTAAACGAACGTAGGGACCCCTGTGGTGATGGAACTGTCTTGTATCTTGACTGTTTTAATGTCAGTGCCTTGGTTACATATTGTGATACAGTTTTGCAAGATGTGATCTTTGGAGACCCTGAGTAAAGTGTTCACAGGATCTCTCTGCATTACCTCTTGCAACTTTATGTGAGTCTACAATTATTTCAAAGTAGAAAGTGTAAAAAAAACTTGCAGGGATTGCTTCTAGTTGTACGTGGTAAAAGTCAGTTCAGTGTTTCTTTCAGTTCCTATGAGAAACCAACCGAAAGGAACAAAAAGAAGGAGAAGGAGACATGCCAACAGGATCCTTGATAAAACTGGGAAACATTAGAAAGCCCCAAATCAAAAAATAGCAGGAAGGACTGTCTAATAATGAAGGCCAACTAGGATTGCAAAAAAAAAAAAAACAAAAAACAAAAAACAAAAAACAAAAAACAAAACAGAGCAAGCCCAAAACGTATCGTGGTGATCACTTGGTAATGTACATAAATAGTGATTCACTATGTCGTACACCTGGAACTAACGTAACAGTGTATGTCAACTATACTTCAATAAAAAAAAAAAAATGCAGACTTTTAAGAAGTGCAACAATGGGTAAAGACTGCTGGCAGCAGTTTCATTCAGTTTGAGTCCAAAGCAAAGCAGCGGAAATGGAGGCTGAATAAGGAATCATATAGACAAACCACATTTTTAGAGAGCTTTCCGTTGGTGTGACAGAATGGAGGAGAAAGATAGCATTGTGAACAGACCTCAGCCACCAATCTCAGTCGCTGAGGAAAAAGTAAATCATGAAAGAAATCACTCACTTACTCAATCCTGCAGGATAAGAAAAATGACTCTGGCTCCCCTCCCAGATGAACCTCTTTTAAGGAACTGGTCCAGGAAGACCTTGCTTCATTCAAAGATAGGTACTCAAAAAGAAAACATAGAATTAATATCAAGATACCACAATTAAAAAAAAAAAAAGAAACGTGAAAAGCAAATAGCAAACAAAACAAAACACCTCTTTGGGATTTCCAATAATGCCTACAGCATAAAGTTTGCCAGCAAGCTTCTCCCACAAAGTTTTGTAAACGCTGTCAGTGGGGCGCCTGGGTGGCTCAGTTGGTTGAGCGGCTGACTCAGGTCATGATCTCCCCTTTCGTGAGTTTGAGCCTTACATCAGGCTCTCTGCTGTCGGTGCAGAGCTCCCTTCGAATCCTCAGTCCCCCTCTCTCTCTGCCCTTTCCCTGCTCACACTCTCTCAAAATTAAATAAAACACCTTAAAAAATTAATGCATGCCTACAGATTTAGCTCCGTATTAATGATTTGCCCATACTGCTAGGCAAATCTGTCCCTTAAAATTTAATGAATATATTCTAGATACTTTAAACACCCTGTAACATAAAAGGGCTTTGTTCTGTCTTGTTTTCAATAAAACGCTGGTCAAGGCCAGGACACGTTGTTGTGTTACAAGTAAGATATAAATGGCCCCCAGAGTAGATGGCTCTTGCCACTAACTCATTGGCAGGAGATGGAGGCGGTGATGTCGAAAAATTTTTTCTCCATAGGGGAAAGGGGCTATCCTTCCCAGCGTCAATGGTAAATGAGGAATAACCAATACATATTATTATGAAATTGGCATACAATGAAGACATGCCTATAAAAAAAAAAGCTGGCTACTCAGAGAATGTATAACATTTAGCAACATCCTTTCCAAGGCTGGCTGGTAAACACTGGGCCTGATAAACCCTTGTCCCGTGGGAGGGGCAGCGCAGAGTTTGAAAAGAGGTGCCTGACAAAAAAGTAAACGTCCATGAGAAATCCGAATTGAGAGCTGGTTTCCTTCTTCAGAAACTCAAAACGGAACAAAACAAGAAACCTCTTCAAATAGCCTGCCTCCTCTTTACAAAAGAAAAAACAGTCACAAACCATCTGAGGCCATGAGAACAACGAGATAGAAAAGGTGCCTTAACCTTCGTTAGGGTTTTATTGGTTTGTGCCATGACACGGACATTATTTACAAGTGTTAAAGTTCTAATCCAAGTGGTTTCTGGTCCAAGCCTCTTGCTCCGGTTCCCACAAGTGTGCAGCTGTATGCTGTATTATGCAGTTGAAACCTCTTGTGTTTGTGAGAATAAGTCTTCTTTACAAAATTTGGGGGCTGGGGGGGCACCAGGGTGGCTCAGTCAGTTAAGCATCTGACTTCGACTCAGGTCATGATCTCGTGGTTCGGGAGTCTTTCCTTCCCCCACGCGGTGGGAGTGCCATATTTACTCCACGCTCTCTGTCCTGAGTAAGTTGTTCACACACATTACCTCACACTGCGTGAATATTGTATCACTACAGCATGAAGCGTTAAGTTGCAGGGAGCCAGTGTCTTTATTCATCTTTGTATTTCTCACTGCACTGAGTGCTTGCATGGTAAATACTAACTAAGCATTTATTGAATTTAAAAATGCCCAAAACCAACAACCGCCAAAACAACCCAGTACAAAAATGGACTTGAGTAGACATTTCTCCAAAGAAGATGCACAAGTGATCAGTAAACACAGGAAAAACTGCCCAAGTTTATTAGACATTAATTAGAGAAATGCAAACAAAACCATGAGATACCACCTCACACCCATTAGGATGACTATTATCAACAAACAAACCAAACAAAAAAAAAGAAAAAAGAAAAACAGAAAATAGCAGGGGTTGGTGAGGATGTGGAGGAAATCTGAACCCTTGTAAATTGCTGGTGGGAGTGTAAAAATAGGGCAGCCTCTGTGGAAAACAGTACGGCAGTTGCTTAAAATTTAAACATAGAATTATCATATGATCCAGCAATTCCACTCCTGGAGATATGCCCCAAAGAATTAAAAGCAGGAACTGAAACAAATATTTGTTCACTCATGTTCCTAGCAGCCTTAGCCATGACATATCCAAAAGATGGAAACGACCTATATGTCCACCGACAGATAAATAGGTAAATAAAACATGGCATGTCCTTACAATGGAATATTATTCAGCTCTGAAAAGGAAAGAAATTCCGACACAGGCTACAACCAGGGAGGAAGCTGAGGACAGCAGGCTAAGTGACATAAACCAGTCATAAAAAGACAAACGCTGAGTGATTCCACTTATGAAGTGTCCATGATAGTGGTTAGCATGGAGACGATGTAGAACGGTTGCTTTGAGAGTCTGGGAGGAAGGGGGAAAAGGATGTAGTGCTGAAGGGGGACCGAGTTTCAGTTTGGACTGAAGAAACAGTTCTGGGCACACTGGTGGTGAAGGTTACACCGCAGTATGGAATATAGATGTATTTAATGCCACTAAATTCCACACTTCCAAATGGTTAAAATGGTAAATTTTATGTCATATGTATGATATGACAGGCATGATAATAATTACCTGAAATGCGGACAAGTTGTTAAACTTAGGGAGCCTTTCGTGCGCCAACATCTCATCTCATTCCCCAAAACCAAATACAGGGCAGATATAACTTTCCCCCTTCTAGAGATGAGGATACTGACGTTCTAAAGACTTATGTTCTGTCCAGAGTTATTACATTGTGCATTAGGTCTCTGGACTCTGAGTTCCAGGCTTTTTCTGCTACTTCCATAGCATTAATTACCTTCTGCTAAGTGTAAAGGGAGTTCCTGAGCCAGAGCCTCACACGCATCATTTTCCAGAAGGGCTACTGTGGGTCTGCACGGGCCTCCTAATGTCAGTGAGGACAGTATGTTCACCTCCCGGAAACAGTGGCTTTGCTAGGTGTTCCCGGGGTTGCCAGTGTTATGGACTGAATGTGTGCCCCCCACCCCCCAAATTTGTATGCTGAAGCCTTACCTCCCAGTGTGGTTGTATTTGGAACTGGAACCTCTAAGGAAGTAGTTAAGGTTAAATAAGGTCGGAAGGGTAGGGCCCTGATCCAATGGAATTTGTATCCTGATAAGAAGATACACCAGAGGGCTTGCTCCCCCACCCTCCCCACACAAGCACAAAGAAGAGGCCATGTGAGCACACAGTGAGATAGCAACGCCTCCAAACTGAGAAAGGAGACCTCAGATGAACCAACCTTGATCTTGGACTTCCCAGACTCTAAAATGGTGAGAAATTAATTTCTGTTGATTAAGCCCCTCAGTCTGTGTGGTATTTTGTTATAGCCGCCCAGGCTGACTAATACAACCAAATCAATAAAAGCAACGTGATCAAATGTGTGTAGCACATTTGTGTAGTGCAATGTGTGTGTAGTATTCCTAGAAAACACACCCAGGAAAATCTCATAGGAAAATGATTTCTAGTGGCCTCCCTCTTGGGAGCCTCGCCTTTAGAGAAAGTGCTCTACGTGCTGGTGGAGACATCAGCCTCAGGTGTTCCAACATCACCAGCCTCCCCAGTGGAAAGGCAGACAATCAAATGCCTGGACCTTGACCTAGGCAGCTCTGCCTCCCATGGTGTGTTCATCTCAGTTCCCTCTGAGGATTTTTAGAATCCCAGCCCATCTTTGGCTGAGAAGCCCGGGACTAAGCAGCTGTCGGCTTGGCTCTCATTCCGGTGGCAGATTTTCTAGTCCAATGGGTACCACTCAACACCCATGCAGTGTGAGCAGAGTCTGAGCAGCTTGGCTGTCATCTGCACATTCTGGTGCTCCTTGAATGTGGAGTACTCCCTTGAGCACAGACGTGGGCCTCATGGGAAGACTGCCAATAAAAATAACAAAGAAAACAGTTTTCTTAAATCATGTTGTGGAGAACTCCAGGTGAGGTCTACGCTCACCGTTAAAAGAAAGGAATGAGGGGTGCCTGGGTGGCTCCATCGGTTGAGCATCCAACTCTTGATTTCAGCTCAGGTCATGATCCCAGGGTGGTGGGATCAAGCCCCACGTCAGGCTCTGTGATGAGCATGGAGCCTGCTTAGGATTCTCTCTCCCTCCTTCCCTCTCTCTCTCTCTCTCTCTCTCTCTCTTTTTCTTTCTCTCTCTCTCTTCCCCATCCCCTCCCCTGTTCATTTATGCTCTATCTCTCTCTTTCTAAACTAATATATATAGGGGCCCCTGGGTGGCTCCGTTGGTTAAGCGTCCGACTTCGGCTCAGGTCATGATCTCACGGTTTGTGGGTTCAAGCCCCCCGTTGGGCTCTGTGCTGACAGCTCAGAGCCTGGAGCCTGCTTCAGTTTCTGGTCTCTCTCTCTCTCTCTCTCTGCCCCTCCCCTGCTCACACTCTGTCTCTCTCTCTCTCAAAAATAAACATTAAAAAACCAAAACTAATATATATATATACAAAATATACAAAATTTTTTTTAAAAAGTAAAGAAATTTAGCACATATTGAACATCTATCATGTGCCAGGGAGTGAGCAAAGACTTTCCCACAGAATTCATAACACTCCTGCAAGGTACAGGTTACTATCCCGATAACACATAACCATCTTAACCATTTTTCAGCACATAGCTCTACGGCATTTAGTACGTTAACACTGTTGCACGACGATCCATCCAGAACCCTTTCCATCTTCCCAAACTGAAACTCTGCGTCCACTAAACACTAACTTCCATTGCCTCCGTCCCCTTCAACCGCCATTCCCTTTTCTGTCTCTGTGAATTTGACTTCTCTAGATACCTGAATCACACAGTATTTGTCTTTTTGTGACTGGCTTACTTCGCTTCGCATAGTGTCCTTAAGGTTCATCCATGTGGTAACCTGGGTCGGCATTCCCTTCTCTTAAAGGCTGAATAATATTCCATTGTACGTATATATGTTTAGTTTATACATTCATCCGTAGATGGGCTCTAGAGGGTTTAATGTTCTGTTTAATGTTTTGATGTACCATTGCACTGTTTTCCATAGTGGCTATGATATAACATTTTATATTCCCACCAACAGTACACAAAAGTTCCAATTTCTCCACATCCTTGCCAACACTTGTTATTTTCTTTCTACCTTTTTGAAAATAGCCATCCTAATGGGAGTGTGATGGTATCGCATTGTGCTTTTGATTTGCATTTCCCTAATGTCTAATAATATTGAGCATCTTTGCATGTGTTTATTGGCCACTTGTATATTTTCTTTGGAAAAATATCTGTTTGAGTCCTTCACCCATTTTTGAATCAAATTGTTTTTTGTTATTGATTTATAAGAATTCTTTATAGATTCTGGATATTAACTTCTTATCAGATATATGATTTGCAAATATCATCTCCCATTCCACTGGCTCCCTTTTCACTCCATTGATTGTATCCTTTGATGATGTTTTTAATTTTCATATAGTTCAATTTACCTATTTTTTAAATTTTGTTTCTTGTGCTTTTAATGTCAGATCAAAAAAATAGCAATCATTGTCAAATCCAATATCATGAAGTTTTCCCCTGTTTTCTTTTAAGAGTTTTACAGTTTTAGCCATTAAGTTTGTCTTTGATCCATTTTGAGTTAATTCTTGTATATGGTGTAAGGTAAGGGTCCAAATTCATTCTTTTTGCTTGTAGATATCCAGTTTTCCCAACATCATTTAATGAAATGATTGCTTTTTCCACATTGAATGGTCTTGGCACCCTTGTTGAAATTCCTTTGACCATATTTGCAGGAGTTTCTTTCTGAATGCTTTAGTCTATTGCCTTGCTCATATGTCTGACTTTCTGCCACTACCACACTGTTTTGATTACTATAGTTTTGTAGTGAGTCTTGAAATCAGGAAATGGGACTCCTCCAGCTTTGTTCTCTTTCAAGATTATTTTGTCTATTTATGGTCCTTTGAGATTCCATATTGATTTTAAAGTGAATTTTTCTATTTCTTCAAAAACTGCCATTAAGCTTTTAATAGGGATGGCATTGAATTTTCGATGGCTTTGAGTAGTACTGACATCTTAACAATAATATTAAGTCTTCCAATCCATGAATATGGGATGTCTTTTCACTTATTTGTGTCTTCTTTAATTTCTTTCAGCTCCTTTCTGTAGTTGTCAGTGTACAAGTCTTTCACTTGCTTGGTTAAGTTAATTCCTAAGTATTTTATTACTTTGTTACTATTGTACGTGGAATTGTTTTTGTAAACTCCTTTTTGGGTTATTCATTGTTAGTGCATAGAAATGCAATTGATTTTTGTGTGTTGATTTTGTATCCTGCAACTTTTCTGTATTCATTTATTCATTTAACAGTTTTGTATGTGTCCATGAGTGTGTATAATCTTTATGGCTTTCTACATATAAGATCATATCATCTGCAAACAGAGATCATTTTACTTCTTTTCTAATTTATATGCCTTTTATTTATTTTTCTTGCTTAATTGCTCTGGCTAGGACTCCCAGCACTGTTAAATAGAAGTGGTATCAGTGTACATCCTTGTCTTGTTCTTTATCTTGGAGGAAAAGCTTTCAGTCCTTCACTATTGAGTATGATGTTATCTGTGGGTTTTTCATATATGACTTTTCTTATACTGAGTTAAGGTAGTTTATTTCTATTCCTAGTGTATTGACTGCTTTTATCATGAAAGGGTGTTCGATTTTGTCAATTGTTTTTTCGGGGGGATCCATTGAGATGATCATATGCATTTTTTCCTTCTTTATTCTGTTAACGTGGTGTTTGACATTGATGAATTTTTACACGTTGGACAATCCCTGCATTCCAGGAATAAATCCTGTTTGGTAATGGTGTATGATTCTTCCAATGTGTTGTTGAATTTCATTTTTTGGTGCTTTGTTGAGAAATGATCCCAATTTTTACAGATGAAGAAATTAAACTCCAAAGATATGAGACAATTTCCCCGTGGCCACTCATCTAGTAGGCAGTTGGAGTTGAGGTTCAAACCTAAGCCTGTCTGATTCCCGATTCCATGTCATTTTCACTATGCCAGGCTGCCTCTTATTACTCCAGAGTGGGGTAGGGAAGGGAAAAGTGTGGACTAGCAAATGCCAGCTCTGTTTACAAGAAAAAGAAAAATTCAATCCTTTCTGAGCCTTAGTTTGTGCATCTATAAAATAAGGATGATGATGCCTATTTTCCAGCACTGTTTGTAATGTTTAGATAAGATAAGGAATGTAACACCCTGAAACATACTGAGCTTTTAATTAATGGCAGCATGTATGGCCCTCAGCCACCGAGATGGACTTCCCATCTCAAAGGCAACTTGTTCCCCAACTTTAGACAGAGGCTTCCTGTGTGGTTTTTTGGCCAAATTACTGATCTCTTCTCTTTTCTATAAATATTCCAGAAGGCTTAAAACCTTCAACAAGGAGGTTTTCATTTCCCTTGTTGACTCATCTACTACCTTTGACCACTGACATTTCAAATACCCTTTTCTTTTGGCTCTCCTTCATCAGACTCAACTCATGTCTTAAATTCTTTCTCTTCCTTTTCTTTTTGGTGGCAAGCTTGATGAATAGAGCACTGCTAGTGAAGATACCTAGCATTTTTAGGAGCATTTCCCCCCACATTCATCACAATAATTTCATGCAGATCATTTCTGAACCCAGCATGCAGACAGGGTGCCTGGGACTCATAATGGTGATAAGATTTTTCCAAAACACGCTAATGGGGAAAAGGAATAAGAGATGGCAAATGCAGAAATTCGACTTTCGGCTTTCGGGGCTATCCACTCTTCCACTTAATGGGAATTTGTCCATTTCCTTGGAAATGAGGACAAGGCATGAATCCTGAGAATGCCTTCACAGTCCAGCTTGGGAAGGATCTGTGTGAGGACCACAGGGGTACACAGGGGAAGGAGCTATGTGGCGGCCACAGGAATGATCGGGGAAGGAGCTGTGCGCTCACAAGTATACAGAAGGTGGAGCTGGGTGCTAACCACAGGGAGCAAGTTCAAGTATACAGAAGGTGGAGCTGGGTGCTAACCACAGGGAGCAAGTTACAACTTGATCTACAAGGGTTGCAGTGAGAAATGCTATTAAACTGCACTTTACATGCAGGAACCTATAGAGGACTGAGCTCTACGACTGAGCTCTAAGAGCTGAAGTTTACATAGTGTTTTCCACCCAAAGAGCCCAAAGCCTTCACTAAAGCTATAAATACCAGAATCCCTTCATCTTTGAAATACAGCCAATTCCAGGCCCTGCTTAAATAGCCTGAAGCCAGTACATACAATGCATGTGTGTATGGTGAAAGAGGCCTTTATGAATTTGCCGCTGCTGGAGGCCCGAGAGAAGGGTGAGCGGAATGTATTGGAATGTCTAGCAAATGACAGAGGCTGATTCTGGGGCCAAACTGTTTGGTGGGTGCTATGGGGCTGAGTTCTGATCTCTGGGACTGCAGGCTGCCTGGTTGAGCCGGCCTCTGGACTGGTCTCTACAGCACCCGTTGCCTGGCTCTTGCTCCAGAGAGAACATGGGAGGGCGCAGTGCTCTGGCCCTGTGGGAGGTTTGGGCATTCACAGCCCTAGCACTTGCCCTGGCACCCTCCCAAGCCTGGGAGTGCCCCCCACTTCCTCCCAGACTGGGCTCCGCCCCCTCCTTGTATTCAAGAATGTAGGCTACTCACATGCCCTGAGCAAGCCCCCAGGCCCAGCATTTCACCTAGCTCGCTTCCCTTCCCTAATTCATGCATTCATTCCTTAACAAATATCGCTTAGGACCTGCGCCATCTGTCAGGCTCTGTGAATAGAACTGAGTCAGACCGGCCTGATCTGTCCTCCAAACCGTACGATCCGGTCAGGGAGCAAACCACGGAAGAGTAAATAAACAGAAAGTAAAATAATTGCAGATTGTGAAACATTCTTTAAAGAAAAAAAAGGGGGGGGACCCAAACTGGGTAAATAGCAGTTTGGAGGAGGGTCTGGGGATGGTTGGAGAAGGCGGGTGTGCAGGAGCCTGCGGAGCTTGAGGGGGGGAGGAAAGAAAGGGCTTCCTTGCAGTGTCCCAGAACACAAGGAGGCGGCCGCTAAGCAAAGGGTGGGGGACAGGAGATGAAATCTGCCAGTGCTGGCTGTGTCCTCCTAAGACATGCGGCCCTAAAGGGAAGTTGAAATATACTGGAAGAGCAGAGGAAGCAACAGAAGGATTTTAAGCAGTGATAAGAGTGACACAAGGTGTGAGCATGTGAGCATGTGTGTGTTTTAATCACTGCAGCTGCCGAATAGAGAATGGATTAAGGAGGTGAGAAGGAAGTGAGAAAGAGGAGTTAGGAAAGTGTGGGAATAGTCCAGGGGAAGACAATAGTAGCCTGGACCGGAGGGGTGAGGATGGAATTAGGGGAGAGGGGCTGATAAGAGACCAACTTTACAAGTAGAGCCAACAGGACTTGGTGATGAAATGGAAGGTAGAGGAAGGTGAGGAATTCGGGGTGAGTGTTGGGTTTTTTGCTTAAGCACTTGGGTGGTTGA
Source organism: Cryptoprocta ferox (assembly GCA_028646485.1). Taxonomy (NCBI): domain Eukaryota; kingdom Metazoa; phylum Chordata; class Mammalia; order Carnivora; family Eupleridae; genus Cryptoprocta; species Cryptoprocta ferox. The sequence goes on from CM053561.1 coordinate 2,148,931, forward strand.
TGGTGTGACTTTCTAGTATATATGGAAAAGCCTCGGGATAGGAATATGTCTTAGCACAGCAGTAACTGATGTGGGAAACAAAGGCAGGAGGAAATGGCAGATGAAATTAAATTTCTGTGTAACCTACAGCCCACTGACAAATACTTGAGGCAGGCAGAGTAAAACATTTCTCCGGGAACTCCCTACTGTCTTAATGTTAATACTTTGCTAGAGGGAAAAACAACCTTAGCTTGACAATAGCTAGGCCTCCAGCATCCTGTGAGTCTTCTCTAGCAAATGAAAAGCCCTTTGAAAACTTCCCCTTGACTTTACCTCCCTCAACTCCATAATAGATAAGCAGTCTCTCTTCCTGGTCCCAGGGCAGCTCTTCCTGCCCACAGGTCTGGTCCCTGTGACACCTTTTTGCGCCAAAGACATCTTCAGGAATTCCTTCTTGGCCATCAGCTCCGAATCCCCATCACCCCAAAATCTCATCAGTAACCAGGGACAGGGCAGCTTTGAGGAGTTGGTGGGGGGATGCGATACAAGTCATTGGTGGCTCTCTGGGATGGTGTCTCTCCCACCCCACCCCCAATCCTTCCTTGCCCTCCAGCACACCTGGGCTGAGTTGCTCCACCTGGAATGTATTTCCTCTTCCTGTCCACACCTGGCAGGCTCTTCTCTCCTTCACCACCCAATCCCTGGGGGACCTGCTGGTACTTAGATATGTTGGTGTCACTTTCATTTGCTTCTTGACCCTTAGTTGTCAGCACTCAGATGGACTAAACCAATCTGAGATCTGGCAGGGCTGGATAGAGAAGGAGAGAAAGAAACCTGGGCCAGGGGAGCTAATCTTGTATAGAAAAGGCTTCCTAAAGTACATCCACCAGCAGAGTACCAAAAGTCCCAATGGGTATGGAAAAGTCCCAGCCTTGGAATTGAAGGATGTAAATCAGCCATGGAGCAAGGTCAAGGTGCAGCAAGCGTCCTGGTGGTTCTGAGTGACAGTCTTACTGAAAGGAAAACACTAGAGAGCAGCCTCAAGGACAGGGGACAGGGTCCCACCCCCAGGGAAGAGGAAAGACGGCAGGCAAGGGCTGGATGGGGAATAAAGTGCAGATATACAGATGGGTCAACCCAGCAGAGGACAGGTATGTCATCTCCTGTGTCTCCAAGGGGCACCACATCCCCAGGCCACATGACTACCAGAACTTTCCATCAGGTGTATCCAAGCTCCCATTTACTGAGTGCCCACCACTTGCTGGGGTTGTGGCAGACAGCAACAGTCAGGTCCTGCCCACAACCACCTTAGGAGCAAGCACTACCAGCAGCCTCATAATACAGATGTGGACATGGACACAGAGAATTTTCATAGTTTGCTTAAGTGCTCAAAAACTGGTAAGTAGTGGAGTCAGGAAAGGTTCTCCAGTACGTCTCATTCTAGAATCTTCACCCTTTCTATCATGGCACCCCACCTTGGCTAGCTTAGCTCGAGATGGACAGGGCTCACTATGTAGGCTAAGGTATTAGTAGTGACACTTGTAAGGGCCTTAGGGACAGTTGGGACAGGCAGCGGCAGCAGCAGCAGCAGCAGCAGCAGCAAGCAGCTGTCCTTTCAACCTGCTCCCCATTCTGGAGTCCCTGGAGTCCCTCATAGTCCCTGTCCTGTTCCTTCCTCTCTGGTCTATGTGTCAATGACCCTTGGTCCTTCAACACCTATATCCCAGATCTTTCTGCAGCTTTATAGCTTAGAAAAGATGTGCCAAGCACTTCTGAGGGATTGAGGGACAGATCCCACCTCAGAACCCTTCTTTACGAGGCATGATTCTGTTCTGCCTGGCTCCTTGGGGTTCTTTCTCCCTTCTGCAAGAGCTTTGTCTTAACATCCAGACCAGCACTTCTCAACCTTTTCCCATGAAAGTGGGCTTCAAAAATGATGACATTGGTGTAGATTGTGGGGGTAGACAGGGGAGGCTTTTCTGGCTTCCCCTGACCCCTGAGACCCTCAGCCCATTCAAGACACTCCATTGAGAAACTCTGCCACCCCTTCCCCAAGACACGTTGATGGGGGCTACTTACAGTTTTGTCTCTACCGCCTCTTCATTTATGTTCCCTTCTTTGTCTTGTTAGAAACAGAATCCCAGAATGACCCAGCTTCATTTTCTGACATTTCCACTCTCAGCTCCATGCATTGGAAACTGTGCCTGCCTTCCCTTCCCCTCTACCCCCACTCCTATCATTTCCTTTGAATCAGAGGCCCTTTGATGCTTTATTTATGTAAAATGTCTAGCATGTGTCTGGCATACCGTAGACACTCAAAATATGTTCACTCAGTCCCTCTCTATCCGATCCTAACATATGTACCAGGAAAATAACTAGATCATATGGCAACGATATATACCAGATTTTCTGGGACCGTCCCAAATTTAAATAATTTTATCCTTTTCAAAAAGGCAACATGTTAAATGTATAATTACATGAAATTTAATTTTTAAAGAAAGATTTATTCAAGTATTGTGTCAGGCAGAATTCTCTGATGGCCTCCAGGAATTCTTTTCCCCCACCCTGTGTATTTGCTCTACATAATACCCAGGATTATGTATATAATATGGATTTTACTCTCATACTCAGGTTATGTTATATGGCACAGTTGATCTTAAAATGGTGAGATTATCCACGTTGGTCTGACCTTTTTATAGGGGCCCTTTAAAGCAGGGTGTTTTCTCTGGCTGGTCACAGAGTAGGAAGTCAGATTCAACACTGCTGGCTTGAACATGTGGAGGGCCATGTGGCCAGGAGTATGGGTGGCCTCTAGTCAGGGACCAAGAGCTGACCTAGCGGACAGCCAGCAAGGAAATAGGGACCTCATGCCTATAGTTACAAGGAATGAAATTCTGTCACTAACAAGAATGAGTTTGGAAGTGGATTCTTCCAGCACTCCTTGCTGTCAGTGCAGAGTCCCACGCGAGGCTCGATCTCATGAACGATGCGATCATTACCTGAGTCGAAATCATGAGTCAGATGTTTGATTGACTGAGCCACCCAGGCACCCCAAGTTTTGATAAATTTATTCAGTCTTTTTTTTTTTACATTTATTTATTACTGAAAGACAGAGAGAGACAGAGCACGAATGGGGGAGGAGTGGAGAGAGAAAGAGACACAGAATCCAAAGCAAGCTCCAGGCTTTGAGCAAGCTGTCAACACAGAGCTCAACGCGGGGCCCAAACCCGAGATCCGCGAAATCATGACCCGAGCCGAAGTCAGTTGCTCAACCGGCTGAGCCACCCAGGCGCCCCTAAATTTATTCGGTCTTGAAACCACCATCATAATCAACATATAGAACATTTCCATCCCTCCAGAATTTCCCTATTCACTCAATTCTCTCCCTCAATCTCTAGTCCCTGAGTTACCTGTTTTCTGTTCCTATCATATTTTTGCCTTTCTAGAATGTCATATGAATGAAACATAGAATCTATAGCTTTTCGTGTCTGATTTATTTCCCTGATCACAATGCTTTTGGGATTCATCTGTTGTTGCATGCATCTGGGGATCCTTCTTTATTGCTGAGTAATATTCCATCGGATGTGTGCATCATAATTTATTCACCTGGTGGTGTCGGTTTGGATCATTTTCAGTTGTTGGCAATTATATGTAAAGCTGCTTTGAATATTTGCTTAAAAGTCTTTGTGTAGATACATATTTTTATTTCTTTTAGCAAACATATAAGTGCGGATTGCACCATATATTTGTATGTAACTTATGTGAAGCTGCCGAGCTGTTTTCCAAAGTGGTTTTTCCATTTCGTATTCTCACCAGAAATACATGAGGATTTCGGTTGTCCCAAATGCTCATTGACACTTCATATTGTCAGACTTAAATTTGAACCACTCACGTGAGTATGCAGTAGTATCTCCTCAGACTTTCATCTGTATTTCCCTAATGACTAATGTTGTTGAGCATCTTTTCCTGTGTTTACTTGCCATCTGTGTGTCTCCCCTGGTGAAGAGTCTATGTGCATTGTTGGCCCATTATTTATTGGAATGTTCTAGATACAAGTCCTCTATCATCGGCTAGATATTTTGCAAACATTTTCTCCCAGTCTGTGACTTGTCTTCTCATTTTCATAACAGTTTCATTGGAAGAACAGGAATTTTTAGTTTTGAGAAAGCCCAATTTATTAACTTTTCTAATGATTTGTGCTTTTTCTATGCCTAACTAAACATCACAAAACTTTTCTCCTAATAGGTTATTACAGTAGCTTTTATATTTTTATTATCAATTTAAAATCAGTTTATTATATAATGATGCAAGGTAACAATAAGGGTTTGTTTTCTGTGTATGAATATCCAATTGTTCCAGAAACACTTTAAAAGAGTATCCTTTCTCCATTGAATTGCCTTTGTATCTTTGTAAAAAAATCAATTGACCGCACATATGTGAGTCTCTCCTGTTCCATTTATCTATATACCTATTTTTAAGCATATTCATTCTCTTACTTACTGTACTTTTACAGTAAGCTTTTAAGTTATGTAGTGTGAATCTCTCAACTTTGTTCTTTTTTCAAAATCCTTTTGGCTATTTGAGATCGTCTGCATTTCCATATACGTTTTAGAATCAGCTTGTCAACTTTTATGAAAAAAACCTTCAGGGATTTTTACTGAGTTTGCATTGAAACTATAAACCAATTTGAGGAGAAATGATATCTTAATAATATTGAGTTCTCCAATCTGTGAACACAGTATATCCCTCTATTTATTTAGATCTTCTTTAATTTCTGTCAATAGTGCTTTATAGTTTTCAGTGTACAGGCCTTACACATATTTTTTTTTTTTTACATTTTATTTATTTTTGAGAGACAGAGAGAGACAGCGCGAGCAGGGGAGGGTCAGAGAGAGAGGGAGACACAGAATCCGAAGACGGGCTCCAGGCTCTGAGCTAGCTAGCTGTCAGCACAGAGCCCAACACGGGGCTCGAACCCACGAACCGTGAGATCATGACCTGAGCTGAAGTCAGACACTTAACCGACTGAGCCATCCAGGCACCCCGGGTCTTACACATATTTTGCTAAAATTTCCCCCAAATATTTTATTTTTTGATGCTCATATAATGGTTATTTCAGCTTTTTGATATATAGAAATACAATTGTTAACATGTAGAAATACAATTATTTTATTTTGACCTTTGCAACATTGCTAAACCCACATACCATAGCTTTTCAGTAGATGCCTTGGGATTTTCTGTCAATGATCATGTCATAAACAAATTAAAAAAAGTTTAACTATGGGGCACCTGGGTGGCTCAGTTGGTTGAGGACCCAACTCTTGATTTCGGCTCAGGTCATGATCCCAGGGTTGTGGGATTGAGTCCCGCTGAGCATGGGGCCTGATTGGGATTTTCTCTTTCTCTCTCTCTCTTTCTCTCTCTCTCTCTCTCCCTCCCCCTCTACCCTTTCCCTCTACCCCACCCCACCCCCAAAAAGTTTAACTTTTCCCTTTCTAATCTGTAGGCCTCTAATTTCATCTTCCTGGCTTATTGCATTGATGAGACCACAAGTAAAATATTGAAAAGAAGTGTTAAAGTATTCCTGGCCTTGTTCTTGAGGTTAAGGGAAAAGCATTTAGTTTTTCACTATTTAAAGTATGCTGTTAGTTCTAGATTTTCCATAGATGTTCTTTGTCAGGTTAAGGAAGTTCCTGTCGTTCTTGGCTTCCCTGGAATTTTGTATTGGGTGTAAACCTTACCTTTCTTTCTTTTTTTCATGCTATTTCTTTATTTATTCTTTATTTTATTTATTTAATTTCTTATTAATTTTTTTCTTTTTCAGTATTATTGATGGGTGATTTATAGTGATTAATTTTCTAATGTTGAAACAGACTTGCATTTGGGGAAAAGCCCTTCTTGGTCATGAAGTACTTTTTATACATATTCATTTTATGTATGGAAGGATTTGAGTTGTTAAAATTTTGTTAAGGATTTTTGCTACCATGTTCATGAAGGATATTGGTCTGTAGCTTTCTCTTCCTGTAAGATCTTTGTCTTGATTTGGCATCAAGGTAATGCTGTATGTATAGTATGAGTTGGAAAGTGTTGCCTTCTCTCATATTTTCTGGAAAAGCTTATATAAAATTGCTATTATTTCTTGATTTTTTTTAATTTATTGAGAAAGCACAAGCAGGGGAGGGGCAGAGGGAGAGGGGAAAGAATCTTAAGCAGGCTCCATGGTCAGCTTGGAGCCTGACACAGGGCTCAAACTCACGATCGTTAGATCATGACCTGAGCTGAAATCAAGAGTCAGACGCTTAACCAAATGAGCCACCCAGGTGCCCCTTATTTCTTAATTTTTTGGTAAAATGCCTTACATATTTGGTAGAATTCACCAGTGAGGCCATTGGGACCTGGAGTATTCTTTGTGAGAAGGTTTTTAACTATAAAGTCATTTTACTTACTTGATATTGGACTAATCATTATCTAGCTCTTCCTGAGTAGTTTGTGTCTTTTAAAGAAGTTATCCATTTCATTTAAGTTATAAAATTTATTGGCATAAAATTGTTCATGATAACCCCTTTTTTCTTTCACGACGAGGGATTTATAGTGATGCTGCCTCTCTTGTTCCTGATACTGGTAATTTGTTTCTTCTCTCTTTTGCAGATTAGACTTTCCAGGAGTTTATCGATTTTATTGATCTTAAAGAACCAATGTTTGGATTTTAATTTCCTCTATTTTTTTTTTTGTATCCTGTTTCACTGAGTTCTGCTCTGATGATCATTGTTTCTTATCTTCTGCTCACTTTTGTTATAATTTGCTCTACCATTTCTAGTTTCTTAGGGTGGAAGTTTAGGTTGTTGATTAAGATGTTTTTTTCTTTTCTGATACAGCCATTTGGTGCTGTAAGTTTTTCTCTAGTCACTGCTTTCTCTAAATTGCATCCTACAGCTTTGATATGTTGTATTTTTATTTCCATCCAGTTCAAAATATGAATTTCCCTTTTGATTTTTCTCTGATCCATGGGATTAGAAGTGTGTTATTTAGTTTCCAAGTGTTCAAAAATTTTCCAAAGATTGGGGCACCTGACTGGCTCAGTGGGTATTCAACTCTTGATCTCACATTTAAAATGGTTCTCTCCTCTAGATGGCCTGGAAATTCAATGAAGAAAGCAATCATATCTGTCTTCTTCACTAAGGGTTCCTGGTACATAATAGGAACACAACTATCTTCAAATGGATGATGATCTGAAATCAGAAAGTGTAGGTTAAATTTCAGTCCCACCACTTAATGGGCAAGCACACTTGAGCAGTAATGTTTTCCATCCTTTACATTTTCCTCTAAAAGTAGAGTCATCATAATCCTATTTTACAGGGATTTTGTGATGATTAAATTGGGGAATAGATGTATCATGTATGATTCTCATGCCAAACACTTAGGGGAACAAGAAATGTAACTTTTTTATTGTCTCTGTAAGTGAATTCAGTTTCTATTTCAGCCACCAGTCTGCTGGATGATGGAAATATCATCATCATCATCATCATCAATCATCATCTTATCATCATCTGCCAATTAACTTTTTCCTTAGTCATGTCCAGGCAAACACATCCCGCTTCTGTCCTCCTTGGGGTTAACTTGAGTTCTGGAGGGCTTGCCACTATGAGAGCATGTGCCTTTGAAAAGACACTAAGCATCTAGTTTCCTGTAACCATCATCTTCACACACATTGGCATTAGCTGGCATATCCGGTTTCCAGTCTGGCTTCTAGTTATACAGTTCTTGTAGATTCTAAAAGGTTGCTTTAGGCTTGCCAGTTTTCTGGGGATAGATCTGAGCCATAATAAGCCACACAAAAAATATTCTGGTACTTCTGGAACACTTGTGGGGAGTGCAGGGACCCAGCTGGGCTGCCTTGGACTCTCTGGACACAACATGTAGCTGTTTCAGCTCTCCTGCCTTCTCACCCATCTGGGCCCTCCATGAAGCTTGAGGCTTCTCCGGCCACTCTCAGAAATTAAAGTTCTGATTCCCTCTGCTCTCAGATCTCCTGATTTGCATGAAGTGTTTGTTCTCCCCATCCCTTCCTGCTGGGCCAGTATGGGGCCAGGGGTCTCCAATACCCACCTAGTGACATGCCAACACTCAATTCTCCAGCTCTTTCTGATTCTGTATCACGTTCTCTGAAGGACACTTTTGTTTGGTTGGTAATTGTTTCTTCCTGAAGCAGGAGAACCTGATTCTAACTGATCTTGCAGTCTTCTAAAAACTATTATTTATGACATAAAATATGTGTACTGAGTTACTTACTTCAAGCTCAGAACTTTTTTTGTACTCCAAACTTGAAAATTACTTTCTTTTCTCTTAAAATATTGTCTTTGCCATGAGTTCAAAACCTTATTTGGAAGTCACAAGCCAAGACTTGACTCTTTTTGCTTTCTGGTTCTACTATGACCACCATCCCTTTGAGATGGGTATGGAGTTTCAATGAAAGGATCTTGATATAAAGAGAAATCATTGAAAATAAATTATTAAAAGATATTGAGACTATTTGACTAATATATCAAAATATCATCCAGTTACATGCACATAAAAGACGTGCAAGTATGAGTTGGTCACAATTTCTTTATTTAGCATTGTTTCACTAAAAGCTTTCAAATCAATGCTGTTAAACTTTAATCAATGCATAGCATAAGCACTTAAAAGTCTTTCTTTCCTTCCTTTGTTTAAAAAAAATCCTTGTTCTCTATTTTTAGCAAGTCCATTACTTGCTGTTTTCTTTGCTCTGGCTGTGATATCTGCCTTAGATTTTAAGCTCCTCTGGAGCAGAGATTGTTTTTCCTAAATACTATACCCATTTCCTGATAGATTGGTTCTGATAGCTCTTTCATCTTTCTTTCTCAGTCACACAAGATATGTGGCTCACTTTCCCTACTATCCTCAAATACAGTTCTATATTTGAGCCCAAATAGTCTACTTTCAGTTCATTTCTTACGAATATCTATTGAGAATATAGCATATAACATGCATTGGGGGTGGGAGGCAGAAAAGTAAAAAAGTGTTAATACCTAATGTTTGTTGAACACTACATATTGTCCACTTTTCTTAATGTTTTATACATGTTACTTTACTAAGTTTTCCCAATCCTTTGAGGTATATACTGTTATTATCTCCACTTACAGCTGAGGAATCCAACTCTGAGGGATTAAGTATCTTGCCAAAATTCTACCAGCTAGATCCAGGATTCCAACCCATGTAGTCTAGCTCCAAAGTGCACACTTCTAATCTGTGTACTGCCTCAGAACCAAGAAGGTTTGTCAAATTTCTCTTAAAACTTGAGGAATCCTTAAGTAGAAATAAGTCAAATATGACTGATGGTAAGAAACTATAGTCCAGGGGCTCCCAGGTGGCTCAGTTGGTTTAGCATCCAACTTCGACTCAGGTCATGATCTCACAGTTCATGGGTTCAAGCCCCACATCTGGCTCTGTGCTGACAGCTTGGAGCCTGGAGCCCGCTTCAGATGGTATGTCTCTCTCTCTCTCTCTCTCTCTCTTTCTGCCCCTCCCCAGCTCTCTCCCTCTCTCTCTCTCCCTATCTCTCAAAAATAAATAAACATTTAAAAAATTTTTTTTAAAATAAACTACAGTCCACCTAAGTTTGTAGTGACTTCCCTGTCATAAAGTAATGCTTCTGGATGGTGAATTGGATAGTGATGTGGTTTTGAGTGGTCTTCAGTACTTTGCCATAAAGAAAATTCCCTGCCTGGTGGCCTATGTGTTTCCTCCTCTTAGTGATCTATCTTTACGGGGGAGATGGGGGAAAAAGCTATCAGAGTTTGAAAGCACTTCCACACAGTATTCCATAAGTTAATTCCCACCAATTAACCAACAGGTTTATAAGCCTTGGGGGTTGGCCCTTTGTTTTAATATGGGAGACTTTTGTACTTAGAGACACTACCATCCCATTCTAACATCCCATTGATTTCCTGTCAAAGAGAAATATTGAGTGGAGAAAATAAGGACATCATGGAGCCATGACTTCTGCTGTGGTCAGAGAGAGGAAGCATGGAGCCCAACAAAGGGAAGTCAATGTCCCATTTGAGTTGGTGGTTAGGATAAAAGCAAAGGGAGAGGTGAAACTTAAGAGACTGAAAAGGGGCAAGCTATGGGTAGAAAACAGCACCTAAGAATTTAAAAAAGCAAAAAGAAAGAAGAGTCAAAGGTATTATTCAATAAAAACACGTTGAGAGCAGAAAAATATCAACATCCAGACACAGTTGACTAAAGTATTCAACTAAACAGGGCATTACCTTAATCATTTGAAAAGCAAATAGGTCAACCCAATCTTGTCTTTCTGAACGCCTATCTTTTCTGAAAGGAAAAGAAGGATATAAAAATATCATAAAAGCAGAGGTATATTTCCTAAAGGTAGGAGTGTAGCTGGGTCTCTGAACATGCAAGTTTGTAGGACCCTCAGAAGGCCCTCCTTCTTCTCTGTCTCTGCATTTCTCCTTAATTCTTTACTGTCTGCTTCTTTTGCTTTTTCTAAGATCACAGCAGCTCATTAACTTTGGTGTTAGAGGCCCATCCCATCCAGATTCTTTCTCTGGATTCCAATTCTACATTCTAGGAAGAGAAGATTCGAAATGACTCATCCTGGTCAGATGACCACCCTTGGACTACAAAATTGTGCCTAGGTTTGGGATCCAGTTGTATTAGCATGGCAGGTGAGAAACTGCCATGTAGGCCAGAGCCCATCCTTCAGTTTCATCATCTCCCAGGCCAGTCTGCGTTGCTGTAAGGATCAGATTAGATAATATACAGGAAAGGTGCCATGCAAATGTAAAGCACTATTACAATTTTCATGGCTGAAATTTGTAACCATGGAGAAATATTTGAAGCCAAATTGCTTTTATGGTAATTGTATTAGTTTCCATGCATTATAAAGATACTCTGGGTATATAAAGAGCCCTGTAAATTAGAGTCAATTTGTTTCATCTGATATCTTATTCTAGACCTTTTGCTTGCAAAGGATGCAGTGAAAGAAGGACAGGCTTTCCAAGAGCGTGTTTCCTGATCTGCAGAGGAGAGCCTCAGCCTTAGAGGAAGTGTAGGGCAGTCATTATTTGGTACTCAAAAAGTCAAAATAGGAGGTCGTGAGGCACCGATCAAAGATGTCTGAAGGAGAAAGTGGTTGGATTTTAAGATTCCTCTATAGAATCTGTCTTCTGGAAAAGAAGCCAATTTTATACCCTGGAGAGGATGTTTTGTGTTGCTAGTGATAATTGTTCCTCATTAACTTTGCCACAAAGAAGCTTTGGTGCACTGTGCGTAGTAGTGGATGTGGCAGCTTTTTTTTCTAGTTAAATGCAAGCTACTTTAGACCGTATGGTTCCTGGATTCTAGGTTTTTATTAAATTCCTGAATCCTCCTATACTGTAAAAAATAAACCAATGAAAACTTAAAAGAAAAATATCATAAGCTTTCACTTAAAAGTTTCAGACTTTTTTTAACGTTTATTCATTTTTGAGAGACAGAGAGCGAGTGGGGGAGGGGCAGAGAGGGAGAAAGAGACACAGAATCCGAAGCAGGCTCCAGGCTCTGAGCTGTCAGCACAGAGCCCGACTCGGGGAGATCATGACCTGAGCCAAAGTCGGACGCTTAACCGACCGAGCCACCCAGGCGCCCCAAATATTTCAGAGATTCTTATCCTTGAGAATACAGCTTCTATTTTTAGTTGATAAAGTCTTAAATATCATTCTAGTTCACACCTGAAATCTGAAGGACAAAGCAGATTGACTGTTTTACTTGTAACTTGCTGTGTTAGTTGGAGTAAATTATTTAACTTATTTGTACTTTTTTGGGAGGGGAGGCAACATTATCCTGTCTCTTGAGTGTTTCTGGGACACTTTAGCATAAAAATTATCTGAAGCACAAATAAAAACTCATGGCAGAGTGTTTTTCTCCACCTTGATGATAGTGCATTGTGGAGTTTTAATTACTAATGCACTGTTCCAATGTGTCCAAATGCTTCCTTCCCTTTTAAAAGAAATAGGGCCATAGAAAGTGGAGTACTTAGGATGACAGTAGAGGGATTTATGTTCAAAACCAGGAATTAAATATGGGGCCATCTTTCTGAGATTCATAAGCAGTTTAAAATACAGATGGAGATGACCAAAGGAAAGAGAAGCAAGTAGAAATAATTAAACACTAGGAAGACCAAGAGTAAGTAAAGGATGTTAAGAGGACATTCACACTGCCAAAAATCAACAAGAGTAAAATTTAAAGGTCTTCTTAGTTTTATTCAGTGTTTCATGAGTTGGGCAGCACCCATCTAGCAGATAGAAAGGAACTCTTTGGAGCTGTACAAAAATGAAAGACTTTTATAGGCAGAAGCGAGCAGGAACAAGGAAGTCATGCTAGACGAAAAAGTGGGTTGGTTATTACCCGAAAGTGACTTTCCTCTAGGGGATGACAAGGGTCTTATTAGGCAGATTACTTTACGAGTGCTGATCAGGTTGATGGTTTCAGATTCTATTTCTAGGAGAACTGAAACTGTAATTAAGTCTCAGTTTGGTGATGTGGGGCTTAGCATCAGTGACTCCATTTTGAGCCTGTTGTCTTTAACAGCACATGCACATGTACACACACACACACACACACACACTAAAGAACAAAAAGAAAATAATCTATGTGAACCTGAGACTTAAAAGGAGAAAATTTCCATGTGAATTGTTGATACCTGCTACAGAAAAAAATGGTTTCCACCACAGTTATGCTTTCCAGGGACGGTTAGAGGGATGGATAATCCTTTTTTTTTTTTTAATGTAATTTATTGTCAAGTTAGCTAACCTGCAGTGTATATAGTGTGCTCTTGGTTTCAGGAGTAGATTCTTATAATTCATCACTTACATACAACACCCCATGCTCATACCATCAAGTGCCTTCCTCAATGCTCATCACCCATTTCCCCTCTACCCCATCCCCCAATCAACCCTCAGTTTGTTCTCTGTATTTAAGAGTCTCTTATGGTTTGCTTCCCTCTCTGTTTGAAACTATTTTTTCCTCTTCCCTTCCCCCATGGTCTTCTGTTAAGTTTTTCAAATTCCACATATGAGTGAAAACATAGGACATCTGTCTTTCTCTGACTGACTTATTTCACTTAGCATAATATAGGGATGGATAATCTTGAACACACAGCCAATTGGTTGGTCCACGAAGATGGAGCCAGGCAATGGTGGAAAAAACACAACATAGGGAACAAGACAGACACGATCCCATCCTTGAGGAGCTTCTTGTCTGGAGGAGAGAGATACATAAACAAAATGGCAGACGATGATAGTGCTACAGAGGAATAATACAGGGTGCCTCCAAGAACATATGAGAGGCACACCTAACCTGGAGGGTAGGGGTAGCCTAGACAGGCAGAGAGAATTGCATGCTCAATGCATGTTCAACAGTGCTGAGTGAGAACAGAAAACATGGCTTGTCTGCATATTCCTGAGCTCCCCTCTACTAACCACCAGTTACTCAAAACTCAGAGGGAAGTTGACAACTGTGGCTTAAAGGAAAATGCTTGAACTTGAAGTCAGACCAGTTCTAGGTCCATCATCATAAGTTGCAAGACCTTGTGTTTCCTCACTTCAGTTTCCTTGCTTGTAAGTGGAATTAATAACATATTTCCATGACTCAGTGATTATAAGATGCACATTAATTTAATAAGAGATTTTCAAGGTAAGGGTAATGAGAAGGAGAAATATCTGTCAATTGTAGGATACTTCCTGATTTTAGCAACATCAAAATGTAAAAATATGTACATCATAGAGGCACCTGGGTGGCTCAGTCAGTTAAGCATCCAACTTTGGCTCAGGTTATGATCCTATGGTTTGTGACTTTGAGCCCACATTGGGCTTTCTGCTGTCAGCGCAAAGCCTGCTTCAGATCCTCTGTCTCCCTCTCTCTCTGTCCCTCCACCCACTCTGAAAAAGAAATTAATATTTAAAAACATTTTTTTAATTCACACTTAAAAAAATATGTACATCATAAAGTTGAGGAAATGTGGTGACCTGTACTTTCCAAGGTTGTTTGTGAAGATTAAATGAGATTATATGTGAGAATATACTTTCACATTGTGCTGTGGAGTATGTGTCCCCCCCAAATTCATATATTGAAATCCTAACCCCCAATGTGATGGTATCAAAAGGCGGGATCTTTGAGAGGTAATTTGGTGGTGAGGGTGGAGCCCTCCTGAGTGGGATTAATACTCTTTTAAGAAAAGAGGTGAAGTGCCTGGGTGGCTCAGTCGGTTGAGCCTCTGACTTTGGCTCTGGTCATGATCTCACAGTCTGTGAGTTGGAGCCCTGCATCAGGCTCTGTGCTGATAACTCAGAGCCTAGACCCTGGTTCAGATTCTGTGTCTCCCTGTCTCTCTCTGCCCCTCCCCTACTCACACTCTGTCTCTCTCTCTCTCTCTCTCTCTCTCTCTCTCTCAAAAATAAAAGAAAAATTAAAACATAAAAAAATAAGAAAAGAAATGATAGCGTGCTCTCCCCACTTACATGTAAGGACACAAGGAGAGAAGCTTGCAGTCTGCAAATGAACACGGGTGCCCCCACCAGATACCAAATCTGCCAGTGCCTTGATCTTAGATCTCCCAGCCCTACTTGCCTCACCCTCTACATGGTCCAGCCTTTTTTTTTTTTTAAGTTTATTTATTTTGAGAGACACAGAGACAGCACGAGCGGGGAAGGGGCAGAGAGAGAAAGGGAGAGAGAGAGAATCCCAAGCAGGCTCCAAGCTGCCAGCTGTGGAGCCCTACGTGGGGCTCGAACTCACGAACCATGAGATCATGACCTGAGCTGAAAACAAGAGTTGGTCGCCCAACCAACAGAGCCACCCAGGTGCCCCAGTGGTCCAGCCTTTAATAATATACTAGTGGCTTGAAAAAATGGATAGGGCATTCAATCCTGGGATCAAATTTCTTCATGGGTCATTTTTATGAAATGGGATATATTGTTATTAATAACTAAGTATACAGAGCCTTTGAGAATCAAAAGGAAATTCAAAGTTTAATGAATTCTATCCTTAAATTTATAATAGAAATAGACTGAGGATCAGAGATACTAAAGACTTTTCTACACACCTACGGCACATGGCTGAAAGAGGACTTTTGATAGATAATGTTGGCAATTACTAGGAATTATGGTTCTATACAGTGAAGTACTGGAACTGGCTGTGTAATGTCAGCTCACATGAAGCAGCTGTAAAATACCAATGTCTCACGTGAGCAAAGCCTTAGCAACGTGCCGTACAAGGCTAAGCTGATTTAGGTCATGGAATTGAGGTGGTGGGGATGGAAGGCATGTGAGAAACACATAGGTGTACAATCCTGACGTATCACATGCGGTTCCTCCCCAAGAGAAACAAAGTCATGCTCAACCTGAGTGACAGAGTTATTGACACTGCAGGTCCTCTGTACCGGGTAAGATTTACATACCCCTCCAGGAGCCATCCTCATGCCCCCAACCCGTTTACCTTGATCTGAAAATAACAAGGTCTCAGGTGTATGACTGCTTGGGGTGGGGGGAGGAGGGGCTGTTCACAACAGAACCGTAAGAGGTTATTACTTCCTTTGTAGTCACCAGGAAGCGAGGCTGGGCTGGACTGAGCCATGACAATGCTAAAATCACAAGAAATGCATCTTCAAGTGCATCCCATGACAGACCTACCTATGTCCATGCCAAGCATCCATGACCCGATACTGTAGCAACTTTCTTGAAGGCTTATCAAAGCGTTGCAGGCAGGATCCAGCTCATTACGGCTTTATCTCTAGAAGGCAGATTAGGACAGGCTTGTCACCGTCTCCCGCCTGGGGAGACTGATACCTGGTGAAATAATCGTTCTAAGCTCCCTGTTGCTGAAGGGAAGTCAAGTCAGGTCTCTTCTGTCGTGCTCTCTCTGGCACTAGGTTGGACTGCTCTTCGACCTTAAGACAAACTGGAAACAGGCTGCTCAATAGTGGACAAAACGGAACTGAAGAGTCACAGCATTTTGAAGCAGAAGCAGGCTTGGCAATTTGTACCTACGATGACTTCATTTAGCTCGAATATGTAATCTGACCCATTTGACAGATGTGGGATCCGAGACTGGGAAAGCTTAAGCAAGCTGCTCAGGGTGGGGCGGCTGCTCAGTAAAGGAGCCAACAACCCCAAAGTTCTGGGCCCGGGCCACCCGGCCTACTGTGGGGAAGGCATGGCCACCCCTCTCCCACGGCGGTCTCCCCGAGAGTAATCCCTGTCCCTTAGGCCCTTAGGCACCTAGCGGGAGCCCGGGCTGCAGCCTTTTCCGGCTGTGACCCGGCAGCCAGCGCAGCCCCCTCAGCCTGCGACGGGCAGGCGCTGCGGCTCCACGCGTCGCTCTTGTCTTTGTTTGGAGCGCCGGAGAATCTGAGACCGGGGGAGGCGTGACTTCGCTATTCATATCGTTTTCAAACGAACGATTTCCGAATTTGTGTCGGTTTCAAGCCTGCGGACACCTCCGTTAGCCAGAGCCCTGCCTTCTGCCTGTCCCCACCCACCAAGCCCTCGGCCTCCCCCCACCTCCTCCCCTCGGCGGCTGAGCGAGAACAGCGGAGCAGAGGGAAGCGCCAGGGCCGCGGGTGGGAGGCTGCTCCAGGAGCTCGTGGCTGGCGTGGAGATTTCCCCATTCATAAAACTGCCACCCCTGCTCGCTGACTTCCAGCCGCCCCGCCCCGCCCCACCCGCAGCACCGCAGCGCTGGGTCCAAGGGCCACGGGGCTAAAGGGGCTCGTTCTCGCGCTTCGCCAAGAAGTCCCGTTTTACGAATCCCATCTTGTGTCCTCATTCAGTCTGTATAGACGACCGACATCCACCGCCGATGAGCACTCCCGGTGGAAACCAAGAGAGAAAACGGCGGGGCTTCAACGCATAAATAAACCTCACTCGCCCTTTGACTTCAGGCTGGCCGACATTTTGCGGCTTGCATTTTTTTGCTCCATCATAGATTTTGGAAGCGCCTGTCAAACTGTGCCACCCATTCATTTGTAAACAACTGGCTTTTTAGGTCCCTATCTACCCTTTTGCGGTGGCGGGCGGGAGCGCGGTAGTGGGCACGAGAGACGAGGGCAGGGGCGGGGCGGGGCGGGCAGAGCGTTGTCCTGATTCAAGACGCAATCTCCATCCAGATAATAGATTGTTATTAACAACGATCCTCTCCGCGAAACGCTTAAAATTGCCCCTTGACTTCCCTAGCAGCAAAAGGC
This sequence comes from Cryptoprocta ferox, assembly GCA_028646485.1. Taxonomy (NCBI): domain Eukaryota; kingdom Metazoa; phylum Chordata; class Mammalia; order Carnivora; family Eupleridae; genus Cryptoprocta; species Cryptoprocta ferox. The sequence continues at coordinate 2,166,170 of CM053561.1, forward strand.
GAGCCCTTATTCGCGGAGCCGACGCCTCCGCGGCTCCCCCCGCCCCCCACTACTCCTGCTCGGGAAATTACAACTCCTCGGCGCGCCGCGCGGGGAAGAGGCGGCGGCGGCGGCGGCGGCGGGAGGGAGGCGGGGAGGGGATTCCCGAGCCAGCCGGGCGCTCGCCCTCCGCCCGCCGGCCGCCGCGTCGCGCGGCCAAGGTCAGAGGCGCCGCCGCCGCCGCCGCCGCCGCCGCCAGCCGGAGCAGCGGGTCAGTCCTTGCCGCGGGCGGGGAAAAGCTCCCGGGCGCACTGGGTTCGCACCAGCAGCCGCCGGGGAGGCGGGCGAGCGAAGGCGTCCGAGCCTGCGGGCCCCGCCGAGACCGTCGCGGGCGCAGCCACCCCTCCGTCCGCGCGCCGGGGCCGCGGCCGCGCTCCGGGCTCGGGGCGCTGTCCGTCGCCTCGTGGTGCTGAACCGGCCGCGCGGCCGCACGGCCTGCTCCCCCGCCTTCTCCCGCACTGACCGCGCCGATTCGGGCCGGACGGGGGCAAAAGGGAGCCGCCTGGGCGGCTGCCCGCTGGAGGCGAGGGGCCGACACAGGGCAGCTGGGAAACGGCGGCGGGGCCGCGGGTCCTGATGTGCATCGGAGACGCGCGCTGCAGCCGGCGGCGGCGCTAGTGCTGATTCATCACCTAGAGCGCCTCGCAGGCCCTCGAGAGGGCAGCGGACTGACTCTGGACCCTGGCCGCAGGTTGAAGCCGCCGGCGCAGGAGCCTCACGGGCAGGAGGTGAGGACCCCTCCCCTTCTCTTGCCCCCAGCCGTCCGAGGGCGGTGGCCCCAGGACAGAGACAGGGGCGTGCCCCCAGGCTGGGAAGCGGTCGTGCCGGTGTAATGCCCTCTCCTGCGGTCTCTCCGGTGCCAGCCACGCTTGGTCCCCTCCTCCGCGGGGCTCTGGAGCTCGGGCCGTTCCACCTCCCGCGCTGAGCCGCCCGGTCTGCCCGCGCCGCCATGGAGGAGGAGCTGAAGTGCCCCGTGTGCGGCTCCCTGTTTCGGGAGCCCATCATCTTGCCCTGCTCCCACAACGTCTGTCTTCCCTGCGCTCGCACCATCGCCGTGCAGACCCCGGACGGCGAGCCGCACCTGCCGCAGCCGCTCCTGCACTCGCGGGGCGCGGCGCCCGCTCTGGACCACGACGCGGCGGCCGGCCCGGCCTGCGGCGGCGGGGGCGGGGGCGCGGCCGGCGGCCCGGGCGGCGGTGCGGGCGGGGGCGGGGACCACGCGGACAAGCTGAGCTTGCACAGCGAGACGGACAGCGGTTATGGCTCCTACACCCCGAGCCTCAAGTCCCCCAACGGGGTTCGCGTGCTACCCACGGTGCCGGCGCCGCCGGGCTCCTCGGCCGCCGCGGCCCGCGGTGCCGCCTGCTCGTCGCTGTCCTCGTCCTCCTCCAGCTCCATCACGTGCCCGCAGTGCCACCGCAGCGCTTCCCTGGACCACCGAGGCCTGCGCGGCTTCCAGCGCAACCGGCTGCTCGAGGCCATAGTGCAGCGGCACCAGCAGGGCCGCGGGGGCGCGCACGGGGCGTCCGCAGCCGCTGCAGTGGCCGTCTGCCAGTTGTGCGACCGCACGCCGCCGGAGCCGGCCGCCACGCTGTGCGAGCAGTGCGATGTCCTCTACTGCGCCGCTTGCCAGCTCAAATGCCATCCATCCCGGGGACCCTTCGCTAAGCATCGCCTGGTGCAGCCGCCGCCGCCCCCCGCGCCCGCGGAGGCAGCCTCAGCGTCCCCAGGCGCGGCCCAGGGCGCCCCCAGCGGAGGAGGCGGCTGCAAGAGTCCGGGGGGCGCGGGGGCCGGAGCCGCGGGGGGCAGCACCGCCCGCAAGTTCCCTACGTGCCCCGAACACGAAATGGAGAACTACAGCATGTACTGCGTGAGCTGCCGAACCCCCGTGTGCTACCTGTGCCTGGAGGAGGGCCGTCACGGCAAGCACGAGGTGAAGCCGCTGGGAGCCATGTGGAAACAGCACAAGGTGAGCGCAGGGTGGCCTGGGCATGGAGCACGCGCGCAAAGAGGGTGCGGGCGGAAGGCTCCTGGCCTCTTCCCTGGAGAGCTGGCAGAAGGCAGGGCTTACTTCGTTCGTTCATTCATTCCCTCATCTGTCATTTGACAAACACTTAAATGAATTCAGGTACTCAGAACTGGGTGTTAGGAATGGGCAAGGCCGGTGCCCGCCCTTCCCCCCGCCCCGCCCCAGATTGTATTATTCCACACAAAGGGCACCCGTAACGCAGAAACAGGGCTTTTCGTTACCAAGACAAGAAGTGTAGGTTCACATTCAGATTTCACAAGCTGTTAAATTTTCACAGCCTTGAAGGCTAGAACTAATCCTAGGTGTTGCCACCTAAATCTTTAGACTTAGTGAAGAGTGGAAACCAACATGAATTGAGATTTTTTTAAATTAATCTTTTTAAAAAATTAATTTATTTTGACAGAGAGAAAGAGGGTGTGAGTGGGGGAAGGTCAGAGAGAGAGAACCCCAAGCAGGCTCTGCACTGTGAGTACAGAGCCCAACATGGGGCTCAAACCCACAAACCGTGAGATCATGACCTGAGCTGAAATCAAGAGTCGGATGCTTAACCAACTGAGCCACCCAGGTGCTCCGAGATGAGTGTGCAGTCTTAAAAGAGATTAAGACTCTTGCCAGGAAAAGTGAGTTAGCTAATGAGCTGTGGTTTCCAGAACCTCTTGGTTTTGCAGAAGAAATCATTAGTCACCCTTCACTTGATGTCCACAGCACTTTTATAACATTTCTAACCTCAATCAATAATGCAAAGTTATGAGAAAATATGGAGAGCACACGTGATGCCTGCTCAACAGAGTGGGCAAGTGATCTCTGGAAAGCACAGCTATGCAGAATCTGGCGTGTCCGTGTTGCATGTAATGTCACAGCTTCGGGAAATCGCAGCCTCACAAATCCAGAAGGAGTGATGTGAGATACTTTGGTGAAACCCCATTTTCCAGAATGAATAGAAGTTCTCCTGTTCTCTTTCAGCAGGTACTGTTTTTCTAAAGAAAGGAAAATGATTGAGTGCTTACTGTGAGCAGCTCACTGAAGGGCATGGGATCAAGCCCGGGTGGAGCGTTTGGTCTTGCTTTGTGGTCAGGCATGTACACCTCCACTGTGAGGGTGGCTACTTTTTTTTTTTTTTTAGTTTATTTATTTATTTTGATGGGAGGGGCAGAGGGAAAAGGAGAGAGAGAATCTCAACAGGCTCCACACTGTCAGCCCAGAGCCCACCGCAGGGCTGGATCCCACATCCGTCCCCGAGATCATGACCTGCGCTGATATCAAGAGGTGGGCACTCTGGGCGCCTGGGTGGCTCAGTCGGTTGAGCGTCCGGCTTTGGCTCAGGTCATGATCTCACGGTTCGTGGGTTCGAGCCCCGCATTGGGCTCTGTGCTGACAGCTAGCTCAGAGCCTGGAGCCTGGAGCCTGCTTCGGAGTCTGTGTCTCCCTCTCTCTCTGACCCTCCCCTGCTTGTGCTGTCTCTCTCTGTCTCTCAAAAATAAATTAAAAAAACATAAAAAAATAAAAAAATAAAATAAAGAGTTGGGCACTCAACCGACTGAGCCACGCAGGTGCCCTGGTAGCTACCTTTGAAAGAGAAACCAGAACCGTCAATTTCACAGTCCCACTGGGGCAGTTTAAGTTCTTCAGTGAAACTTAAAAGTCTCTGTTTTGTTATCATCCAAAAATCCCAGCAGCCATAACAAAGGCTTGTTGCACTTCCAGAACTAGATTCGGGACAGAAACATTTCCCTCACACTCCTGTGACTGCAGAAGCCTTCAGTTAAGCCCTGCTCTAGTTCCTCCCAAGCGTGACCGGAGCTTGCCATCTAATTAGTGATTCTTTAGCAAAGAGAAATGTAAGTGGCACTGAAATCTATTTTAAAACAAGATTGATTATCACCTTTTGAAAACAGTGTAAAAACTTTAGGTTAGAGTTCAACACATTTTTATGTATTGAAGTACACTTGACATGCAATATTCTATTAGCTTCTCGTGTGCAAGATAGTGATTGGACATTTATATACATTGTGAAAACTGACCACCATAATACGTCTAATTTCCACCTGTCTCCATATAAACAATACAATATTATTGACTGTATTCCCCATGCTGTACATTACATCCCCACGACCTGGTTATTGTATAACTGAAAGTTTGTGTCTCTTGATCCCCTTCACCCATTCACCCCACCCCCCTTCTGAACCCCTTTCCCTCTGGCAACCACCAAACTGTTCTCTATATCTATCAGTCTGGGTTTTGTTTTGTCTATTTGTCTATTTGTTTTGTCTATTTGTCTATTTGGTTTTTTTTAGATCCCTCTTATAAGTATTTGTCTTCTCTGACTTATTTCACTTAGCACAATACCCTCAAGGTCCATCCATGTTGTCACAGGTGTCAAGATATCATTCTTTCTTATGGTTCAGTAATAAGAGGGAGAGGGGGAGAGAGAGAGAGAGAAATGTCATCTATCGATGGACATTTAGGTTGTTTCCGTATTTTGGCTATTGTAGCACATTTTTAGATGATTCTTCTGGAAAAGGATTAATCTTTTCAAGGAACTTTTCACAGTGTGTTGTGAAAGATAAGACAAGGGAAGGGAAGCTTTCTAGGAGAGATTTTGTCTTTCTGTGTATTGAATATGGAATTCTAATTTTCCTGAAGCCAGGGGGAATGGATTGTTGAAACCTGTGTCTCTTCCCTAGAGTGACATGTCACAGAATGTCAGCCAGTCTATCTATAACTCCTACTGGGTTCAAATGGTCAACCATGAAATAGAATCGGTAGAAGCTGATTCCTGAACTGAGGAATTTGCTTTTATTTGTTTTAATAAAATTTGCTTGCAAATAAAATGCTAGATAAACCCTTCTTTAGAAGTCTTTGAAGAACCCCGGAAAATAAGAGAGTATTAAAACAAAATCTCGTTGCTACCCCAGGATTACTGTTCCTAATGAGTCAGTACTTCACAAGAGCAAAGGAGGAGATGATGAGGCCTAGAAATTTCAGGGAAAACAAGACGTCAGGTTACTGTCATGTCTTGAGGTTCTGCCAAAGGGCACTTGACTTCTCAGCACCCTGTTCCTACTTGATTATAGTTTTATAAAAGGGATAAGGAAAGGCTTTTAGCTTTAAAGCCTCAGAGGGAAAGGCTTCCTCCATGAGAAGAAATAACATATACATAACAAAGGCAGAACATGAAATCATAGCTGAACTATGATCATTAGTACACTTATTTGAATCTGCAGAACTTTATAACACAGGTGATAAATACTCATTAAGAATTAGAATTACAAATGTAGAAATATAAACCCCCAAATTCCAATTTGGAGAGAAAAAGATTTTTCTAATGTTTTGGGTTTTTCTTGTAGAATTCTATCATACATTTATTTTGTGTCTTATGCTTTAATCATACAACATAAATATCTTTTCTGTCAATTAATGTACATCATTTTTGATACTGCATGCCATTTCTTCATAAGGATTTAGTATTTTACTTGATCAACACCTTTGTGCTGGACTTTAGGTTGTTTTCCATCTTGTGCTGTTATAAACATCTTTCTAGTTAAATCCATGCCTATGCTCTTAATTATTTCCTTACATTAAATTTCTAAACATGGAGCTACTATGTGAAAACAGACCTGGCTTTAAGATATTTGATTAATGTTATCAAATTGCCTTTCATAAAGTTTATACTTATTTTATCCCAAGAGAAAAATGATATAAATAATTAAAAAATCATGTAGAGAGGGACCATGGCAGGGCGGGAATAAGGTAGATTATCTTGTTTCTAGTAATTACTGCTTGCTGTTTTCATCACATTATTGTTAGAATCCTTTTTAAAAAGAAGATGGCAAGTACAGTAAAGTCTTGGATTGCGAGTAACTTGTTCTGCACGTGTTCCAAAGACAAGCATACATTTTTCATGAATTTTAACTTGACAAAAGAGTGACGTCTTGCAATATGAGTGGTACATGATGCCAAATGTCACACGATCACAACTGAGCCGATGGCTCTTGAAATTCGCATGGATATATGAGTGCTTTGGATTACAAGCATGTTTACAGAACAAATTGTGCTTGCAAACCAAGGTTTTACTGTATGTAGATTTTTATATTTTTAACTACTAGTTGGGGATTTGCCTTCTCTCAAAAGTTGGTTTGATCTGCGTGGCTATTGTCCTAATAGCCCTCTTGATTTTGAAGGCCTATGAAAAGACCCAAGATTTGAGGGCCCACCTACTGCACTTTAGGGCGGGGTTGGGTGGGGAGAAAAAGAGTTCAGTAGAGAGAAGTGCTTGGAAAAATCCTTTGGGGAGCTCTGAGTTCAAGAACTCTATAGCTGATTACTGCACAAGAGCTGAGCTGCCGGTTCAAAGCCAAGTGCTATTGAATGGAAATGCATCAGGGTCCTCAGAGCATGTGGCATGGAAATATGTGCAATCTGAGTGAACGTCTAGATTTTTTAAAACATTTTTTAATGTTTACTTATTTTTGAGAGAGAGAGAGAGAGAGAGAGAGAGAGAGAGAACGAGTGGGGGAAGGGCAGAGAGAGAGGGAGACACAGAATCTCAAGCGAGCTCCAGGCTTTGAGCTGTCAGTACAGAGCCCGTCATCCCGGAGCTCAAACTCAAAAACCCTGAGATCATGACCTGAGCCAAAGTCAGACGCTTAAGCGACTGAGCCACCCAGGCGTCCCAGAAAGTCTGGAATTTTGAGAAGTTGAATCTTTTACCAACTCTAAAGTTATGAGAAATGAAGTAGTAGGCTGGCTTCTATACCATCTGCCCCAGGCTGGCTAAGAACCAATGGCTAATCTGTTTAGACTTCTGGAAACATGAGTTCACTCTGATAACTAGAGGCTACCACATCCTCTCAAACCACCCTCTGTGTTCACATCACCACTGTCTTCAAAGCCACCTGGGCTATAGCCCTGCCTTATTCTTGGATTTAATTCCAAGCAGGTTGGCAATTTCAGAACAATTATTCGAAGGAACCCTTATGTTAACAACCTTTGAAACACATACTTTCTTCATCACTCCACACATTTGGAAAACAAAAGTGGGTTTCAGAGAAGAAGGCACAAATCCATAAACTTGAACTGCTTTCTTAGAAGGCTGTTTATAGAGATAGATGTGTTTAGAATTTAGGAAGACCTTAAAGAATGTGAAAGGACATTACTAGTGATAAGTAGATTTCATACTGTATGCTATGGTGGTCATTCCATGGCTGAGGTATTGTATATTTAGCCTGCACGGGGAGGTATGGATGGATATTGATGGTGGCTGGACATTCATGGTGATGGGACTTTAGCTGTGGAGGTCAACAACGTGGACTATTCCAGAAAAGAGCTTATCTCTTCGTCTTCTCCCTAGACTAGGCAGTCTAGGGAGAGGGTTGACAAACTGTAGCCCACCATCTGTTTTTGTAAATAAAGTTTTACTGGAACTGAGCCATACTTATTTGTTTACATATTGCCTATGGCTGCATTTGGCTACGGTTGCTATTTGGAAGAGTTGAGTAGCTCCAACAGAGATCTGTGGCTTGCAGAGCCAAAAATATTTACCATCTGGTCCTTTGTAGAAAAAAAATGTGCTGACCTCCAGACAAGGACTTGCGACCACAGTGTGGTCTGCTGAGCAGCAGCAAAAGCAGGACCCAGGAGTTTGTTGGAAATGCCACAGTCCTAATAACTCCGGATTTGAATGTTAACAACATCCCGCATTGATTTGTCTGTACTTCAAAGTTTGAAGAACTGTGATGGGAATGCTTTGTGGGCTCCAGGGCACTGGACCCATCATTCTAACTGTGCAAGTCATTTGAGAAGTGGGGTGCCCCTCAAGCCTGAAGCTGATACTCAGTAAGTGAACTCTAGGGAGTCGAAGCAGATTGAATCAGAGAGTCTTACTTAATTAGTCTGGCACCAAACAGAATCTGTAGGTTCAGCAAATTCTGGGTGCTGGGAGACTATACAGTGTTCAAAGACCACCTGGCCTAAAAGAGCAGGAATCTCTGAGGGGTGGAGGTGTGTGCAGAGGTGTCTGAGCCTTCCTGGGCTCAAGCATAGGTATCACAGGAGAAGGCAACGCTGGACAAATGCTCTTTGCTGCTTCCCTGGGACTGAACAGAAATGGATTTACTGTTTGTATCTCTGGATTTCCTTCTGGTTTGTGATTTCTTTGTTCTGTAAAGAAGCAAAGAGAGTCTTCATCCATTCTTTAGCCAGTTTTGAAGGGCCTGCCCAGGGAATGGTGGAGGTTGGAAGTACTAAAACCATGGAACCTAAGAGGCAAGGGAGAATCCAGGCAGACATGGGAGTGGGGGGGGGGGGTATGAATTCACCCTTCCCTGCTTGGAATTTCCTCTTGTAAAGCAAGAGCTGTGCAGGATTTTAAGTTTTTCATTCCTAGAATAGACTGTTTCAGGCAGACGTAAATTCCGGCCTCCTCATTTTGCAGATGAGGAATGTGAGACCCAGGGGCTTGCTATGGTTGCACAGCAAGTTGTGAAATGATTTTGTAAAAAGGTGATCCTTTAAGTTTCTTCATTGTACCTTTTTATTAACTACAAAAATGTAACAGAATGCTGTGTATGTATCCGAACAAAAACAGATGTGTATGGCATCACCAAAGAGTAATTATGAATGGAAGAAATATTCTAAAAAGTAGGGACAGAGATTTGGGACACGGCCCCTCTTTCATTCAACTGTAATGGGGCAGCAGAAAATGGAAATAAAAGGATGTGGAGGAGACAAAGCATCCTGTTTAGAATAAATAGGATAAAAGAGTTTGAGGGCTGGAGGGAATGTAATAGATCACGTAACACCACGTCTTTGTTTTCCAGGTGGGGGTTAAGTGGTTTGGAGGAGAGAGTAGGGAATGGTGTGCAAAAGGGACAGAGATGGGTGAGGTGGGGCTAGTGAGCTCAAGAGTGTGGAAGAGGTCTACATAACAGACATAGCAGGGTGGAATACTGGCATCTGCCAGAAGACTGGGCCTTGGTCACCTGTCATTTGAAAAATCTGTTCAGGGGCGCCTAGGTGGCTCAATCGGTAAAGTGTCTGGCTTCAGCTCAGGTCATGATCTCACGGTTCGTAGGTTCGAGCCCCACGTCGGGCTCTGTGCTGACAGCTAGCTCAGAGCCTGGAGCCTGCTTCAGATTCTGTATCTCTCTCTCTCTCTGACCCTCCCCTGCTCTCACTGTCTCTCTCTGTCTCTCAAAAAATAAATAATAAAAAAAGTATGAAAAATCTGTTCAGATAAGACATTGTTTTTGTTTGTTTGTTTAAAGATATATATATATATATATATATATATATATATATATATATAATTCTTTTTAGAGAGTGAGTGCAAGCAGGGGAAGTTCAGAGGCGGAGAGAGAGAGGGAGGGAGGGAGAGAGAGAGAGACACAGAGAGAATCTTAAGCAGGCTTCATGCTCAGTGCAGAGCCCTACTTGGGACTTGACCCCACAACCCTGGAATCATGACCTGAGTGGAAATGAAGAGTCAAATGTTCAACCAACTGAGCCATTTGGGCACCCCAGACAGTACACAGTTGTTGGTTTTTTTATGTTTGTTTATTTATTGAGAGAGAGAGAGAGAGAGAATGAGAGAGAGAGAATGAGAGAGGCAGAGAATCCCAAGCAGGCTCTGTGCTGACAGCACAGAGCCCAACAGGGGGCTCAATCCCATGAAGAGTGAAATCATGAAACCGAGAGTCAGATGCTTAACTGACTGAGCCACCCAGGCACCCACAGACAGTACATAGTTTTTAAAAACGAGGTCAAGGCTGTGTTAAGAAATGTAAGCAAATATTGCCCAATCTCTTAATTCTTGTGAATTGTTTGATTCTGGGTGGTAGTAGTAAAGGCAGGAAACCAATAAAGTATGAATAATCAGAAATGAGAGGCCTCTTAAAATGAAAACTGTGGCTTATCATCACTCAATGAATTATGTGTTGCCATACGGTTGGCTTTACCTATCAGCTGAGTGGTATACCCACATAACTAAAAGTGATCTCTAGTACTTAACTATGGATAACTAAAAGCTGGTGGTACCTCTTGATCATTAAGCCTTTTTCTGAGTTTATGCCTCTAATGAGTATTTCTTCTTCAATTCAACTAATTGCTTATTCAATCAAAAAGTAGATCATGAATGCCTAAATCATACTAGGCACCATTGTAAACACCAAGGCCACAGAAGGATGTGTTCTCTTCCCACAAAGAGCAAAAATGTGGTCCCAAGAGAAAGAAGATCAACAAGTGCACAAATACATAAATTTCTAATATTGGATGATTTCTTAGTGGATATCAGAAATTGTCCAATATCCACTAAGATGGAAGTAAAATAATGTGGTAAAAAAGACTTGGTGGACTTCTTTGGGGGGAAGATTGAAAAAGCAAGACATGAAAACTGCATGAGACATGGCCAGCCCTGCCCAGTTCTGAATGCAGCATGTGTCATAGGGAAAACCAGAATCTAGAACCAGAAGTGGAAGATGCCCAGTGTGTTTGTAGGACAGAAATGGGCCCCTGTGTTTGGAGCATAATAAGAAAGATGAATAAGTGGCAGAAGCAGAGAGATAGGCAGGGTGTGGAGGACACAAGGCCTGGCAAGCCATAGGGAACAGGTTGGATTTTATGGTAAATGAATGCAGTGGGAGACTGCTGGAGACCTTTAAGCTTGGGAGTGATGTTTATTTTTTTAAATATCATTTTGACTGCTGCTTGCAAAATGCATAGTAGTGGGACAAGAATAGAGGCAGGAAGACAAATTGGAGGCTATTACAGTAGTTTGGGCTGTAAAGATGGGGACTTGAATTAGGAGAGAGGCAGCAGTGATGGAGAGTTTACATGTTCATACCCTGCTTGGGATTCTCTGAGTTTCTTGGATTTGTAGTTTGATGTCTTTTATTGTTTTGGAAAAACTCTCTTATATTGTCTCTTTAGATAATTCTTTTGCTGTGTTCTCTTTCTCTCTTGTCCTTTTGAAATTCCAATAACATATATGTTAGATTGTTTGATATCGTCCTACAGTTCTTGGATGCTCTGGGGTTTTTTTTTTAATCATTTTTCTTGTCTCGTTGTGTTACAGTTTCGATAATTTCTATTGACCACTCTTCAAACTCACTGATTCTTTCCTAGGCTGTGTCCTATCAATTGATTAGCCCCTTTCCAGATTTCCCCTCCATTTTCCCCTCCATTTCCTATTGCAGGGCCCCTTTTCCAGCAATAGGAAGCTTCAAATAGTCTGGACCCATGACTGTTTTCTGCATCTTCCCCAGAAAGGTAGGGTTTTTCTCTTTTCCCTTTCTCCAGCCACATGGGGTCTTCACCTTACTCAGAGTGATGAGGTAGAAGGACAGGACTTGCTGTCTGTCCCCAGTGGCTTAGGATTCTGTTCTGGTTGGGAGAAGGATCCCCATGGAGCTTTGTACTTTCCTGTGGTGACTGTCATATTCCTCCTTCAACCCAACTTCCAGGGTGCAGAGGTTTCCCTTTTTTTAATCTAATGGTCCCTTTAGATTATGCAACTAATCAGGTTTCACTTTTCTCTTCAGCTGCTAAAATGTCTCGAGCCAAATATTTGGTGCATACAAAATAGACTTAATTATGTTACAGATTCCAAGCTTTACTTCTGGCTCCATTTTATGTCCTCACCCTTCTTTTTCTCTCATTTAAATGATGCTGTATTGAATTCTATAGACCCTTGCAAGCGGCCTTAAATACCTTTTGAAATAGATTAATAAAGAAGCAAACAGTGGCCTACTTGAATCAAACCAAAAAGGATAAGAAACCTCTGGAAAATCTCATTAAGATAGTACCCTACTTCTGAGCAGTGCTCGGTCACTGCTGAAGAAATGCTGCTTGAAAACATTCAGATCAAGGAACAGGGACCTTCCCAGTCACTGGGACATGTGGCTGCTCCCTTTCAGTCCCATGTAATAAAGAGACTCCAAAATTACTGTGCCTGCTCTAGACAATTGGATCATTCGCCCTATTTCACAGTCTTCATGGGAACATCACCACATACCATCAGCTTGTTTGGAGGGTGTGGTTACTACCTCTCCAACTGGTTTCCTTTCCAAGTATTGCAGCTTATCACTGATGAACGTTTGTCCTCCTCACAGTCCAATCTAGCAGGGGCCACACCTGTAACTTTTAGGGCCTATGAAGATGCACAGAGGGGCAGGTCAGGGCACATCAAAGGCAAGAAGATCTTGCTGGGGGTGGTAGTGTCAGGAACTGTGAGAAGTTTGAAATTTTAGCCTATGTACAAGTTCTCAAATCTACTTGCTACAATTTCATGCATGAAAGCAGAAGACACGAGACTCGAGTCAGAGATGAAGAACAATTTCTCACTCCCAGCGATAACAGTAGTCAGAGTATCAGCATCTCAGTGCCAATTCCCTGAGCCCTGTTCACACTGGGTGGTCCGAAGAGGGCCAGGTGCCACCTGCACACATAGTAGGATGTATCACAGGAGAGGAAGTGTGAACTTAAGGGGCCTAAGTCTTCTATAAAGGGCGGTTCACATGGGGCACTTTGCTCCAGAGAGAAATACCTCTCTAGTTTCCAAGACAGTTGTCTCTACAAACATTCTTGGAAAGATTGTCCAGAAAAAAGAGCAATCAGTACCTCATGAGTCAGACTTGCATAAACATGAGAAACTACGGAAAAGTATCTTCCAACATTTTTGTCTCTATAAACATTCTTGGAAAGATTGTCCAGGAAAAAAAGCAATCAGTACCTCATGAGTCAGACTTGCAGAAACATGAGAGACCCACGGAAAAGTATCTTCCAATGGGATTTTAAAAAATGTTTGAAATAGTTTCTTGAGTGATTTCTACATCATGTACTTCATGGGAAGTTACACAGGCCCCTCTGGTTCCCAAAGGTTCTTTCAGTTCGGATACACAGGCCTCAGGGCCACCTGGGTAAAGCAGGCAGGATTCATGCTGTCATCTGTCACGTTTCTTGCTCCTTTAGGGTTTGCCAGGTGTCATGATGATGGTGGTGGTGATGGTGGAATCTCTGTAATGGGGCCTAAATAATGTGAGTTAAAGTTGTACAGTTAAGGTGGCTTTCATTTCTGAGTCTATTCATGTTTCCTCTAGCACATGAATGACAACAAATGTCATCTCATGGCTCTGTATTATCCAATCAAAACATTCCCTTGGATAAGAATTTGTTGGGCACCTACTGGAATTCACAGGCTGTGCTGGGGGCTGGGGATACATATAAAACAGGCCACAGGAGAGCTCACAGCCGACTGGAGAAGAAGGATCATTTTATAACCAACCTTATGTACATAGATTTAGCATTAAAAAGTAGAACAAGGGGGGGCGCCTGGGTGGCTCAGTGGGTTAAGTGTCCGACTCTTGATTTCAGCTCAGGTCATGCATGACCTCATGGTTGGTGAGATCAAGCCCTACATTGGGCTCTGCACTGACAGTGGGGAGCCTGCTTGGGATTCTCTCTCTCTCCCCCTCTCTCTGCCCCTCCCTTGCATGTGCTCTCTCGTGCTCTAAATAAATAAATAAATAAATAAATAAATAAATAAACATATCTTTTTAAAAAGTGGAACAAGTGCCAGTGAGGGAACAGAGAGGAGAAGGCCGTTAAATCTCCCTAGAGTTTCAAATGGGGAGGGAAAGAGTAGTGGGGGGAGACTGAAGAGAAGATGGTGTTTGAGCTGATATCACGAATGATGAGTATGAGTGTTATCAGTCAAGAAAGAAAGAAGGAACTTACCTGTACAGCAATGTGTGAGGTGTTAAGAAGAATGTTTAATGGGAGAGTGCCAGGACTTGACATATATTCACTTGAAGCAAAGGACATTGAGAAATATGATGCCATTTCTGGTTTTAAAAAAAAAAGGGATCTTCAGTTACTCACTTTTTTTAAGCACCTGAGACTTACTGAAAACGTATTGGATCTGGAGTGGTAAAAGAATAATGGAGATAATTGGATTCCAGAAGCCATATTTAAGGGGATGTCTAGCTTGAGAGGCTAAGAAAGATAAAACATTAGCTTTATTTCCATTTCAATGGAGAACAGGAATAACCTGGCTATAATCCTTTAGAAGATTCTTATAATTTTTCATCATTTTCCCAGGTGGCATATTTACCCTGTTTGCCAGTAAAACCTGATAACAAAAACCTCTGAACATTTCAACTTGCTTTGCTCAGTTAATGGGTTGGGGGTGGGAAGAGGAAAGGAGAAGGAGGAGGAGGAGAAGGAGAAGGAGGAGGAGGAGGAGAAGAAGAAGAAGAAGAAGAAGAAGGAGGAGGAGGAGGAGAAAGCTGGATAAGAAAAAATATTCACAGGAGGAAGGAGCTGATAGAAGGGACTGGACCAAAAGGTGGATAAATAGGGCGATTTTGGATTGGTCATTAGCTCCAGTCATTAGATAGTCAGGAGGACTCATCTCTCCACTGAGGCACAAGGGATAAAGAGCAACTCCAGAGCACGAGTTACTGGTGCTGAAAGTGCATGGAACCAGCCTAAGTATGAACGAGCTCAGAGGAAGGAGTCATACTAGCAGAGACATTAGGGAGGCCTCGAGAGAAAGGGGAGGTGGAGCTGGCTTTCGGAGGGTTGGAAGAATTTGGAGGGGTGAAAAGGAAGGAGGTGTCCCAATAGAAAGGCAAATGGTATTTTCCATAATTTGACTATGGAAAGAAAACTCTCAATTCTCACCAAACCTGATTGTCACAAAGACAATTCTACTATGGTTCCCAGTGACTGCAGTTGGCCTGATCCTAACGAAGCAGTTTGGGTTACTGGGCGATAAAGAAGCTCCCTTGCCTTTGCCCAGCAAATGTTTTTCGTGCATTGGCAAAGTCAGGATTCTGGGCCTGGGGGAGGTTTGTGTGCCCGACATCCTACCCCAGGCTTGTTTGGTACCATCCACATATGATCTGAATTACTGTCTGCTCTCTGGCCGGTCTTCATGCGAGCATGGGCTGTGCCCAATTTTACTTTTCTGCCAATAGGGTCCTCTCAGAGTTTCTATTACTCTGAGAAGTAATTTATCACAGAGAAGAGTCTTTATCATAACAAGTAATACTGACTGCAACACTCCAGACAGCTTTACAAATAAAATCCCATCTTGATCAGACTTTCCTTATTTATACCTATCGATGGGGTCTTGCAGCTAACAGAGACTTACCAGGTGTCCGTCTTTATTTAACCAACTTTATATATCGCATGCATAAATAGCACCGTACTTTGAACGTCTTGACAGCAAGAACTGTCTTATTTATCCCTGTATTCACAGTACCCAGCAGAACAGCTGGCACCCAGTACGCTATATGAAACGTTTATTTAATAAAGGAATAGTGACAATACCAAAACGTATTTTCATATTAAATGTATTTTAATGTCTTAAAGCCACAAATGACTATTCCAATGCAATCCTTATTAATTCGTGGTGAATCATGGAACAGAGTGATTCATGAAGGAGGGGCATTCCAGCCAACGGTACGGAAAACGAGGGGAGGAGGGATTTTGCATTTTCTGGCCTCCCCCTATGGAAAAGAGCCATTCACACCTACTGGCGTGGCACTCCCTTCTCTCATTATATATGGAAGTGGCATCAGAAGCAGTGAGCTGATCTCACGGCATGACGGAAGCTGGCTGGAAATGTTGGTGTGATTTTTCCCAGGTGTTAGCATTGCTACATCTTTTTATTTCATTAAGTTTTTAAATTTTGATGCCAGTGTAATTAACATACAGTGTAATATTAGTTCCGGGTGTACAATGCAGTGATTCAACCATTCTATACATTACCTAACACTACTACATCTTGTCCAGAGAAGAGATTGAGCAGAAGTCTACCAAACTGACACTATTGAAATCTTTAGTGCTACGGAAGCAGGAGAATGCAGGAAATAAGAAAATACATTTGAGAGACAGCGATCCTGAAGCTCCGCCACTTACCATGGAATGACCGTGTACTAAAGGAGATGATGCACTTTAAGAAACTAAGGCAGCGCACACCTCATAGTAGGTGTTCAATAAAGGGAAGCCACTATTACCATCATTGTCAGGGTCAAGTGTGGTGTGAAAGGGCCCTGGGTCGATCTTTCAGCGTCAGTGGACGTGGGTCCACTTCACGTCGTCGCAGTACATGGATGCCTAGAGGGATCTCTCCCAGGATCGTCTGGACCAACCTTCTGGTCCCTCACTGGCTGAAGTAATGGGAAGGAATTTGAATTGAAATCAAAAGATCTAAGATCAGTTTGGAACTGTGTGTGTCTTTGGGTAAGTTTTTAATGGCTCTCTGCCTCAGTTTCCCTCCGTTGAAAGGCCGATGTGGGACGAAGTGAGATGAAGTAAGTAAAGGTCCCTATCATATCTTTGAGGCAGTCATTCCTTGTAGTCCTTGACTTCTTTCCTGAAGGTATGAGGAACTTGTCCTGCCTTCCCTTAAACTCAGGACTTGTATTATGACTAGGGAGACAGAGTATGCGTGATACTATTACACGCAGTGCGTGATACTATTACACGCAGTGAGTACATATGAAAGAATACATGGTTGGGTAGGAGCCAGTATACATAATGTGTGCACTTGTTAGGGCTGCTGAAACAAAGTATCACAAACGGGTGACTTAAAACCACCACCATTTATTCTCTCACAGTACTGGAGGTCGGAAATCCGAGACCAAGATACCAGCAGGGACACGCCCCCTTGGAACGCTCTAGGGAAGGACGCGTCCCAGGCCTCTTTCCTACCTTGGTGGACTTCCTCGGCCGTGCCATGAACTCCCATTTTCACATGGCATTTTTCCTGTGTGTGTGTGTGTGTCTTGGTGTCCAAACTCCCTTCCCTTGCTTTTTAAGTTTATTTATTTATTTTGAAGGGGGAGTGGCTGCAGAGAGAGAGGGAGAGAGAGAATCCCAAGCAGGCTCCACGCTGTCAGCACAGAGCCCTATGTGGTGCTCGAACTCATGAACTATGAGATCGTGACCTGAGCCAAAATCGCGAGTTGGACGCTTAAGTGCCTGAACCACCCAGGCGTCCCCAAACTTCCCCTTTTTATAAAGACATCAGTCACACTGGATAAGGGGTCACCCTACTCCACTGTGACTTCATTGTTTAACTTAACTAATTACATCTGCAACGACCCTCTGCCCAAATAAGTCACATTCTGAGATACTGGAGATTAGGACTTCAATACAGGAAGTTTCATGGGACACAGTTCAACCCATGGCACACAATAACCGTCGTAATCCACCTGGGCGGAGAAAGGAAACAAAAAAAGAGCTGGCGATCGAAAGACAAAAGTTACAAATCGAAGCAGGTTCAACCAACTGTTTCCTGAAACCCTGTGAAAATATTCGGCCACATTGAACGGCTTTGCTCCTGAGGTTGCAGAGACCAGGCTCACTGAGGGCTGTGGGGGTTTAGACCCCAACTGTGGGTCAGGGGCAATGAAGGTCCTGTGGCAGGGGAGGGGCGAGGCGCGTTAGGTGGCAGTGCTGGACATCTGCAGGCGTCTGAAGACTCCGGGCAAAGAGGAGGAGAAGGGAAGTTGGCTTCACAGGAGCCTTTTCACCCTTAGCACTTTCCCATGAGTCCTCACGATAATCACCAGAAGTAACTATATTGAAAATATTAACCATTACAGCAAAAAGTGTTATCGCTTAACACTGTATGTTAACTACACTGGAATTAAAATAAAATAATAAAAGCACCAAAAATACATATATATTATTGCTGCATCAGGAGATTGTTCTCACATTTAAATCCTGAATTAGAAGGCATTTTGGGGAAAGAACATGGGGCTGTTAGTTTTCGTTCCAAAATTGCTTAGTGGTGGAGATTTCAAATGAGATCTTAGTAACATTATTTTTTAAACAGAAATAGCTTTATTGTTTTTTTCTGATTGTAAAAGAAGAATAACACTCATTGTTTAAAAAATTCAGAAAATACAAAGATGCCAAGAAAAATGTGAAAAATCACCTGTACTCTTACAACGTACTTGCAATGTGTGTGACACACACACACACATATAATTATTTTAATAGTGGCCAGATACAGAACACACACACACACACACACACACACACACACACACACAGTGTATACACCATATATAGACACACACTACTTATTTACATATATAATTTTTAATGAGATATTTTTATATGTGTTTTTTGATGTAATGTTCTTTCTACTGAACAATCTATCATGGACATCGTTCTGTATCAAAATATAAATATATTTGGCATTTTATTTTATTATTTTTTTAATGTTTTATTTATTATTTTTGAGAGAGAGAGAGAGACAGTGTGAGCAGGGGAGGGTCAGAGAGAGAGGGAGACACAGACTCTGAAGACAGGCTCCAGGCTCTGAGCTGTCAGCAGAGCCTGACGCGGGGCTCGAACCCACGAACCGCGAGATCATGGCCTGAGCCGAAGCTGGACACTCAACCGACTGAGCCAGCCAGGCGCCCCAATATGTTTGGCATTTTAATGGATGCTGGGTATTCAGTTACATGGATAAAGCACCATTTATTTAATCATTATTCCTGAAAATTTAGATAGTGTGTAAATTTTTACTACAAATTTCACAAATGTAATTGCCATTCCTATACACACACACACACACACACACACTATACTATATACTATATATATACTCTCTATTATCTATATATCTTTGCATGTTATTTTTTAGCCTGTTATTTCCTTTAAAATAAAATCATATACGAACACTGAAACACATTAGGGACTTATTTTTTTTATTTCTCCCTGAATATATAAAGCCACAATCTTGTCTTTAAGAAGCAATTATCAGGGGCGCTTGGGTGGCTCAGTCGGTTGAGTGTCCGGCTTTGGCTCAGGTCATGATCTCACGGTTCGTGGGTTCGAGCCCCGCATCGGGCTCTGTGCTGACCGCTAGCTCAGAGCCTGGAGCTGCTTCAGATTCTGTGTCTCTTTCTCTCTCTGCCCCTCCCCTGTTCACACTCTGTCTCTCTCTGTCTCTCAAAAATAAATAAATGTAAAAAAAAATAATTAAAAAAAAGAAGCAATTATCAACTGCTACGTTCCTCCCACTGTGCCTGTCTTCCTTTCCTGTCCCCCTCACGCAAATACTGCCCTAAGCCGTTCTGACGACTCCTGTCAGATCCATTGCATCGAAGTCAACGGCATGGGAGGTGGAGGACAGAGGAAGAAGGCAATAGTAGAAGGAGGGGTGGGTGACCCAGGGGAAGGAAGAAAAAAGGCACATGTTGTGATATGTTTTTCAATTTTAAGGTCACAAGTAAGAGGCAGGCACTATAATCCACAACATATAGATGCTATAGAAGAATGAGGACTCGCCCAAAGCACATGGCTAGTAAAGGGCCTGACTCCTGACATCATGTTGCTACATTAAAAAAAAATTTTTTTAATGTTTATTTATTTTTGAGAGGGGGAGGAGGGACGGAGGGAGAGGGAGACACAGAATCCGAAGCAGACTCCAGTGTCTGAGCTGTCAGCACAGAACCCGATGCGGGGCTCAAACTCGTGAACTGTGAGATCATGACCTGAGCTGAAGTCAGGCAGTTAACAGACTGAGCCACCCAGGTGCCCCATCTACATTTTTTTTAAAGAACATTCCTTTTTTTAAAGTTTATTTATTGAGAGAGAGAGAGAGAGAGAGAGAGAGAGAGAGAATATGCGGGGGAGGGGCAGAGTGGATCTGAAGGCAATTCCTTGCTGACAGTAGAGAGCCTGATGTGTGACTCAAACTCCCAAACTGGGAGATCATGACTGGAGCCAGATGCTTAACCAACCAAGCCACCCAGGCACCCCATGTTACTACATTTTATTATTTCTTCAAAGCACCTTCTGTCCTCCTTGTGGGATGGTTGTACTTCCTGAAATAGAGTTATAGGTGGCCTACAATGAGCATTCAGTGTGAGCAAGAAGTAAATGTTTGCTGTTGGAAGCTTCTGAGTTGTGGGTGGGAGTGTTTGTTACGATGGCTTAACTAGCTTAACACTGCCTGAGGCAACCACACTCTTTCCACTTCACCATCTTGCCTCTCCCTTCTGAGCCTTGCTCTGTTTCTTGGTCAAAATATTTCTAGCTTTTCAGGGTGCCTGGTTGCTCAGTCACTTGAGTGTCAGACTCCGGATTTCAGCTCGGGTCATGATCCCAAGGTCATGGGATTGAGCCCTGCATCAGGCTCCTCACTGAGTGTCCAGTCTGTTTAGGATTCTCTCTCTGCCTCACCCTCTGCCCCTCCCCTGCTCTCACACGCTCTCGCTCTCTCTCTCTCTCTCTCTCTCAAATAAAGGAAAAAAATTCTATCTTTTTATTTGATTGCATAATATGAGGAACCATTTTTTAAATCTAGCACTGTCCTCCACCAGACCCATGTTTAGATTTGTTTTTAGGCTTGATATTTTTTTTTTTAAACTTGGGCTTTTTCTCATGAACCCCTGAACCATGAAGAGATAGATATTCCCTGTCACACATACAACTCCTGGAATAGGGCATGCTGTCCAGAGGTGACTTTTTTTTTTATTACTTTGGTTTTTCTTGAACTTCTTTTCTCTGCCCTGAACCTTTTTTCTGGATGGTTCCATTTTGCTTAAAATCCATGTGTTCTACCACGCTAGAAACATAAATCTAGCATTTCCTGAGCAAGTTTAAAAGTGATAGTTTGAGGGGCACCTGGGAGGCTCAGTCCTTTAAGTGTCCAACTCTTGGTTTCAGCTCAGGTCATGATATCATGGTTTGTGAGTTCAAGCCCAACACTGGGCTCAAGCACAGAGCCTGCATGGGATTCTGCATGGGTGTATTTAGTGTACTCGACAAGCATGTTCTCCTCATAATATCTCTACGTGGTTAATGACAAATGAGAACCATGTAATCCTTTTGTATAGTAAGCTTCCCCAAAAAGTAAGAAGGGAAATTGCAAGAAGGCTCTGATATTTTATTGCGTGTCAGATTCAAAGCTAAAATAGAGCTCTAATCCCTGCTTCCGATCCTTGGTTCACTTTATGAAATTCCATGTCATGTTGTCTAATAAAACAAATAATTCATTTATTCAACAAATAATTTGTACCCTGGTAATTCATACAGTCATGGAACAGAGTCTCCGTCCTCTAAGACCACACAGTTTAGCAGAAGAGAAAATAAACACAGGATGACAGTATAATATAATAAGGTGCAGGGTGTCACAGGGGCCCAGAAAAGGGGCATCTCCATAGACTCTGGGAGGGTAATGGAGGGAGGGGACAGGACAACATGGAGGAGGGACACTTGAGCCGAGCTCTGAATGACGACTGTGTGTGTCAGCAAGGCAAGGCGGAGGACACATCAGGCAGGTGAAAGGCAAGTGCAAGGGTGCAGAGGTGTGGCGCAGCCTCACAGGTTGCGCTAAGGTGGTCTGTGTCTGGAGGGTGGCAGCAGCTGCTGTAACTGCGACGAGAACTGACAAGCCCGAGTCCCAGGGGGACATGCATTTTCCAATTATTCTGAGTCTGGTTCCTGCACAGGGACACCCTTGAGGGTCACTTGGCACTAATGGACCCCCTTGTCAGAATAAGAAGCAACCCTGTGCCCACGGGAATATCTAGTGATTAGAAGCTACTTCCTGGTGATATCAGCCAGCAGACCTGCCTCTTCTTATAGTTGATCTCAGCATTAAGTCCCAGCCAGGAAGTTTGGTTGGGGGCTCTGATATCCATACTGGCAGCTTCAAGATCCCAGCTGACAGGCGGGACTGCCCCCCTTGCATGTCTGGGGGCAGGAGTTCATGGAGCACTCCTAAGCTGTCAGCATTTGGAGAGCTGGAGTCTGAAGCTGAGTCGTGCTTAGGAAGGAAAAGAGGTCTCTCATCTTCCCCGTCTCCATAAGGATCAGATTCATCGAAGTGCATCACGAATCATGAATCATAACAGCTATCCGTTTGTTTGGCCGCCTTACCTCTAAACCAGTTAGAGTTCTTTGTTGCAAACAAAAGAAATCAATTCGAGGTAACTTGAAGAGAATTTATTGGAAACATGCTTTTTTCCTGAGCACTCGCAGAGTCGGTGGGAGCGTTGAGGGCCAGGACTGAAAGCATAGCAGCGGTGAGCACAACACAGCGTTGCATGGGAGCTGCGCTCGGTTCTCAGCTCTTCCCACCTATGCACACACTTCATCGCACTAGAAGGTACCTGCCGCCCTTACCCCCCTTTCTGCGGTTGAGAAAAATGGGAGCAGGGCGAGATGAAATGATTCACCCAAGGTCACAGAGTATGTGAGCCGGGATTTGAGCCCAGCGTTCTGGTTCCAAAGGCTTTTCCAAATGCTAAGAAGCAAGATTGACAGGAATGGTCTAATAGCAAGAGTCTGGTCAGGGAGCAATGGAACAAATGTTTATTTTTCCAGGTCTCTTTGTTTGTCCCTTTGCTCAGTTTTGAATTCCAAGGACGTGGTGTGCTATGGGCCTAGATCAGGGCGTGTGTTTGCCCCTTGTAGGGGTGAAGGCAGTGGTATTGGGGCTGGTTCCAGTCCCACCAGACTGTCCCCTGTGGGGAAAGGGCAATTTCTCAAAGCAACATTAGAGGGCTATTATGAAGGAGAACTGGATGGCCAACAGCAGGAAAACTATGGTCCTGGGCACCTGCGTGGCTCAGCTGGTTAAGCATCTGACTTGATTTTGGCTCAGGTCATGGTCTCACAGTTCATGGGCTCAAGCCCTGCATCAGGCTCTGCACTGACAGCGTGGAGCCTGTTTGGGATTCTCTCTCTCCCTGCGCCCCCCCTCAAAATAAATAAAGAAAACTATGGCCTGCAATTGCCTAGAGAAGCCCTCTCTGGGGTCTCATTATACTCAGAACCACCATCAGTGGAATGCCAGCCCCTGAACCCAGGGCTTTCCGTAAACGTTCTCACTAAAACTCTGCCACACTCCTTTGGGGACATGTATCATTACCCCATTTCACAGTTAAGGGCACAAAGTCTCAGAGAGGGTAAGAAACTTGGTCACATGAAATTAAGGTTTGCATCTCAGACCCTGACTCCAGAGTCCACTTCTAGGAGTCACTGGGTGAACACTGGGCACAGCGTCTGAACTTGTGGCTGGCAGGTGGTAGAGGGTCAGCTTATTGTGCTCCCAGGGCCTGAGTTAATATGAAGCCAAACTGTGACCTTGGAAGCACCTCTGTCACTGTCTCCCATCTACCAAAGCCCGAGTGGCTGGCTCAGTGGAAAATATCCATTCTCAGTCAAGCCAGCCAACATGTAGCTACACTGCATCCATTCCTGGCCACACTCCACTGTTGTCTGGATTCACATAGCGTTTATCTGAAACCTCTCTGCAAGAAAGGAGCCTCCCCTTCCCCCAGACCTCCCTCCATTCCACCCACCTGCTTTGGTGGGGTCTAAGGAAAGCAAAGGCAGGAAGTCAGAAAAGTGTCTGGCTCTATTTTTCTCATCTGAAATGGGGAAGAATCTAAAATTGCCCAAAGGAGTGGGGCTCAGGCACCACCACCAAGGTAGGACCCCTTGAAGGGGCCATGAAGCTGGGATGAGCCAGACAGGGCAGGCCGGGAGGTGAGGCTACATCAGGAACGGGGCATCAGAGCCCCTAGAAATAGAACAAAGGGCAGTTGACAGCCACTCCCCTGGACCTCACCCAAGGGAGCTAAGATCCATCCCTGCTTTTCTGTTGCCTCAGAGCCCCTGGCATGAGATTCAGTCAATTCACTGTTCACTAGCGAGCAGTTCACAGACACTACTGACTGCCTCTTCTGTGCAGGCACAGAACTTCTCACTCTGAAAGTCCTGGGCCAGTGAGTGACACCAGCAGGGAGCCAAGGAACTAGATCTCAGGACAGACAGTGATAAGGACTATCACTGGGAGAAAACAAGAGGCCAAGGGAGAACAGTGGAGAAGGGGTCCCACAAACTCACGGACTCTTGGAAGGCTTCATGGAAGAGGAGAGCTATGAGTGGGACTTGGGCAAGCAGAGCCAGGACCGAGGATGGACATTATCAGTGGAGGTGACAGCTGGGATAAGGGCTTGCAGCTGTGGGGGAGAAGCCAGGGTTGTGGATCTGCTGGAACGTAGGTGCTTGGGTTTCAGGTTAACCCAGGGAAGGAGAAGGGGCTAATCCTCCCAACCATATCGCATGTCTTCCTCATCTGTAGGAGGCCAACAGATGGTTGTTGAGGGAATAAACCAATGAATGAATGAAAGTCTTGACAGCGAGGCTGAGAAGTTCTGACTTTGTTCTGCATGAGCCGCAGAAGAGAAAACCTTGAACCCCAAGGGTCAGAGGGAGAGCCATTGTGGCAAAGACAGGATTTTTTATAGAAGGAGGAATGCATTTCCAGGTAGGACAGAATGAATCAAGATCGACCTTGGCTTTATGGTTTAAGCAGGACATCTGTGAATGTCCTACTTAGGCCCTTTTGCATTTAGCCAGGGCTGTCATAATAAAGTACCACAAACTGGGGCACCTGGGCGGCTCAGTCAGTTGAGTGTCCAACTTTGGCTGAGGTCATGATCTCATGGTTCATGAATTTGAGCCCTGCATGGGGCTGTCTGCTGTCAGCACAGAGCCTGCTTTGGATCCTCTGTCTCCCTCTCTCCCTCTGCCCCTCCCCTGCTTGAGCTCGCTCTCTCTCTCTCTCAAAAGATAAATAAACATTTAAAAACAACAACAACAACAAAACCCAAAGTACCATAAACTGAGTGACACGGAATACCAGAAATTTATTCTCTCGCAATTCTGGGGGCCAGAAGTCTGAAATCAAGGTGACACAAGGCCACTTCCTTCAAAGGCTCTAGGGAAGGATTGGTTCCAGGCCTCTCTCCCAGCTTCTGGTAGGTCCTTGGCCTGTGGCTGTATAACCCAGTCTTCACATGGTGTCTTCCCTCTGTGAGTGTCTATCTCTATGCCCAAATGTCCCCTGTATATAAGGACCCCAGTCATACTGGATTAATGCCCACCCTAATGACCTCATTGGATCTTGAACACCTCTGTAAAGACCCTGTCTCCAGATAAGCTCATGTTCTGAGGTATTAGGGCGAGGACTCCAACATATCTCTTGGGGAAGACACAATTAAACCCATAACACGTCCCCTTGAGGCTGATTAAGGGTGAGGGCTTGAGTTGAGAAGTATCTTGACTGCAGGAAAATGGCAGTCAGCCTCCCGCTGCTCAGCACTCCAACGGCTGATATGGAAGCTAGGATAATGGAAAGGTATCTCTCTGGCCATCTGGATTGCTTCTATCCCCTGCCAGAGGCCTGCCTGTCTTACTAACATAGTCCCATGGCATCCATGTCTGCCTGATCAGTAAGGTCATGTGTCTTACTAGGCACATGAATCTTGAACAGAAGATAAATCTAAGAATGGAAAGCTCAGAAGCCTCCCGGGGGGAATGATGAAGCTGAAAGGTCACCACTGTGTTAGTCGTTGGTGTCCTAGTTGCTGGGTCCTCCATCTCTTACACAGCAGGAGGGAACATTTCAGAAGATGCAAGTAAAAGACTTCAGTGGGCTTGGATTCCCCAAGTAGGGAGTAGGATTCTACCCTGGGAGGGGGAGGAGGCCACCTGCTTGGGTGGGGATGGATACGTCTTAACACTGCTCACACCTCTCCAGCCACAAATATTAAAAACCAACACGTTACTACTGAGCAGAGAATGAAAAGGTGGGAGAAATACCCTGTGGTTCATGTAACCCCATTTTACCACCTCCTCCTCTGTGTCAAGTGAGTGTGCCAGATGCTTTGTGAATATCCAGCTCCTTTTTCAATGTATCCCTTCTCTAGTGTCTCCCGTGGGGGTGTCACGCTGCAGGAGGAGGTATGGGAAAGGCAGGTCCAGAGGAAGCCAAGTGCCCCAAAAGCACGGGAGGAGGAGGGACAGCAAACTCTCTCTGAGCGGGGCCGTGTGCAGAGGGCTCCTGGTGGTACTTCCCCATGGAGATTTGCTGGATGCGGGTACTTGGTTAGGCTGAGGGGCAGGACATCTAGTTTTAGTGACAGCAGAGTGAGCCATTGGAAATACCCTTCACAGATAAAAAGGAAGTCCTCTTTTCTGTTTGCTTTTCTAGCGTTTAGCTGCCTACGTGCCCCTTCCTCACTTCTCTAGTCTACCTCACACACCCTCTTAGTGTGATATTGTGATTTATAAATAAAAAATATATATGGTCTTCAGCCCAGTTCCTGGCACAGAGCTCCTAATACCCTAGAAATTTCCTAAGTGATGAGAGCAATAAAGGTTTCTTTTACATTAATGAGGTGAGTTTGGGGAAGCCCCTAGTAACCTACAGTTGGCCATGAGACCAGAAGGTTAGGTTATTCAGCCTCTCCCCACCCCAGCACTCTCTCCTCCACCTCCAACCCATCTTCCAGGGGGGGAGAGGGGCTGGAGGTTGAGTCAATTGCCAGTGTCCCATGACATAATCCATCATGCCTCTGTAATGAAGCCTCCATCAAAACCCAAAAGGATAGGGTTCAGAGAGCTTCCTAGCTGATGAACTTGTGGACATTTGGGGACAGTGATGGCTCAGAGAGGACATGGTCATGCTGCACTCTTTCCCCAGGCCTTACCCTATGCATCTCTTCAATCTGACTGATCTATAGTTATATCCCATTTTAATAAACTAGTAATCTAGTAAGTAAAGTGTTTCTCTGAGTTCTGTGAGCTGCTCTAGTGAATTAATCAATCCCCAAGGAGGGGATCATGGGAATCTCCCATCTATAGCCAGTCTGTCAGAAGCCCCATGTCGGGCTCTGTGCTCACAGCTCCGGGCCTGGAAACCTGGTTCAGATTCTATGTCTCCCTCTCTCTCTGCCCCACCCCCACTCACACTCTGTCTCTCTCAAAGATAAACATTAAAAAAAAGGTGTTCATGGAAAGGGTAAGTTCAGCTGCCAGGTGTGGCAGGCTAAATAATCGCCCCAAGAACATCCCCGTCCCAATCCTCAGACCTGTGAGTATGTTACCTGATATGGCAAAAAGGACTTTTAAGGAGTTTGAGGTAGGAAGACAATCTTGGATTACTCAGTTGGGTCCAATGTCATCATAAGGGTCCATGTAAGAGGAGGCAGGAGGCCAGAGGTAGTAGCTGGAGACACCAGGACAACAGTATGAGGCTGAATGATGGAGGAAGAGCCAGATGGAGGTAGTGCCTCTAGACAGTGGTAGAGACAGGGAAACAGATTCCCCCTTAGCCTCCAGAAGGAATGAACCATGATTTTACCTTGATTTTAGCCCTGTAAGACTCACTGTGGACTTTTGGCCTCCAGAACTGTAACAGAATAAAACCAGTGTTGGTTTGGGCCACTAAGTTTACAGTAACTTGTCATAGCAGTAACAGGCAATTATACAGCCTAAGAACTCACAACCAGGGGAACTGAATGAGTCTGAGAAGTCAAGAAAAGGCAGATCCTCTCAGAACATTCTCCTATTTTGCATCAACGCTGTGTGGGGGCAGTAAGGGAGGATGGGGTCTTCATAGATGACGATTCTCCAGTGTTGACAGGGTCATGGCAGTAGCCTCCATCTAGAGGTTCTGGGGTTGGCAAGTTCATAGAGTAGAGCATTGGATTAGCATCTAGAGCCCCATTCAAATGCTATGTCTCTTCCTTACTGGCTTAGTGGCCAGAAACACAGGGAGCCAGTAGGGACAGAGCCGATCCTCTAAGCTGTTTTGCCTCAGGGGATCCCCCAAACCTGGACCACATCCACTGGAAAGAAGCTGCCTGGGTAACCTCTGGATGCTTAGTTCTTCCAGCAAAGATATTTTGTGCTACTGGGAGGTCCCGTCAGCCTGTGACCCACAGTAAACCCAGAAGAAGTCTGCCATCTAGAGTTGCTCCCCTCAGAGCAAACAGTGGTCTTATCTTTCCCAAAGTAGACTTCTACCTAGGGGCCCTGTCTATGTTGCCCCTTAGCATCAGTCCTTCACACCCAGGGGATCAAAGCCTCTATGACTTGGCCCCTTGGGGGTGGGGGCTGGGTCCTGGGAGCCGACTGGGAAGGAGGGATCTTATGGGATTGAGGATTCTGGGAGGTCTGGCTGCCACTTCCTTATTGTGGGGAGGGTATCCTCATTCCCATCTCAGCACCCTGCGTGGGTCTATCCACTCACCTCTCCCGGGACCTCCAAGTACCTGCCTGTCCCTGTGGGCTGTCCCCAGGGACTGGAGTGCTAGGCTTTCCAGTCTCCACCTCTGTCACTACATCTGCTTCAATAGTAACGGCAATAAAGTCCTACCACTGGACTTCTGAGCCTCACTTTAGGCTGACCACTAGGACAGCTTTATTTATTTGGTTACTGGGCTCTTGAAGCGTGTGGCTATCAGTTTGGAGAAGACTGGAAAACAAAGCTGCTCTCTCTCTGCCAGCTGGAGTGGAGGGTGCTGCTATGAGACAGGGTTTTCCCAGCTGTTGGCAGGTTGCTCAGGTCTTCAAGCAGGAGCCAGACATGGAAGGACATCAGAGGTCCCACCTAGTATGACTACATTTGGGTGGATCCGTGGTGGCAATTAAGTAGAAAGAGTTAACACCCAGAAGTCATGAAAATCATCTTGATCAGCAAGGTAAGGTCAGATTGCCAATGCCCAGTACCATATGGGGCTCTGTGCCCTGGAAACAGTGGGTGCAGAGTGGCCACATGGCCATTTTAATTATGCCCAGCATGTGGGAGAATTGAGTCTTGACTTGCTCAAGGGAGCTCGTCACACAAAATCTAGAACAAAATCAATTCACTGACACAGATATCTATGCAGCGCATTCTAGGTGTAAGGCACCGTGCTGCCCACACAACATGCACAGGACAAGCTTGCCAGGCACCGGAAGGGGGGTGGGGGGGGCTGGGTCTGGCCAACAGGACAAGAAAGCTAATGCACTTCTCCTGGGCCACCGGTCTCAAAGGCAGTGAGATATGTCCTAGAAGTCAGCCCTCTCTGAGGAATTCAAAGGGCACACTCCATTTGGGGAAGGTAGCAAATGCTCCAGGAGGAGATGGCATTTGGGAAGGGTCTTTACGGATGGATGGGATGTGAACAGGGAACAGCAGGCAAAGCAGGAGTGAGAGCTTATGAGGCAGAGGGAACTGCAGGAGCCCAGGCAAGGAGGAGGGGAGCCCAGAGGTTGCTGAGTCCAGTCTGACTGAAGGGTGGAAACCACATGGGCAGCCCTGAGAGGTAATGCCAGAAAGGGCGACGATGTCCAGAACCTTGGACATTGAGCTAAGGGCTGGACTGTGATTCAGTGGGGAGTGGAGGACATCGGTGAGAGGGGAAATGACATGGTCAGAGCTGTTTGAGAGACAAGAGTCACGAGGTAGTTTGGATATGTGGGATTCAATTTTCTGGCACAACCTTTAAATGGTGATCATCACGTAATCGGACATTGCCCCCATCAGGGCATATGGGCAGCGTTGAACTCAGAGCCCTACCGTACTCCCCAGTTGATGGGGGATAACGGTTCTACTGGGAGCTGTGTCTTTTCTCATTTGGCAGTGGGGTCTATAGTGCTAAAAGGAAGGATTCATTAGGTCATGGGAAAAAATGTTCTCCAGACATTAGTAGATGGTGTTAGATGGACACAAATAGACACTGTAATAACCTGGGTCTTATTCCTCCACCCCCTTCAAGGCTATGGACAATAGTTTCCTTGAGAGGGGCACCTAGGGGTTCTCAACCTTTTACATTCAAACAAGAATGGCTTCTAGTAAGCTGTATGACCTTGGGCAACTTCATGAAAGAAACATTTCATGAGTGTCTACTGTGTGTAAGGCATACCACCCGTATAATTTGTGCTGTATGCCATTCAAGGTAATACACTAATGTGTTTATACACTCTTTGACAGTCATTTTTTTACTAGGAGCTCAGTTTCTTTGTGTATGAAATGAGAGGCTGGACTGAGCCATGTCTGGACCCCTGGTGTGTAGCCAAGGATGCTAGAGAAGAAGGAGCAAGTTTAAAAGGAGGCAGCTTAGGACCTTCCGCACAGAGCCCATGACAAACGGATGAGAATGATCTCTGAGGCCATTTGCACTGAAACTATAATAGATCCCTGACAGGTGATTTAGGTAAATTCATGTGCTGGTCTCTTCCTGCCCCTCTAACAAAATACCACAGACCGAGGTAACCAACAACAGATTCATTTCTCATTGTTCTTGGAGGTTGCAAGTCCAAGGTCAAGGTGCTGGCTGAATCATTCCTGTTAAGACCTCTCTTCCTGCCTTACCAATGGCCACCCACCCCACCCCACCCCGTCACTGTATCCTCACATGGCCTTTCCTCAGTACTTGTGCAAGAAGAGACAGAGAGTAAGATATTTCTCCTGTTTCTCCCTATAAGGACACTAAAGCTATCATGGGAGCTGCACCTCATGACCTGATTACTTCCCAAAGGCCCCACATTCAAAAACTGTCACATTGGGGGTTAGGGCCTCAACGTATGGATTTGGGGGGAACGCATTCAGTCCACACACAACAATTCATATATGATGAACCAAAGTTGAACAGTTGAAGAGGATTTGGGGAATGCTTGGTTTCCATTACTAAACATAAAGTAAGGCGTCCTTGGAGGTAGGGGTTATTGCCGTCATTCCCAACTTGTAGAGGACGCTAGAGAACAAAGAGATGGCGTATAGAAGAAAGAGGTGGGAGATGATGATACACAGCTAGCCAGTGGCAGAGCCAGGATTTGAACCATGCTAGCCCGGAGTTCTCATGCCCCATGCATCACAATGCTCTGCACCGCCATCCAGAATGGAAGACTAAGGCGGAGGACTGCCCTTTGCACCTAGAAGCTGCTCCTCGGAGGTGCTGGTGAAGACAGTGTGCTGGGCCAGCCAGGCAGTTGATTTGACCCAGCTGGAAAATACTTAAATTTTCAAGCTGCCTGTCTACATTCAGAGACCACAGGAATGTAATTCTAACCTTAAAAGAATAGAGAGACATAGTGGGCACCTGGGTGGCTCAGTCAGTTAAGCGTCTGACTTCGGCTCAGGTCATGATCTCACGGTTGGTGAGTTCAAGCCCTGCATCGGGATCTCCGCTTTTGGTGCCAAGCCTGCTTCGGATCCTCTGTCTCCCTCTCTCTCTGCCCCTCCCCCGCTTGCTCTCTCTCATCCCCTCTCTCTCTCTCTCTTTCAAAAATAAATAAACATTACAAAAAAGAATAGGGAGACATAAAATGCAACTTTTTTTGATTCGCGTTAAAATCTATTCCGTCATGAATCACTGTATTATACACCTGAAACTAATGTGACACGATGTTAACCATCCTGGAATTTAAATTTTTTAAAAATCCACTGAGTCATGAAAAAAATTTCACCTTCCACCTGGATATTTCCTTTCTTTCCAAGAGTTTCATATAGACACCATCCGAAGAGACAACACAATCTATTCTCATTTCTCAGACCAGAAAGACAATTCTCGGGGCACCTGGGGGGCTCAGTCAGTTAAGCCCCTGACTCTCGGTTTTGGCTCAGGACATGATCTCATGGTTACGCGAGTTCGAGCCCCCAGGTCGGGCTCTGGGCTGTCACAGTGTGGAGGCCGCTTGGGATTCTCTCTCTCTCCCTCTCTCTACCCCTCCCCTGCTCACGCTGTCTCTGTCTCTCTCAAAATAAATAAATAAAACTTAAAAAATGTTTTTTAAATAAATAAATCAATAAAAGAAAGGGACAATTGTTAGTGTCTGCTGCTAGACTCCAAACAGTCCCTGTGGAAAAGAAAAAGTACGTGTCTTAAGGAAAACTGAAACAAAACACAATAAGCTGTAAACCTGTAATACATAGCCAACATATAAACCATTTGTCCCTTGAGAAATGATTTCCACCTTAATCCCAAAAACCTTTGCTCCTTTTCCGCTAGAATGCCCAGGTCCAGCTTCTACAATGCTGTTCCCCCGGCAGGTAGAGGTGACTTGTGCCCATTTCACGCACAGAGCAATTGGGGTCAAGAAAAGTACAAGTGTGTGCTTGCGAGACTTCCATTAACGCCCCCCGGCATTCACAGTGCCATCAGGGGCTCTTCCATGGAGAAACAGCAGACCAGGGTACGGAAGCCCCCACATGGAGGAGCACGTGCTGCGCCCTGGCATGGTTTGCGCTTGGGCAGCTTCTCCGGTGGAGGGCGCGGCGCATTGAGAAGGAGCTGGAAAGATCAGGCAGCAAGGCTGGTGGGTCTGGAAACAGTGTCTACCAAGCTGTGAGATTATTCCCCTTTGAGCTGGGTATTTGGCTGAGGTTCACTGGTGTCCTTCAAAATCACTCTGTTCTTGGGCTCCTTGCCACACTCCTTGGTCTACTTGCCGAGCAGGAAGCAGGTGGACAGGCCCTGCGGTGGGCTGGGCTGCTGGGAGGCTGGTGCTGGCCGGATGGAGTGGGGACAGGGCCGTGCTGGCTCAGAGTGCTGGGAGCAGGGTGGGGGACCCTCACTCATGCCGCCTCTCAGGGCTTCTCGCTGGCAAAACGGTGCCAGCAGCAGTGATGGGTCTCTTGAATCTGTCCTATGTTAGCAAGTGTCTCCTGTCAAGCAATCACTCTATTTTTCTTTTATTATTATTATTCAGCCAGTGAGACTTTTCTGAGCCCCTGCTTTGTGCCGGCTAGAAGTGCAAAGACAAAAGACAAAGTCCCCAGCACCGAGGACTATATAGTTAATGGGAGATGCCCCCCCCCACCTTGGGGAGGGAACTGTTGCAGCCACTGTGGGCCCCATGCTTTGGGAGAGTAATAGGGAGGGAGGTGCCACGCTTTTCTGGACACTGATAAGCTTCCGATTAAAATCCCTGTTGTTGACGATCCCCTTGGGGCCCATGAACGGTCCTGACATCTCAGTCTCCTTGTGGGTGCAGCTTTCTGGGGATGGGCTGAGTTGTCCTAGGACCTGCACCCCTCCATGGCTGTCCGGACAGCAGCCACTGGCACATGTGAAGCATAAACTAAATACAATTGAAAAATGCAGTTCCATTAGCTACCTTTCAGTGCTCAGTACCCGTATGTGGCTGGTGGCTGCCAATCAGAGCGGACATAGAACCCTTCTGTCATTCCCGGAAGTTCCATTGACTAGTCTTCATGCATAGATACTTGAGATAGAAAGTGACACCCCCTGCGTGAGCTGTGGGGGGAGGAGCCTAACCCCCCCCTCCCCCCGGGGACAGCAGTAGGGATGGGGAAGTCAGTGGAGAAAGGAGCAGGACAGAGCCCAGACCTCACCTTGACCTCACCTTGAGTGTTGATGCTTCCTGGGTCTGAGGCTCCCTCCTTCTCTGTCCTCATGTCTCCCTGAGTGGTCTCTTCCACTCCATGGCTTCATTTACCATGTTCCCCAGAGACGTCCGACCAGGCTGTGTTTGTACAGTTCAGTGGATCTCAGACTACATCAGATCCCCGTAGAGGGCTTCGTAAAAGACAGGCTCCTGGGCCTTCACTCCCAGTTTCTGATCAGTAGGGCCGAGGGTGGGGCCAGAGAAGTTGCATTTCAAACAAAGTCCCAGGTGACAGGTGACTCTGATGCTGCTGGTCTAGGAACCACACTTCGAGAGTCATTGGTATGGTCTAAGGAGTCACCTTCATTGGGGCACCTGGGTGGCTCAGTTAAGCATCCGACCCTTGGCTCAGGTCATGATCTCATGGTTCGTGAGATCCAGCCCCGCACTGGGCTCTGTGCTGACAGATTCCCTGGGAAGCTTGGGATTCCCTCTCTCCCCGCTCTCTGCCCCTCCCCTGTTTGCATGCGCATGCGCACTCTCTCTCAAAAGAAATAAACCTTAAAAAAAAGAAGAATTGCATTCACGGATTCACCCATTCCACAAATATTCATGTAATGCTATCATGTGCCCCGTGCTAGAAGTGAACACACCAGGCAAGGTCCCTGTTCTAGGGAGTTTACGTTTGGGTGAAGGGAGACGGGCAGTAAACACACCTGTGTCGGGTGTGGTGATGAATGTTATAAAGAAGAACAAAGCAGGCGCGGGCAGAGGGCTATTTTATAGGGTCATCAGCAAAGGCCTCACTGACCAGGTGACATTGGAACAAAGACCTGAAGATAGAGGAGGAGGGGAGGCCGGATATGATCCTGGCCTTTCTGGCTCCATCTTCAGTTTTTTAATTAGAAACATGTGACTCGTGGTCAATATGTCCACCATCAAGGTCATCAGTCTGCAGCAGCGAGGTTTGAAGACAAATTCGATTGCGTGTGTATGCATTTTGTCAGAAAGGCCAGAGATTCCATCCGGGCTGGCAGGTCCACCTCTGGGCGCCAGCAACTGATGTTCCCTCGAGCCCCCTCTGTCCACACTGCTCTCTGCAAGGGGAGGAGTCGGTAGGGTTAAGTGGGAGCCTGTGTCCCACTTCTAGAGGATGCCTCAGGGCTCCCAGTCCATACGGCTCCAGCCCATTTCCAGGGCCTGCAGGCCTCTTCCCTGCCCATCCCACCCCGAGGCCAAAAGGCAACTGGATAGGGGTGGGGTGGGGTGGCCTGAGACCTGGGGTCCCCATACGTAAGTATCTGAGGATCCTACTGATGAGGGACAGACTGCCATGGGGGGAGGGGACGGTGCACCTTTTTGTCCTGAATTCTGCAAACATTGGGAGCAGATATGTCCTGTCCTGAGCCAATTAGCTGAAAGCTCCTTACCTCTACCCAGCTTTGGGATCCAGAGAAGACATTTGTCAACTATTGCCGAAAGAATAAGCCACTGATGAGGGCCCGTGAGTCCACAGCGGTCTCTGCATGAACGAAGACAGTGTACATGAGGGATCCGTTCTAGCCCCTCACGTACTCACAAGCCTTTCTGGTGCGGTACAAACTGTGGGCCATTCACGCTGAATTTGCCTTTTCAATGCGTGGTATCTTTTTAGGCCCAACTGTCACAGGCCTTGAATGGAGTTTCTGACAAGGCAAAAGAAGCAAAGGAGTTTCTGGTTCAGCTGAAGAACATTCTGCAGCAGGTCCAGGTGAGCAGAGCTCCAGCACGGGGAGGGCGGTCCTGCAGCCAGGAGAGGTCCTGTGGCCAGCATTTTGTGGGTGACGGACCCAGGAGGCCTAGTTGTCCTACTGCGCATACTCAGACATTGCAGACACCGCCCACACAAGCCCCTGACAGCCATGCGGCACCTGATACTGGGAAGGGATTTCACATGAATGAACCCAGTTACAGAGAGTCATAGAAAGAGGCCAGCGTTCTGTGCAGCCATGGAGACCTATGTGGTATCTGGGCGCAGGGCTTCTGTACCCAGGGCATCGATGCATCATTTACCACATAAACGTGTTCAGTCTCTGGTTTCAGGAGCTGTCTGCAGGGGAGAAGGCACACGCGTGTGCTCTATGATGCGCACGCGTGGAGGGCCCGTTCATACAGACCACACCAAAGGCACTGACTTCCTAATCTTGGATCAGGCCCACACTAATGACTCGATTTTAATGTCAGCACGTCTCCAAAGGCTTCGCGTCCAAACACGGTCACATTCTGAGTTCCTGGGTGTTAGAACTTCACCATAGGCCATAACACGAGGTCCCAATCCCTGCTGATCTCTGAGACCTAGAAGGATTCTTTTTAAGACGGAGAAAGATGCTACAGCCTTCCATTGTTTTCCTGCTTTCTGATTATAAAAAGCGAAAGTGTGTATTATAGAAATTTTGGAAAGTAGAGAATAATAGAACTGCGAAAAAGTTCACCAACGTCTCCCCACCTTGGGTGACTTTTGACATGTTCTTCTACAATGTAGACACGTGTGTGCATGCACACACAATACAGAATTATGCCGTATACAGCTTGCAGCCTTTTTTTTCCTTCCCAATCTCTCATGAGCATTTTCCAAGACCTTAAAAACTCTCTGTGAACAAGGTTTGAATGACTACCGGTATTTCACCATATTGATGTGCCAAGATTCATGGTACCCTCTCCTGATTCATATTTACACTGTTTCCAACATAATCATGTTACAGATGACTCTGGGGACAGCATGTCTGAAATACTTCTTCCAGATTTCAGCATGTCTTCTATCTAAAGCTCTCTGCCTCCCCCAGGAAAATGGACTGGACTACGAAGCCTGCCTCGTTGCTCAGTGTGACGCGCTCGTGGATGCTTTAACTCGGCAGAAAGCCAAGCTGCTCACCAAGGTCACCAAAGAGAGAGAGCACAAGCTGAAGGTACGTATCTGGGTGACAACACCCTCCTTCCCCGTCATGGCCTCCACACTGCAGGTGGACTGGAGCACACAGTAGGCACCGGGTCAATATTAGGTGAGTAGGAAAATGAATGAATGAATGAATGAATGAGGCAAAGAAGGGGTGAGCAAGGTGCCCCTGGGCCTGCTCACACTCGTGCGACTTTCCTCAAGGCCAGGGTCCCCACCCACGCTCTCCCTACAAAGCTGCAGTCAGATGGGCTGAATCCC
Organism: Cryptoprocta ferox; assembly: GCA_028646485.1. Classification (NCBI taxonomy): domain Eukaryota; kingdom Metazoa; phylum Chordata; class Mammalia; order Carnivora; family Eupleridae; genus Cryptoprocta; species Cryptoprocta ferox. Next base: position 2,202,589 of record CM053561.1, read on the forward strand.
GCTGTTCTCAGGTCAGAAGTACCCTCCCCCATCTTCTCTCAAGTCCTATTTTCCATCTAAGGGACTCCACCTGTTCTCAGCTTGCAGAAGAGTGACCAGTGACGGTAGTGAGGCCACACTCCCCTCAGGTCACCGGCTCTGTCCCCTTCTTCAGGCCCTAATATCTCACACAATCAATAATCAGCCATAATAACACAACCAATATCCACCACGGGAAGGGGAGGGTGTCCCCTCACAGACACCGGGGTCCTGGTCCGGACAGGTGCCATGAACACTGCGTCAACAGAGGACTGCTCAACTGATTTTATAGACATTTCTCAACTGAATTAGGAAATATTACTTTCAAGGAAAGGAGGAATGCATGTTGGGGATAGTCCGTGGTTTCCAAGTGAAGAGGCTGAGCCCATCGAGTTATCCATGCCCACCAACAATGAGAAGACAAGAGGTTGTCACTGGTGACATGGAGAGTTTCAGACGGTGCACTTTCTCCCCTGCCCAGGGTTCAGGAAGAGAGTTGGTTCTGTTGGTCGGTGGGTCCATTTATTCCCCAAGAAAGAGGGCACATGGAGCTCAGGAGCAGAACAGCCAGAGGAGAGGGTGCAAGGTGATGCAGACCAGCGCTGCCTCTTCTAGGGCTTTCTCTGTGTTAATTCTCCAACTCCCGCTACAGCCTGGCTGCCCCTTCTCTGATGAGATGGTTACTAGGGGCTCTTTTCATCACAGATGGTTTGGGACCAGATCAATCACTGCACACTAAAGCTGCGGCAGTCAACGGGGCTGATGGAGTACTGCCTAGAGGTGATCAAGGAGAACGACCCCTCTGGGTTCCTACAGGTGAGCCTGCGTGCTTGTAGGACCCAGGCAGGCTTGGCTTCCTGCCTCCAAACCCACCACCACTTCCCAAACTATCCAGAGTTTTAGGACAGTCCCTACCAGTGGCTTGGAATTGAGTGGATTCTCCTTTGCTCAGAGATTCCAGAAGACCCAGGTTCTCGCCTCGTCTGATGCTCACTAGCTGTGACCCTGATTCTGTGTACTCATTAAAAGAGGAGGTCAAATATCATAATACCTAGGGCCAAAATGTCATGCGTTTCTGCTTTGACTTCCAGAGACCCCCAACTCAACATGCTCCACAAATGGGAAAGGACAGTCTTTGCCAAACAAGCTGGAGGCTTGGAGGAAGTGAGTTAGCAGAATCCACACGGCCCATTACCTCAATGTGCAGAGTCCCGCAGGCCTGCACAGATGGCCACTACCGACAGAGGCCATGCAGCCTTGCCAAGGGCGTCCCTCCAACAGTCAGGCTGACTCAGGGCCGCGAGCATCTCTAGAGAACAGGGCAGTGACAGGGCTCAGTCCTCCATCTATGGGGAAAATGATGATCCCTTTGCCTAGTGCCCAACAAACGTTCACAGGATGGCTCGACAGGGACACGTCTAAGTGTCTGGATGAGCAGGACTTTCCAGCGGAAGAGAGCAGAGTTGGGAGTGCAATGGAAGGAGAGTTTGGAGAAACTTGGGGGGAGGGGGACAGCACACGGTGGGGAGCAAGCTTCAAAATTCCGGGGATATAGGAAGCACTCTCTTCAGACCCTGGGATGAACGGTTAGTATGTTTCACTTTGCAAAGTCCTAGATCTAACAAAAGCAGTATAAGGAAGAACGTTTTTGCATATTTGAAAAAGTACCATTTGCTTCACAAAACGGTTTGGCCTGATACCTTTATATTTTTTTAATGTTTATTTATCTTGAAAGAGAGAGAGAGAGAGCAGGGGAGGGGCAGGGCGATAGGAAGAGAGAGAATCCCAAGCAGGCTCTGCACTGTCACGCCAGGCTCAGTCCTACCAACCGTGAGATCATGCCACCCAGGCGCCCCACCTGATATCTTTAGATAGCGGGTTGTTCTTTACATTTAAATTATTGCCCTTTAAAATATGATTTAAACAATACAGTTTATTTGTATTCGCACAGTGTCGCACTGGCAAGGAGCATATATTCCCTGCCATGGCCTGAGAGCATATGGCTAACACAGCCCCTTCCTGTCCCCAAGCCACAGACACCAAGCCCCTCCTCCTAGCCCACCACGTGCTGCCTGATTTTCCCTTTGCACATCGAAACCCTAAACTCTGTGCTCCCCTTTAAGATCTCGGATGCTCTGATCAAGCGTGTCCAGGTGTCCCAGGAGCAGTGGGTCAAAGGCGCCCTGGAGCCAAAAGTGTCTGCGGAGTTTGACCTGACCTTGGACAGCGAGCCGCTGCTGCAAGCCATCCACCAGCTGGACTTCATCCAGATGAAATGTAGGGGTGAGCCGTGGTTGGCCCAGTTCTGTCTGCGCCTCTTTTGGAAGAGGCATACACTCTGAGGGGCGCGGCTTAGTGTCATCGGAAGACGGGTGACACACAGAGTGAGGCGGAGTGGGAGGGGAAGGCTGCCCAGGTCACAGACCTGGGTTCACCTCCCAGTTCAGCCACCCACTAGCTGGGTGACCTAGGGTGGGTAGGCACTGTTCTAGGTGCAGGACGCAGCTTTGAACAAGTCAACCAACTCGCTCACAAGACTGAGCTGAAATTCTGAGGAAATAGACAGTACACAAATATATTGTATGATGTCCAAAAGAGGCTTTTTGGGAAAGGGGGATATTTTGAGGGGAGGGGGAGGAGTGAGAGGCAATATAGGGGAAGAACATTCCAGGTGGCAGAGGGGTGGCAAATGCAAGGGCCCTGAGGCAGGAATCCATTTTCCAAGAAGAGCAAGAAGGTCAGAGGTGAGAGCAGAATGAACAAGGCGGAGGAGGTTTAGGAGGAGAGCTCGGGAAGGCCACGGGGAGCCAGGCTAAGGGTCAGGTAAAGTTGCGTGACCTGCACCAGGTTACAAAATTAGCAAGCGGTGGCCAGAACCAGAGTCCTGATCTAAAGGCTGCCTCTCCAGAGGCACCAAGGGCACATTCAGGAAAGGCAAAAAAGCTGTTTGGTGTTTGAAAACCAAAGTATCAAAGGACGGAGTGCTACATCTGCAGAATCTGTGAGCGCAGGAAATGCTTACCCGCAAAACATGTGGCCATTTTTACCCTAAAGACCAAACAGGGGTCTTGCACAACTGCGTGCTCACTCCCACACTCGGTTTGCACCTCGGGCGAGGTTTGGAAATGCCACCCGCCCCGGGTGTGAACGAGACGTGGTGCTGAGGAGCCAGGGGAGACTGGCAGAGGGTGGAGAGGTGCAGCAGAAGAAAGGGGGGCTGTGGAAAGCTGAGGGGCGAAAGGAAGAGGCTTGGACCCGCTCTGGACGCCGCTCTGGATGGGATTCAGAGCATATGGGAGAGCCTGGGGATAGAGGGGGGCCCCTACATGCTTGTAAACTGAGGCCCAGGGAGTCAGCTATGCTCGGCCAGCCCTGAGACCAAGTCTGTAAGTAAGACAGAGCTGCACCCAGCTAAACCATCAGGCAATAACTGGGAGACACCCCCAATAATGGGAGCCAAATTGAAATCTAGAATTTTTACAAATCTGATGCTGCAATTTTCCCTTTAAAAACTATCAGTGTGGACTGTATTTATTTCTAAAATCTCTTGAGCCAGAACAAAGCTAGACTATAAAGACTTTCTCCAGATCTTGCTGTGATAGAACTTACCACGATACATTTGATTCGAATCCCTGATTCCAAGGGTTGACTGCCGGAGACTCTGATTGCCTCTCCTTCCCGGATCTGGTTCCCTGGGCCTCTAAGGGGCTTCCAGCCAAAGGTTTAAATGTGTCCTTGAATTCTGCGTGTCCCCCAACCCCACCAGCGCCTTCCCAGCCTAGTGTCAGCTGCACACTGGCCCCGCAGTGGCTCGGAGGCTGGTGGAACCCAGCTCTGTTGGGATCCCTCACGGGCTCCTCCTGGATCTGAGACTCAAAACTAAGGATTCTCAGTGGGCGGGGGCGGGGGGGGGGTGTTCTCCCTTAGGGCTCCAGATGCAGAGCCGTGGAGGCATGGGCCGTGCCTCTCCGACCCCCGACCCCAGATTCCAGGACTGGAAGTGCAGGGTCACCTGAGCTCGAGCTGCCCCCCGCCTCCCCTCCCCCGCCCCCCCCGCCCCCCCCCTCCCCCGCCCAGGCCAGCCTGGGGCTAGGCTGGGAGTGACTGCAGGGTGGCGCCACTGTTCCTCCTGGAGGCCGGGGGAGGCGGGGTGCGATCGGGGGAGAGAGTCCACATAGGTGTCCTGTGCACTGCGAGGGGTTCCTGCGCTGAACCCGCGGTTCCTGTTCCTGTCACAGTGCCGCCCGGCCCCCTGCTGCAGCTGGAGAAGTGTTGCACCCACAACAACAGTGTCACGCTTGCCTGGAGGATGCCGCCCTTCACCCACAGCCCCGTGGACGGCTACATCCTGGAGCTGGATGACGGCGATGGGGGCCAGTTCCGGGTGAGGCCCTGCTGCTGGTTTGGAGCTGGGGGGGTCCTAACGCCAGACCTCTGGACTGCCCGCAGCTCGCTGCTGCCCCTAGGGGGCGTTGGCCCAACCACAGAGGACTGGTGGATCTGGACCCTTGGGAAATGGGGCTTCTCTACCGAGGGTGGGGTCTGGGCAGCTGGGGCAGGCAGAGGTGGCAGCCACAGAGAAAATTTAGGATTGTTTCCTGTGAAGACTGACACAGGGCTGAGGCTGAGGAAGAGCCGGGAAAAGGTATCACCTGCACCCATCCACTTCCCACTTCACCCCACCAGTGCATGTGAGGTGCACTTGGTGCATGTGAGGACCCCACCAGTGCATGTGAGGACAGACACTTGGTATGGTTGTGGGGTTGAGATGACCGTCTACGTTCATGTTTCCAGGGATGAAATGTCGTGGGGACAATAAAGGCTCTAAGTGAGCCAGAAAATGGTGTTCATGTCCCCATCTGGTAGAGACCCCAACCCAGACGCCCTAGAGAACCCTACCTTGAGATTTCACACAGCAAAGTTCAGGTCACTGTGAAGTTGCTTTGTTGACTGGGGTCTTCTTAGAGCTCCACCTTTTCCATTCCCGAGGAGACTACGTAAAGGTCCTCTGCAACAAGCCACTGTAACCATGACACTTTCGACGTCCCTTCTCCTGGGGAGCTCCGCCACTTAACAAATCTTGCCGAAGATCAATATTCCTTTTGTCTCTCTCAAAGGGATTTATGCATATGTCATTTCATTTTTTTGTTTGAGACCTATCCTACGAGAACATAAGAGTTGGGGAAATAATGGCGCCTTCCCTTGGGAATTACTGGGTCCCGGGTGAATATATGGGCAGTTGAGGGAAGAGAGGAGTGGAGGTCGGGGTAGCCAGGAATGGCAGATCATTCACTGGGTTCAGAACCTCGGTCGTTCTGGCTGTGCGGAGAAGCACAGCCTGGAAAGAACTCCTGGGCTGGAAACCAGGAAAAGAGCCCCTGTTTCCGACATGGGAAGGGAAGACTGTTTCAGGATGTTAAAAGAAACAGCCACAGAGCTCAGATACAATTGGTCTCTTCCCTCTGAGACATAAGCACCAGCAAAAGCTGGATACAAGGGCTAGATTTTATGAGGAGCCACATGTTAAAGTGGGAAGAGTGTCGGCTTTCAGTGCAGGCGGGCCTGGATTTGAACCCTGGCTTCCAAATCGGTTCATTCTGATCTTGGGCAGGTTTCCAACCTTCTCCGAGTCTCCTTCTGTATGAAGTACAACAACAACAACAACAACAACAACAAATCATAACAACGTCCAAGGGTTATGTGAGGATTCAAATGCCCTACACAATGCCTCACACCCAGCCATTATTATTAAGGACTTGGAATAACAAATGAAGAAGGAGCCCCCTAAACAACCAGATAGGCGAGGTGTTTTGGACAAAGTTGAAATAGTGACAGAGGAGGGGGTGCAAGGCTATGCATTTGAGGGAGTAAATAGGACGAAGGTAAGTGTGAAGTGAACGGGGAGCAAAGTAAATCCCTACGCAAAGATCTTTGGGGTCCCATGCAGAAATGTCTCACCTCTCAGAACATCATGAGAAAAGGAGCTCTAGGGGCAGGGGGGCCAATGAGTGGAAGATGCCAACCTCAGGGGTGGCAGAAGATGGGGAGGGGGTGGAACGCTCCTCTCCATCCAGAAGTGGTCCCAGCCCAAACCCACCTGAACCTGCCTGTGCTTAGTCACACCCTTCCTCTTGTGCACTTTCTCCCACCATGTGCGATGACCCTTCTTTTTTGTTGTTGTTTACTTATTTATTTTGAGAGAGAGAGAGAGAGAGAAAGCAGGTTGGGGAGGGGCAGAGAGAGAGGGAAAGAGAGAGAGAGAGAGAGAGAGAATCGAAGCAGGCCCCTCCCTGTCAGTGCAGGCTCCAACACGGGGCTCGAACCCACGAACTGTGAGAGATCATGACCTGAGCTGAAGTCGGACACTTAACCTACAGAGCCATGCGGGCGCCTCTGCAATGACCCTTCTTTTAAAAATATTGCTTATTTTGTTTATTTCGCTGCTTAGCTCGTGTTTCCTAGCTTAAGTTCCCACTGACAACTAACAATCTATTGCTGACCAAGAAGGAAGGGGGGGCTTCTGCACCCCCACCTCCCTGGAGGAGCGGGTGTCCCTGGGCTGCAGGGTCCCATCTGACCGGCTGGCCTCAGCAGGGGCAGGACATTTTCGGGCAGCAACCTAGCTAGCCACACCCCTGCCATCCGTCCCCACCCCACCCCCCCCAGGACCCCATCACACTTCACATCTCACATCCTCACGGGCAGAGGGGCTGGCCGGCCAGGAGTAGGAGTTTGTGCCCAACCTGGGCGTGGTCTGTGACCCTGCCTCCATTCCTCCGAACTTCCCTTGTTCCAGAACTCTGCAGAGGGGCTAGCACTTTAAATGTCAACATGGTGCTAAGAGAAATTTTCCAAATAACAGAGGCGCCTCCTGAGCCGTCTTGGCTGTCTTTTAGGAAGTGTATGTGGGCAAGGAGACCCTGTGCACCATCGATGGTCTTCATTTCAACAGTACCTACAACGCCAGAGTCAAGGCTTTCAACTCCTCTGGCGTCGGGCCTTACAGTAAAACCGTCGTTCTGCAGACATCTGACGGTGAGCGCTGGGGTCCCGGGGGAGGACCAGATTCGGGCACTGCAGATGAGCTTTTAAAGGAGGACGGGGGGCTGGGGGGGACTGTCAGCTGGGCAGGGCAGGGGAGTGAAGGGATGGAGGAAATTCGGCAGCAGTGGAAGGTATACGTCTCCCAGCCGTGTCCCTGCCCTTCTCACCATGGCCCCCTTGCCTGTGTCTCCCTACTCAGGAGCCACCAAAAAAAGAGCCGTTTCTTCACCCCATTTGCTGGAGTGGGAAAGGAGATGAGGATTTGAGAGGCTCAGGGAGCCCCAGGGGCTGAGAATGGGTAGGACAGCCCTGGAGAAAAGGCCCCTGGTCCCTGGGTTTGACCTTCCCCCCAGTGGGAAACTATCCCTCCAACCTCTAGCACAAGAGCCCAGATCTGATGGTTTACACGCCCAGCTGCATCCTTTCAGGTTTCAGGCAGTAAGAGCACATCAGCGTCAGCGTGTAGGGTGTCTACACCCTAGTGGTCATCTGTGTCCTCGGCAGGAAGTGATGATGCAAATAAAGAACACGTTCCAACAAGAGCCTGCCCTGCTAAGCCGGGCATCCCAGGGGTTACTGTCACCGTGTATCCCAGCACATCCTCTGGTCGCCCTGAGGAAGAGGTGACATGCCTGGCTTGTCTCCCCAGGACGGAGGGGAGAGAAGGCAGGAGCAGATGCTGTTGTCAAGGGCACAGCTGGGGACGCTTTTCTGAAGATCACTAGCTTTCTGCCCTTGGGCGCCCGCTGCCCTCCAGAGCAGTGGTTCTTGCCCTGAGCACTGTGGTCTCGATTGTAGAGTAAGGACCTCACTTCCCGCGGCCCGAGGATATCAGAGACCAGAAGGAGGTGCGGCTCAGGGGGCTGTGAAACAGGAGGATGGAGCTTGGTGACTCCGGTCATCCCAGGTCACCGCTCCGTGTCTCAGATCCCACACCCACGAAGTGGGGCAGGGATTACCTACTTCCTGTTTAACGTACAACATTGAGAAGCATAATGGAAGGGTGTTGGAAACCAAGACTCCACAGAAGGCATGTAGATTCGGGACTCTGAGGCTCGACTGCTTGTGCTCCTTGGCAAGGTTGGGTTCATGGGGTTGAGAACTTGGATGAACAGAGGTCGGGGAGTGTGCGCGCGTGTGTGTGTGCATTCGCACCTGCGTGTGCCTGTGAACCACACAGGGGAGAACGGTTGGGGCTGGACGTCAGCTTGCTGACGGGTGTGAGTGAGCGAGTGGGGCTCTGAGCCCAGGTCGGAGGCCGCCAGCGAGTCCGGTCCCCGACTCTGCCTCCTTCCTTCCCAGTGGCCTGGTTCACGTTTGACCCCAACTCCGGGCACCGGGACATCATCTTGTCCAATGACAACCAGACGGCCACCTGCAGCAGCTACGATGACCGGGTGGTGCTGGGCACCGCTGCGTTCTCCAAGGGCGCGCACTACTGGGAGCTGCACGTCGACCGCTATGACAACCACCCGGACCCCGCCTTCGGGGTGGCCAGGGCCAGCGTGGTCAAGGACATGATGCTGGGCAAGGACGACAAGGCCTGGGCCATGTACGTGGACAACAACCGCAGCTGGTTCATGCACTGCAACTCCCACACCAACAGGTGCGCCGCCGGTGGGGGTGGGGCGGGCGGGAGGGTCCCGTGGGGACAGCATCCCTCCTGCTATTCCCGAGTCCAGGCGTCAGGAATGTGGGGGAGGGTTTCAACTACGTGGGTGGCCAATTTCCAGATAGAAGCTCGTGTGTGCCTGAAGCCCAAGGGAAAGCTTGCAACGGAGACTTGAGCGGCCCCCAGGGCATGTGGCTTTACAGGTCACCGCAAGCCACGAGACCAGGCCACTTCTGCTCCACTTCCCCTTTACACACTGACAGCCCGGGGCACAGCTGTGACCAGGTCTCTACAGAGGGAGCAATGTGACCATTGCCCTGGCAGTGACCCCTCCCACTGCCCAGCCTCAGGTGGGCTTTGACCCACGGCGGTGCCCCCCAAAAGGGCAGGCCTGGGAGTGGCAGGCACTGTTGGGGTGCTCACTGCCGGGGTCTCTGTCAAGGGCACTGCCAGCGCTGCTTTACTCTGAGGCCGACCCTGGGAGTGGTGTGACCAGGGTGGACACAGGAAGACGGGCCCTTTGGGGAGATGTCACTGATACCTGGGCTCCTTCAGGGACTTGTGGGCACCTTGGTCTCACTTCTCAGAGAAGGCCCCCACCTCCCCCCCCCCATCCTAGCTCAGTGTTTGCTTTCTCCTCCCCCAGGGATTCTGTGTTCATACCCAGCCTGTGTGTCCGGGGTGGGGGTGGGGGATGGAAAAGCTTTTAAGGCCAGCACTGGCCAAGGAGCCCAGAAATAAAGAATGGCAGTCACCCGGAGCTGCCCTCTCACCGTGCGATCTCCTTCCTGGCCTGCTCAGGGCCATCTCCCCAGGAGGAGAAGCAAGGAGCATTGAGGAGCTGACCTCACTGGGCCCAGCTCCAGGCCATGTCAGTGAGCCTGGAGGCTCTCAGGGGTCTGGCCCCAGGGGTCCTGATCGGGGGCAGGGACTTGCCTGAGGGTCCCAGGGAAGCAGACTGGACCTCTCCCACCTGCCTCTGTCTCCAGAGTGACCTCTATCTCTAGAGACCTGGGGGAGGGCCGCACCTGTGCCCCTCTACCCCCTCTGCCTAGGCCCTGCAGGCTGCCAGGTGCTGTCGGCTGACCAGGACCTGGACCTACCCTCCCCACCCCCACCCCGGCCGCTGTTCACAAACCACAGAGGGGTGGAGTCCAGACCTACCAGCTCCATCTCTACCTGCTGAAACCAAATGGTGCCCAGATACACTGCTGATGGGAGTATTTATTGAGTTTACTTTGTCCCTTAGTCCTCCGAAAAGTACTGTGATCGGCATTTTACAGATTACACCAAGGGCTTAGTATATAAGTATAAATAAGTGTCCCAAGTCACAGGGCTACTTAGCGGCACTGTCAGGACTAAACTCAGGGTCCTGCCTTGGGTTGTGTGTATGGGGGAGCCTGGGTAGGGAGCTGCGGTGGGGAGCCCTTGAACCTGGGACTGCCAGGCTTGGGTGGGAATCGCGTGTTTGCGTCTCACGCCGGTCTCTACCGCCACCCGGCGGTCAGTATCTGAATAGCACCAGGAGCCGGTCCTGCAGGCTCCTGTCCTGGGGTCCTAACACCGCC
>CM053561.1:2212930-2224495 GCA_028646485.1 Cryptoprocta ferox
CAGCTGGGGTGAAGGATGAGACCTCAGCCCTCAGCTAAGGGAAGGGAGTCTGATGGACCCTCTTCTCCCACGGAGAGGAGGCAGGTCAGCAGGAGAGTGCATCTGAAGAGATGCTTCTCGTGGGCAGACAGGAATTCCCACCACTGCCAAATGTAGGATCACTGACATTTATCCAGAGCTTCACAATTTAGTCTCAAGCCACTGTTGGCACCCATGGGATGGCAAGTCGGACAGGGGACTTGATTCCAGATTCAGCATCTGTCCCCTGCCATGCATGACTGTTCAAGAGACCCTGGGACGTTTCTGAGATGAGCTGAAGCCTAGTGGGCCTCAAAAGCCTCTGAAGGTCTGGCTCTCTGCCTCTTTGTGGATCTGAACGTTCTCACTGGTTAAAACTACAAAGGGCGCCAAGTTAGTTCTTTTTCTCGGGGGTAAAGGAGCCTTCCCTGCCCAGGCTCCAAGCTCCGGGTTTTCTTTTAATTTTTTTATATTTATTTTTGAGAGAGACAGAGACAGAGTACGAGCAGGGGAGGGGCAGAGAAAGAGAGAGGGAGACACAGAATCTGAAACAGGCTCCAGGCTCTGAGCTGTCAGCACAGAGCCCAATGTGGGGCTTGAACTCTGGAAGGGAGAGATCATGACGTAGGCCGAAGTTGAACACTTAACCGACTGAGCCACCCAGGTGCCCTTCAAGCTCCGAGTTTTCAAGTGGGACCCGCTCATCAACACCCTGACTCCCTGGGTGCCCAGGTCTCAGGGACTGTCAGGAAAGAAGGGACTGAATGGGCTGATCCCCCCAGGGTAAGGAAGCTTACACGAAGGGTAAGGTCTTCCTGTGTGGCCCTAACTGGCGAGAGCACCTCAAGAAAAGTCTCCTAGCCCAGAAGAATAGCTCCCCGCACCCCCATGAGGGCTGTGTGTTGTAGGTGAGGATATTCGTAGTGTCTCCTGAGCCACCACCTACATCCCAGGCTAGATGTGGTGATGGGGCTTCCTGGGGCTTCTCTTCCCAGGACGGAAGGCGGTGTGTGCAAGGGGGCCACTGTCGGCGTGCTCCTGGACCTGAATAAGCACACTCTGACTTTCTTCATCAACGGGCAGCAGCAGGGCCCCACAGCCTTCAGCCATGTGGATGGGGTCTTCATGCCAGCCCTCAGCCTCAACCGTAACGTGCAGGTACCGCGGGCCCTTCGAGGCGGGAGCCCATCTGGCTGTTCCTCTCGGGGTGCCGGGGCCTCCAAAGTGCACTTGGACAATGTGGGCTATAAAGAAGCTGATTGTTGCCTGCCCAGGTAGAGAGCCGCCTGCCAGTTCACCGTGGGCATTCCCCGGAGACAGTCCTCGCTGGCATGATCAATCCGTACTTACTCGCTTGAGATAAGCAGAGGCTCTAAGCTGACAGCTTGTGGGGGGGAGGGGGAAAGGGAATGGAGTGGGGAAGCAGGTGGGGGTTTCATTTTTCTGGGAAGGGTGCATTGGAGGTGTTCGTTAAGCAATCGGGAGGAAGTCAGTGCCCCCTGCCCAGCTTCAGCCGGGTAGGCCAGGTGGGCGCACACTGGGGCTTTTCAGGTGTGGCTGTCCCCCGAGAGAAGCACGGGAGGGCTGGGAGAGACCAGCCCTAGGGGCCGTGAGTCTCCTTCTGTCCCCTCTCACCCCCCTCTGGCTCCCACATGAAGCAGGCAAGAACGTTGTTCTTTAAGATCTCAGGGCTGGAGCCAGTCCTGGGGGGCTGATGAGGGCTCAGGAGGCCCCCAAGTGGAAAGAGACAAAATGGGAGCTGTGAGCGGGTGAGGGTGGGAGAGAAATATGGGGGCAGCGCCCTTAGTTTCTAGCAGAGCCCTCCCTCTGGGAGTCCTGGCTGTGACAGGCCTACATCAATCACCGATTGACTGATTTGTACCTGCACACGCGAAAGGGCTTTGAGGCAGCCTGAAATACAACAGATGTAGGAAAGGAACGAGGGCCACAGGGAGAAAGCAGAAACAAATCTGCAACGGTGAGAACCGGACACCTGCTGCAGCGGAGTCAGCCTTGCCTGGGCTCGTAGGACAAGGTGGGAAACCCAGGCACGGACCCGCTCCTCGGGGCGAACTCGGGGACATTACATTAGTGATACTGAGTGACAGTAAACAGCATGCCCCGCAGTACAGAGGAGCCCTCAGGCTGCTGCCTGCGGCGACCCCAGCAAACAGGGGGCCTCGCCTGTGGCCACTGTGCTGTCTGAGCACTCAGGGTTCTCGCGGTGGCCTCCCCCACCCTCACTGACCGGTCTTCTTTTCCAGGTCACCCTGCACACAGGATTGGAAGTCCCAACAAACCTGGGGCGGCCAAAGGTGTCAGGCAACTAGCCTCCCGGGCCCAGCTGTTCACCGGCGTCTGGGAAAAGCCCCACCATCCCTCGCTGAGGTCGAAGGACCCACGAGGGCAGGACTCTGGCACGGAGGGCGCAGCCCAGCAGCCGCTGGGTATCTTAGAGACGTGTTTTCTTTGGGGGATGAGAATAGGTCCCCAGGCCATGCTTGTCGAGGCTTCCGGTTAACCAGCGGCCATGGGTCGGTGGGGAAGCTGGGTGTGTGTTTCTCCCTCCTCCCTCCTGGACATTATAAATGCTCACAAAGAAGAAACCTTTCTCAAGGGAGGGAGAAAGCATCCGCGGTGTACAATTATGTTTCCTGCCATCTGTTGTCAAAGCTGGGGCGGGGGCAGGAGGGTCGACTCTGAGACTGGCATCCTGAGAGCAGAAGGCAGGAAGGCACTTCCGGAATCCCACGCCCCAAGTGTTGACCCTTTGCTGGGACACCGCTCCGTCCCGAGGCTGCAGGTTCTCATCTTCGCCAGGGAAGGCTCTTCATTTTGCTTTTTTGGTCCTGGAGTCTCCACTACGTTATGCCCTTGCAGACCTAATCCAAGGTCAATAGAAAGGGGCGATAATCTTGACCTTCACCATTCCCACTGAACTGCTGAGAACCTTTAAAATGGTTTCCTTTGGTTCTTCATGAATCATCTCTCTCTCCCTCTCTCTCTCTCTCACACACACACACACACATGCACAAAGGCACACACACATGCACATGATAGTCTGCTAAAATGCATTCACACAGGTCTCAGTTCTTAAACACAAAGGAAAACACTGGACTTGGAGTGACCATGTGAAGCGTCTCCTCCAGCTGGCAGTTTTCTTCTGGAACTGCGAGCCTGAGTTGCTCTCTTCCAGGTTTTGGTCCTCCCAGGTTCATAGCACGGAAGATGGGGAGCCCTGAGGAAGCCTCTAAGAGTCGGCCTACCTTTGCTTTGAGCCCTACCCTACTGTCATGGTGTCATCCCGACTCGGCAGGGGGGGATAGGCAGGTCCTCTGACAAAGGCAGGAAATAGCAATATCAGCACGTTCCTTGCACCTCTGCCTCCCAGGGTGCGCCTGGCTGTGCTGAGTTCCAGAGAGCCAGGCGGACCCTCCCAGCGGGGCGCCCTATGGACCCGGGAGGCCCTCATGGAGTCATTTGCATCTCTCAAAAACAGAGCTCGCTTTCTGGGAGTCTGAGCCCAGAGTCCACCATGGTCCTGTCCCCAGAGCACCTTCCCATCCTCTCCTTCTCTTCCTCTTTGTCGCCTGCCACCCCCATTTCCATCTGGTAGTGAACCTTCCTCCTTTTTAAAAAGAATATATTTTATCAAGCATTTTATTTTTGAGGTCGAGGAGTACCTTGTCCATTTGCTGGATTGGATTTTTATAAAACTTAGCCCGTAAACCGGCAGCAACTGTGTTTACTCGGTTCTACCTGCTTGTGTAGACACCGCCCTGGTTTCCTGAGCAGCCAAGGCCAATGCTGTGTAGATCCTGCCCCCACCCCCAGCAGCAGATCCGACAATCCTACCTCAGAGCCCGCCCGCCTGCGCCCTCGGACCTCGAGGCTGCCTTGTCCCCGCCGTGTGGGCAGGCGTGGCCAGCCAGGCCGGCTGCCCGGCGTTTTCAGGCGCTGCTTGGTGCTCTTTTGGCCTCCGAGCTCAGGTCCTGGCAGCCACCTGCGTGGGGAGCTGAGTGAGGTCTTGCCTCTTGGTTCTCCGCCAGCAGCGTGGTTTCTTGGGCCCCCGGAGGTCCTCCTCGCCCTGTCCCGGACCTCCGCCAGAGCCCCGCGGGATGCAGGCTGCTGCCTGCCCTCCTCCCTGCACCTGCCTCTCTCCTCTCTGCTTTCACTTGCCTTCCGTTTCACTCCTTAGCCATAGCTCCGGGTGGACTCGGCTTGGAAGAGGGGGAGGATTCCTAAAGATTGGAGGACACAGAGGAGCCACGGCCTTGCTGGGGCTGATGAAGCGTGGCTGGCAGGTCCAGATGCATCGGCTTTGGGAAAAGACAGGCCCGAGTACCCGGAGTGACACCAGGAGTGAGCGTGGGTGGGCAAGGCGGCGGCCAGTGGCTTTCTGCGGTGGGGGCCAGATGAAAGGCTGGGGAGCTTCCAGAATCCCCAGCCAGGGGGGCCCTGGCTTGGCCTCTTTGGAAGGGAGCTGCTCGAGTTCTGCAGGACTTGGTGACACCCTCGGAACCGCCAACGCTGAGGTCAGAGGGAAACGTGGAACAGGGCGAAGCGGAAGTCCCACACGGCAGGTGGTCTCTTTAGGAAGAAAAAGGTAATTTTCCAGAGGGAAGCTGCCAGAACTCGCTGCCCCCTGCAGAGGTCAGCAGCTCCAGGAGGCCCTGTGAGTGTCCCCTTCCGGCTCTGCCCCTCCTCCAGGAGCCCAGCAGCAATACGGCTGATGCCCGGCACCGTGTCAGGCTGTCCTGAAGCCACCTCTCCTGTCCTCAGCACAAAACACCTTTCAGGGACAAGAACGAACCTAAGATAGAAGACAGGTCTGTGTGACACATTTGTTTTTGAGGGATCAGCCAAACAAAGAAGGACTCATCAACAGCTCATGGCCTGACCACTTCACCCTCCCAGGAAGCCCCCGGGATTCGGAGCAGAGGCGACAGGTCCTGAATTTCTCATTGGCCATCGAATCCCCTGTCCCTTTACAACGTGGTGGCGTTTTTGTACATAGAATTATATCAAGATGATGCTTTTGCCGCCTGGCTAAGGAAGCACCTGGTGTTTGTCTATCAAGCTGTTTCAGTGAGAAGGGAATTCAAAGTAACGTCAAGTGGCAGGTGCCACTGCATTGTAAATAATGCCTCCTTAACGTAGCTCCGCAGTTCACTCTCTGCTGGTGAGCAAGTTTGCTCAAAGCATATGCATTTCCTTTCAGAATTTATCCCTTTTAAAAGTGTCCAGTAGCACCTCACCGCATACCACCCTAGCTCCTAATTCATAGCAAGGTAAAACATTGCACTCGGCCCTGCTTCACCCTCTCTGTCCTGTTGGGGACAATAATGATCCTAATTAGAGTGGACATCAGTAATCCTGACCCACAAAGTAACTGACTATAAACTATGTATATAGTTTCATATATAGTTCTAGGCTGAATCTTCAGCTCTCCGTCAACTCTGTGGTTGTGACAGGGCCCTCGGGCGCCCCACGGCCCACCGAGGGTGAGGAGGGTCATGCTTTCCAGGGCGAGCCTGGGTTCTCTGGGGGCGCTGGGAACAGGCCCGTGCTTCCTGCTCTTGGTGCCCAGGAAAGCCCCGCCTTCCGGTGCCCGTGCCCTCTGCCCACAGAGCACTCTCAGGAAAGGATCACCACGCAGGTTTTACGTGTCCTTCTTCCGGGGGTATTTGCATTTTAGCCTTAATTCTGGTTGCAAGTGAAAGGCTTGGTCCCCTGTGAAGGCGTGTTTCAGCACCGATGAGCAGGTAATGGTCCTGTGGCCACCGGCACGCGGTGAGATGGGGAGGGGGGGTAGAACTCCAGGGGGGACCGCAGCCCGTGAATGCCGGAAAACACTCACAAGGCCCGTGGCTGATGTCAGGGTTCCTCAACCTCAGCACTTCGGACATTTGGGGGCGGGATTCTCTTATTGTCGTGGGCTGGCCCGTGCTCTGTAGGATGGTTAGAAGCATCCTTGGCCTCCACCCACTAGATGCCAGTGGCAACCCGCAAGTTAGGGGCAACGACCGAGTGTCCACAGGCATTGCCAGATGTCCCCTGGGGGACACCCTGGGTTGAGAGCCACTAGGAGTTTGTCACATGTCCACGTGTTGATATGCAGTGACGCTGGGGCGCCCACCTCAGCGTTACACGGGAAGCCCGTATCACAAGGCTGTGGACCTTCACCTTACTACCCAAGACCACGATCGTCCTTCCACAGGCCTGCAGTGCTCTGCCAGCCGGGGGCTGGCAGGGGGAGATGGAGGTGAGCCACGAACAGACGCCAAGCTGTCAGGTCTCACTCCGTATTTACTGAAGATTGCCCCCGCCACACCGCACCCCAATTCGGAGAAGGCAACACTCAGTTACCTTCTTTGTCCTTGGCCACTTTTGCCTGGAGGCAACAGGAACTTAATGGATGTGTGGCCTTTATCTGGTTTTCAGAATCTAATCAGATCTCATTAGAAGATACTTAAGGTCTTTGCTGATTCTGGGAAATCTCCACTTTTGTCTTGCAAGTAAGCCAGCGGCTCTTTTCACGGTATCGCTTTCCTTGGCAGGTTCCTCCATAAAGAGAAAGGGGTGCTGGTGGCTCTCACTTTAAGTGGATTGTAAACTAGGTAAGAGTAGGCGTGGGGTAGGTTGTGTGGATCAGACACCGCGTTCAGCCCTCAGACACTCATGTCTTTTAACCTGGCTTTGATACTGGTTCATACGTCTTAAATCTTTCTGTGCCTCGGTATCCCCACCGGGAAATGGAAGAGTCATACATACTAACCTACCTCCCCTGACGTATTGTGAGGATTATAGAGTAATACTTTTGAAAGAAAAGAATATAGTCTTTCATCTGTCGAGTCTAGGCTAATGGTTCCCATTCAATGAATCAAGCCTGTGTGGTGACCTTCCAGAATGTTCTCCGACCACAAGACAGTGTCTTCCATCCAAGCCTCTTATAAGCAGGAGCATGTATGTACTAACACTGTTGCCTGGCCTTGAGGAGGGAAAATGGACATTTCAAATAGGCTTCACACAGCCATACAAAGCAACACCCCAAATGTTCCCATTCCCAGTGAGGCCTGTTTTAATGGTACTTTCTACGCAAAGTGCTGTAAGCAGACCACACATCAACATTGTCATTGTTAGTCCCAAAGGCATCTGTGTGCAGAAGCCCCCGTAAAACCTGGAGGTTAACCTGCCTCTGTCTCCTAGGTCACCTTAAGTTCTAACATCTGAGGCGTCCCCCAACCCATACCGTATCTCCACTGTTTCCCAAGATCTCAGCAGGGAGCGGCTTCGAGAACCAACGTCTAAGACTAAGGCGGGCAGCGCCTGACCCGAGGCTGGGAGTCTGCATGGCCCTGGGACTGAACTCGCACGACCTGGTAAGGGGGGGGTTCCTGGCTTTCTCAGTGAACGACGTTGGCTTCAGTCAGGGCTTGGGAGTCGAGACCTCACAGAGGAGTCCCGTCTGGAGGGTGCGGGCTGCCCAACCTCGTCCTGGGGAAGACCCCGCATGGGGGCGCCACCGCTCACCAGGCCAGGCCCTCAGGCAGGCCCCGAGGACGCTCCAAACACAGACTTCAGATCAGGAAAAGCGGCTGCCAGTGGCCGTGGAGGCAGGAACGTGGTGTCTGCAGACCTTTCCAGCTCTTCCCACGCCTGGTGACGGGGCGCCCCCAGCCTGACTTCCTCGTCACCAAGGGGAGGCGCAGAGCGAGCAAAGCAGAAGACGTTAAATGCATGATGTAGAATTGCTGCTGTCCCACTAAATTGTTGTATTGAGCATGAGCGATTTGTCTAACGTTGGCAAAGGAATTTAAAAAGTAACAAGCTTTGTGTCCTTGTTTTGGCTGTCCACAGGACTTCCATTTCCCTGCCTTTCTTTACCCCCGTTTTCTCCTGCCCCTCCCCCATTGCATCCACTTTCTGTCACAGTCGTGGGGTATCTGGTGGCAGCTCTTGGTCCCGTGGGTGTTCATGTTCCACTGGAAACACGGGAGAGGCGGTGGCGGGAGGGTGGGGGGGGAGGAAAGCAACTTTTTTCTAATTTTTGTATCGGTATCCACAAGCGTTTGTATTTTTTGAATTGCAAACACTGTGTTTTCTGGTCTTTGGGGGTTGGTTAACTTTGTGTATTGCCTTTTGGAAAACCTGAGTTTTATCACAGTCTTGAGCAGATTTGAAATAAATTCTTTGGACACCGCCAACAACCGGAAGCCAGGGCCCGGTCTGGAATTATTGCTCAGCAGCAAACTATGCCTCTTGCCACACGGGCCCTGGGTGCCGGCAGGTGGCTGGGGCAGGGGCCGCGGAGGGGAGGCCACCCCGTCTCTCACCCCCACGGCCTGCGCCTGTGAGGCGCCTTATGGCTGCGCTGTGTGTGCCCACGGGATTTTGAGGCGATGCCATGACTGAATGTCAAGGTCCATCTCAGACAATGGAGAGTTCGCGAATTCATTCTCGCAAGAGGGGACAGGGCTAGATGTTGATAACAGTTAGCCTATGGATAAGGTACATTCGTGAATAAAACATTGGTCAGGGGTTACCAGAAACTGAGATTTGGAGAAGACCTCCTAATAACCTGTGAGCATCGAGGAGACCGACCGGCCCCTTCAACCACACAGCCTGAGCCCAGGTGTGTCTGACCTGAAACCTGCCCCTTGGAGCCTTCCCCAAACCGTCATCCTCACAAGCACCCATCTCACACAATTCCCCCTTCGGCCCGGCCTCGCCATCCAGTTAGCTGCTGGATCACCGAATGGCCTACCTGGGCAGGGGCGGTTGCAGACTCCGAGATGAGGCAGCGGGGCACTTATGAGCAAGGATCATTTATGATCTGTGGATCAACCCCCTTGGAAGCGAAGGAAGCAGGACCGGCCAAGATAGAGGCCCAGTTGAGATGAAGACCCAGCAAAGGCCTCTGCCACTCTGGGTTGGGACAGGGGCACTGGGTTTAATACTCCCACATTGATCCAGCACGGACGTGGGCCACCCCGGGAAGGAGGTGAGGCGATCCTGAAGACCGCCAACAGCTGAAGGCTGTGCCTTCAGCACTCAGAATAAGTACTTCTACCCAAAGGAGGATCGGAGGGAGACATCGGGGTATCCACCCTGCGCCCCAAGTCCACATTGCTCTTCCAGAATTCCAGTGAGAGAAGCTTAGATGAGGAAAGCCAGGGACACTGGATCTGGTCTTGGAGCTGCAAGGGACACTCATGGTCAGCCTCCTCTCCTATCCATTCTAGACTCCCCTCACCCTCACCCTCACCTAGCGCCTCTGCTCATCATGATTGGGACCCTCATCCCTGGGGGCCTGAGCCTCAGGTCGCCCAGGGTTGCTGCATTTGTCTACTTACCATCCAAATCAGGTGAAAGGAATATGAAGAGATGCCTGAGGGGACCACCTGGGTGATTTTTCCCTGCCCCACTGGGTGACAGCAGCCTTATCTCCTCTTGATGGTCAAGGGCCGGTCACCGCTGCGAGGTGGTGGCTCTTCTTGCCTGGACAACCTTGGTTCAGTGGGACATGTGCGGTGTTGTTTCTTCCTTTGGGAAGCAGGGTCCCCAGGTCTACAGGGCTGAGAGCTGTAGGGACGGGAATCTCCAGGTCCCTAAGTGGGTCACTGGGAATAATGGGAGGCAGGGCGTCGTGTGGAGCAATGGCTGATCCGCCAGACGTGTCGGGGACTGAAAGACACCCCTGCGAAGGGGAAATGGCAGTATGATGACAACAAGGAAACACGTACCCACTGCACTGTAGCCGACTGTTCCCTCTGTGGCTATTGTCAGAATCTTAGTCATAACCGTCCTCCTCTGGACGACTGTTTTTCATGGTGGCTTCTCTCTGCTGCTATCTTGCTAGAGGAAACGTCATCAATGGGAAAATTAAAAGCGTGGTCTTAGGCCTGCTCTCCAGCCCTTAAAGTACAGGTTTCTCTTAGCCCCTAAACATCTGAGGGTTTCTAGAGCCCCCAGTGGTAACAAAACCATTCTAAGTATTTACTCAGTAAATTAAAAGGCGAAAGCAAAATGAGGTGAGTAATTTAAACTCAGAACTTGCATGCTTTTCCCGAATGGACTAGCCTGTAGCTCTGGTCCAGAGCCTGGCTAAGCGCTCAGCTGAGCCTCAAGGCTGGTGGAGGTGGGGGTGGGGTGGGGCGGCCTTGGACCCTGGGCTCTCCGTAGAGAAAGGGAACCAAAGTACGCCAGTCGCTGCTCTGATAGGTCACCTCTGGCTCCTCAGAGATTTCCTGGGGCTTTGTCATGCTTGGGATCCTCTACACCTTTAAAAAAAGCACACTCAGGGCACCTGGGTGGCCCAGTCGGTTGAGCATCCGACTTCCGCTCAGGTCATGATCTCACAGTTGATGAGTTCAAGCCCCACGTCGGGCTCTGTGCTGACAGCTCGGAGTCTGGAGCCTGCTTGGGATTCTGTGTTTCCCTCTCTCTCTGCCCCTCCTTCACTCATGTTCTGTCATTCTCTCAAAAATAAACATTAAAAAAAATTTTTTTAGTAAAATTTAAAAAAAAGTCATCTTAGAAACTGCCTAAGTAGGTATTTTGCCGAGTACTGCCTTTCAAAATAACCTTGGAAAACAGAATTCCGATCCCACTCTTGCTTCAACTCAGGGCATCTGTGGAGCTCCTCACTCTACAATGGCTTTGGAGTCTGGTTTGGAGCCACATAAAAATGTCAGCCATTTTTTACCCCTTTGTTTTAACCAAAACCTTATCGTTTAAGATTTTTTGTCATAAAGAAAAAACAATGCCAAAATTGATTACTATCATTGGCAACTTTTTTTTTTAATGTGTCACAAGCTTTGAGAAGTTCCAGACACTTTCCGTAAGTGCCATATAATTTTAAAAACATGTTTGGCCGCCTGCAGTGATTATTCTGAAGAGGACGTCGGCTGACACGCGGGTACGGTTACAACCCCGCTGTGCTACGTCACAGTCACATACACCGCAGAAGCCGTGTTCTAGCTACACCCCTTCTTACAAGGGAGATTTCACACACGTGGTAGAGGCTAAAAACCAAAACCGCTCTTCCCACAAAAACAAGTGACAAACGATCACATGTGGTTCTTTCGTGACATGGTAACAGGACACCATTCTTAGGAAATTTAAAAAGGCAATAATGCTAATTATTAGCATTTACAACTCAGTAAATCATTAAGTTTATGAAAAGTCACTACAATGCAGAGGTACAAAACCCCAGTGAAAGCAAATCCAGCGTAAATCTCGCGGGAGAAGATTAAACACCCTTTTCAACAGGCTGGCTTTATGCGCACGGTGCCATTGGCCCTTCCCGCCATGCACTTACCACCACAAAGCACACACCTCGCGTCTACAAACTGTATTATTTCTATTTGACGTTTGTTCCCTAAAATAGAAAAGCAGTCTATAAAATATGAAATAAATAAGAATCATCTGGAAGTCTCGTAGGGGTCCTGTTCCAGTACACCGTTCCTCTCTCTACGTCACGAAGTACTTCACTTAGCCACTCGGGAGGAATTTATTTTCTTGATGTCAACCTGGCTCAGAATC
>CM053561.1:2224995-2250656 GCA_028646485.1 Cryptoprocta ferox
GGGTCACAGCAGGAGCACCCCGCAGCTCTTCCCTGAGTTCCTCGAAGAAGCTGGAGGCAGTCTTCCTTTGGCCTCTCACGAGAGAACCAGGCAGGGGAGCTGGGTCTGCTGCCAAGGCCCCTGGAGTCCCTACATCCCTCTTCTTGTTTTCTCCCTTCTTTCTGATCCTTTTCTGTTCCGCCTCATCTTCTGTCTCTCCTGTGTGTTCAAGCACAGAGCGGAAAAATAAATATTTTTGGATCTAGCGAATGATAGGAAGGCACTTGCACCTATGCCACTGCTATCAACACCCAGAAATACAAAGAAAAGAGGGATTTATTTTCCTTCAAATAGGGTTGTGTTTGCACAATTCATAGACTCCAAACTGCACGGGGCGCCTGGGTGGCTTAGTCGGTTAGCCGTCCGACTTTGGCTCAGGTCACGATCTCGCAGTTGGTGGTGAGTGCGGGCCCCGCATCAGGCTCTGTGCTGACACCGAGAGCCTGCTTCGGATCCCCTGCCTCTCTCTCTGTGTGTGTGTCTCAAAAATAAACATCAAAAGAAAGAAAAGAATCCAAAATGCAACACGTCTTCCTAGGTCACTGACTATATTCACGCCTTTGACCCTCGCGGCACAGTAAGTTCTCACCTTGGTCCATACCAAAAGGGACATCGAGGCAACAATCCCAGGGACTGATAATCCCAGTTGGCTCACGCTTTGTGCTGAAAACGTCTGCCATTGCAGCCGATGTTTTATTTTTAAAATTTTTTATGTTTATTTATTTTTGACCGAGAGACACAGCGCAAGTGGGGAAGGGACAGAGGAGAGAGAGAGAGGAAGGGAGGGAGACACAGAATCCGAAGCAGCTCCAGGCTCTGAGCTGTCGGCACAGAGCCCGCCGCGGGGCTCGAACCCACAAACCACAAGATCATGACGTGAGCTGAGGTTGGCCACTCAGCCGACTGAGCCACCCAGGCGCCCCTGTTTTATTTTGTTTCTTAACAGCGTCTGGGGTCACGGGTAGGTATCACAGTCTTCCTATTTTCTTTCAGTTATGAATGAAGGTGAATCTAGGACAAGTGAACACACTCTGATCACACCTGCTTTCGACTAAACCCTCCGTCATCTCCTCCGTGTCCCCATCCGATTCAGGCCAGTCACCTGAAGGTCCCCACAAGAATCCCAGGCCTTGCTGCTCGCCGGCAGTCCCAGTACCAGAGTTCTCTACAGACCTGCTGCTCACCTGTGTCGGCCTCTAGTAAGCAGTCCACTAACCTCTGGCGTTAGAGACATAAGACTGAGCGGTTACAGCCCACGCCTTCCGAGCTCCTGAGTTGGCAGGAACTATACTTCGGATTTGGCAGAATAGTCTTTTCCTCTAGATTTTAAACTTCCCCAGGCCAGAGACCACGTCTTCTCTGTCCTCCAGGATGCCCAGGGGCTCAGAGACGCGCTGTCCAGGGAGTGTGTACCCCAGCCAGGCCGGGGGCTGGAACCCGGTCTCTGCAAATTAACAGCTAGGTGAGCTTCGGGAGGTACTTTAACCTCTCGCGCTGGTTTCTACACTTGCGACAATGAGATTAAGGGCAGTGTCCAGTTCACCGGGTTGGGAAAATTAAATGAGTCAACACGTAAAACCATTCGGAGCACACGGTGAAAACTCTACACTGTTAACTACTGTTCTCACTGCTTCCACAAGCTGAGAAGTTTGCGCAAAGGCTCCAAACTCCCCCAGCTTTTGCAACATCGCCTTACACATTTCAGACACGCTTGCTCCTCACAGGCGCTGGCGCGCGATTATCTCTGCCCACGAACAAGGGATGTCACCCTCCGCGGAGCAAGGTCTTCAGTGTGTGGAGCCCTTTTCCTACGAAAGCGCGGGGCGGTTGCCAATCCTTACTTCCTTTTCCTCAATCGCGACAAAGGACGGAGGGCACAGGCCGTCCGACTTGATGAAGAAAAGGCTGCGGCGACCAGCCTCTCGTGAAAACGTTCTCTAAGTCCGCGGGCGAGGAACACACCGAAGGATGGGGCACCAATGTGACCATGACAAGGTGGTACCAACGCACCAGGGTCACTGGGTTTGGGGTGGGGGTGCGGTGGGGGCAGCGGGCTTCCCGCGGGGCCGGGAAATGCGAAAGCGTGGGCTATTCCGAGAGCCCTTTAAGCCTGAAAGCCTTGGTGCTCGCGCCGAGCAACTAGGCGGGGCCCACACTCGGGGGCGCCTCGGGAGGCTGCCTTCGTGAAAGTACCAACGGAGGCTGGCGGTGGGGCGGGAGAAAGGGGGAACTCGGTCGCAGGTGCGTGGGGACCCATCACGGGGCGGCGGAGTGAGGGGTGCTCCACGTGCAAGAACCTTTAGCCTTGAAGGCCGACGGCGACCCGGTTCGCGGGACACAGACACCTCGGCGGCCAGTCCGCCCTCCACGCGGGCTCCGAGGCCCCGCACTCACCGAAGTCGTAGAGGTTCCGGAGCAGGGCGTCCAGAAGCGTCTGAGAAGCCGGAGGCGCGGGGGACCCCATGCCCCGCTCCTCCCCAGCCATCGCGGGCGCCGCCACCGCCGCGCGGCCCGGAGCCGCGCCGGGACGCCCTCCCCGCGGCGCCCACACTTCCGCGTTCCGGCGCGGGGGCGCGCGCGCGCGCGTCGCAGGTCCCGGCGCGGCTTCCGTCCTGGTCAAGATGGCGGCGCCCGGGGTCCTGAGGAGCGGCCGCAGAGGGTGCCGCCGCCCTAGGCGAGGTCGGGCCGCCCAGCGCGGAAGGACCGCCCCCCGCAGCATCACCACCGCCGCTTAGCAGAGGGTTTCAGGCCCCTGCCCGGGACGGCAGCCGCACCATGGATTCTTCCAGTTCGTCTAACTCTAGCTTCTCCGTCGGCTCCGCCAGTCCCGGCGCCGTCGTGCTCCTCTACTCGGTAGGCGGCCGGGGGGACGAGGCCCGGGGCGGGGCCCCGAGAGAGGACCCCACCCCGCGGGTCCCGGCCTCCGACGGGCCGCGACCCCCTGGCCCAAAAGGGGGGGTCCCGGGGCCGCCGAGGAGGGGTGAGGTGGTTGACTTGGTTTCCAAGGCAACGGGGTGTCGCTGCAGGTGCCAGTGTGGGTGTGCTTTTGGAAGTTTCGATGGGCGATGGTTCCTCGGCTTCCTTTGCGCTCGTTCCTTCTCTCTGCGTCCAGCAGGCACGGGGCCTTCGGAGAGCCCTGACCCTGGGATGGGGCGTGAGAACGGGCTCTCTGCGTCTCCAGCGAGGGCTGCCTCTTGGTTAAACCCGAGAAACCTGCGGTTCCGACCGGGCCTGATGGTCGCACGTGGCCCCCCACCCCGCCCTTTTGCTGCCGTGACGTCCCAGGGAGCAAAGGATTTGGCTTGTATGCGGGCACAAAGTTTGCAATAAGGCTTAAAGTTCTTTTTTTTTTTTTTTTTTTTTTAATAGAAAGATTGGGAACTTGTGCAAAACGTTTTCTGCGTTTGTGTCTTCCGCCCGTACTTTTTGCAGAAGTCGTTTCGGAAGACCGCTAATGCCCCCCAGCCTCTGCAGCTTGCCTTCTAACCCCCAGCCCTCTCTCCCTCTCCTGATGTTAACTGATCCTCTTTGCCAACAGAGTATTTGGTCGCTCCCTATTTACATGAAAGAAATGATGAGGCGAACCCTTATGTAGTTCCCAGGATTGCACAGTTCTGGGGCAGCTGATTTTTTTTTTTTTCCTTAACCACTAAGTTTTATCTACTTTACAAGGAAAAGAATGCATTTTAAAAGCATGTTACTGTGTCCTGGAGGTTAGTGCCAGTTTCCGATTTAAATGTAATGTTAATTTGGGTAGGAAGGTCATAACGGGGAAAACAGAAAACAGCAAGATAAACGGAAAGCTCAGTTTCAAAAGAGAAGGTGTATGTAGGGCTGCCTTCAAATTGGGACACCGGCATTCTTTGGAACTGGGGGGACCTCTCTTCCCTCCATGCGGGGAGCTCTGGGCTTGTAATTGCTGTCAACTGCCCTCTTCTGTGAGAGTTCCTACTTTAACCTCTGCAGTCATTGACCTTCTCACCCCACAGCGCTGTGGTGGAACTACTTTGACCTCGTTTTGTGACTCTGCTCTTCCAGGCCAGGCATGTAGGGAAGCAGGTGGCTGTGTGGATCCTGACTCACCATAGGTAGCTTTTCCAGCCCTAAACTGGTTTGTGAATTGACCCCAATTTTGCATCTGCATATGAAAGGGAAGAGTTGGTTTTTTACTTCCCCATTTACCGGTGGTTCTTTAATGATAGCACTTTTGTCCACTTTTTTCACATGAAAAAATGAAGGCAATGGTATGTGAGCTTTTTCTACCTCGGAAGCTGGGCAGAAGCCCTCACCACTCCTGTGACTGCATAGTCTTTATGCTTCCGATAACCTGAACTTTTTCTTACTATTTCAGGCTGTCCCTATTTCTTCAGCCACACTGTTCTTGTGCAATACTCCAATGTGAGAGTAGTACTTAGAGGTATTTAAGATACTCCTGATTGCAACAAACGTTGCAGCACAGGTTACCTACGGCATCCTAGTCATTATTTTCAACGTCCGGGATACGGAAGTTAAAAGCCCTTGCCTCCATGGACTTGAAAGGAAGTCGTGAGAATAAACAATTACAATTAAGTGAGATAAGGGCGATGGTGCAATCAGCCACAGCCTGTCGTGGAAGGATGAGAAGGAGCCCCCGACCTGTGTGGGGACACAGAGAAGGCGACCTGTGAGCTGGGTTTTTGAGGTGTGAATGGGTGATGGAGAGGAAGAGTGGCCTGGGCATCCGTGTAAGAAAGCCACTCTCTTGGATGTCTGGGAGCACCTAGTCGCTAGGTGAGGGTAGAGTAAAGGAGACATGGGAAACAAAACTACGGAAGTGGGCCGAAGGTGTTTGCCAAAGGGGTTTTATGTATCGTGTTTACGCACTCTTAAAAATAAAATCTTAACTGTCTGAGGGAACCTTTAAGGATGATCGGATTCGTATTGTGGAAGAGTAAGAAGACGGGGTTTCTGGAGTGCTTATGTGTGTGGATAACCTTCACGTAAGTAGAGACTGTAGAAGAAGGATCTGAGAGGAGCGCAGCCGAACACGGTTGCGCTAATGCAGAGAAGTGATCCAAGCCGGAGGTAGTGGCAGCGAGCCCCGGGAGAAGGGAGGTGGGTACGTTGTTGTGATACATAGGACGGTTGGATGCGGTGGCTGAGAAAAGGAGGGTTCTGTGATTTGGCAACTGGGCGGACGTTGCTGATAGGAAATCTGGGGAGAGGACCAGGTTGTGTCAGGGCAATATGAAAGTTTCAGTTTGGGCTGTGCTCAGCTCCAGACGCGAGTGGTAGAATTAACGATTTGTAACTCGTGCATTGCTGTGTTATGGACTAGATCCCTCACAGGGTGTTTGAGAGACCTCCAGATAGAGTTGGAAATACGGTACCAGAGCAGAAGAGGCAGGTCTAGCCTCAATATATGGATTTGTCAGGCATCGGCAAGTAAATAGTATCTGAAGCCATAGGTCTGCCTGAAACCTTTCTGTGAGACCCCGGAATGCAAAGAACCCTGGGGATGGATACTTACTGCTGTACCCGGAACCCAAGCTGTGGCTTCCTGCCGTAGTCCGAGTGAAAAATCTGGACTCCTTACAACGTCCTACAAGACTACGCCATTGCTACCTCCCTGATTCTACTGATCTTGCTCACTGGGCCTCAGCCAGTGGCCTTCTGTTTCTCAGACAGTAAGCACGCTCTCTCCTCAGAGTGCTTCCAGTTCCCTCTGTGTGGCATGCTGTTTTCCCAGAAATTCGCATTGCTTCCCCCGTCCCATTTGAGGTCCCAGTTCAAATATCACCTCCCAGAGAGGCCTTACCCAACCATTCAATGTGAAGTAGCTCTCCAGTCGCTCCCTCTTGTTAGTTGCTGCATTTTTTATTTTCTTTACATTCCCTTTTCCGATGTGGCGGTACCGGCGTCTTGAACTGACTCTTAAAGCTGATGGTTAATTTTTCATGACGTTTGTAGAGTCCACTGTTGGCACAACCATGATGAAAAATTAGAGATTTGCTTTTGTAAGTTTACGGTTAAATAAATTCTGCTAAAAAAAAAAGTAATGAATACCCCAAACGCAGCACTCCTTAACTGTTTCACTAAATGTTACTATTATCTACGCTTTTGAGGTTATTCATGTCCATCAGACTGTAGGATGGAGATCCTCTGTAATAGCGGCTACTGCCCATCTCTCCCCCACTCTCCGTCCAGGGAGGCCCTGTTGGCAGCTTGAAATCTGCCAGGCCTCTCCCATGGTCAGACATCCACCAGCCTGCCACTGGGACTGTGCCCGAGTGCACGTGGTTTTTTTGTTGTCTGTCTTTCCTTAAGGCAGCGTAAGCCCCCTTAGTACATGTTCTCTGCCTGCCTTGTTCCTGCTCTGTCCCCAGCCGGTAGAACAGCGCCTGGTACGTTGTGGGCTCTCCCCGACTCTCCGTGGAGCGAATGGGTCCCCCAGAGCCGTTGGAAGGGAGATACAAGGAGAAGCTTGGTTAGCTCCAAGCAAGGAGGGGCTGCTGTGAAAATTGAGAGAGAAAAACGATGGCGGGGTCTGGGGGAACCTGAACCTTTCTTGGGCTCCTCTTTGTGCCACGCCCCTAGATGACGAGCTGTGTGAAGAGAGCTATTTTACGGCGGTAGATACTTCTCCAGCATGTACAGGGAAGGCCAACAGATGAGTAGTCAACCAGCTGCGTATAGGAATCACTTGGAGTACTTTTAAAAATAATTCTGACGCCCAGGTACCATTCACACACTAAATTAATCAAGGATCGGGCGCCTGGGGGGCTCAGTCGGTTAAGCGTCCGACTTCAGCTCAGGTCATGATCTCACGGTCTGTGGGTTCAAGCCCTACATCAGGCTCTGTGCTGACAGCTCAGAGCCTGGAGCCTGCTTCAGATTCTGTGTCTCCCTCTCTCTCTTCTCTCCTACTTGTGTTCTCTGTGTCTACCAAAAATAAATAAAACATTAAAAAATTTTTTTTAATTAATCAAGAATCTCTAGGGGGACCTGGGTATCAGTATATTTTTTAAGTGCCCAGGTTATTTTCATGTTGCTGCCTGGGTTAAAAACCACTGGGTTGGACATCGGGGTAGGACCAGATTGGGAGCAGTTTGACCTCTAGTGTGTGAACATCGGGGAGCCATCAGCAGCAGGGCTCAGGAAGGGTCATCATTCAGTAATTTATTTTTTCATTCTACAATGATTGAATTCCTACTAGGAACCGGAATACAAAAACATACAAGATACACGACCTACGCAGACAGGAAGTTTACAGTCTCGCAGGGGAGACACCAATCTGGGTTTAATGAAGTATTTTAGATGCTGTCATGAAAGGCTCCGTCAGGTATCAAAGGAGAAGATGATCCGTTCAGTCTAGGATGAGGGGGGAGTCAGGAAATGGTACCCGGAGGCGCACAGGAGCTGTGGCTCAGGGTTTTCAGGTGAGCAGTGCGGAGGGGTCTTCCTCCCTCGTTCTCCATCTCTCTCCCTCTCTCTATGTATGGATACTTATTTTTAAATATTTTCTATATTCATATGTCCTATACAAATAATGTTTATAAGCATTATAAATGGCTGTGCATATAGAGAGAGAAGGCGGGGGAGAGAGAGAGAAGATAATTTGTCTCCCTAGCTGATTCCAATCTTTCTGTCTTCCCACGCCCAGGACCACTAAGTGGGAAGTCTCTGCGTTCCCTTTCATCCCTACAATTATATAATCTGTAATGCCGGGCTGTTACGTTGTACCAGGTCTGAGTCTGTACATAAACTGCGTATTATTTTACTGATGAGAAATGTGAGATTGAGAAGCTTCTTGAACCTTACAAGCAAGAGTGTGGTGTGTTACAAGGACAGTTTTACAGCAGAATCCCAGCAGTTGGAAGATTTTTCCTCATATATTCTTTATACCTCATATATGTGGGCATAACAGTGTTCGTGTTGCATATTTCACTTGTTTTACGTGCTACTCTTTCAGCCTCATAAATGCTCTTTTGTTTACTCTGTCATTATGCCAAGTCATGTTCTCAGTTTAACATTCTGTCCTCTTTTCTGTTGCTTCAACATTTAGTCATTCAGTTATGCTCTATTCCAAACACAGCGAGGTGTTGGGAAATACAAAGAGGGCATGTGTCTCCTGTCTTCAAGATACTTGCATTTTAGGGTGACAGACATGCAGACGATTGCAGCGTTATGGGTACATGTTATAATAGATGGAGGTACCGGGTGAAGACGTTCTGATGGGGAAGGCAGAGTAAGTCCATCGGGGCGACTCAAGGAGAGTTTTCTCCGAACAGTGGTGCCTGAGCAAGGATGACAGAGGAACAAAAAGGCCTTCCAAGCACAGAGGTGAGCATGTGCAAAGGCCCAGGAACACGTCAACAGTTGTGTTGGGGAAACGCAATTCATTTGCCATTGAGTAGACCTTAGCATGGTGGCCAGTGAGTCTGGAGAGGGAGGGACAGGCCAGCTCATAGGGGTGTTCATACGACACCAGGAGTGGCTTAGGTCTTATTCTAAAGGAAGTAGGGAGTCTTTTAAGTATTTTAAGCAGGGAAATTTGGTCAGAATTGTGTTTTGAAAAGAGCACAGCCGCATGGAGGGTAGAGTCAAAGGGTCAAGGAGACCAGGGAGGAGGCTACTGTGATAGAGCGCACAGGCTGGACCTGTTTCTGAGTAGATGTGCTACGTTCTTAAAGGCCACCTTAATGGGATCAGATGGGTTGTGCGTACGGGTGAGGGAGGAGGGGGTCTAGAATAATGCCAAGGGTTGTAGATGGCGTGGTGGTTGTTGAGATTTCTGGTGTAAAACTGTGGAAAATAAGGTTGTAGGATTGTGCACAGGAGAAATGAGTTCAGTTTTAGGCCAAATGTGGGGCGCCTGGGTGGCTCAGTCGGTTAAGCATCTGACTTTGGCTCAGGTCATGCATGATCTTACGGTTTGTGGGTTCGAGCCCCTGCATCAGGCTCTGTGCTGACGGCTCGGAGCCTGCAGCCTGCTTTGGATTCTGTGTCTCCCTCTCTCTCTGCCCCTCCCCCGCTCACACTCTGTCTCTCAGAAATAAACCTTAGAAAGGCCAAATGTGAAGTGTGAAGTGTTGGCAACTAAATGTGTGTATCAGGAGCTCCCATGGGAGAAGAGAACCAAGCAGGAGATTTGACCACATGTATAGTTAGTATCTAAAGGCAGTTGAGTAGGGGAGAGTACTCAGTACAGTGGGTGGCGTGAAGACAGGAAGTCGAAGATGTTAACATTAAGGGGAAGGGGAGGAAAGAAGAAATATTTTAGTTCTGGGTGAAATTTTCCCCGAAGGTTGAGAAGTCACTGGATTAGAGAAATGAGGTGGATCTTCTGCTCTGACCAGAGTCATGAATTAAAAACCAGAGTAAGGGGGCGCCTGGGTGGCTCAGTCAGTTAAGCCTCCGATTTCGGCTCAGGTCATTGATCTCACAGTTCATGAGTTTGAGCTCTGCGTCAGGCTCTGTGCTGACAGTTTGGACTGGAGCCTGCTTCAGATCCTGTGTCTCCCTCTCTCTCTCTCTCTGCCCCTCCCCCGCTCGTGCACGCGCGCGCGCGCGCGCTCTCTCTCTCTGTCTCACTCTCAAAAATGAATAAACATTAAAAAAAAAATTTTCAGGATGAGTGGAGGTGGGGAAAGGAGGAGCCCTTGAGAATGGTGTCAGGCCATAGAGAGGTCTAGGAAGATGAAGACTAGAAAGAGGTCAGGGTTTAATGATTAAATTAGAAACAAATAATAATTTGTGTTGCATTTTTTAATAGCAGTGAATGGAAAATAATTCAAATGTCCATTACTAAAAATAACATGGTAGAAGAAACTGAAATGACAAGGAAGCGGTTATACATGAAGTGAGAAACTCAAGTGGCAAATCAAAATGTGTGTGTGTCGGGTGGGAATGTGTCTACTTGCCCAGAAAAAAGTATGCGCTAAAATGGTCCCTGGGTCATTGGACGACAGGTGATTTTAATTTTCTTCTTTGTGCTTTACAGTAACTTCCAGATTCTTATAATGAATACTTATCACTTTGGTAATTAGAAAAAAAATTATTTATTTTATTTATTTATTATTTATTTATTTACTTATTTATTCGTGGGTTCGAGCCCTGCACTGGGCTCTGTGCTGACAGCTCAGAGCCTGGAGCCTGTCTTCGGATTCTGTGTCTCCCTCTCTCTCTCTGACCCTCCCCTGCTCACACTGTCTCTTTCTCTCTCTCAAAAAATTTATTTGCTTTAAAACACTTATTAGGGGGGCCTGGGTGGCTCAGTTGGTTGAGCATCTGACTCTTGATTTTGGCTCAGGTCATGATCCCAGGGTTATGGGATCAAGCCCTGCATCAGGCTCTTTGCTGAGCATAGAGCCTGCTTGGGATTCATTCTCTCTCTCTCTCTCTCTCTCTCTCCCCCCTTCTCTCTCCCCCCTTCTCTCTCTCTCCTTCTCTCTCTCTCCTTGTCTCTCTCCCCTCTCCTCCCTCCCCCTCTGCCCCTCCCATGCTTGCACACTTGCCCGCATACGCATGCTCTCTGAAAACTAATTTAAAAATTTAAATATTCCCTTGTCAAAATAATTCTTAAAAAATAGTAATAATAAAACATTTTACTAGAATCTGAATTGCTATTTAAGCGCCCCAGAATCTCTAAGCATTTTTTTCTCCCCTGTAAGTGGAAAGCTGCTCACACAGGTTAATGCAGGAAAGATATATGTAAGTTCCTATGATCTGCCCAACACCGGACAGAGGACATCCTTTGTCCCATGTGCAACACCCACGGCAGCCAGGGAGAAGGCAGGTGCCTGTTCGCTTCTCATCACAGCCTGCAGATGGAAGTGGCAGGAGCCATGGCCTGGGTGTCCCTGCCACCTCAACAGCACTTCTCCAAGAGGGTGAAGTCCAAACTTCAGCTCTTCAGTCACCTGAGGAAAGAAGTATTTGAAGAAGTTGGAGGACATATGGGGTGCCTTAAGTGGACTTTCCTTTTATTGGCATCTATGTAGTTTGATTTGACATGATTTTGAATTTCTATTGTATGCTTTGATTTAATTGTTAACGCCAAGGAGAAGAGGCAGGCAAAACATTTATCAATGTGATTGATAAAATTGATCAGATAAAATTGATTATAAAATTGATCAGATTATTCTAGAGCTTAACATCTCACCTTTGCTATCTTTGTTGACTTTTCCAAAAGGGTACCGGCTTTACAAAGATAGCAAGCAGACATAATAAAATGTTGTGATAATTCAATACCAATTTATTGACCCCAACTATCATTACATTTCCTTTTTCCTAGTATAGGAAAACCTTTAACAGTGCATTCTGCTCTTGTTCATGTCCTCGAATAAAAATGTTGGCAATAATGAAACCTTACCAGTGTAGTCCCTAATTTGCCCTAATTTATTTTACAGTGTGTAGATTACTTTCTTTCATTTTCCTTACCCACAGAAGGAGCTCAAAAAATGGGATGAATTTGAAGATATTTTAGAGGAGAGGAGGCATGTCAGTGACTTGAAATTTGCGATGAAATGCTACACACCTCTTGTCTATAAGGGAATTACTCCTTGCAAGCCAAGTGATATTAAACACAGTGTTCTCAGTTCCGAAGAGGTTCATTATGTCATCAAACAGGTAAGTGATTTCCTCTTCAACCACAGCCAACAGGGAGCAGCACGGGTTTGAATGGTACGGGTCCACTTCGAGTGGATTTTTGTTTTTTAATAAATGCAGTACAGTATGTAAATGTATTTTCCTTACGATTTTCTTTTTCCTTACGATTTTCTTTTTTCTTACGATTTTCTTAAAAACATGTTCTCTGCCTTATTGTGAGAATACAGTATATAATACATCAAAAATACGTGTAAATCAACTGTTCATGTTATCGGTAAAGCTTCCAGTCAATAGTAGGCTATTAGTTAAGATTTGGGGGAGTCAGAAGTTACACATGGGTTTTCAAGTGCATGGAGGGTTGGCACCCAGCCCCCACGTTGTCCAAGGGTCAACTGCAGTCCGATAGGGAATGACAACAGTTGCATAATCAATTGACAATGAAATCTGATGCAAGACATGTTGACAGAAGCCAAATATACAGGGGTACTAATTACTTATAGGGCAAATGATTTGTGTAGAGAGTTAAGGGACGCGATTCTTTTTATCCATCGATTGATGAATGAATAAAGAAAATGTGTGTACACCCACCCACACACACACACAAATGGGATACTACTCGGTGATGAAAAAGAATGAAATGTTGCCATTTGCAACAACATGGATGGAACTGGAGGGTATTGTGCTAAGCGAAATAAGTCAGCCAGAGAAAGACAGATATGATTGCACTCCTGGGTGGAGTTTGAGAAACTCAACAGATGAACATAGGGGAAGGGAAGGAAAATTAAGATAAAAGCAGAGAGGGAGGCAAACCATAAGAGACTCTTAAATATAGAGAACAAACTGAGGGTTGCTGGAGGGGAGGTGGGGGAGATGGGTTAAATGGGCAATGGGCATTAAGGAGGGCACTTTTCAGGATGAGCACTGGATGTCCTATGTAAGAGATGAATCACTGGGTTCTGCTCCTGAAGGCAAGACTACACTTCACGTTAATTCACTTGAATTTAAATTAAAAAAAGAAAAAATCGGTTTCCTACCTAAATTGATACCTACCTAAAAGATGATTAGAGGTTGTCCAGGTTAAGTGGGTGAAGAAGTGTTCCTAGCAGAACAGATAATGTTTTCCCCGTGGTCTTCAAACCTCACTCACTGCACATTAAAATTCCTGGAGAAGGTTTCAGGAATCCCTGTGCATAGATCTCACCCCATACAAATTAAATCAGAACGTCAGAGAGAAGGAGCTAGAGAAGCCCAGTTGACTCCAAAGTATTGCAAAGTTTGGGAACCATTAGCTTATTTTAAGGACTAGAGAGCATGCGTACTCACAGTACTGGAAGCAGTTCGGTATGACCGAGACTGCGAGCAAAGGAGCAGCCACATGGTGAAGGGTTTTACAAACCGTCCAGAGCAATTCAATTTTACCCTACATACAGTGCAAAGCCATTGAAAGGTTTCAGGTTGGAGTGGGGCCTCATCGGTTTATGTTTTAGAAGCACCATTCTGCTACAGATGGAGACGGGAAGTCTGGTTATGGTGCTTTTGCAATATTCCCTTTGTGGGATCATACCTGCCTAGACCGGTAAGTGCTCATAGAAACAGAGCTGGACAGATTTAAGAAATTTAAGAGGTGGAGTAAACCTTATTTAATGACCAGTTGGGTGAATGAGGGAAGGAAAAGAAAGACTCAAAAATGAGAGCACCATTCACTGCGACAGGGAGCCCAGGAGAGGGAACGGACTTGGGAGAAACGCTAAGTTCTGTCTTGGACATGCGATTTGAAGGCGCCAGGATAGAGGGGTTCAGTGGGCATGGTTACAGCTTCCTGAGGGCCGGCCCTCCCTCTATGTTGCCCAGGTGCTCTCGTGCCTTGAGGTTTACCTGGAGAGATGTTTTGCTTCATTGGCTTTCAAGTGGAATTTAGTCAGGTTTATGGCCTCAGAAAAACTCTTTATCTCTGCTGTTTTCTTCTGATTTGGACATGTGACCTGTGCTCCTAATCGTTTTGTTTTAATCCGTCTGTCATGATCTTTCTTGGAAAAAGATCCTCAGGGACTTGGCTCTATTGTCTGTCCCCTCAAATGTCTTCAACTTCTTACTCTTCTCTACCAGCCTCATTGAACATGCTTAATTCTCTTCCAGCTTAAATCAGCCTTTGAGCACATTCCTTCCCCCCCTTATGACACGGGACGTTCTTTCCCCCTTGTGTTCTACTCTTGGAAGCAGTTGGCTGTTTTCTGTACTTTCTCAACCCCTGTGTATACGCAGCTCCAGCTCACTGGAATCTGGTTTCTAACCCACTGTAATTACTCTCTCCAGGATTGCAAATGACTTCCTTCCTTATGGCTAAAATCAACCTTGTTGAAATCCTTCATAGCCTTTGGCACACTCTCCCTCCTTTTTTTGTTTTTTAAGACATTTTCAGGTACTCTCTACACTCAGCATGAGTCCCGAACTCACAACCCTGAGATCAAGAATCCCATGATCCGGGGCACCTGGGTGGGTCAGTCGGTTAAGCGTCCAAATCTTGATTTCGGCTCAGGTCTTGATCTCATGGTTCATGAGATTGAGCCCTACATCAGGCTCTGTGCTGACAGTGCAGAGCCTGCTTGGGGTTCTCTCTGTCCCTCTCTCTCTGCACTGCTCACACTTGCTCACTCTCTCTCTCTCTCTCTCAAAACTCAGCTTAAAAAAAGAAAAAGAATTACATGTTCCACCGACTGAGTCAGCCAGGCGTCCCCCCCCCACCAAATCTTTTCGATTGTTTCCTCAGTTGTCTTTATGTGCTTCTTTGCCTTTGCCTGTCTCTTTAAATGCTGCTGTTCCTCAACTTTTTGTTCTAACCCCTTATTCTAACTCACTGAGCAGTTTTATTTATTACCAGAATTATAAATATCTTCCTTATGTTGATATGTCATGTTATGTTGTGTTAGCAATATGTTATAAGCAAATAACAGTGTGTAATAAATAATAATTAGTATCTATTGCTTCAGCCCAGATCTCTTTTGAGACACATATTTTTATGTCTATTGGAATATCTACTTGGAAAATCCAAAAGCCCTGCAAATTTAGGATGTCTGAATCGAACTCTCTGACCCTCCCACCCCCACCGCGGTAGCACACCCACCCACCCCCCGCCACAGCCCGTTTTCCGTATCTCTAAGAACAACCCCTCCATGTGCCTGCTGCTCAAACCACAATTCTGCATGCCCGCTTCAGCTTCCTGCTTTCCCTTCGCCCTAGTCAGTCACTGGGAGCTGCCGATGTGCTCTCCCGAGAGCTCTTGCCTGTTCCTTTCCATCTCTGCGGCCGCTTTGGCTCCAACTCCAGGCTGTCTCTGGCTCGCAGGATGCAGGAGCTGCCATCAAAGGGCTTTTAGCTGAGGACAGATGAGATGACTGCTGCGTCTAAGGGACCGGGTTTGTGGTGTGGAGACAGACTGAAGAGGGACAGCACCTGGGCAAGGACTTACAAGGCTGTTGCTAATCTTTTAATCTCATCTCAGGTTTCTAGGAAGAGGGTGCTGGAAGGACAGACATATCTGTGGAGCAAATGAGAAGCCCAGTCGCACAGAACAAGATATCAGGTCATTCTCTGCTTCTGCGCTTTCCTCCAGTCTTGGAGAAGGCATTCCTTCTGGATAGACCAGCCTGCGCCCCTGCGTTCTTCATGTGTCTCTTTCAGACCCCCCGGGTTCATGTCTTTCCTACTCTTCAGGCCACGGATTCTTTCTTTCCGATGCGCTGTCTCTCTTCCCTTCTCAGCCCAGCTCCTCAAAAGTATAGTCTGTCCTTCCCCATTCATGCCCCACTTTCAGCGGGCCGTGCACCGCATCCGGTAAGGTCACTGTGGATCTCCAAGGGACCCGATCTGAGGGGCCCTTTTAGTCTTCACTGTATCTTAACTGCGTCGGTGTTTGTCGGGCAGTCTCTCCTGCAGGACCTCTCTTGACATTTACGGCACCGCGCAGTATAGTTCCCTTAGGATCTCCCGTGCTACTCTCTTCACTGGTTCTTCCATCCACCAGGCGAGTGCTTCTCAAGGTTGAACCCTCAGCCTTCTTTATCCCTGCAGCCCCCCTCATCCATTTTGTCCGTTCTCTTCATTTCCATTTTTACCTGTAGTCTGGTGGTGCCCAGGCAGGATTTCTAACCTTGGCTAGATTATCGGGGTTCAGACTTGTATCTCTAACTGTCCTGTTCCCTGCAGGTCATCTAATTCGTATGTCTCACGAACCCCTCAGAATCCGTATACCCGCCTTCTCCACCCCTCCACCACACTGCCTTCTACCCTGGTCTGTATCCCCCATTTGAGGACCGCCCCCCCACCCATTCTGTTGCCCGAAACAACTGAGCATCTCTCTGCCCTTCGCCTTTTCTCCAGCACGTATTATTGCCTTTGTTTGGGCCTTTTCTGTCTCCAGCCTCAACTATTTTGATAGTTCTTCAAATGTACTCCCTTTCCTAGGCTTGTATCCTGAAATCCATCCTGACCACGAATCCACTGATTCCTCTGTTTCCCTGAAAAAGATAAAATATGGAGCTAGGTAGGGTATAATTATCCATTTGTGAAGGTACCAAATGCCACTGAACTGTTTATTTTGAAATGGCTCATTTTATGCTATGTTATTTTCACCTCATTTTTTTAACAGAAGAGAAGCCGTCTCCTCACTGCGTGTAATATAGGGAGCTGGGACTCTGGCATCCTCCCCTCTGACCTTCTGGGCCTCATCCTAAAGCAGAACATTCTCCTCTGCAAAGGATAATTGTTATTTATCACATAGACTCCACTTTTTTCCAACAAGCTTGTTTAGGGGGAAGTAAAAAGGGTCAGATTAGGATTCCTTAAGGGCAAAAACTGTCTCGTTCATCTCCAGGCCTAGCTCACAGCCCGTATTTTGTTCTCTTTACAAGAAGAGACAGTGTGCCATATGAATAAAGGGAGTTCCACTGTGAGGTCACCGAAATCGGTGATACTTGGGAGAGTTTTGTCCCAGTGCCCTGTATGTCAGTAGTCTAACAGTTATTGCTATGAACATAGTCTGGGATTTTTACCTTGTTACCTCGTGGCAACACTGAGCAAGCACATGGAGTGCTGCAACAATCTGAAAGAAACTGCTAAGTACATATTCTGAGACACTAATTCATAGGCAACAACTTATTTTAGAGAATTTGGTTGTAAACTCATTAACAAATCAAATGAAAGGGGAGATGTATTCTTTAGTCTAAAATGCTGTCCTTGAACGATGATTCTCTTTGAATTTCTAGTCTGTGAAGTTGTCTAAATAGGATCATTTATCTTCTGTGATTATGCTGGAAAATAAACTACGTCAGTTTAAATGAAGAAGAGAGCATAGCGTTTTTGAGCTAGATGGTATTGGTCCATTTGGAATGAGTCACCGGCTTGAGTGAATACAGTTCTGGCTTCTTTTCTTCAGAAACGTCTCCCCGCTTTCCCTTCTCCTTCTAGATTTCCAAGGAATCCCTTCAATCCGTCGATGTCCTCCGAGAGGAAGTTTGTGAGATCTTGGATGAAATGAGCCACAAACTGCGTCTGGGAGCCATCCGTTTTTTTGCCTTTGCCCTGAGCAAAATATTTAAACAAATTTTCTCAAAAGTGTGTGTAAATGAAGAAGGTATTCAGAAAGTGAGTATTGCTTGTTAAAAAAAAAAAAATCTCTTCTTCTACCCCTCATGATATAATCAATGCAGAGACATCCCACTTCGTACCAAATGAGCAGGCCTTTGGCCTCAGGCATCCAGACTGGGCCGAAGAGGTGATGTTTGTTACTTTC
This sequence comes from Cryptoprocta ferox, assembly GCA_028646485.1. Lineage (NCBI taxonomy): Eukaryota > Metazoa > Chordata > Mammalia > Carnivora > Eupleridae > Cryptoprocta > Cryptoprocta ferox. The sequence continues at coordinate 2,242,412 of CM053561.1, forward strand.
AGGTCTGCAGATGGTAGACTAACTTAGTCAGGTAATACTGACAGGCCAACCGAATGTCAGATGTCTGCCAAGTTACAGAAGTGACCCCAAGAACCTCTGTCTAGGATTCACTTAGATTTCCCTCCAACATTTCCTTAATACTTTCCTCAGTAGTCCGGGGTGTTTTCCCCATAAACAGTTAGGACACTCCCTTCTGGTGCAATTAACAAAATTAGCAAACTGACATTTAGCACTAGAATACAGACCTCTTTCGTAGTTCACCGATCTCCGGTTCTTGTGTTGCAAAAGGAAATCCTACCTCATGTGTTACATTCAGCTTCCTTATCTCTGTAGACCCTTTTAATTTTAGAACAATAACTTGGCCTTCGTTTGTGTTTCATTTTAGTTTTGGGAAAGAAAAAAAACAACAGACCAGTTATTTCCTAGCTTGCCTTGATTTGGATTTGAGGGATGTTTTCTCAGTGGTAGACTCACATTGTGTCCCTCTCAGTGCAGCAGGTCAGGAGCACGTGGGGGCTGTCTATCCCCCCATCCCCGGTGGTTTGCCCTTTCAGCATTCGGTTAAGGTGGCATTAGCCAGGTTTCTCCACCAGAAAGTTACCGTATCTCCCTCTGTAATGAATAAGTGTCTTGTGGAGAGATACTTCAAGAATGGTCCACCATACTTTCTCCTTTAGTTTTTACATTGACTGATGATTTTTGCCTGAACCAGTTATTACTCTAATGATTGGCAAATGGTGATTTTTCTAATTCCATCACTCCTTTTAATAGCCTGCTTTCTTCTGAAAGGAAGAGCTTTTCCTATTTTTATTCATTTATGTTTTTTAATATGGTTTTTCTTCTTGCCAAGAAGCCCTCACCTTCATTGGCCTTCTTGTACATGTCTTTTAAGGTTTTATTTTATACAGTCATTTACTTTACTCTCAAGTATTTCTTCTGTTTTCCTCCTCTGACTATTTATAGATTGATGGCTTACTCTCTGGATCTCTGTCAAAGAATGTTTGGTAAAGCCATGCCGAGAGTGGCGCCTGGGTGGCTCACTTGGTTGAGCGCCGACGACAGCTCAGGTCATGATCTCACAGTTTGTGGGTTTAAGCCCTGCATCAGGCTCTGTGCTGACAGCTTGGAGCCTGGAGCCTCTTCAGATTCTGTGTCTCCCCCTCTCTCTGCCCCTCCCCTGCTCACGCTCTGTCTCTCTCTGCCTCTCAAAAATAAATAAACGTTAAAAAAGAAAAAAAGCCATCCAGAGAACGTTGACTGGCTATGTCTTCTTAACTGATCGATCACACATTACCTTGCCTTGGTGAATTATATTTAGATTAAAAAGAAACAGATAACACATTGATACCGGTGAATATATTTGAGGTATCTTGATAGCCTACAGAATATATCTAGAGGCTCAAATTGCACCCATTCTCCTGCAGCCAGTCCAGTGTATAGAGAAGTACCATACCTCTCATTTATCCTACTAATTCAGATTTGTTTCCATTAATCTACCTGGGAGAAGTTTTGTTCCCTCTTACTACACACAATCAGTCTAGCACAGTGGGTAACAGCTGACCCTTTTTTTAAAGTTTATTTATTTTTTGAAAGCGCACCCATGTGAGCAGGGAAGGAGCAGAGGGAGAATCCCAGGCAGGCTCCACCTTGTCAGCACGGAGCCCAACGCAGGGCTCGATCTCACCAACGGAGAGATCATGACCTGAGCTGAAATCAGGTGTCGGACACTTAACCAACTGAGCCTCCCAGGTGCCCTGACAGCTGACGTTTTAATTCAGACCGATTTCAGTTCCATTCCCAGCTCGGCCATTGATCAGAAGCAGATGAACGTAATGCTTAGGCCTTATTTACAAATATGTGGAGTTAAACAGCGCATGTGAAATGCTTAGTATGTAAAATGCTTAATATGGTGCCCAACTGATAGGTTAGTGTTTATCACTATTATTATTATTTTCTATGTATGAAATTTACATTTTTCATGGTCTTGCATCATGTGTGCTTATTTCAGTAAAACTCTGAAGTGTAGTAGGAGATTCTGTATGTAGCAGGGGATGCAGAAAGACCTTGTTATCCTTAGTGTTCCCTCTGTGTGTATACACATTCTTCCTTTTTCTGATGTGAGATGTGATTTTAATAATGTGACAACTGAAAGTATTCAAAACAGAACATTTATTTTAAAGCTGCAGCGAGCTATCCAGGAGCACCCGGTTGTTCTGCTGCCCAGTCATCGAAGTTACATTGACTTTCTGATGTTGTCTTTTCTTTTATACAACTATGATTTACCTGTACCGGTCATAGCGGCAGGAATGGGTACGTATTGCTCCCCCCCCCCATTTTTTTTAAATTACATAAATAAAAATATTCACCAAAGCGATTTTAACAGTTACCGAGGTGTTTAAAGATGATGATGAAAATATCCTGTCCAGTCCTGGGGTTTGCTCATCTGGATGATGCCTCTCTGTGCTGAGCTTTGCTGCGGACATGAGCAAGTGTGTCTGCACACGGAGGTTTTGGTTTAGGATGGAAAAATGAGATACCACCAATGTGTATTACCTGCCTTTGCTTTTTTTTTATTTGATCATATATCAGTGGTTATCTCTAAAGTCGATAAATAGACCTACTGTTTTCTTTTTTACATACTTTTTGATCATGGTAAAATACACAAAACATAAACTGTACCAACTTACCCATTTTTCAGCATATAGTTCAGTCGTATTTAGTATATTCGCATTGTTGGGCAGCCATCACCACCTTCCATCCACAGAGCTCCACCGACTTCTCGTCTTGCAAAACTGAAATTCTGTCCCCATTCAACACTAACTCCCCATTCTGCTCTCCCTCCAGCCCCTACAACCACCATTCTACGTTCTGTCTCTCTGTGTTTCCTCTAGGCACCTCATCTAAGTGGAGTCGTACAATATTAGTCCTTTTGTGACTGGCTTGTCTCACTCAGCATAGTGTCCTCGAGGTCCGTCCATGTCGTGCCGTGTTTCAAAATTTTCTTCCTAAAGGCTGAGTGATATTTCATAGTATGTGTAGACCCCATGTTGTTTAGCCCTTCATCTGTCAGTGGACACTTGGGTTTCTTCCACCTCGTGGCTACTGTGAATAATGCTGCCGTGAACATAGGTGTACAGATATCTCTTTGAGTCTCTGCTTTAAGTTCTGGGTATATACCCAGAAGCAGAATTACTGGGTTATATGGTAATTTTATTTTTAATTTTTTGAGGAACCACCATATTGTTTTCCACAGTGACTGCGCCATTTTACATTCCCACCAGTGCAGTACCACAAGGGTCCAGTTTCTCTACATCCTCACCAATGCTTATTTTCTTGTGTTTTTTTTTTTTTTAAATAATAGCCATCCTAATGATTTTGATTTGCATCTCCCTAATGAATAGTGATATTGATCATCTTTTCATATGGCCATTTCTGTATCTTCTTTGGAGAAGTATCTACTCAAGCCCTTTGCCCTTTTTTGAATCGGGTTGTTTTTTTTTTTTTTGTTCTTGAGTTGTAGGGGTTCTTTATATATTCTGGACAATAACCCTTTATCAGATATGTGATTTGCAAGTATTATTTTTCCCTTCTCTCATCAGGTGTCTCCCAGTGTTGACTTTGCACTCTATCAGTGGATCCTTTGGTGCACAGAAGCTTTTCTTTTTCCTTTGTAGCCCAGTTTCTCTGTCAGTTTCTTTTGTTCTCTGTGCGTTTGGTGTCATACCCAAGAAATCCAGGCCAAATAATGTCATAAAGTTTTACCCCTATGTTTTCTTCTAAGAATTTTTTAGTTTCAGGTCTTCTATTGGTCTGTCTTGAGTGAAATTTGTATACAGTGTCAGGTCAAGGTCCAACTTCATGTCTAACATTTTAAGTGCTGTGTAGTATTCAGCAGTGTAGGTGTATCATAGTTTCGTACTTTTGCAGTTTCAATTTTTCACATTTTTATATGTGTTTTTACTTCTGTAGGACTGATTCCTAAAACAGGATTGCAAAAGCAAATGTTCATCACCTCCCTTTTGAGGTAGCCAGGAAAGTTGGGATACCTTAGTTAATAAATGCAGTAAACAGTAAGGTGAAAACTGCCATGGACTTAGGTACTTTAAAAGCATTTTCATCCATACAGACATGTGAGGAAGTTATTTGAAAAGTAAGGAAAATGGAAAGAAGGGGGTTTTAAAAGTGATGGTAGAACTCTTCCTCTCATCCGAGACTTGCTGGATTTGTTCTGTGTCACTCAAAGAAGGCTGATACTCTTCCCTCCTGGGTAAACAAGGAAGGTGAGAGCCGCTCTGGACAGCTGTCCAGCACGGAAGACACGTGCTGGTCTGTCTTCCAGGTCGGCAGCACTGCTAACTAAAGACCTCGGCATGGGGACGTTAGCTGGTCCCTTGCCCGCTGGGGCCATGGTCTCTGGCGGGTCTGGTCGTAAACGCAAGGCGCGTGGGGGCCCTTGAGGTAGCCTCCCAGCTGGCCTGCCGGCACGGCCCCTCCCCTCCATCATTCTGTTACTCGTCCTTACCGGATGTTCATCGCGGGAAGGGTCATTATTGATATAGGGCTGCCTTCCCTACGTGAACTCTTTCTTCACGGAGTGTGACTTTAGGTATTTATGGAAAGTTCCAAGACCTGCAAAAAAAGATGGTCCCCTTCTGTATTTATTTCCTAGACTTCCTTGGAATGAAAATGGTCAGTGAGCTGCTGCGGATGTCGGGTGCCTTTTTCATGCGGCGCACTTTTGGTGGCAATAAACTTTACTGGGCTGTGTTCTCTGAATACGTGAAAACCATGTTACGGGTAAATGCAGATAATTCCCAAGTACTTGTAAGCTGTGTTTCCTTCTCACGCGAGCTTGCCGGAGGAGCTCAAGATGCTCGTCCCGCCGCAGGAACCTGCATGGCCCCTGCAGTGTCCACCCCGCCGCTCTTGCCTGCGCTTCGCCCCTGCGCCCTGCGAAGTGTTGGTTCCAAAGGCCGGGCGCGGGGGGTTGGGGAGCTTGGGGGAAGGAATCGAAAGAAGCGTTTCTCAGTCTGAGAGTAGGCAATGGGTTTTGTGTTTTGTTTTGTTTGTTTTTGTTTTCTCTTTAAAGAATGGTTATGCTCCTGTTGAATTTTTCCTCGAAGGGACAAGAAGTCGCTCTGCCAAGACACTGACTCCAAAATTTGGTAGGTCCTTTAGAGGTTGAAGAAGAATACAGACCCAGAGGGGGCGGTGTGGTCATAGCTGCTAGTTACAGCTTAGCCCTTTTTTTGTTTCTTTCAAGGTATTTTTTCCTTTTTGAGTGTAACCATTTCTTTAAGTTGTAACCGTTTCTATTTATGGGCTTAGTATGTAATGAGTACTTAAGTCTTCCAGTTTATGAGCCCTTGTGTACTCCACTTTTCAGTACATATGGAAAAACTGTTTCTCCCTGGTGACAGGTCTTCTGAATATTGTGATGGAACCATTTTTTAAAAGAGAAGTCTTTGATACCTACCTTGTTCCAATTAGCATCAGTTACGATAAGATATTGGAAGAAACTCTTTACGCGTATGAGCTTCTGGGGGTCCCTAAGCCAAAGGAGTCCACAACTGTGCGTAAATTTAGGATAACCAAACTTGATTTTTTTTGAACTTAAGAGAAAATGCTTGTTTATACACCAGCTCCTTTCAGAACTTACTCCTGTTTCTCTTCATGTCCCCTGTCGTGATGCCGCTAGGGACTGTTGAAAGCCAGGAAGATTCTCTCTGAAAATTTTGGAAATATCCACGTGTACTTCGGAGACCCTGTGTCACTTCGATCTCTGGCAGCTGGGAGGATGAGTCGGAGCCCATATAACCTGGTTCCAAGGTGCAAGACCTGTGTTTTCGTTAGCGACATAGAGATAAGGATGAAAACGTGGAATTGTACTTGTGATTCTTGAGTTGTCCCCTCCTAGGACTGCAGCGTAGGTATCTGAGATGATGTATCAGAGACGCAGAAAGCTGCAGTTAAAGACTTAAGTTTGCCAAAGCAAACAATTAGCTGCGGGATACATATGTCAAACACGCAGTCAGACAGTGCTCATCCTCAGGGGAGCCCCTGCCCGACTGCCTACACTGTACCACGCCGTGCAGTACCTGCCCCCGCTGCATGTGTGGGCATTGTTGAGCACTATTGATAGGTCGCCCAAAGTATGTGGCAAGTCTTATTTTCAATCCTAGAAAGGATTATGTGGTAGTGACGAATGGCGGTGAGTCCCCGTCCTCAGGAAGGTTCCACTTTTGGGACGCCTGCGGGGCTCAGTCGGTAGAGCATCCTACTCGATTCTGGCTCAGGTCATGATCGCTGGGTCATGGGATCAAGCTCCACCTTGGGCTCTGCGCTGAGCATGGAGCCTGCTTGGGATTCTCTCTCTCTCTCCCTCCGCCTCTGGCCCTCTCCTCCACTCTCACATGCTCTCTCTCTCTTCTGAAATAATTTTTTTTAAAAAGGTTGTATAGTTTTATGGGCACAGAAGTGTGTTCGGTTCTTTCAGGATGCACGTACAGATACACGTTTGGGTTTTCTTAATGTAGAGAAATGCACGTGGGGACAGCAGGGAGACAGAAACCACCTGCTCAGCCAGGCTTCACGCGACTGCATCATCATTCATAATTTATCTGTAGCGCCAGCGGCCCCACGGCAGCTAGAGTGCCTCACTGGCAGCTTTGTTAGCGATCAAGCAGATGTTAGCTTTATGCTGCCACGGGCTTTCACGCTGTAGATCTCAGATATGCGTAGGACAGGGCGACCTCACTGGTGTGGCTTTCACATTAAGCCACCTTACGGTGTGGCTGCTTTCAGGCCCTGTGCTTATCCCTGCTTCAGCCTGCTCTGTATAGGCTCCTGATATCATTTGATTCCAAGTTGGGTGATCCATGCCTGAAGATGATCAGGTGAGGGTCATGGCAGTACTTGGCGGGTGACCTTGAGCTTCTCAGCAGGGCAGCGGAGCAGTCAGGCAAGCTGTGTAGCCCGCGTAAGCTGGTAAGTGTGTGCTGTGAGAGATGCTCACAGTACAGCGAGCTGACTCCGAGAGGGCACGATGGTTCAGTCAACTGGGGGAGGCATCAGTCTTCACAGAGGAAGTGATAACATCCTATGTATAAAACAACAGAAGTCATTTTGCCTGGAACCAGGAAGAATAGGACTCTGTCCCCTTGAGTATATTTTATCACCTCTCAAGAGCATACCATAGAGGCAGTGGACAGATTACACCACAGCGGAGGTACGTTCTTGCACTGTGACCTGAGAGAATTCGGTTGGCAGAAAGAATGAGAAGCCTTCTAAAGGGTCTGCCTTCTCCCGCTCCCCTCTCCCACCATTCACATTCGTGTGGGTAACAAGGCCGTAATCTGTTGTTCTCTGTTCTTCCTTTCAGGTATATCCCTCAGAAACAGTCGGAGGACATGCATGCCTTTGTCACTGAAGTTGCCTATAAAATGCAGCTTCTGCAAATCCAAAACTTGGCTCTGAGCCCGTGGGCCCTCATGGCTGCTGTCCTGCTTCAGAACCGGCCTTCCATGGACTTTGACGCTCTGGTGGAGAAGACTGTGTGGCTGAAAGGCTTAACCCAGGCCTTCGGGGGGTTTCTCATGTGGCCTGGTATGTATGTGGGACGTATGTGATGAGCGTGCTTGCTTTTTGTTTCTTAATTTGGAAAAGCTGTCACCTAGACGTGAAAAACCTATACAGGACACTGAGCAAAGCTTTGCTGCGAGAGAAAGAAAACTTTTTTTTTTTTTAAGTTTATTTATTTTGAGACAGAGTGAGCGAGCAGGGGAGAGGTAGAGAGAGAGGGGAGACAGAGAGAATCCCAAGCAGGCTCCACACGGTTAGCGCAGAGCCTGATACGGGGCTCCAACTCACGAACCATGAGCTCATGACCTGAGCTGAAGTCAAGAGTCAGATGCTCAACTGACTGAGCCACTCAGGCGTCCCAGAGAGAAAGAAAACTTCATTTGTTTTTTATCACTGGGGGATATTGAACAGAGTGCGTTGAGTATTTGAGAATAATTGCTTACGTGTCACTTCTTCCTGTGGGACTCTGAGTGTGTCAAGAACTAGAATACTGTCTTCTTGCCACCTAGCAGCGTGGAGAGTAAATGAATCTTCTTGTCCTCCACATATTTCTCCCTCTATACCCGCTCCTTTTTGTTTTTATTTTTCCAAGTTTTTTTTATTAAAACAGCATCGAGTGTTACATTAGTTTCAGGTATTAGGACAGTTCTATACGTTACTCACC
>CM053561.1:2251156-2301670 GCA_028646485.1 Cryptoprocta ferox
GTTCTATACGTTACTCACCGCTCACCGTGGTCAGTTCTATACGTTACTCACCGCTCACCGTGGTCAGTTCTATACGTTACTCACCGCTCACCGTGATCCAGTTCTATACATTACTCACCGCTCACCGTGGTCAGTTCTATACCTTACTCACTGCTCACCGTGATCCAGTTCTATACGTTACTCACCACTCACCATGGTCAGTTCTATACATGACTCACCGCTCACCGTGATCCAGTTCTATACGTTACTGCTCACCGTGATCCAGTTCTATACGTTACTCACCACTCACCATGATCCAGTTCTATGTATTACTCACCACTCACCGTGGTCAGTTCTATACGTTACTCACCGCTCACCGTGGTCAGTTCTGTACGTTACTCACCACTCACCATGGTCAGTGTAATACACCCACCTGTTTTTAAACCACATTAGATTTGTAACCCATTTGCCTCACCCCATCATTAGGACCAAAGGTCCAGTCTTGTGGAACTTTATATGATTCTCAGAAAATAACAACTTTGTAAAGCCCTCATTGGAGTTATAAATACTTTGCTGGGAGTTTGGGACGTGTGTGACAAACGTTAGCTTTAGTTGTTTCCACTCTCTTTGAATTACAGTTACAGAGACCACCATTGAATATGTAATCCGTTCATAGCTCCCTACTGGTCACTCATGAAACCTCTTGAGTGCCTGGTGGATGCTGGGAACTACCAGGAGTCCAGAGAGAACAAGGCGCAGCCCCGGTGCGGGAAGACCTCCTGCCTTGCAGAAGGCAGGGGCGGGGCATCTAGTGAAGAGGGGCCAGCGGAACACACACAAAGGGCTTTGCACGCACTGCAGAGCGTTGCTGAGACTCCCATGTGGGGAAGGGCCACGCTCAGGGAAGCTATCGTAGAAATGAGAAATGACTGCTGAACCCACCTTGATGGGAAAGCAGGAGCCGTTCAGGAAGACGAGTGGGCAAGGGATTGCTAACGGGATTGGGAAACGTGAAATGGTGCGTCAGCACCGGGTCACGGGGATGTTGGCCTGCAGGGCGCTGGGTGGGCTTACAGTGTTGGCTCTGCTGGAAGATAAAGATGTGGACAGAGGCTAGATTAGCTGGGCCTGATATCTGGGGATCTGGACTGGAATCTAGTGTACAGGACTCAATCGCAAGATTTTTTTAAGTTTATTTTTTTATGTTTATTTATTTTTGAGAGAGAGAGCGTGGAGGAGGGGCAGAGGGAGAGGGAGACAGAGGATCTGAAGCAGGCTCTGTGCTGACAGCAGTGAGCCAGATGCGGGGGTCAAACTCACGAACCTTGAGATATGACCTGAGCCAAAGTCAGTCACTTAACTGACTAAGCCACCCAGTTGCCCCTTTATTTATTTTTGAGAGAGAGAGAGAGAGAGAGAAGGAGGGAGACTCCCAAGCAGGCTTCATGCTGCCAGCACAGAGCATGATGCAGGGCTCGAACTCATGAACCGTGAGATCATGACTTGAGCTGAAATCAAGAGCTGGGCACTTAACCGACTGAGCCACCCAGGCGCCCTGCAGTCGAGGATTTTAAGCAGGGAAACATGACTGCAAACAACTGTTAGAAAACCCCCGGTGTCAGTTTTCAAGCTGGGCCACATGGATGGGAAGGGGGGAGTCTGAACGAGGCGGGGGCCGAGCTGAGGTGGGGCTACGGGTGTTTAGGCAGAGCTACCAGCAGAAGCGGCCGTTGCATTGAACAGTGGCCACCAGTAGAGAAATAAAGAGTCAGACACGTGTTCCCGATGTTCTCATGGCCTCGGCGGCAAAGGGCATGTTAAGTGTGATTCAGGTAGATCACGAGAAAAGAGTAGGTAAAAGGGCTGACTCCTGCTTGGCCCGGGAGCGTGCAAAAACGTAGGCCCCTGTCTTTCCGAGTGTTTTTGTTTCCTTGAAGTGGAATAAGGAGGTGGCCAGTCCATAGCTAAGAGTATCTATTCAGCAACTAAAATAACTTCAGTTATTATAGAGTGAGAGTCTGTTGGTATCTAACAGTAATAGAGTGACAAAATAGGATTTCTGATTCAGAATGTGGTATATGCATTCGGTTCCTTTTTTCTTTCTTACTCCGCTTACCACATACTCCTAAGCATTCTCCTCTCTAGCGCTCTTTATGATACATATATCGTTATCCCGTGTGGTGTCATGTCATGTATATAATATCAGCGTATGTTATACTGTTACCTTGAGCAAGCTGAGACAAGACGTGCATCTAGAACAATGTGATCGAGTCCAAAAGGAAACCCACAGCCCTCAGTTGTCTCTTGTGTGAAGCATTAGCAGATGTGGCCCAGCTTGAGCAGCGTGCCTGACTCCATAGCCGGCACCCAGCTTCGCGGCTCAGGGAAACAGTAAAATGACTTCCCTTGCCAAGAACGTTTGTGAGATATCACCATCTCTTCCTTACGCTTCTGCCGTACTAACTTTTCAGCCCGCTCTAGGCCAGTGTAGTGGCCGGTGATACGTTACTGGCATCTGTTAGGGGCCCAATTCTTTAGTTTTCTCTGATGTAAGAAAACCTCCTCAGTGTCCGTTTGTGCTCAGGGAAGCCTGGTGCTGGGGGAGTGCCCGTGGGATTGCCCTTTGGATCACCAGCAAAGTTGCAAAGCAGTATTCTTGCCATCTTGGAATTAATTGGTCTAAGCAAGGGGTGTGTGTGTGTGTGTGTGTGAAGTATGTTTTCATCGTGAGCCTTCTTGTCTTAGTATTTTGTTAAATTCGCAAGAATGTGATTTTCTTATCTGTAACTTGCTATTACAAAATTTTGGATACCCTTGGTTCCTGAGAGAGTATTGGTTTTTATTTTATTTTTTATTATTTGTTTAAATATTCATTTATTTTGGGATGAGCACAAGCGGGAGAGGGACAGAGAGCTGGGGACAGAGGATCTGAAGCAGGCTCTGTGCTGACGGGCTGGCAGTGGTGAGCCCGATGTGGGGCTTGAACTCACAAGCTCTGAGATCATGACCTGAGCTGAAGTCAGACGCTTAACCACCTGAGCCACCCAAGTGCCCCAAGTGTTGGTTTTTAGAGTGTGAATTGATTCGCATTTCAGAGTAGCTGACAATTTAGGGGTAGAAAAGAAAGTGCATTAAATGTCCTCAGAGTTTATCCTGCTTTTAGAAAATATCCTTCACAGGGGCACCTGGCTGGCTCAGTGTGAACAGCATGTGACTCTTGATTCGGGACTGTGAGTTTGAGCCCCACATTGGGCATAGAGATGACTTAGGAAGGAAGGGAGGGAGAGAGAGAGAGGGAGGGAGGGAGGAAAGAAGGAGGGAGGGAGGGAGGGAAGACTATGATCTTTCACATAGGGTATCATTACTCCAGTTGGTAGAGCCTAAAACCAGAACCTGGCGCTTGAAAGTAAATCTGTCCAGTCCCTAGCATTGAGGCATACGCTGGCCTAAGACTCCCAGCAGGCACCCATCCCATTTCTTTGCCATTTGCCTGACTGCATTGTGTTTGTGTGTAGATAACGAACCTGCTGAAGAAGTTATCCAGTCCAACCTTCTCCTGCACTCCAACATCGCCAGCCTTGTCAAAGACCAGGTGGTTCTGAATGTGGACTCAGGAGACTCAGAAGTAGTCAATGGACTTCTTTTCCAGCACATCACTCTCCTCATGTGCTCAGCTTATAGGAACCAGTTGCTCAACATTTTTGTCCGCCCTTCCTTAGTAGCCATGGCACTGCACATGACACCTGGGTTGCGGAAAGGTAACTTTGGGGAACGTGGTCTTGAACTTTAGAAGAGACGTGGCCATTTGGTTCTGGATAGGTAGCAGCATTTGAAGCCTTATCACGCTCAGCCACATGTGTGCATCCCAGACACCAACAAGGAAGAGGGCCTGTGTACTCGGAAGAAGTTAGACTTATTCCCTAAATACTTGGCCATATGCTTAAAATTTGGAAATTGAAAGGGACCTAAGAAATCATCTAACCTAAACCTCTCCATTTATAAATAAAGAGAGGCCTAGAAAGGTACATAATCACCTAAGGAAGGGTCTGGGACTAGAGCACGGCTGTCCATTTCCCAGTCAGCGTGGGTTCAACAATCCAACAGTGGAGTGCTGACTAGACACCCAGTAGCGTTCCAGTGGCAGTGAGGAGTGCAAACAATGAATAAAACCGGTTTTGTCTGCCAGAACCTGTAGTCAAGGTCCGGTTTTCTACCCAGGCTACACGGGAATTACTAAGGATGGGCCCTACCCGCAGGGGTTCTGATTCAATTGGTCTGGAGGGTGGGCCACACATTACTGCACTTGTTTTTGTTCTTCAAAGCTCCCAGGATAGAATTATCTATGCCAACCACAGACCTTTAGCCTTGGAAGGAACCTCACAGGTCCTGTGTCCTTGCCCTCATTTTGTGAATGAGGAAATGGCCCTGGAGAAGTCAGACAATTTAGTTCAAGACACAGGAAACTCAAATCTTGATCTGAGCTTTCTTACGTTGGAAATCATTCACAGCTAAGGGTCACATGCATGGTCTTCTAGAGTGTTGGGAACACCCTGAAATTGGAGGCAACATTTCCTGTCCATGTGTCTGTGTATTCTTCTGATGAGAAGTTCATAGCATGTGTCAGAAAAATGAAGAAGTCTCTGTGGTTGATGGGCGAGGTAGACCCACATATCTGGAGCATCAGTATTTTCTGTTGTGGGCCATTGTATTCTAGTGCTAAAGATATAGTAAAGACAGCAGGAAATATGAACAGAGAAGGGACTGAAGTAATTCACTGCTTTCCTTCTCTACTAGGGAACCATGGGCAGGGGAAAGGGAAGGACCCTAGAGTCTAAGAAATGTCGAATCTTCTTCCTCACCAAACTGACTGGTTTGAGGCCTCGTTGCGATTAAGATTCAACCATTGAAACCACTAAATTATAGTTTGCTCTGTAGGTAAAATGTGGATTGGTTATAGCTTCCTTTGGGGGCCTTAATTCTTGTCCCCGGCTTTGAATAACATGCCTTTGAAGCAACTCGTTTTGGAGAGCCGTTGACTTCCTGGTACTCCCTTAAAAAGCCATGATGTAATTTGATGTAATTAATTTATTTCCAGAGGATGTCTACAGTTGCTTTCGCTTCCTGGTCAGTGTTTTTTCAGATGAGTTCATCTTCCTTCCAGGAAACACAGTCAAGGTAAATCCTTATAGCCAAAGAGTTCAAGTGTGTTTGCGGTGTGAGTTCTGGAAATGTAGGCTTGCACCCACCAGCGTGACTTCCTTTCTCCAAGGCTTCATTCGGCAGAATTAAAGAGGGACTCGGACACTCACAGCTCAGCAAGCTGTGTTTTGATTCTTGGTCAAATTTAATCGGTAACATAGGGATTGTTCAGTGAGAGGAGAGTCTTTCTTTCAACCTTGAGTGCAGCCACTGTATATAAACCAACACTGTTTTGTTAAAAATTTACCAACCAGCAGGGGCACCTGGGTGGCTTTTTTCGTTGAGCATCCAACTCTTGGTTTTGGCTCAGGTCATGATCTTGGGGTTTCATGAGTTTGAACCCCATGTCGGGCTCTGTGGTGGCAGCATGGAGCCTGCTTGGAATTGTGTCTCCTTGCTCTCTGCCCCTTCCCCACTCGCACTGTCTCTCCCTCTGTCTCTCTCTCTCTCTCTCTCTCGCTCTCTCTCTCTCTCCCTCTCTCTCTCTCTCAAAATAAATAAACTTAAAAAAATTACCAGCTGGCACACATTTTCCCGTTAACAACTTGTTGGAATGTGTGGGGCCTTCTGCTCTGAGATTGGAGAGCGGTAGTGTTGCCCTGTGGTGTAGATGGCTCACGAGGAATCGGGCTCCCGGAGCTGAACCGATGGTTCAGCTGCAGTGAGCGGTGTGCCAGATGGACAGCGCTTAGGTCTCTGTATGCTGTGCCAGGGAGCACAGGTTTTACTCAGGTGAGAATGAGGGCAGCCGTGTTTGAGCGTAGGCGTAACCCCACACATTTTGAGGACTTGCTGTATGCCCTTCCTGCTCAAATGTAAGGAATGTGGCCTTACTTGTGCAGAGTGAGAAAACCCATCCTCCGCGTCGTGATTTATAAGGCTTATAAATCTTCTGTGTTTGCTGTTTGAGGTTCAGCATTTTGAGTGTTAGCACACATGCTTCTCTGGCTGCTATCAACCAGAACCTTCAGGAGGGGTTGTGGAATTAGCTGGTGTTCTCTCACCCGTTAACCCAAACTAGTGGGTGCACTCTGTCTTCTCTCCCTTCCCAGGACTTTGAAGAAGGCTGTTACCTGCTCTGTAAAAGCGAAACAGTACAAGTGACAACAAGGGACATCCTAGTTACAGAGAAAGGAAATACTGTGTTAGAATTTTTAATAGGCCTCTTTAAGCCTTTTGTGGAATGTTATCAGGTATGTAGCTCTTTTGCAAGTTCTCCTTCATCGTCCTGTATCCAAGTATAACTAAGATCCCTCCCCCCTCCCCCCCGTATTTCTGGTCTGAAGGGCAAGTGTCTTCCCCAGGTGAATGGTGGAACTAGAGAGATTGACCAATAGGATGAAAGATTCACCTCTCAGGTGATTCACCCCTTCAGACCCCAGAGGGTAGCAGCTTTATGACCACACAGCCACACTTATGTGCAAGCACTGTCCCACGGTGGCTGACAGCTTTTCTCATAGCTTGTAGCAAGGTGTTTGATACATCGTAGGCCCTCAGGAAATGCAAGATTTGAATGATACATAAAGTCAGTTTTTTCTATCACTAAAGGCTAATGTTGGAAGGGAAGGAAAAGGTTCAAGTGCAAGTATCTGAAAGAGTTTGTCAGAGCTCTAGGGGTGGTTAGAGGGGGCGGGGGGGGGGGTCTATATGCCCAGCAGGAGTGCACCAGGATTCAAAGGGAGAAGGGGAGATTGCGATGTTAGCCCTCGGGGGACGGTACAGATGTGCAAGCTGAGGGCTCTGTTTCTGAGCTCTGTGCACTGGTTAGAGGCTCCCGGGACTGACCTCCTGGCAGAGCAGAGCTGTGGCCCGTGACCTAGCGCGTGCACAAAGGCTGGCTCTCATTGGATAAATGATAGATGCTCCTACCTTAAAGCACCTTTCTGCGCTAGAAATCATCAGCATTTGGGGCCTATTAGGTGTTTTTAGAGAAAAAAACACTTACAAAACTTTCAGCCCTTCTCTTCCTAAGCAGTGTAGGATCTGTTAAGCTGATGGTGATTTACTTAATTTGCAACCCACCAAAGTGAGAAATTGTATTTTAATAAATGTCAATACTGTTTCAAACTCTTTTTTTCTAACTATAATTAGTGATAGGAGCTCAAGAGAGACCCAAGAATTCTGTGGCCTTTCTGTGCTCAAACCTTGAAGGGCCTTTATTCTGCTCTTACAGAAAGTAACTTTCTGTTAAGAGGGGCACTTCACGTTAGTGGCTGTTCTATTGTATTCGGCTGCCTTTTTCTCTTTGTGTTAAAACCAGATAATTTGCAAGTACCTCTTGCGTGAAGAAGAAGATGACTTCACTGAGAAACAGTACTTGGATAGAGTGAGAAAATTCACCAGTGAGCTTCTTGATCAAGGTTAGTCACACCTCTGCGGGTGGTGATTTCCTGGAGTTGAAAACCAGAAGCGGTCCACTCACTCCTTTCTCTCTCTGTCCCAGGTGCCTCGCAGTGTTATGAAGTATTGTCTTCCGATGTACAGAAAAATGCCTTAGCAGCTTTTGTGAGGTTAGGTGCGGTGGAGAAGAAGAAAGTGTAAGTACTGTGCGGGACCGCCTGGGTGCTGCAGGGGCGGCGACAGCGAATGACAATTGAGCACGGAATCCAGGCAGAGTCATAGAAATGGATGATCTGTAAACATAACACCGTGTCTCCCTTACCCCCTCCTGATGAGTCATATCAGTTTGAGTTACTGTGCAAATTTTTTGTGGTTATAAATAAAAATGATATGATATTAAAGCAAAGAAAGTGTTTCAGACCAGCAGTTTGGCTTCGACCTAATATGAAATTTATAGAATAATTATAAGAAAGGTTTGGGGGGAGCATAATAGAGTGTGCGTGTGTGTGTGTGTACACTTGTATATACCCACGTACGTACGTATGTAATATCTAAATATATCCGCATATATGCACATAGTTAGATGTTTCCTCTTCTGAGTGAATAACATTAAGAGTGGTCAAGCTTAGGGACGCCTGGCTGGTTCTGTCGGTGGAACATGCAACTTTTGATCTCAGGGTCGTGAGTTCGAGCCCCACACTGGGTGTAGAGATTCCTAAAAATAAAATAAAATAAACTTCAAAACAAAAGAACAGTAGTCTTTCTGTATAAATAACGAATATTGACTTCCCCCCACCCAAGTTTATGCAGTAAGAGGTTTTTGCTTTCTTTTTCCTAGAAATAGTGACAATGTGTTTAATGTGAATGAACCCACCACGACAAAATTAGAAGAAATGCTTGGTAAGTACAATCCAGTGACCTATATGTTTTCACAGTATATTTATCAATGTACAGTAAAATGAGAAAGTATCCTATGGCACCAAAAACATTGCCAAAATGAACAACAGTAGAGTTTTAATATAAAGAGAACTATTTATATCATCTAGGTTTTTTCAAGGGACGTGAGGAGAAAGTGCAGAGAGCACGTGGCAAGCATAAAGTGGGCAGTTTCTACAACATAACAACTATCAGCTTTTAGGGACGCCAGGCTGGCTTAGTCGGTGGAGTGTGCAAGTCTTGTGAGTTGTGAGTCTGAGCCCCACACTGGGTGTAGAGATTACTTAGAAATAAAATCTTTAAAAAAAATTATATGGGGCCCCTGGGTGGCTTAGTCGGTTAAGTGTCCAACTCTTGATCGCAGCTCAGGTCTTGATCTTAGGGCTCATGAGTTCAAGCCCCTTATGGAGCCTACTTAAAAATTTTTAAACTAAATTAAAAAATTATCAGCTTCGGGGGTACCTGGGTGGCTCAGTCAGTTGAGCGGCCAACTTCGGCTCAGGTCATGATCTCATGGTTCGTGAGGGCAAGGCCCGCATTGGGCTCACTGCTGTTAGCGCAGAGCCCGCATTGGATCCTCTGTCTCCCTCTCTCTGTCCCTCCCCTGTTCATGCTCTCTCTCTCTCTCTCTCTCTCTCTCAAATAAATAAACATTAAATAACATTACCAGCTTCTAGCATAACTAATCAGGGTCTGAGATCTGGACCCTTCACATCCAGTCTTGGTGGACATGGAAAAAATACCTTTCATCTGAGTCCTTGGATTCATTCTACTCTTGGATCCCTTCTTTTCCCGGGAAAGGGTTGGGGTCAGAGTTCACAGCATATAGACTTTCTGAACTCAGAATGTGGCTGATAGCACCTCCTTGGGAGAAGAATCCAACCCTTACTCTTCTCCAGATGCCATTGGCTTATCAACAGATAATCCAGTCCAGAAAGGCAGGGTCATTTGATTATGGTGTGCAAAGAGAGTTGAGAGAATGGATACAAGCAAAGAGATCTAAAGGTGAGAGGCGACAGCAAACATTTCTCTTAGGAATGATGGGGTAGTTTTAGAAGGGGAGAGTGTTAGCGCCTGAAAAAAAAAGTACTTATCTGCTGATTGTGTTGAATAAGCACCACATGGTTGAGTGGATATGCTTACAAGTAGCAGTTTTGTACCTAACCCTAATTCAGTACATTTGCCGCACCTGCACGGAAGAGCTTTAGGTAGATGTCTGCTGGGATGAGGGAAAAGCAGGACGGGGCATGCGGCAGACGGAGAATGGTTGAAGAGACAGGGTAGAAGGACAAAGGGATGGTTAACATACATAGGGAAGATGGAAATACCAGTTTCTTGCTGAAGAAGATAGGAAGGATGAAATCCCAGTCTTCTGTTATATTATGTCTGCAACCTTAGAACATGTAATCCTGAGACTTGATTTTGAGTTTGGTAGGAGATGCATGGAGCTAAAACAAACCCCGAAACCCTCATTCAGTGAGGATGATGGAATGGATTTCTTAGTCGTGGATGGTGACTGTAACGTGGGTGTGAATGTACTAGAACACAGGAGACTGGAAGCTCAGAAAGCAGACCGGGTTCTAATCCTGGCTCTGTGCCTGGCCGGTGGGGGGGTGGAGGGTGGAGGGTGGAGGGTGGGAGGCGCTACCGAGTCCCCTGCAGACGGGCAGGTGTCTCCGTCGGGGCTTTGTCAGCCTGTGAGACCACACAGCTGTCAGGCGTAAACAGCTGTATGGGGAAGGGCAAACTCAAGGTCATTTCATGAGCTGTTTTTTTTTTTGTGTTTTTTTTCCCTTAGCTTGTAAGATACCCGTAGGAAAGCCAGCAACTGCAAAACTTTAATATTTACCAAACAGTTATGGGAAATTTGGTCACATAATTGCTGTCATCCAAGGACTCTTATTCCAACGAGCAGAGATGTGAAGGAAGAGAGCCGTCTGCTCGGGCTTCATGAGACATGAGAGCCGTGCACGCGGCAGAGAGGAAGAGGTGGCCGGTGTAAGCAATCAGTGTAACTGTCTCCACCATGACGGTTAAAAAGGCATTTGTGTCCGACTGTGTGTGTGTTTTAAAATAAAACAGTCTTTTGGAAACCTGTTTGGAAAAACAAAGCCCACCTCCTACTTCACTAACTTATTAATATGTATTAAACTTGTACACTGGCGTGTGAATTACAGTGTGACATTAGCATGAAAGGCTGTGGCTGTCAGGAGCGAACCACTGGAAAGGGCACACCTGTATTTCCTGTGGCTTCCTTTACCTCACGTGGCGTCAAGTCCAAGTTTGACAGAGACGTGTGATAAGTTAGCCAGCTTACGTTAAAGCTTGCCACCCAAGGGCCTTAATCAATAAAGCTGCATTAGAGAAAGTATGTGCAACAAAGAGAAGTTATGTGATTTACCATAAATAGGCTTAAATTCAGGAGAAGAAACATTTGAAATAAGATGGGTGACACCAAAACCTGTGACAGCCAACCATGTCTGGAAGTGACATTTAAGCTGAGAATTAAGATGAGTAAGTGCCAGCCCTCAAAGTGTGGGATTGGGGGACAGAGTGGGGACAGAGGAGCAGAGTGTGCTGAGAGAAGCGTGATCCCAGTGTCCTGGGGTTAGTTCAGGAGAACCTGAAAGGCCAGCATGTCATGGACAGAGGAATTAAAAAGAAAGGCAGGCGTATTAGTCTGCTTGGGCTGCCTTAACGAATACCAGATTGGGTGATTTAAACAGCAGAAATTTGTTTTCTGACAGTTCTGGAGGCTGAAAGTCCAAGATCAAGGTACCAACAAGGTAGGTTTCATTCCAAGGCCTCTCTTCTGGGCTCGTAGGAGGCCGCCATCTTGCTATGTGCTCACATGGCAGCCCCGCCCCCATTATTCTGTGTAGCCCTAATTACTTCCCAAAGTCTCCCTCTCCACAGTCATGTCTGGGGGTGGGGGGAGGTTAGGCTTCAGCATCGGAACTTGCAGGTCACAATTCAGTCCATAGCAGCAGGGTCAACACATGGGGACTTAGGGACTCTCGGAAGACATTTGAACTGGAATGTGAGTGCCTCGGAAAATGTTGGAAGGCTTCAGCATGTGGTGCCAGGACCTGCTGTATCCGGATTCCTGGGATGTGCATTTGTTTTTGCAGAGGCCAGGCTGTGCCACACGTGCAGAGTGTGGACAGCCGCTGTGCGTGGTGTGTGTGTTGGTGGCAGAGGGGCCCTCTGTGTGGCTCTGCTTGTCTGGAAAGCCAGCGATTTATGCATGTTGACAATAAGAAGTCAATTAAACAATGTTCCTGGCAAAGGATGTCATGGCATGCCAGCTGGCAGGGGCCCAGAGCTGCCCATCCAGGGGGAGAGAGTGCGTCCCCAGCGGCTGGGAGCCTGGGACCCTGGCCAATTCCTCCTGAGCAGACGCGCCTTAGAAAGAGTCCCATACACCCAATGTTGGTGGTTTGCTTTTCTCCATGACACTCACGCTATTCCTATAAATGCTGAAGACTGAGTAAGACGGCTCATCTACATTTAACCTGTTTCAGGTCTGGGGGCAAAGCCTGGGGTTCTGGGCCCATGTGGCTATGGACTTGTCTCCTGGCCAGCCCTGACATCCGACCAGACCAGCTGGATTCTGGAAGATGGGGCTCCCGTGGACTCTCCCCGTGTGCTCCCAGCATGGCCTCCCCTGCCTAGCTCTGACTACACGTGCCAATTCTAGGCCTCCATGCTCTGCAGAGGACTTTCCACCTCTCTGCCCGGGCAAACTCCCTGGTCACCCTTGCAAAATCTGTGTTTTTCTCTGGAAACTCCCCCACCCCCTGCTCTTCAGATATCAATGCTCTTCTGGGCTTCCTTATTATATTAAATACCCACGGAAGGTCATTACATTCATTTATTTACATTTATGTCCCCTCTCTGCATTCAATTGTGAGTCCTTCCGGGAGATTTGGATAAAAGCTGTTTACGAAGCAATTAGATCTCGTCTCGTCTCCTACTGCTCAAAGCCTGGACTGTCGGTGCCACCTGCCTCTGCGACAACTGGAGATTTTTTTCCTCTGACGAGGTGACACCGGGAACAGGATGAGGTGTTCTCCTAAGCTCCCGGAGCTCTGTCGGCCACACCTCAAGGCAAGAGACTGGAAAAGTCTGTGGGCAACTTCCAACGCAACAGCAAGAACAAAACCAGATATTCTGAGCATCCTCAGTAGGGCTCCGTCACGCACAGAGAGCGCTCTTGGAAATTAAAGAAGTGAAAGCAGATATGGAATGCAAAATTCAATAGGAGTGCGGAAGGTGACAAAATTTTCCCACAAATTGAGGTAAAAAGAAAAAAAAGATGAAAATAGGAAAATAATATTCTCTCCTTCTGAGGTTCTAATTACATGGATTCCATTATGTCTTTTACGTCCTTTTTAAAAAAGTTTCTTGCTGTTTTAGCTTGATACTTTTTATCCAACCTACCTTCCAGGTCATTCTTGCTGGGTCCGAATTCCTCTTAAACCCTCTGTGGAGTTTCCCATTCCAGTTACTGAATTTTACAGCTCTGGGCACGGCATTTCATTTTGTTGTTGTTGTTTGTTTTGTTTTTTTCAGTGTCCAATTTTCTGAGAAACTCAACTTTGCATTTATTCCTATAAATGTATTAGTTTGTGCCTGACAACTCTTTTGCCTGGTCTTCTGTTGGTCTGTTTCTGCTATATTTTGTTTCTCTTGGCTTCTAATCAAACGGTCTCTCTTCCTCATCAATCTCATTATTATTATTTTTTTTTATTTTAGAGAGGGAGGGAGAGAGAGAAAGAGCGCGAGCATGAGCGGATAAGAGAGGCAGAAGGAAAGGGAGAGGATCTTTTTTTTTTTTAATGTTTATTTATTTTTGAGAGAGACAGAGCACAAACAGGAGGGGGCACACAGAGCGAGACACAGAATCTGAAGCAGGCTCCGGGCTCCCAGCTGTCAGCACAGAGCCCGACGCGGGGCTCGAAGTCACAAACGGCAAGATCGTGGCCTGAGCCAAACTCAAGAGTCAAGTTTTCACTCAATTGACCGAGCCACCCAGGTGCCCTTTGAGCCCATTATTTTTGTTTGAGTCCTAAATGTTGTGTAGGAGAGACTATTTGAGGCCTGGGAGAATTTCGTCATCCTCGTGAACGAGGTAAAGCGTTTTGTATTTGCTCCAGGCAGACCGCTAGAGGCACTAACCACCTAAGATCCTCTTAACTCCAATTAGGGTCTCAGATGGGCCCACCCACCAGGACTGAGGGCCTCTTTATTTCATTCCCAGACTTAGATGGGACTGTATCAGGGTCACCTTCCTCTTGGTACACCTCAAAGGCCAGTTTTTGTCTCCGTAGCTTTGCACGTCTGTGGACAGCCTGTTACCCCTTCTCATTCTGCCAGTTCACAAGAAGTGAAGTGAAAAACTAGGAAAAGCTGAACTTTCAAGAGCTGGGCTCGCCTCACTGGGTTTCCTTCTTCTGGATTTTTGCCCCATAATTTTTCACTCCCTTGTTAGCTCCTCAATGCCTTTCCGTGCCGACACCAGCTCTGTGACACCACTGAGTATCCCGCAGTGTAATCTAATTCTGACACCAAGAATTATCCGGACGTCATGTGGACCGCAAAGGTTAAGGACCTCAGACCCACAGGACCGCCCTCATTTCAGGTGCCAGCTGAGAGTCCTTGGTGTCCTGAACCCACCCTCACTTCTGCCCACCTAGCTGTAACTTTGGGGTGTCTCGTGATCCCCTCCCCTGCCAATCTCCAGCCTCGATACTCGGCTCGAATAACTCAGGAAAGTGCTATATTTACAATCACAGCTTTGTTATAGAAGATTCGACTCAGGGACAGCCAAATGAAAGAGACACACGAGACAAGGCCTGGAGGTCCCTGTGGGGTCTGGACGTGCTCTCCCATTACCTCCCTGTGTCCACCAACCAGGAGACTCAGAAGCCTGGTTCAGCTTTCTCAAGATTTCCTCACAGAGGCTTGAAGAATTCACTGGCCATGTGATTGAACTCAACCTCCAGTTTCCTCTGCCTCCTGAGGGCTGGGGTGGGGGGGGGGCGGAGTGTCCTAGTCTTCGGATCACATGGTTAGTTTTCTGGTGACCAGTCCCCACCCTGAAGCTATCTAGTCCCACCAAGTGTCGCCTTATTTGGGAAACAAAGACAGTCCTATCACTCAGGAAATTCCAAGGCTTTAGAAGCCTTGTGCCAGTAGGTTAGGCTCTGGTTAACTAGTCTCCCCCAAGGGCAGGACTTGGTTAAGAAAAACAGAGTGCCCAATCCTATTTCAGGAAGTACCTGGCCCCGCCCCCTGCTGGAGGCCTCTGGGGATTTTCCTGATCCTGGGAGAACCTAGGAGGTGTATTTCACAGTACTGTGCGTGCCGAAATCTGAAGTGGGGTTCGTGAGCAAAGAAAGAATTCTTTAGACTACTTTGGTGCAGAAAGGTGATTTTATTAAAGCGCGGGGACAGGACCGTAGGCAGAATGAGTTGCACTGGCGTTGTGAGGAATGACTGATTATATGCTTTTAGTTTTGTGGAGGGAGGGGACGTATAGATTACGTAGGTCTCCAAGGAATTTTTGGATGCTGAAAGCAGGGTCTCCCAGGACCCTGAAGATTTAGCTCTTGTCAAGGTAAGGTTGCTCTTAGTTTTTAAGGAAGTGTCAACATTAAGCATGAAGGCGGCCGTGAACGTCTTGGACAGTGTTACACACTGCGGGTCTCTGACACCTATCAGTGGGCTGCAGGCTGATTTAAATGACATTTTTCTTGCCTTTGTTTCCCTCATGAGTGGGGGTCCCCTGGAGTCAACTCTCAGAGTCGTGGGCACTGAGCCTCCAGCTTTGGTCAGTGAGGATTCAGATTTCTCTGCCCCAGCACTGGTTTCCACCCTGAACTTCTTTCTGCTCCAGGAAGATAAGACATCCTATATCTGCCGGCTGATCTCTGCAATCTTGGGGCGGTGGTGGTTTGCCTGTGCTCCCCCCCCTCCCCACCCCCACTGTGGATCCAAGAAGACTGTTTGCTTTTTCCATCTGTTCAACTTTTTACTTGTCAGGACAGAGTGCGACTTCTGGGCTTACATGCAAAACCGGAAACTAGAAGTGTCCTTAGAAACTATTCACAGCGGCCTGGGTGGCTCCGTCAGTTGAGGGTCTGACTCTTGGTTTCGGCTCAGGTCATGATCTCGCGGTTCGTGGGATTGAGCCCTGACCTGGGCTCTGCGCCGACATGCGGAGCCTGCTTGAGGTTCTTTCTCTCCCTCTCTTCCTCTCTTTCTTTCTGCCCCTCCCCTGCTCACTGTCTCTCAAAATAAATAAACTTTAAAAATCATATTCATAAAACATAAGTTTAATGGGTAAATTTAATATAGGAAGTATGCTAATATTTTTGTAGGGTAATCTCCAGAAGTGGATTGTAGGCTCGAAGGGTTTATGTGGTTCTGTATATTTTTTTTAATGCTTTATTTATTTTTGAGAGAGAGAGAGAGAGAGAGAGCGCATCAGAGAGAGAGGGACAGAGGATCCGAAGCAGGCTCTGTGCTGACAGCAGAGAGCCTGATGTGGGGCTCGAACTCACAAACTGTGAGATCATGACCTGAGCCAAACAAAGTTGGATGCTCATCCGACTGAGCCACCCAGGTGCCCCATAGTTCTGTAATTATTTCCATATTCTATAAATTTTGCCAAATTGCCAGTGACCCAGTTTACTGTAATTCCCACTAGCAATGGCTGAGACCACACACAAATATTTTATTCGTCAACGTTGGTGTGACTTATGCAACTTTAACATGTTTAACTACCAAGAGTAAGTCAACATATTAGGCAAAAGTAATCAAGTGTGACATTTAAGAAACAAGCTCTTGTCCTACAACTTTCCTACTTAAATGACACCTATTCGCCTATTTAGAAGGTTCATCACCTATTGTAGGGAGCTAAGTGGTATGTGTCTTCATGCTCAGTGACATTTCTTCAAGGTTGAGACTTAAATTTTGCCAATTACAAAGAATTCAATAATGTACACGTTGGTGTTAGTGGGGCACCTGGCTGGCTGTCGGTGGAGCATGTGACTTGATCTTGGGGTCATGAGTTTGAGTCCCACATTGGGTGTAGAGATTACTTAATAAACAAACAAACAAACAAAATGTTAAAACCAAATTGGTGCTAATGTAAATAATCTGGTTTTGTCTATCTCATTAACTCAAATCTGCCACTTTGTTTAAGGAAATGATAAATTATGAAACCCTCTGTCAAAACACCTTTAATTTTAACAGAATACTTCCAACTGTAAATGGATAAGCATTTGAAATAAAGAGTGATCTATACTGGTGAGGTGTCAACCTTGTCAGACATAATCCAAAAATATAGCCCAGTGGCTCAGAAACCAGCCCTAGAGGAAAGTCTGTCTGAGTTCCCATCTGGCGTACTAATGGGAACTCTTTGTAGGCTGAATTACTTGCAAATTACTTAACTTCACAAAAACTTAATGCCTTCAGAGACTGATGTGGAGATTAGATAAAATAACCTGTCACAGGTGCTTACCACACTGCTAGGCACACAGTAATCCTTGATAAATGGGTCCCCAAAGGAAGGTTCGTGTATGTTGCTTAACATACTTGAACTTTTCTCATGTCAAATATTTTTATTCTTTTTTTTATGTTTATTTATTTATTTTGATAGAGAGACAGAGAGAGAGCGCGTGAGCAGGGGGAAATCCTAGGCAGGCTCTGTGCTGTCAGTGCAGGGCCCGGCCTGGGGTTCGATGTCACAAACTGTGAGATCATGACCTGAGCCGAAATCAAGAATGAGACACTTACCTACTAACTGAGCCACCCAGGCGCCCTAAATATTTTGATTCTTATTGATTGAGCCACATGTCAACAAAATTTCGTCTTCAGAAAATGTACATAGAAACAGTGAAAGAATTCTCTGTATGAGTGGTAGTAGGGTTAGAGGTGGAGTGGAGAGAATGTTGCTGTGGCGTCGAACAGACTTGGTCTTGAGCACTGCCTCTCACTTAGTGGGGGGACGCGTTGGCCAAATAGCAACCTCTCTGTCTCTTTCCTTAGCTGGAAAAGGACTATGACAACTGCTATCTTTCAGAGTTAACGGTGAGGGTCAGACTAGATAACGCATGAAAGGGCCTAGTGCAAACTAGGCCCCCCATAGCTGAGAACTGTCAGTAGGTATTCAAATCATCCAGTGAATAATATTCATTAATCAGCATTTATCAATTGCCTATGTCTTGCCCAACACTGCCCTAGGGAAGCCGATGAGAAAAAATGAAATGCAAATATTCTGTGTGGTGTGAGAGTAAAATATACGTGTGTTTCTCAACATAATTGGAATACATTTAACATACATGTATCTTGCATATCCCATACAACTCTGTTAAAGTGTAAAATGGAATGGAGATGAGAGTCAACGGAACGCCTCCTTATCTCTTTTTGTAAGAGCTTTAACTGTCCTGTAAGCATAGGGTGGCTAATTCTGATTTGAGGGGGTATAAGTCACCTGTGTCACACTGATTTTTCATTCTCACTGTTGAGGGGTCGAAAGAAATGGGAAAGTGTCTTACCATTTTGTTATTATTATCAGGCCCCACGCACCTTATGAATGACATAAGCATGACAAAGCCCACACACAATCCTAGACCGATATCGCTAATGGATACCGATGCAAAACTGTGAATGAAGCCTTCATTGGACTCAGGCAGTATATTAAAAAGAATTCTATATTGGAACCAAATCGAATTAACTCACAGGGTGTAAGTGTGGTTCAGTGTTAGGAAATCTATTTTAAAAACTTAATGACTTAATATGACATTGAAGAAAAATCACGAGGAGCTCAGCAGATGCTAAGGTTCACTTGGTAATTCAGAATGCATTCCTGACCTAAAAAAATAAAAACAACTGTTAGTTAACAAGAATAGGTAATCACTTCCTTAACATAATGACCAAAAGCCAATGTCTGGCTTCAAGGGACAAATAGGGAAAATGCTCCTCACTAGATACACACCTAGCATAATTCCTAATTCTTAGGTACAAACATCAAGCAAAAAAAAAAAAAATGATTCAATATAGTTTTGGATGGAACTTAATACAGATACTAATACAACTACATAAGATGTGTAAAAACTGAAAAGAGGCAAATTGGTCTTTATCTGCAGGTGATGTGATTATATCCTTGAAAACTCCAAGGAAACAACTGGAAAACTATCAAAATTCATAAATTTTAATTAAATAAGGCACTGGTTGCAATATCTGTAATTAAAAATCAGTACATTCCCTACATACGAATAATCAGAAAACATAATGGCGGTAAACATTCCGTTCACAAAGCATGAACAGATGACGCACGGAGGAATAAGCTCACCAGGAAACCTGCAAGATCTACCTGAAGAGAATTTGAAAATGCTACTGAAACATGGACTAACTACTTGTATTCATGAACAGGAATTATATAATTCAAAATTACAAAGATATCAATTCTCCACAAATCAGTCTACGGACTCAATATGATTCCAATCAGAATGCCAACTCTTTCGGGGTGATGGTAGAGAACATCATAACATTATTCAAAATGCAACTTGACTAATAAATACGTGAAAGAGCGGAAGAATGAGGCCAGTCCTACAGTTATTAAATTATGCTACAAACCTACAGGTAACTAAAACAGCTTGATAATGGCACAGAAATAGAAATATCAGTGACACAGAATACAGAGCCTAAAAATGTACTCAGATACACACCTAGCACAAATGTAATATATTATTATTTTTATTTTTAATGCTTATTTATTTTTGAGAGAGACAGAGAGGGGGGTCGGGGGAGGACAGAGAGAGAGGAGGACAGAGGATCCAAAGCAGGCTTGGCACTGTCAGCACAGAGCCCGATGTGGGCTCGAACCCACAAACCACAAGATCATGACCTGAGCTGAAGTCAGGCGCCCAACAGACTGAGCCACCCAGGTGCCCCCAAATGTAACACATTATTAAAACAGAATTTCTAGTCAGCTAAAAGGATAAGTCAAAACTGTGAAAACGTGCTTCTTATTTGTGGGAAAATAGGATTCTTACATCATTCTTTACTCTGAAATGAACTACAGATGGAAAAAATTCAAGTATTAAAATAAATTACTAGAAAAAAACCATGAATGACATTTTCAGAATCTGGGTGGGGTAAGAATTTGAATGGGTAAGGCCTTTCTAAGCCTGATGGAAAACAGAAAAGAAAAAAAAAACCCCAAATACACCCGGGTTCACTTAAAATTTCCTATACTACAGGGGCACCTGGGTGGCTCTGTCGGTTGAGTGTCTGACTTTGGCTCAGGTCGTGATCTCACGATTCGTGGGTTTGAGCCCCACATCAGGCTTTGTGCTGACAGCATAGAGCCTGCTTCGGTTTCTCCCTCTCTCTGCTTCCCCTGCTCCTGCTCCCTCTCAAAGATAAATAAACATTAAAAAACTTTTTAAATTTACTCTACTACATAAATAAATAAATGACAGTAGGAAAAATCGATAGCATTTAGCACTCATGAATTTCCCAAGTATTCAGTAAAATCCTGCAAAATTGTACCACAAAGATAATCTAAGACAAGAATGGCAAAGAACATAAGCGGATTGCTTAAATAAGTTGCTCACCTCACTCATAAAAATTACAAACCTAGATAATATTTTTTCACAGATAAGATTCATAAAAATAAATGTTATTACTAATAAGAATACTCTGATTATCTAAAAGTGGATGAATAGGGGCACCTGGGGGGCTCAGTCAGTTGAACGTCCGACTTCGGCTCAGGTCATGATCTCGCGGCTCGTGGGTTCGAGCCCCGCGTCGGGCTCTGTGCTGATAGCTGAGAGCCTGGAGCCTGCTTCAGATACTGTGCCTCCCTCTCTCTGACCCTCCCCTGCTCACGCTGTCTGTCTCTCTCTCAAAAATGAATAAAACGTTAAAAAAAATTTTAAAAAGTGGATGAATGAATGTTGACAGGTATCGTATATAGTTGAGAGAAGGTAAAATTGTACAACTTGCCTAATGAGCATCCACGCCTTTCTGCATGGGCTCAAGCCTTCCTAATAAAAGCACAAATGACTAACATCGCCTTTCTTTCCCCCAGTATGTGAAACCTCATCGGCGTGTCTCGGCAGCCCATCCCCGCCTGTGCCTCGGGTACTCCGTTTCTGTGTCCCTGCTCACCTTTGCTCGTCCTTGTTCTGTGTGCCTCTGAATCCCGTCCATTCTTCAAGGATCAGCTCAGACGCCAACAACTCCATGAGGACTCTCGGAACTCCTCAAAACAACGCTGCCTTCTTCCTTCTCAGTATTCCCAGGAAACACTGAGCACAAAAATGGTAACACACAGGGTTTGGGGTTTTGTTTTCGTTTTTGTTTTTTGCAACGCTGTCTGCATTCAATTATTTATTTGATGTAATTTGCAACACGTTGTGTATTTCATTTACTCTCTAACCTATTTTTTCCAATTTCTTATTGTCTATTTTTTCCAAGTCTCAAACATTTCAGAGAAAGCATGCTCACATTTATAGTCAATGTGAGGCACAGCATTCAATAAATACTTTTATTTTTTTCTCAATAAATGTTTTAAAATCAATCATATGTGAAAGTTCCCTCAGGATGTATACTTATTAAAAAAAAAAAACAGACCTCCGTCATTTATGTTCCTAGTTCTAGGTCATATGGCCGACATTGTATTTCCTTCATTTAGGGATGTGCAGAGGGCATAAAATCCACTTCTTGGAGCCAATTCACAGTTTGTATACCTGAAATGTCTCATTCAAGAGAGTCCCCCCAAAACACATCTGATTTAATCACAATTCTGATAGTGAGCAGAACACTTATTGAAATTAGCTAACAGCTTCCTACCTGTCATCCCCATATACAAAAATACACCAAAAACAAACAACCTGGGCTCATAAAACAGTATTTCAGTAACAAGAACATAAGAATATTGAATCCTAATTAGAGAAGAGAGAGAGAACACTGTGATACCAATTTTATCCAGTGTAAGAAAAATTTAAGCTTTATTTTGATAAAACATTTCAGATTCCCTCATATCACAGCATATCAATAAGCAAAATGTACATGTACTGATTTTATCCTACACGTCAAGCCCCAAATTCCCAATCCTAGGTAAGCAAGTTGCAAAATACAAGTGCCGATAATTTAACTATAGGTAGTATTTTAAAGAAAAATAAGTGAGCGTTCAGCACTTTAAACAAAATGAGGCTTTAATCAAAAAGAGACTTAATTCCACAGGGTGTCTTTTTTGCAACAGTAATTAATTCAATCAAGTCTGTGATTCCAAGCTCAAGCGACAGTGTTATGTTTGAAGCAAACGAGAAAAGGCAATCAACTCTTAAGTGGTATACTATAGTATGTGCTACATTTTTGGACAATCTCATTCAATTTTTAGCACTTGGGAGTCAAATGAAACAAGAATTAGAGAAGAGCTCTGATTCCACTTAGGGGAATGCAGTGTAATGGCTCTGCTTGCCACAAAGGCACACCGTAACATTGGTGGTCTTTGATCAACTTCCCACAGTAACTGAATCACCAACAGCTCCAACTTTGATCAAGAAACACACAGATTTTACCAGAAGAAAATGCTGTACTTCCAGCCTGAAAAAGGAAACAGTTCTATGAAGACGCAATCATTTTAAATATCTGAGTATATACATTTAAGTTTTTACAACTTCATGCCTTAAGTCTTGACTTCAGAAGTATCATTGCATGGACCCAACATCAAATATTTACACGCTATGTGTTTCACACAAAATAATTTTAGAAACTGTAAGTCGCACAAAGTAATCATAAAAGTTTTTTTTTTTATCAAATTCATGTTTCCAGTGATCTGAAAAAAGACAATTTATAACTGTTTTTGATCAGCTGAGATATCCAGTTATGCTTATTATCTACAAAATCCTAAATGTATGTGAAAAATTAAAATCTGTAACTCTGATAATTTTCCACTTACAAAAGGCATCGCTTAAAATAAATAAAAGGGCTCCTCTGGCAATGAGTAATGGAGTCAAGGAGCTTCACAACCTAAGCCACTCTTGGCAGCTATTTTATGTTTTACATAATTTCCAGTCTTAATACCACTATTTTAATTCCGGAAAAAGATACGACTT
Organism: Cryptoprocta ferox; assembly: GCA_028646485.1. Classification (NCBI taxonomy): domain Eukaryota; kingdom Metazoa; phylum Chordata; class Mammalia; order Carnivora; family Eupleridae; genus Cryptoprocta; species Cryptoprocta ferox. The sequence goes on from CM053561.1 coordinate 2,273,749, forward strand.
TTTGAAGTCCTTGGCATCAGAAATGGCACTTTTGGACAAGAATCACAACTGGAAGGTAGCGGAAAAATGGACCCAAGCACAATTTCTCTCCAAGGAGGAGGAATCTTACATGCTCAATGTACGACAGAAACAGTAGTTCAGAAACCTTGGGAAGCTCAAATTTCTTGAGTTATTTTGGTTTTACTAAACAATCTGAAGTAAGCATTATGTTCACTTTTAAGAATAAAGGAAAATATGAAATAAAACCCGAAACATGCGGTAGCAGTCACCAGAAGTTCTTTTCCTCCCTTTGCTTTGGGCACACAGTCTCCCCTTTTTGTTCTCTACTTTGTTACAAAAAAAAAACTAAAAGCAAATCTCTGCTGGAAGCAGTCACACTTGAGACACTGTAGGGTGTGCACAGGATGTTTTCTCTTTTCGCATCCACCCAGACCTGAAATCTACATAAATATTTCCATGTAAACTTTTCTCCCATTTGCATGAAGTCTGAGCCACTATATAATTTACACTGAAAGTGGGGGGAGGCAGCTAAAAATCACTGGCAGCTGCCTGGTTCCTCAGTCTGTCCTGCTTTCTAAATCATTTTTATTTTTTTTTTAATATGATAAAGACAAAAGCTCCAGCTGGAAATCCACACAGTTCAGGAACATGATGAAAATGTGTTTGTTTGTTTGTTTTTTACCATAGTCCTTAAGATTCAAATAAATGCTCCCAAATCAAGTATTATAAAGCTGCTAATTAGCAGCTCGAAAGAATCAGCCACTCAAATGACGTTGGAAATGTTTGCTGAACTCTTTTTATGAAAGCTTCCCCTTGCATTCTAGAAGGATCCAAGTATTGGGAGTCCACAAACCAGCCACTTTCAAGATGGAATTCTTTTGACCAAAATGTACCCTAAAACCAATCTTCTCAATTCCTTCCTTTTCCCGAAATTGTTCAGTCACATTAAGGTGGGGAAGTATGTGAACCAGGGTTTTCGTATGGAACTGTAGTCTTTAAGAAACCTAACAGTTTGGTCAAGGGGGAAACCTCACAACATACTTAAACCCTATGTATTTAGACACGATTTCTCTGTGCTGCATAATATATACTGTAAGGAAGTGTGTTTTAATTCAAAGCATACACTGAAATGCTGCAGTGTGACCACATATTCATAGGGAGTTAGCAGAATTTAAAAGGAAAGCATATATTTTAACAATTCCAATGTTCTGTTATTTGGGCTTAATTGTAACTTTTTCTTTTTCCTTTTGATTCTGCATTTCTATTTGAGAGGGCATCTTTTATTTTTAAGCTGTGTTTGAGACTATAAAGAATATGCTAATGCAACTTAATATATAAATATAAATAATATTATCAGCAACATATACGTATACAATACACCCAAGACCCGAGCATCAGACCACCGATGTTGTACTTTCGGGGTTCACACGGACCAGTCTGGATGCGTTCCTCAGGTCCTGGAGCTGCTTGGCGGGTTTCCCCACACCTTCTTCAAACCTTTTCTCCACCACAGGGAGGACGGTCTCATATAGAAAGGATGCGTTCTGTCTGATAAAAGCCTTTTTCTCTGGATCCTGCTCACACCGAAGGCTATAATCCACATGCTGCACAGCGACCAAAATGATCTCCACCAGGCTCTCCAAAAGTACCATGTGCAGCTCCGGGAAATACAGCTTCAGCGCCTCTTCCAAGAAGCCCATGGTCTGCTTGGTAAAGGCAACCACCGTGTAGCTCAGGTTCACCCAGCAGTCGTCCCCGGTGTACTGCTCAAAGTTTCTCACCCCACAACTCTTCATCTCCTCTTTGAGCTTGCCCAGGGCCTCTGGGGTCATCAAGTTCATCCTCCTCCACATCTCCTCAGAGTTGCGATGCTTAGTGGCTTCGATGATAATTTCTTTGTAACTGTGCAAGGCCCCCTGGATGTCTTTCACCAGTAGGGCATGGATGATGAAGGTGAGGTCTAGCCCGATGTCACCCAGTTGCTGACAGTGCTCCTTTGCCACTTTGACACACTCGGCCGCTGTAGAGAGGCTCTCCTTACTATCAAACACCTGCTTGCTAAAAGCATCCACGAACATGCCCATGGCTGATCTCGCCCAGACCACAAAGGCAGAGTAGCAGCCGCTGTCAGTGCCTGCAAAATCCGTCTCGAACTCCCGGGCGGTCTCGAGAAGGCTCGTAAAGAAGACGTGGCACAGCTTATGAATGTAGAGTAGAGTGGCACCTTCGATGCGAAGCTGGCGGATTGCGGTATGCACAGCGGCTGCCCTGTTTCTCAAAAACAGCTCACAAGCCTTTGTGCACTGGCCCAGCCGGATTAGTTGAGAGACTGCCCTTCGAGTAGCCTTGGGACCACCTCGCAGGGAACGATCTGGGGACAGTTCAAAAACTAGCACCTCCGTGAGCTGTCGGACGCGCTCATCCACTTTGGCCCTTAGTTCTTTCACAGGCGGTGGGCTGGGCTTATCTTCCAGGTAGTGGTTCAACTTGTCCAGCAGGTCAACGGCCCCTTCAAAGTCCCTCTGGGCGATACAGACATCCAGGTCTTCAGGCAGCTCCTGGATCCACTCCATCGAGAGGTCCACCTTCTCTTCCTCTACCTCAGGGACGGCTGGTTCGTCTTCTTCCTCGTCCTCAAATGGGTTACTTGCCTTGGAAGGCACCTGGGGTGGTCCTCGAGGGGCCGCCGCCTCCTCCTGTTCCCTTCGTCTTTTTTCGCTGAGGGCCCTCTTGGTTTCCTCCAGCACTTCCAGCCACTCCCGTTTGATTTTTGCATTTTCTGCCTGAAAAATGCGGCTCTCGGGAAACATGAGCAGCTTGAACATGTCTTTCATGGGCGGGTTGTCCTTGACATTGACCACGGCCAAACCATCCAGGGGATAGAGGGCGTTGTAGCGATACATGCCACGCCTCTGAGGCAGCCAGGTGGCCACCAGCAGACAGTCGTTCATGAGAAAGCCGTGCACCCGCTGCAGCTGGGCCATGTGGTCCGCCTCGTATTCCACCAGGTCCCCGTTGTACACCAGGTACTGCCCCGGCGTCTCCAGCAGGTGCCTGCAGCCCTCCACCTTCTCAAGCAGAGTGGTGAGAGTGCGCTGCTTCCCCTCCTCGCCCGGACCCGCGCTGTCGCGGGAGGCGCCCCCGGGCGGGGGGAAAAAGCCAGCCTGGCCGCGCAGGTGGTCTCGGCCCCCCGCGCCCCCTCCTCCCTCCTCCCCTCCAGAGGCGGCGGCGGCCCCGGCGGCGGCGGCAGCCGGTAGCAGGGTGAGCGGGATGCTCTCCAGGCTGCTCTTCTGCTCCGTCAGCAGATGGCTGAGCTGATACATCTCGCTCTCCAGGTAGGAGATCTCGCGGGCCGTCTCTATGAACTGCCGGTAGTTCTGGTAGACGTTGCGCTTCAGGTTCTGCGCCGTCTCCTCCGCCAGCGCCTGGATGCGCTGCCGGTGCTCCTGCAAGTCCCGGTCCCCGTCCGACTGCTGAGAGAGCTGCTTCACGTACAGCCGGGCCTCAAAGCCCCCCGACTCCAGCTGCCGCCGCAGACGGCTCGCCCCACTGTCCGACATCGCCATCGCCATTTCCGTCCGGGCCTCACGCAGTCACTGTCACTACGGCGTCCGCGGGTGCCGCCGCGGCCGAGACCCACCCAAGCCCCGCCGAGCTCCAGGGCTGAGGAAGCAGGATGGAAGGCAGACGAGTACGCCTGCGCCCGGGGCTGAGTTTCAGACTGCGCCTGCGCAGGGGGCCGAGCGCAGGCAAGGCGCCTGCGCAGGAAGGCCAGCGGCTAGGGCTCATGCGCCGGACGCACTATTGCGGAAGACAGTGGAGGGCGAGGCCGCGAGACGCGGGGACTGCGCATGTTCTGAGGGCGGCGTCGCTGTTTGAAGTTAGCGGCGGAGCGTAAAGGCAGTAACCAGTTCCCTGCGACCTTCCTGCAGACCAAGCGCTGAGAACCCACGTCTTGAGCCCCCTGAGAGGTGTCATGCTGAGTTCTCTTCTTTAAGCCGCAGAGGCTTGGCTTCGGCGTCTGGGGCAAACTCGGAGCTCGTTCTCGGGCCAGTTAGTCCAGAATTCTCGCGAGATCGGCGGGCTGACCCGAGAGCCGGTATCTCCTAGGAGCCGGACCAGGCCCCCGGAACTTCAGAGACGTGGAGTGGCGGCCTCGCCCGGGAGCCCGCTTAACGACGGCCAACGCCGCCCGGGAGCCCGGCAGGGATGGATGAGGATCTGGTGTTGGCACTACGGCTTCAGGAGGAGTGGAATTTGCAGGCGTCGGAGCGCGATCGGGCCCAGGCGCCCCTGTCGCTGGTGGACGCGTCCTGGGAGTTGGTGGACCCAACCCCGGATTTGCAGGCCCTCTTCGTGCAGTTCAACGACCGGTTCTTCTGGGGCCAGCTGGAGGCCGTCGAGGTGAAGTGGAGCATGCGAATGACCCTGTGAGTGTCGAGCGCCGCGGGGGAAAAGCTGCGGCCGCGGCCTTCTCTCCGCTCTCCGTCCCCAGGGGTCCCGGGGGGTGTGAAATGCGGGCGGGGGCTGGGTGGGGGTCGCTGTCCGTCTTGTTTGGGAGCGGCAGCTCCTCTTGGCGTGTCTCTGCCCTGCTCAAGCAACTTGGACAAGGCTGTGTGGCCCGTCCCGCGAGCAGTCGGATTTATAAAGGACACAGTGAGGGAGGCCTGGGGGGCCCAGTCGGCCAGGTGTCTCTTGGTTTTGGCTCAGGTCATGATCTCACGGCTGGTGAGTTTGAGCCCCCCTCCCGCCAGTAGGCTGACGGTACGGAGCCTGCCTGGGGTTCTCTCCCCCACCCCCACCCCCACCCCCACCCTCCTTGTTTCCGGGCGCGCCGCTGTCTCTCTCCCGAAATAAACTTAAAACAAAGGACGCTGTGAGATATTTGTTTGTTTGTTTGTTTGTTTTTGTGAGAGAGGGAGCGTGAGCGGGGGAGGGTGGGGGGAGAGGGAGAGAGAATCCCAAGCTGGGATTCTCCACCCTGAGCTTGGCGCCCCAGGGGGGGCTCAATCTCAGGAACCTGAGGTCAAGACCTGAGCTGAAAGCAAGAGCCACCCAGGGGTCCTGAAAGGATATTTCTCGAATCTCCCCTCACTTGCAAATAAGTGAACACATTCCTGATTTGTCTTATGGTGGTGCTTTGGGACCCACGAGGGAGAAGCTAGTCCGCCCCTAAGAAAGAAGGCTGAGGACACAGGAAGCCTCCCGAGGATGGGGTTGTCCTCTCCAACCCCCTCGCATGCTCCTTAAGATACCACCACTTAGCAGTGAGCTCAGGTGTTAGAAGGGGGCAGGGTTGACTGTTGCCATGTTTCTGGACCCAAAGGATCTTCGGGGATGCCTCTCACAGGATCCCTTTCCTACCAAGTCGAGAAATCCCGATCTGAAATAATCTATTCCTGCAGGCGAACGGAGCGAACACACGTAAGATGGGATTATGTTCTCTGGTGCTTGTCTTGGAAGTGCTGGAAAGCAGCCTGAAGTTAAGACAGGGATATAAACCATGTGTAAAGAACACCTCCCCTCCACATGGGCTTCTGTTGCCGTTTCTGGAGCCCATGGAGATCTGGCTGTATTTGCCACAATCTGATTATAGCTTGTAGGGAGGAGACTGGGAGCAGCAGAAGAGGATTATCTTCTTTGGGCCCTTGCAGCCAGGCAAGGCCAAGGGACGCTCACTGCCTGGCCAGGGGGAGGGATGCCACTACCATTCACACGTCTGGCTCCCTAGGGTGAGATGCAGATGTCTCCTAACAAAGGGTGTGCTAGCGTGAACTGGTGTGAACTGACGTACTCTTTGATTTCTCTCTTGTGTGTGTACTTGGTGCATAATGCTTCTGCGGTGGTTTTGCAGGTGCGCCGGGGTATGCAGCTATGAAGGGAGGGGAGGAATGTGCTCCATCCGGCTCAGCGAACCCCTTTTGAAGTTGAGACCCAGAAAGGATCTTGTGGAGGTATTCTTTGCATAAACTTGATTCTTACCTCGGTAATTCAGAAAATGCTTATTATTGATTTAGACTGATGTGAATTAACCTATACGCGTACAAAATTGTTTTTCCTCGTGGCACACTTTAATCGCAGGGACAGCGGTAATGACCTTATATTTGTGTAGTTCTTCACAGTGGAAGGCTTTCAGGTGTAATACCGGAGTTGCTTTTTTTCCATTTCTTTTTTTCTTTTTTAATTTTTTAATGTTTTTCTTTTATAGTTTATTGTCAAGTTGGTTTCCACATAACACCCAGTGCTCCTCCCCGCAAGTGCCCTCCTCCGTGCCCATCACCCCTTTTCCTCTCCCCCCTTCCCCCATCCACCTTCAGTCTGTTCTCAGTATTTAAGAGTCTCTTATGGTCAGCCTCCCTCCCTCTCCTTAACTATTTTTTCCCCTTCCCCTCCCCCATGGTCCTCTGTTAACTTTCTCCTGTTCCACATATGAGTGAAAACATACGGTGTCTGCCCTCTGCCTGACTTATTTCGCTTAGCATGACACCCTCGAGGTCCATCCACGTTGCCACGAATGGCCAGATTTCATTCTTTCTCACTGCCATGTGGTATTCTGTTGTATAGATGAACCACATCTTCTTGATCCGTTCGTCAGTTGATGGACATTGCAGCTCTTTCCATGATTTGGCTATTGTTGAAAGTGCCGCTATGAACATTGGGGTCCATGTGCCCCTAGGCATCAGCACGGAGTTGATCTTTACAACAACCTTGTTTACGTACCATGTGTGTGGTCCTCATTTTTATAAATGAGGAAATTAAGGTTCAGAGAGCATAAGTAAACTAGTTTAAGTTACATACTTAGAAGCAGAGAAAAAATTAGGACCCGTATCTCCCTATTCGATTGTCCTCTGTTTGGCCACCAGGACGCTGCCCTTCCAGAAGATCTAGCTGAGCTGGTAGAACCAGCCAGCTCAAGTGAGGGCACACTTCACTAGCAAAATGGAGCCATAGGAGCTCCTGGTTTATGGTTAGTTTGAGTTTAGAAGATGCCTGAAATTCCCCGAGATACACTCAGTATGACCTGTCTTAACCCCAATTCTATAACTTGATATGTAGGCACCAAAGAAGAGAGTGGTAGAGGTTGGATGGGAAATACATTAAAACGTGCTTGGAAACACTAAAGACACTGTTTTTAAGAATAATAAAAGGTAACGGGTTTCAGAACACTGTGAATATACTTAACATTCCTGAGCTGTACACTTAAGAATAGTTAAGGCGTTAAATTTTGTGTTATGTGTTTTTTACTACAATTTAAAAAAAAAGTGAATGGCTACTAAATGTAAAATGGTACAACAGGAATACTTGGTTAATAAAAAAGAAAGGAGGAATAAAGGAACAAAGCCCTCCAAAAAGAAAGGTAGGTGTAAAGACGGTATCAGTAATTATATTAAATGTAAATGGACTAAGCACTGGAGTGATATACTAGATTAAAAGAGATGTGCTTAAAGTAAAGACACAGATACGTTAAATGTGAAAGATCAGGAAAAAGTATATCATCCAAAACCCTAACAGAAAGCTATTGTATCAAACTAAAGATTTTAAGGGAAGAAGTTTTACTAGAAAAAAAGGTTCACTTTTTATAATGGTAAAATAATCTATTAAATAAAAACACATAATGATTCTAACAGTAATAATATAGCTTTAAACTACATGAAGCATAAATTAGTAGATGCAAAAAGAGAAATAATCAACCCACAATCATAGCTGCAGACGTTAAACACAGCTCTCTTTGGTAACTCGGTGAATAAGCAGAAAAAAAATTGTAGACACAAAACAAAAAAAAAATTGAACATAATTAACCAACTCAACCTTCTGAGGAGCACTAATTAGAATAGTAGTTGCTTAATGAATATTTATTGTGTAAATGATTGAGTAAACACATGAGCAATTTATTTTTTTAAAGGTAATGGGTGAGAAGAGAATGGGAAATGTGTGGTAATGCTGTCAAGTGAGCAGCAAGTTACAATATCAGACCAGGGTAAGAAGGACCACGGAGGAACAGTGTGACTCTGGTCTGTACATAAAGTAGCGATCCATAGTACAGTGAATAGGATTCAGAAAAGGAAAAGACTTTCATTGAGGACAAAGAGGAAAAGCTTCACACGCGTGTATTTTATTACTACATAACACCACCTTTTGCTCTTTATTGAGCATGTATTATGTGCCAGATTTTGGACTAGTGTTCATCTAGTTAATAGTTAATCCAGTGTGTGCCTTTACTATAGCCCTGCAAGGTTAGGATATCCCCCATTTTTAGGGATGAGCAGCAAGTTGTAACTTGTCCAAGGTCTTGTGCATAATAAATAACAAACCCTTGTGTTAGGCTCTAGTGCCCCTGGCCCTAAAGCCCTTGTCCTGTCCCCTGCACTTGGCCTCATCACTCCCGCTGTGTAATTGCTACTACTGCTACTGAAAACATGGAGATTGGATTCTGACAAGTAGAGATGGTCCAGGAAAATTACTCTTGGCAGAAGGAATAGGATGCTGTGAGCAAAAGTGAGGCATGAATCTCACAGCGTGTTGAGGACCAGAAGCAGCTGCTTTTGGCCAGGTAGAGGACCCAGTGGTGGGAAATAGAGGTGTTTAGGGACCCTGTTGAGTAGAGCCTTGAATCTAGCCTAAATGTGGGAAATGGAAGATACATAAAAATAGAAATGTTCAGTGTGGTGCCATGTGTCATTTTCAAGATGTTTCAGCAGAACCCCAAATTAGGAATCTAAATTTATTCCTCCTTTCTAAGAATAGTTATTGATCATTACTTTAGAAAGTTGGGAAAAATTGAAATGTAGAATGCCCTTTGAATTTGAGTCCCAATAGAATGGCATTTACTTGAAAAGATTAAGTTCATTTTCAGAGATAGAGTTGATCATTTTGAAAGGGTTGTTTTCATAATGACCAAGTTACAGTGCCTGACACACCCATTTTTCTGTTCAGCATGATTTGATAAGTCTACAGTTCATTAATGCCAATCTAGTTCTTCTGGCGGGAATTCCTTTTACAAAAATTATGAACAAGGACCTTTATGACTTTCACTTTTTAAAAAATGGCTTTATATTTTTTAGGACAAATTATGAAATAGCAGCTTTAAATACTTTTAGTTCTGCACCTGTACTTCTGCACCCATGGTGTGGGAATGAGCAGGAGTGTGGTGACGGCATTGTTTTAACTCAAAGATTTATGTAATTTCTCTACGTACAAACTCTGACGAAAGATGAAATCTGGCCAGTCACAGAATTTACCTTCAGATGCTATTTACCAGAGCAGTAGGTTTTATTGTTTGTTTGTGTGTTTTAAAATTTTAAATATTCAGAAACCCTCAGACTATGGGAAGCTGTACACAGAGAAATGTTGTCCTGCCCCATCCCTGTATCCAGAACTCCCCAATTACTATATGATACTGTTATCATTAGTTTTCTTTCATTGTTGTTTTGCAAATATTTATGTCAATTCTTTTTTCTTTAATGTTTTTATTTATTTTTGAGAGAGAGAGAGACAGCGTGAACAGGGGAGGGTCAGAGAGAGAGGGAGACACAGAATCCAAAGCAGGCTCCAGGCTCCGAGCTGTCAGCACAGAGCCCAACGCGGGGCTTGAACCCACGAACTGCGAGATCATGACCTGAGCTGAAGTCGGACGCTTAACCGACTGAGCCACCCAGGCGCCCCTATTTATGTCAATTCTTATCATCTCCTGATAGAATAACATACTTATTTTTTTTTTAGTGTTTATTTATTCTTGAGACAGAGAGAGAGCATGAGCGGAGGAGGGGCAGAGAGAGGGAAATACAGAATCCGAAGCAGGCTCCAGGCTCCGAGCTGTCAGCTCTGAACTCACGAATGGCGAGATCATGGCCTGAGCAAAGTTGGACGCTTAACCGACTGAGCCACCCAGGCGCCCCATAGAATAACATACTTCTTAACACAAAACACTGTGTACTCTCTTCTGCACTTTGCCTTTTTCATTATAACTGTGTACTCTGTAGGTTTCTCCAAATGATTTCAGAGAGATCCTTTTCATATTTTTTTAACTCTGTATAGAATTCCACCATACGGATTTTCCATAGTTCATTCAACCAGGCCCCTATTGCTGAACACTTACTTCCAGTCTTTTGCTACTATAAACAATGCCACAGCGCAAATGCCTTGTACTTTTGACCTTTCATGTTAGTCTAGGTATTGCTGGGTCAAGGGATAAATGCCTTTGTCATTTTGTGAGATGCTACCAAATTCTCCTCCGTGGGGGTTTGTACCATTTTGCACCTTCCACCAGAGATAGCTGGGAATGTTTGCTTCCCTTAGCTTTAGTAATGGGGTCAAACTTCGGGAGTTCATTCTAGGTAAGTGAGAAGTGGCATACTGGTGTAGCATGAGTTTGTAATTATTTTTATAAGTGAAGTTGAACATTTTTTTCATGTTTATGGGTCATTTACGTTTTTCTGTGAACCATCTGTAACCTTTGCCCACTTAAAAATTGGATTATCGGTTATTTTCGTGTTGACTTCAGTAGCTCTTTATATTTGAAGAATTAGGACCTCGTGAGAGGCATTGCATGTACACTGTTCTGAATTTGTCTTTCCACTCATGCCGCTTTCTCCCCCAGGCAGAATTGTAAAGTTCTTACGTAGTTGAGCTCATTGATCTTTCCTTTAGGATTTTGAGTAAGGGCTAAAAAGACTTTCCTGGCAAGGGGGTCCTTGACCTGGGATCTGCAGAGCTTCAGATATTACACGCTAAGTTTTGAAAATGTACACGTGTGTAATTTTTCTAGCAAGATGCTTCATGACTTTTGTCAGTTTCTGAATGGAGCCTGTGATCCAAGGGCAGTTAAGTCCCCGGGGAGAGTAAGGAAATGCATTTCTCTCTTCGAAAGCGCCCTAACAAATGAATTTGCTTGTTTTCTGTTTCAGACCCTCTTGCATGAAATGATCCACGCCTATCTATTTGTCACGAATAACGACAAGGACCGGGAAGGGCACGGCCCAGAGTTCTGCAAACATATGCATCGCATCAATCGCCTGACTGGAGCCAACATAACGGTGTGTAAAGCCACCTGTATTTATATTTTTAGTAGTCAGTTATTCTGGACTCCCTGGGGCTTTACTGAAAATAGACAGTGGGGCGGAAACGAGTACTGTCTTTGAGGATTTTCCAGAATGGGTGGTGGGACAGGCGGAGAGAGGCTGACTGGCTCGTGTGGGGCTCAGTAGCACGGTGGCATCGCCCTTGCCGGGGTTCACGGTGCATCTGGTGTGACATGTACGTGGTTACTGCAGGCCCGCGGTGCGTCTGGGTTATTACAGTTGTCTCTTTGTTAACATAGTTTTCTGGAGCATAGTCTCCTCCTCCGATCGTTCCTGTGCTCTGCCATTTCACGTGTCGTTACCCTCCCTGCAAGTCTTCCTTGAGTCCTCTTTCTGCATAACGTAGGAAGGGGCGCCTGGGGCCAAGAGAGCGTGAGGAGTCCCGACTGCTTGGGTTGAGGTGCTGGCTCCGTGGATGGGTAACTGCGAGGCCTCCTCCTTGACTTCTCTGCCACCCCCTGCACTCCCGGACAGCACGGTGCTCGTCTGCGGGGTCCCCGGGACGGTCAGAGGAGAAAACACAAAACATCGGAGTCCAGTTTGAGCATGAGTTAAACGCCAGTTGTTTTTATCACTGATTCATTTTATCAAGTGACCGTACTGTCTTGTTGGTTTTTTTTTCTTTAATTTTTTTAAATGTTTAGTTTTGAGAGAGAAAGACAGACAAAGTATGAGTGACAGAGGGGCAGAGAGAGAGAGAGAGACAGAATCTGAAGCAGACTACAGGCTCCGAGCTGTCAGCACAGAGCCGGACGTGGGGCTCAAACCTACGAACTGTGAGATCATGACTTGAGCCGGAGTCAGATGCCTAACTCGCTGAGCCCCCCAGGCGCCCCGCGTACTGTCTTGTTTCTGAGTGAACTTTCCACCCCGCCTCTCCTCCTACATCCTCTCCCTAAAATATGCCATTTCCTCTGTTTTCCGTCAGATGCTCTTCCTCTTTGCGGTGGGCTAGACTTCTCCCTCCTTGGAACGTCCTCAGCGGCTCTCGTACCGTTTACACTGTTTCATCCTGCTCTCAGACCTCTGAACACGGGATGGCTCTTGCTTCTCTGCAGGCCTCCGTATAAGGTGTGTGATGCGGCTTCTTAACAAATCCTGAATTGGATTGAACCAAATAGAATTTTAGTTCCTACAAAGATTAAATTCTTTGGTGTGTTTGGTTATTTCCTGCCTTTGAAGGGCAGTAAAGGCCCATGTGGTGGAAAATGGAAGTGCTCGCTCTCTGTGTATTTTTCCTAACTCTTGGTTTTCATTTTCTCGAGAGCTCTTTTCATTATCGAATAGAGTTCCTTCAACATCAAGACAGTGGCTTGCATCAAAAATCAGTCCCATCAAACCCAGATTAGCAAAAGAAGTATGGAGTTGCTAGAACAGAAGGCTTTTGTAGTTTCCTCACCGGCGTTTTGGCTTTAAGCGAAGTCCTGGTATACTTCCTCTTGTTCGCTTGGAAGAAGAGCTTCTTTTCTTTTGTCTTGGCCGTCCGTGTGTTTTCATTCAGGAGAGGTTTCGTCGAGTGGACCCCCCTTTGCTGTTACGGGTTACATCCTGTTCTAACGAACTCCACAGGGCACCCAGTTTCACAATTTGATTTTAGCGGCTACGTCGTTAGAGAAGTCCCATCCCCGTGCTGGAGGAGGACTCACAGGACTTGGAAGCAAAACAGACCCAATTCCCTAATTTTTACTGGCCAGTGAATGAAGTGAAGAAGCGTCTTCGACTTAATAGAAAGGGCAGGGTGTTCCACGTCTTTGCCCCTAAACCTGTGCCCTCGACTTCCTTCTGTGTCTCGTATACTGTGCGTTATTGGCATGCTTGCCAAGCAATACAAGATTTTTGCTTAGGTTGGAGAAGCGCTGTAAAACTATGTGTAGAGTTATGGAAGGCTTCACATTCCCTCAGGGGAATTTATTAGAAAGTTCGATCTCTTTGGTTAAGAAAAATCTCATCGGGGAACCTGGCTGGCTCAGTCGCTAGAGTGTGCGACTCTTGATCTTGGAGTTGTGAGTTCGAGCCCCCACACTGGGTGTGGAGGTTACTTAAAAAAAAAAAAAAAAAAAAAATCTCCTGTACAGATGCTCCTTATCCTGTACAGTAGTAATGTTTCACTGAGAAGAGAGAAGAAAAAGGAACTCAAGAGTTATTTAGGATTATCAGTTTTTATTATTTATTTATTTATTTATTTATTTTAAAGACACTTTCTGTTTTTAAAATTTTTTTTTTAATATTTATTTATTTTTGAGAGAGAGAGAGAGCAAGCAGGGGAGGGGCAGAGAGAGAGGGAGACATAGAATCCGAAGCAGACTCCAGGCTCCGAGCTGTTAGCACAGAGCCCGATGTGGGGCTTGAACTGCCGAACTGTGAGATCATGACCTGAGCCGAAGTTGGACACTCAACCAACTGAGCCACGCAGGCGCTCCGGATTATCAGTTTTTAAATGGTGCCCTGCTATCCTCAGGGCCACCGAGGTGGGAGGGCTAACTTTCCTTTCAGATCTCTTTGATCTGTCCTCTGCTTAGATTCTAAGTAACGTTCCATCTAGAAGGTGAAACGAAAGGATCCCATGTGAGGATGAAAAGCATGTTCGCAGAAAATCTTATTTGAGTCAACGAGTGAGGCTTTCCCCTCACTCGGGTCCTTACTCACTACTCAGTCCTTACTCAGGTACTTACTGAGTGCCCTCACTCTGCCGGAGCCTACCTTAGCCACTGGCGGCACGAAGATGAAAACGTCTGAATCCTGGGGAACCTTTGCCAGAACCAGATAAAATGCTGCCCCATGAGGCTCATTACAGAGACCTGAGCAAAGAGCTGCAAGGGTGTGGCGAGCGGGTGTGGCGGAGGCAGCGCAGGGGGCTGCATGGCGGCCGAGCATTTGCAGCAGCTGGTCCAGGACCCTGTGGCTCTGTCACCTCTGGGGGAAAGTTTCGGTTGAGCAGTGGCAACTTCTTTCTTATCAGTCTTGTCTTTAGCCAAATCTTTGATCATTTTACAGTTTGGTTTCTAAAACTTCTAGCATTTGATAGAGCTTTTTGCAAGTCAAAAAATAATTTTCTTTTGTCTTCCGATCTCGTGTTTTTCTTTCTTGTTAAAATTTTTTTTTAATGTTTGTTTATTTGAGAGAGACAGAGACAGAGGAAGGTGAGCAGGGGAGGGACAGAGAGAGAGGGAGACACAGAATCTGGAGCAGCTCCAGGGTCCGAGCTGTCAGCGCAGAGCCCGACACGGGGCTCGAACCCACCACCCATGAGATCATGACCTGAGCCAAAGTTTGGACTCTTAACCTACTGAGCCACCCAGGTGCGCCACCCCCTCCGTCTCCATTTTTCTGCCTTTACGCAGTTCCTGGAGTACAAACTGCTGCCCTTCCATTAACACAGACTTTCGAACAGAAGCTAAATCTAGTGCCACCTTCCCCCGGGTGTCACCGCAGAGAGCTCTCGGTGTCACCGCAGAGAGCTCCCGGGTGTCACTGCAGAGAGCTCTCGGTGTCACCGCAGAGAGCTCTTGGAAGCTGCAGAGTTGAAACCGAAAAAAGGCTGCCCATATATTTTCTCGAAATCGTGAACCTGCCCCCCTGACGCCGCCCGCCTCGTGTCCGCACAGGTGTACCACACGTTCCACGACGAGGTGGACGAGTACCGGCGACACTGGTGGCGCTGTGACGGGCCGTGTCGGCACAGGAAGCCCTACTACGGCTACGTCAAACGCGCCACCAACAGGGCGCCGTCCGCCCACGACTACTGGTGGGCCGAGCACCAGCAGACGTGCGGCGGCACCTACGTGAAGATCAAGGAGCCGGAGAACTACGCCCGGAAGGGCAAGGGGAAGACCAAACCAGGAAGGCCGGCGGCGGCGGGAAAGAAAGGTACCTCTGTCTGTCCTTCCGCCTCGGCCGGGACCGCAGCTGATGGCGCAGAAAGCCAGCGCTGGCCTCGGGAGAGGCGGTGTTAAGATGAGCTTACGGGTTGTTCCTGGTGTAGACATTTGCAAGTGTGGACCTCAAAAGGTCCCGTTTTTTCCGGAAACGGTGGTAGAAAAATGTGTGCTGCTCTGTGTGGAGGAGATTTAAGGTAGAAATAGTTTGCACTGACCATAGTAGAGGCTGAGAAGTCCCTTTCCCAGTGTGACTCACACTGCCCCGTATGGAGGGAGTTGACTCAGGTAGAGATGGTTTGCACGGACCTTATTGGAGGCCCAGGTCCCTTTCCCGGCCTGGACTCACCGAGTCACTGGGAAGCAGAAGGCAAAAAGATTGTCAAAATAAAAACAGTAGTTCAGATAACAATGCCCGGATCAGTCCTGACCCCACCCCTTCCTATCCGTTGGGTTCTGTCCGAGTGACTTCTGCTGTGGATGGACGTGTTGTCGTTGGGAGAATGGGAAAAGGATATGACACGTATGTGCTGGTACTTCATCTTCAAGATTTGTCCGTTTCCTCTGAAGTTCAGAGTTACTGCCTTTTGAAGAGGGAGCCAGGTCACTAAAGTTAACGCTTCTTCCCTTGGGAAGTTGTTGACTGGATCCAGGAACGTAATAAGCTCCTCTCCCCAAATCCGAAACGCTGAGTGAGTGGAGGAGCTAGAGAACGTACGTGGGGAGACTATATAGCCTCATTTTGTGCGAGCAGGAGGGAAGATAAGAATGCGGGAGCAGACTTTTCCCCCTGAACCTCAAGAATGCCAAGCGATTTTCAAGGCAAAAGTTCCTTGGCAGGTGGTCTTTGGTTGATAGAACTCCTGATCTAAATGGGAGCCGATGTTGGTTTGGCCTTCGCCCCACCAGAGCCCCGACTGCCGCAGATCGTCCTCCTCCCGATTGATAGGTAGTCAGCATGTGGACCGAAGTTGCAGAATAACACCGTATTTCTTCGTGTTGAAAAAACTGTCCGTTAGCTTGACATTTGTTCCTGTGTTGATTTCGAGTCAAGAAAACCTTTGCTTCTTTTGCAGATCCACCCAACAGAGGTGAGACCCAGCTGTTAATCCCTTTCAGCGGGAAAGGATACGTTCTGGGAGACACGAGCAATTCGCCTTCGCCCGGGAGATTTGTCGCTTCACACGCCGCCAGTAAAACCCAAGATCTTTTAAGTCAAGACCAGTCAGCAAAGGCTCTGAGATCTAATTCGAAGACTGACGAGAAATCGGAACAGAATGGTTCAAGCAAAAAAACTTCTTTAGTCTCCCCTGTTCTTCCTGCCGGTCACCAAAGTGTCGTAAGCAACTACTTTCCTAGAGTATCAGCCGTCAACCAGAAGGCCTTCAGAAGTGTGAGCGGATCTCCAACCAAAAGCGGGACGGTCGGCGACATCCCCAGACACTCCGTCTCTTCCAGTTCTCACAGAAGGGTCACCTCCTCTAAGACATCCCTGAGAAATTCTTTAAAAGCCCCGGAATCAAGCTCTGTGACCGCGCCCCCGGACGGCAGTGGGCCCGAAGAGAGATTGCCAAGTAAACGAGCCAGGCTGGAAGACAAGGCTGTTTTTGACCATTTTTTTATCAAGAAAGAGCAAGTACAAAGTGGTGCAAGTGATTCCACGTGGCGTGCACGGCCGCCCGCCGCGGCTCAGAGCTGCGGCAGCGCGGCCAGGCAGAGCAGAGCGGTCAGCTGCCCCGTTTGTCAGGACGAAGTTCTCGAGTCTCAAATTAACGAGCACTTGGACCGGTGCCTTGAAGGCGACAGCATCAACGTCAAAAGTTGAAGTCTTCGAAAAACAGGCGGGTGTCACACCCCACCTGTATTACCTCACTAGGATAGTGTCAGCCCCTCAGGAAAGTTCTGGTTCTTACTAAGGTGTGTCAGTTAGAATCTAGTTCTATTTTATATATACCCGTATGAGATTATAATGAGAAATAGTTTACGTTTAAAGGTGCTACGTTCCCCCTTGCCTTGTGTAGACTGTAGCCCGGATTTTATTCTGCATGTGTACACGGAGAAGTTTTAGATATTTTTGTTCCCGCTGTTCATCTTTTTATTTGCGTACCTTCCTCAGAATACTCAGCGAGGAATCCTGGCCGGTGTCTGGTTACACCGAGTATTTCTGCAGTGATATTAAAACTCAGTCCTGGACCTGACGTTCCTCTCACAGGGTCAGACGCACCAAACGTACAGTCTGGAGCACAAAGCGTATTCGTTGTTTCAGGGTACTCAGTGGTTGGTTTAGTTGTTGTTGTTTAAAAGCCTTCACAGGAAATAAATTGTATCTTGAAGAATTTTATTTCTGTCATCACTAAAAGGTGGCAGCAGATTTAGGTTAAACTACACACGGAGTCCGGTAAAGTCAACCTCTTTTAGAAATTTACCAGTAGCAGTTGGCTACTGCAGTTGTGTAGGCCGGGGTTGAGCGGTTTCTCCAAGTGTAGCCAAGTGAGTGGATCCGGGGGTAACTGGAACATAACAACCGCACAGCCGCCTCGTTCGTGTTCACGGTAGCGCGTTATCTGGAAACGTTTTCTGAACCTTAAGCCAAAGCTGTAACCGTTAAAATAAAGACTAGCATCTGTGCATCTTGGGAAGCATTAATTCTTTTTAGGAACATTCCTGTCCACGTCCTGGCGAAGAGACAAAGGTACTGGTGTCTGTTGACTTTCTGTCTGGGGCCACACCTCTAGCCCCGGCATATTCCCACGAGTGTAGGTCACAAGTTTTCCCTTCTCTCAACTTTGTGGCTGCCCATGACCTGTGTGTTTCTCAAGGTGCCAGACCCAAGTGTACAGCCGGGTGAACCTCCCCGGGGGTCCCCTGGGTGGCTGCTGCCCGGGTCAAGTTAGAGAGCACCGCAGTTCCCGCAGAAGGCGTCCTCACGCGCGCGGCTGCGCACGTCCATACCCACGACCTCCGAAGGTAACACGGCCTTCATCTCCGTCACCACAGGTCGGGTGAGCTGGGTTTTGAGCTTCACATAAGAGCGCTGTCCTCGCCGCCGCCGCCGCCGAAGGTCATTGCTCTGCGGTGCTTGGATGGACAGGCCAGGGCTCGTTCATCCATTGTGATGCCACCGGGCGCGGGAGTTCTTGCTGCTGCGGGGCTGCCCATCAGGAATGATGCTAAGAACGTGCTTCCTCGTCCCTGTCGGGCGCACACCCAGGATCGGAACTGCAGGGTAGATGTACGTCTCGCTTCACGAAGTGCTGCCCTTTCGTAAAGCTCAGCTCGGGCCAGCGATACGCAAGCGTTTCAGGTGTCCGTCTGTCTTAACATACTGTCATTCCTCTTCATTTTAGCTTATCTGGTGAGGCGTTGACCAGCTTTTTGATATTTCTTAAGTATGAAGTTAAAAAATAGTATTTAATAAATAATAAATATTTATAAAAGACTTCAGATACGTGTATTGTGTTGAGTATATGCCATCATATACTTTCACAGAGGATCATTTTCTCTTAATTTGGCAAATTATGTGCAGCTAACATTTTTTGATTCAAAACTGTAAAAGGTCCTGGGGCAGTGAAGCAAAAAGATAGCCCAGGTCCTCAAATTTTGCAGCCTAGTTGGGGAGTGAGACAAGAGCGGATTAATTTGAACACAGAAAGTGCCTGTGGACTGGATTCCGCTGGGGGCCGTGGGCACGTCAGGCCTGCGGGGGATGTTTCCTGGCTGAGACCACAGCCAAGCTGGGTCTTCTAGGGTGAGTCCAGCTAGCCTGGTGAGGAAGGGTGAGGGCCGAGCAGAGCCAAGGGGCACAAGAAAGGCGGTGGAGAGAGACCAGCACGCTGTCCTGGGAGGAGTAAGCTGTTCCAAATGAACAGAGTAACAGGCGAGGGCTAAACGGCAGAAAGATGGCAGACAGATCTACTAAATAGAGTTTTTTGGGTGGAGACCCTGTCTGTCCCGTCCTCCGCTTTGCGTGGTCCCTGAGAACACACACCCTTTTGATTCAGGCGGGGGTGGGAGGGGCGGGGGGGGGCGGGGTGGAAGGATCCGGAAGCCAGAGACTCAAGAACATTTGAGAAGCATTCAGGTGGCGTCTCCGGGGGCACGGGGGCAACATAAATGGAGGAAGGGCAGTGGCCCGGATGGAGAGAGGATGGGCCGAGAAAGAGCCAGCTGGTAAAATCAAGGGTTGGTGAGTTTTAAGGAATGATGGGAAACTGTTGGCTGGCAAGAAAAGGGAAGTTAATATTAAATTTGGAATTAAATGGCCTTCAATTCGTGATAAAACTTTCGAGAAAACTTTTACCATAAGAATTCCCTTACCCCCAACTCTGAGTCATTTGTATCAAAGAAAGTTTTCCCTTCCGTTGGTTTCGTTTTTTATCCTTTACCCTAATACCAGCTGCTAATTCTGGGTCCCCCTTTAAATGCTATCACTCTTCACTCTGGGGACATGGGTTGGGGCGGAAGGGGAGTAGACTTTATGAAAATTCAGTGTTTTCTTAAAGCCAGGGCTCTTTCATTATCTAACAAACCTCACTTTAAATCTGGAAAGTTCTGCCCTTGCTTTACAGACTATAAATGTGTATCTAAGTGGAGAACACAAGAAAGAACGTCTCATGCTGTCCCCCTGTCCTAAAGCACTGCACTTCCGTGTTCTTGGAGTTCATAGGATTTTTAAGTAAATTTCAGTGTCAAAGTCGAATAGCTGCTGTATCTTCCTACAGACGTGCGACCTCCCTGGGATCGTGCACCAGGGCCACGTGCAGGACCCCCCTCTCACTGCGCTGTTGCGAGAACGAAGCCGAGCTCTCTCTGTAGTTTGTTAACTCTTCTTGAAGAGCAGTGGTGTCCTGTTATTCTTTGTCTTCCATTTTTAGCAGTTTGTTGTATAGTTGTTGACGAGCGAAGTGAAACTCTAATATGACAATTATCATTACAGATTAAATTGCCCAGGGAGTTCAAATTAAGAGAAGGACGCCATGTGGAGATCAGCGCTTTTATTTTTTCTAACGTTCCCCCAGGATGTTGTTCTGTCATACTGGAGCATCAGCTGTCTTTTGAAGTGAAGAGCAAAAGACCCACTCTTCTTCAGTGACTCTGGAACCACATCATTTCTCAGGTTCACGGTGTTGTATATCGTAGCACAGAAACGTGCTTCTGCACTGGAATTAACTTGCCCAAAGATCTACCCTCCCGTTTACTGAACACCAGGGGGCGCTCTTGGGAAGTTCAGGATCGCTGAAAAACTGAAGGTGAAGCCAAATGAAATGGAGGAAACTTGCCAGCAACTGGCTTGCCAGCTGGGATTCATAGAAAGGGAAGGACAGGTTATGATCTCAACTCCTGCGGGAGGGGAACAGCAGGCCAAGAATGTGTGCTTGTTCAAACAAACAAGGGCTGATGCACAGGGCACCCTCACCTCCCCAACCTTGTTTTCAGTTCGCCTTGCACTGGACACACTAACAGAACAGTCTTCTGCCAGAAAGACACCAGTAACCCACACATGGGGCCAAACAGAGTGATAATTCAGAACAGGAAGCCTTCCAGACAAGGCAAGACCTATACTTTCCTACTATTTCTGAAATTACAGTGCTCTTCCTTTGGGTCTGTCTGACACCTAGCACTTTGCTCTGTATCGTCTAGGTTAGTCTGGAAGCTTCCTGGGACACAAATATTGTCGCTTGCTCCTACATCAGAGGTCCAAAAGAACAAAGAGGAGCCTCTCAGATTCTTGGGTGTTAAGTGGATGAAATGGCTAGATGTTTCTCAAGTTCCGTTTTTATGTGCTTTTTTTCTTTTTTATGTTTTTTTATTTATTTATTTTAGACACACAGAGAGACAGAGCGCGAGCAGGGGAGGGTCGGAGAGAGAGGGAGATACAGAATCCGAAGACAGGCTCCAGGCTCTGAGCTAGCGGTAAGCACAGAGCCCGACGCGGGGCTCAGAGCCCGACGCGGGGCTCGAACCCACGAACCGCGAGATCATGACCTGAGCCGAAGTCGGACGCTTAACCGACTGAGCCACCCAGGCGCCCCTTCATGTATAAGCTTTTTCAGTAATCCCTTCATGAACACGGACTCTTCTCCATACTTCTCCGAAGAACCAAAGTTTGTGTATTTTCAAGCTAGAATACTCTTAAAAGACACAAATCATTCCAGGGTAGAAGCACTGCTTACAAACTAAGTTATTCCTTACAAACTACATATATGAAAATCTGCATCTATATGAAAGAAGTGGGGAGGGCATTTGTTTTATTGTTGTTGTTTTTACAAGGTTCCTCACAGGATTTTTTTATGTACTGGTATACATTTAAAATAACCCAACAGAGGGGCGCCTGGCTGGCTGTCGGTAGAGCTTCTTGATCTCAGGGATGTGAGTTCGAGTCCCATGTTGGGTGGAGACGTTACTTAAAAATCTTTTAAAAAATTTAATTCTGTATATAAATGTGTGTATCTACACAGGTATAAATGGTTTCCAGGAACGCATTTATGAAGGTAGACCCACCCACACGTCTTCAGTTGCGTTCTCATGGCGGACATCCAGTTACCTCCAAGGGGAGGTTGTATGTTAGTAGATGGTCCATTCTCGTTGCTGTATATTGCACGTCACTGTGTGAGCACACCACTGCGCACACACTTGTGTGTCCCCTTCTGCTTTCTCTGTGTAACTTCTGCTATGTACTCTTGCCTGCTTTCTTTTTATTCAATGCCCTTCCCTGTATTTTCAGTTGAATCTATTCTTCCTTCTTCATCCTTTAATCATAATTTTTTTTCATTTTTTTACAGCTTGCTGAAGGTTTTCTTTCTTTGTTTCATTTTTGTTCTGACACTTTGAATTTTCAAGTTCTAGTGTTCATTTTAATTTCTGCAAAGCCCTGGGTAAGGATATTTGATTCAGACTGGTTCTTGTGGTTTTCTTCTGCCTTATGGTTGAGGAGAGGCTTTCCATCAGCTGGAATGGATTCTCATTTTTCTTCTCATGGCGCTGTTTATAAATGTGGTCTTCCTTTTTCTGCTCATTTTGAAAGGCACCCTTTCCCTTGACTTGCAGAAAGTTGGTTCTGTCTAGGCAGACATGAAGGGTCTGTGCGGCTTGGGGGGGTTTGATTCCAGGGCGTTCTGTTGGTACAGTGACGTGCAGTGTTCCTCAGGGGACGCTGAGCTTTGAGGGTACTTTGCGTTTTGAGCGGGGAGGATGGTTCTCTTCTGAATCTGTGATTCTCTGGTTCTGCGATTTATTCCCCCCTGGGACACCCTTGCTTCTTGTACTGTACCATCCAGCCTCCAGGCGATCTCTGCCCTCCTCCGACAAACACCACCTTCCCCACACAGCCACCTGCAAGCTCAGGAACGTTCACACTCCTTCCTCTTGGTGACCTAGCCAGTGGCCAGTGCTCTGGGGAACTGGTGTCTGATCTATCAGTATAGATCTTCAGCTTACCGTGGGGCAAACCCATAAGCTGAAGATGCACTTAATACACTAACCTACCCCACATCCTAGCTCAGCCCAGCCTCCCTTACATGTGCTCAGAACAGGTACCTTAGCCTGCAGTTGGGTAGAGTCCTATTTAGTCCACGTAGCCTATTTAATTTACTTAATTTAAAAAAATTTTTTTTAACATTTATTTATTTTGAGGGAGAGAGAGAAAGCGAGCAAGTGCACAGGAGGGGCAAAGAAAGAGGGAGACACAGAATCTGGAGCAGGCTCCAGGCTCTGAGCTGTCAGCACAGAGCCTGATGCGGGGCTCGAACCCTTGAGCGAGATCATGACCTGAGCTGAAGTAGGACGCTCAACCGACTGAGCCACCCAGGCGCCCCTAATTTACTTAATTTTTAAGTTTATTTATTTTTGAGGGAGAGAGAGAGCACATAAAGGGCAAAGAGAGAGGCAGAGAAAGAGAATCCCAAGCAGGCTCCGCAGCACATCGACGTGGACCCCAATGTGGGGCTCGAACTCATAAACCATGAGATCACGTCTGAGTCAAAGTCGGATGCTTAACTGACTGAGCCCCCTGGGCGCCCCATGGCCTCTTTTATAATAAAGTGCTGACTATCTCATGCCGACTGAATACTGTGTTGCTGGCTGTGTGGGAACAGAACGGCATGAAGCGTGTTGCTGTCGGCCCTCGTGATCGCACGGCTGCCCGGGAGCTGAAGCCACTGCCGCCATCCGGCATCAGGAGAGAGGATGTACCTCGTATTGCTGGCCTGGGAGAAGCCCCAAATTCAAAATCCAAGTACAGTTTCTCCCGAATGTGTCTTGTTTTTGCACCCTTGCAAAGTCAAAAAATCCTTAAGTTGAACCATCATCAGCCGGGGACAGTCTGTTTCCATCAGTCGTGGCGGGGTTCCTGCCTCTTCCCCCCGTGTACTGCCACCACTCGGCCCCTCTTGCCCTGGTCCCCTTACCACACTGTTCCCACCTGACTCTGCCTACCCATCACATGGGTCCTGATGCCGGCCTCGGATGCTTATTTCTCTCCTTTCCGGAAAGGTGAACTTCTGCGTCTCACACTTACACTGCAGGTATGCCTTGCAGGGAACTTACTGGGTTCTCCTGGTCTGTACGGTGTTGGGAAGATGATGAAAGAGATTCAGGTTTAGGCAGCTGCCAATATTTCTTGGAAAGCCAGAAGCCCAGCTACCTCCCCTTAAGTATGAATGCACAAGCATTAGGACCTAGGAGCAGGACTTACAATGTGAAAGAGAAAAATTACACACAAAGCAAGGTGAAATACTGTATCTATTAAATACAACAGGTTGTTGTATCCTGAAAACAACAAAAGACGTTAAGAGAACAAAGCGAGCTCTGGAAAATTAAAACCTGATAATAGACATGAAAGCCTGGCTGGCATAACTGGAAAAGAGAGATTAAAAAAGTAAAGGACAAAGACACGTAGTAACTGAGCAACAGGCACAAGCCAGTCGATGCACTGTCCGGACAGCAGAAGTTCCAGAAAGAGCAAGACAACGGCGAGGGGAAATGGCATCACAGTCTCGGAGAACGTCCTCAAATGCAGGGCACGAAAGTGCAGTCCGCATGACTGCCACACTGGCCGAGAGAGGATCGCACCAAAGCATGCGGTCACGCCACAGAGCCCAGGGGGCGAAGAGTAGTTCCAGGAGCTTCCGCAGAGGAAAAGCAGGCTACATATAAAGGGTCAGGAATAGATACGGCTTCAGATTTCTCCGCATCCACACCGGAACCTAAAACCAGTGAGGTGATGCCTTCAAAACGCGGAAGGAAAATGATTTCCCAGCTAGAATGGGAAATGGACTTTTAGTCCATTCAGGTTACCAACGAAGCGTGAGGGCAAAATAAAGACACGGTCTTGGAAGGTCCGCCACCCACCTACTCTTTCGCAGGAAGACGTGCGAAGGACATGTTCCGCCAGACCGAGGAAATCAGCCGAGAGAGGGGAAGATAAGGGATCCAGGAAACGGGAGACCCAACAGAGTGGTGGAGGGGGTGTCCAGAACACTGGGGAAAGGAGACCTCAGGAAGACGGCGTCGACCGGGCAGAGAGGACAGCACTCCGGACTGCGGCAGGCTGGAAGCCACAGGGAAAGTATGAAAAGTCGGGACACCAGCATAAAAGCCAACTGTGGAAGAAAAGTCTTCATCGCCAGCTGTCTGGACGATCAAGCTGACCTAGCTTACGACCGGGGTGCCTAAGGAAGATGGGGGGATACGTGCTGTACGTCTGGCGGGGATGGCGAGGGAGGCTGGGCAGGAACCCACATTCTTCTCTTTCTTGCGGGGAACCGTCAGGAGATGAGGTCTCCCACTGA
Organism: Cryptoprocta ferox; assembly: GCA_028646485.1. Classification (NCBI taxonomy): domain Eukaryota; kingdom Metazoa; phylum Chordata; class Mammalia; order Carnivora; family Eupleridae; genus Cryptoprocta; species Cryptoprocta ferox. The sequence continues at coordinate 2,298,490 of CM053561.1, forward strand.
AAATGCAACGTGCAGCAATGTGATGATGCTACTTAGAACGCAGCGGGCAACTAATTAAACCCCAAGAGTCACTTAAGAGTTAAAATCTCTTCTCAGCTGAGGAACACGAGGGGCTGTTTTCCTGAAAAAGCCTTACAGAACAAGCGGACTTTTGGCTACACGCACGCGTGTGGCTGCGACTATTACAAAAGTGAGGGTGCCCGCTGGCTCAGTCAGTACAGTGGGTGACTCTCGATCGTGGGGTCGGGAGTGGAGCCCTGCCTGGGGCGAAGAGACTACTTCAGATAAAATAAACAAACAAAATAGTTGTTGAAGAGTTAAACAAGAAAAGGAAAGCCTACGCTCAAGTCCTGCACGCTGCCACTTAGGAGCTGGAAGGCTCTGAGCGCGTCACTGCTGTCCCCGTTTTAATGCTAAACGGAGATGAGGTTTGTTCCGCCTACTCTGCTGGTTCTGAGGAAAAAATGTAGAGGGATTTTATAGAACTCGGTAATAACAGTAATTAATTTTGGCAGGAAAGGTCCTCGTCTCAATGAAAAGAAGATGCAGCAACGCCCTAATAAACTTGACACCTTGTTCAGAGTCAGAAGATCACGCGTTCGGTAGAAGGCGCTTTGGCTGCTGGCAGCTGTTAAGGCTCCACCGGTCTTGGGAGGTGGTTTCTTTTTAAGTGTTTTCTCCTTACAAAACTCGTTCCAGCTCGGGGGCCAGGCCCTTCACACACGTCATCGGGCCAGTGGTTTATCCTTGGGCACTTGCCATAGTTCAGGTGAAATTTACTTGCTGGTGGATCAGGAAGAGGATCTGCATTAAAACCGCAGAATCTGGGGAACGTCTTCCTGACTTCAGGTGTGGTGGTGGAGACGGGCATTTACTCCTGAGTGTTTACAAACTCATGGAGAAGCTCCAGTCTGCAAGGCCACTACTCAACGTACGGTATAAACCCTGACCGTCGCATCCACGGCCGCAGCGGAGCTCTTGTCCTGGGGCCGCGTGCACCTTGGCAACTACTCTGTCCTTCATTAGGGCTCACACAGCTCTCAGTCCAGGGCTACTGTGTTTATTTTCAGAGGAAGAAGTCTCCAGCGGTCACGTAATTAAGTGACTGGGCCAGAACTGAACAGAGGTGTGTCAGTCCTGTGCTCTTTTTACAACACTACCTAATTTAATTAGTCTTCGTCTCGGACTCATCTGCCCTCTCCTTTCATCCGCCCAGCTTTATTTCAGTACGGCTTCCCAAATGCCCTGAGACAGGCTAGAAAATAACAAGAACACCACACTAGAAGTTTCTTAGATGAGACATACAGGAACGCGTCTATCGATCGCACATTACAAGAGCTCTGGTATTTTGGTCTGTGACCACACAAAGTAAACTCTTGTGCACACACACAGAGGACACCTGTGACAATTCCAGATCTATGCCCGATGCCCCTTCCTGTTTGTTGCAGAAGAGAGACACAGATATGCCCAACAGCCCTGGTGTTAGAGTAGTTTTAAAAATTCTATTGAAACGGCAAGAATCCAAATGTTGAGAATCCAAACAGAGAGCTCATTGATCCCCTGGACAGGCCACTTACCCCCAGGACGTTTCTAGGATCGTTAGACTCCTGTGTTTACCGTTCTGTTTCTTTCCCTCGTTATCATTTATAAAAAGTCATCCCAAACATTCTGGACTAAGCCAGAGAAGGGCCCATTAAGACTGTCCGTGTAGGATTAACGGATTTAAAAAACAAAACAAAACAAAACAAAACAAAAAGACAGCTGGAAATAACAACCATAAGTTTTTCAAGAACATTTTATACATCTTTTTAATTAGATTAGCTTTACAAGCAACTTGAGAGCTCTTTCGTAACGAAACACTGCTTTTCAAATTACATGACTTTCCCGTCTACCTGTATATGAATCCTGAAATTCTTTGCCTGCTGTTGATAAAGGTCTGTGTTTTACAGCTGGTTAATGTATTCAATGAAAAACAGCATTAGAAGCTTTGTCTTTAACTAGGATTAAACATATATAGGCCACAAGTAGTTTTAAATTTGTTTTAAACAGAGTCCTGCTTGGTGACAAGTTAACGGTCCCGCTAACGTGAAATGAACAGGTTTTTAGTGGATATGAAAGAAATGGCTATCCTGGATTCCTTGATCCTTTCACAATGATCTCCATGGAATCAGATAAAATTTTCTGAATGTACAAATTTTAAGACCTGCCTGGAAAGCACAACCCACAGAAAGGAGAATCTGACACTTTGCACAACTGCAGAGACACACATGTGAGTGACACACGGGCTCCCACCCGGACAGTCCCACAAACCCCCCATCAACAGAACACAGTCTCCACTAGACCTAAACAGGACAGCACTTCTGAGTCAAGGCCGGGTGCGGCGTGCCGCACGCAGACCAGATGGCAAAGACAGCTTGCACTCCCAGGTCCGGCTGGCAGAGGCACTTACTAGAGAGATGTTACATTGCATTATCTGGAACACAGAGAGGAAGTGGAACAAAACTGAACACGGGCAAGGGAAAACAACCATAAGCTCTAATTTTCTCCCGCAAGCTCTAAGTGAGATCCCAATACTGAATATTTAACCCCACCCTAAGTCCACGCTGTCAGTTTCACTAGATTTTTTCATGTTTTACATGAACAATAGCAATCTTTTAATAAAAATTACTGAGCTTTCCATAGAAAAGGTCTCTAAGTGAATACAAACTATACAGATGCTAAAACTGTCATAAGTTGAAATATACAGAAATATTTCTGTACACGCATTTTGGCAAAGATCAAGGACAGAGATAGAAAACTGAAGTGGGCAAGGTCTAGACCCATCATTCATGCTAAATACGGACACACCCTCTGGGCTCTTCTAAAGATTAGCCCAGGAAAACAAAGTCTTACACATCCGTCCCAGTTCCGACATCAAAAAACAGAAGTCTGGGAGGCCTTGTGTGATACTGAAATATTCCCTCTTCTTCTGAAAAGTAAAAGAAAAATCATAAAACAGAAAAATAAAATCATCTGCTTTTCCACTTCTTTTGTTTTTTTAAGCTAAACATACACCTTTCAGTACTGACAAGGAGGCGAGCATCACGCCTGGGGAATGCCTGGTCTGAGGGTCTGCAAACATTCGCTCTGCACTAACACAGCTCAGCCCCCGCGCTCCGTCCTCCCGGCGGGGGGGGGGGGG
>CM053561.1:2302170-2318256 GCA_028646485.1 Cryptoprocta ferox
AAAAAATATCATGTAAAGGAAAATAAAACATCGACATGCCTAATAAATTAGGTTGGTTGGTTTGTTTTGGTGGTAGTACTTCTTTTGGTTTCCCTATTTGAAGACACACTGCTAAAATATAGTCTCATTGCATATTTCGGTTTCTTCTGCCACTTGGAGTTAAATTCATAATGTTAAAGGTAAAATAATAAATGGATTGAATGTCTTAAAGATGTTTAAAACTGAAGTCTTTAAATAAAATATTAAAAGAGAAAAGTTAAGCTTATTTTTTGATCCTATTGAGAAGTATTTAATCAAATGGTTGTAGAATTTTTGGCCTAAAAAGGAAACCTAATATAGACTAGCTTAATATGGATATTTATTGTTTTCTTTAAGAAAAATTTTTTTAATGCTTGTTTATTTTTGAGAGAGACAGACTGTAAATGGGGGAGGGGCAGATAGAGAGACGGAGACATAGAATCCGAAGTAGGCTCCAGGCTCTGAGCCGTCAGCACAGAGCCGAACATGGGGCTCGAACTCACAGACCGTGAGATCATGACCTGAGCCGAAGTTGGACACTTAGCCGACTGAGCCACCAAGGTGCCCTAAGATTTATTATTTCTTAAAATAAGTCCAGAGGTAGGAGGGTTTCAAGAAGGACGTCTCTTCACATCTCATTGACCCAAACTGGTTAACATTCTTATCTAAATCTTATCTTTTAGTTAGTGGAAAGGAGAATGATTTCCCCTTAGACCAAAATACCATTTATCTGAGAGGAGAAGGGCAAACAAAAGAAACAGGATTAGGGCATTATTATCATAGGAGAAGGGGAAAATGGCCTTCGGGTCGACAGTCAACAGTATTTACTACACGTGGATTGGTGCCATTGCTGTTGATACATTTCCACATTGCGTATTATACTAATACGGTAGGTGTTAGGCCAGGATAGTAGAGGATCTCTAAATATATCCTGAATGGTTTTCAGTTTTAAAATAGGTGCTCTGATAGCATCAAATGTTGTAATGTTTTTCATCTTTATTATAAAAAGAAAGTGGTTCTACGTTACATGGCAGGTTACTGACAGAATTCTGAAATAAAATTGGGTTATTTCCTTCATAAGTAATTCCTGCATGTATTAAATCAGTGGTTTTCAGAATCCACATTGCAAAGCCATAGGGCTTTTTGAGGGTGCCTCAAAGAAAGGTGCTACGTAAATGAGTGGTTGGCAGAATGGATTTAAAAACTTGATTCAAACTTTTTGCTCTCTACAAAGATTCACTTTAGATTCAGACACAAATAGATTAAAAGTAAAAGAATAGAAAAAAGTATTTCATGGAAACAGTAACCAAAAGAGAACCACACACAACATAGACTTTAAAGCAAATTTTTTTGTTTTTGTTGAAGACGAGAACAATATGTAATGAATGGTAAATGGCTCATTCCATTGAGAATATATGGCGATTATAAACACACACACACATATACACACATTAACCACAGATCCTCAGAATACACAAAGTAAGGTCTGACAGAACTGAAAGGAGAAGTAGACAATTCAACAGTAGTAGTTGGCAACTTCCATGCCCCACTTTCAATAATGGATAGAAGAACAAGACATGAGTAAGGAAGTCGAGGACTTGGACAGCATGATACACAGACCTAAAAGACCTCCATAGAGCACTCCACCCAGCAACAGCAGAAGACACATTTTGCTCAAGTGCAGTGGAACGTAATCCATAAAATGTCAGGTTCCGAAACAAATCTCAATACATTTCAAAAGATTGACTATACAAAGTATGTTCTAGGACCACGAATGGAATTAGAAATTAGGAACAAATTGGGAAAATTCACAAATATGTGGAAATTAAGCAGCATACTCCTGAATAACCAGTGGGTCAAAGATGAAATCACAGGGAAATTAAATCTTTCAAGTGGAATGAAAACCACAAAACAACATATGGGATGCAATGAAGGCAGTAATCAGAGGGAATTTCTTTATAGCTTTAAATTTCTACATTTAAAAAGAATGAAGTCAAATCAGTAACCTAAACATCTATCTGCCTTTAAGAAACTGGGAAAAGAATAGTAAACTACACAACAATGAAAAGAAAGGAGATAATAAATGTTAGAGTGGAAATAAATGAAATAGAAAACAGTATTAGACTGAAAGATGGTTCTTTGAAATCAGCAGCCAAATTAACAGAATGGGCGTGAGGATTGCGGGTGCCTGCTCACAAGCACGGGGTTCATTGTTGAGGTGAGAGAAGTGTTCTAGAATTAGTGGGAGTGGTTGCACAACTGTGTGACTATACTAATACCCACTGAGTTGTACCCTTCAAGATGGTGAAACTTATGTTTTGTGAAATGTGTCTTTGTAATCTTTTTTTAAAAAAAGTGGATTGTTGAAATTTTGCTAGAAATTGCCTGTGAAACTGGGCATGATACTTGGCTTGTGGGAAGATTTTTTTAAAAAAAAATTATTTGTTCAGTTTCTTTAATTGTTTAGGACTATTCAAGCTTTCCATTATTTCTTAGTGGTAAGTTTTGGTGTTATAGTTTTCTCAGGATTATTAGTGCATTTTGTCTCTTTTCAAGGTCTTGATACAAACTGTTACTAGTATTACTACAGTTATATCTTGACTACATCTGTATCCATGATATGTATTGGTGTTATCTCTATGTACATTTTTTTAACTCAATTTTGCCAGGTACATTTCCATTATGTCAGTCTTCAAAGAGTTACCTTTTGCTTTATTTGGCTTTTTTCTTTTAATTTTAATTTTTCTTTTTCTTTTTTTAAAATTCCAGTATGGTTAACATACAGTGTTATATTAGTTTCAGGTATACTGAATTCAACAATTCTGTACATTACCCAGTGCTCATCATGATACGTCTACTTTTTTTTTTTTTTTTAAAGTTTATTTATTTTGAGAGAGAGTTGGGCGGGAGGGGCAGAGAAGAGTTGGAGAGAAAGAATCCCAAGCAGGCTCTGCACTGTCAGTGCAGAGCCGGATGTGGGGCTTAAACTCATGAACTGTGAGATCATGACCCTGAGCAGTTGGACGCTTAACCAGCAGAGCCACACAGGTGCCCCAGTTAAGTGTACTCTTAATTCTCTTCACCTATTTCAGCCATCCCCCTCCACCCATCTCCCTTCTGGTAACCATCAATTGGTTGTCTGTAGGTAAGAGTCTGTGTTTTTTTGGTTTGTCTCTTTTTTCCTTGTTCATTTATTTTGTTTCTTAAATTCCATATTTGAGTAAAATCATATGATATTTGTCTTTCTCTGACTTACTTGACTTAGCACTATACTCTAGGTCCATCCATGTTGTTGCAAATGGTAAGATTTCATTCTTCTTAATGGCTGAATAATATTCCCTTGTGTGTATATACACTTCTTCTTTATCCATTCACCTGTATTGCTAGACATTCAGCTGCTTCCATACTTTGGCTCTTGTAAATAATGCTGCGGTAAGCATAGGGGTGCATGTAACTTTTCAAATTAGTGTTTTCGTATGCTTTGGGCAAATACCCAGTAGTGGAATTACTGGATTATATGGTAATTTTGTTTTTAATTTTTTGAGGAACCTCCATGCTGTCTTCCGCAGTGGCTGTACCAGTTTGCATTCCCACCAGCAGTGCATGAGGATTCCTTTTTCTGCACATCCTTGTCAACACTTGTTGTTTCTTGTGGTTTTGATTTTAGCCATTCTGACAGGTGTGAGGTAATATCTCATTGTGGTTTTGATTTGCATTTCCCTGATGATGAGTGATGTTGAGCATCTTTTCATGTGGCTGTTGGCCATCTGGATGTCTTTGGAGAAGTGTCTGTTCATGTCTTCTGCCCATTTTTTAATTGGATTGTTTTTTTGGTATTGAGTTGTATGAGTTCTTTATAGATTTTTGGATACTGACCCTTTATCAGATCTGTCATTTGCAATTATCTTCTCCCGTTCAGTAGGTTGTCTTTTAGTTTTGTTGATTGTTTCTTTTGCTGTGCATAAGCTTTTTGTTTTGCTGTAGTCCCAATAGTTTATTTTTGCTTTTGTTTCCCTTGCCTTAGAGAAATTACTGCCTTTGCTCTCTTCTAGGGTTATTATGGCCAATTTTGAGTTTAATCAATTTTGACTTCATTTATGTGTATGGTGTAAGAAAGTGGTCCAGTTTCATTCTTTTGCATGTGGCTGTCCAATTGTCCCAGCACCATTTGTTGATGATTGGCTTTATTTTTGGTAGTCTGTTTTCTATTTCATTGATATATACTTTTATTATTTATTTTCTTTGACTTTTTTGGGGGTTATGTTCTAATATTTTTAATGATTATAATATTTTTTACTTTTTAAAAAATGTTTATTTTTGAGAGAGAGAACACAAGAGACCAAGCAAGGGCAGAGAGTGTGGGAGAGAGAATCCCAAGCAGGCTGTGCCCTGTCAGCTCGAACCCACGAACCAGGAGATGATGACCTGAGCCAAAGTCGGAAGCTCAACCGACTGAGCCACCCAGGTGCCCCAATATTTTTTACATTTTTAATTTTTTTTAGATTTTTTTCTCTGGGTCTTGAACATTGATTTTATAATTCGTTTCAGTAAATGCTTCTGGAATACATAGTAGTAAGATATGGTGCTGACTAGTCTCCTTTCTGTATAGCCCTGGATTGATCCACCTTGATTTCCTATTTTTAGAGGTCTGAGGGTCCCCCCTACACCCCCTCACCAATTTGGGAATTAGTGGGTGCCTGATTAACTTCTGTTGGCTGACTTATATTGTTTTCCTCCCCAATTCAGCTGTTAACTCGGTGGCTTCTCAGTATCCTCTGTCTTTTGACAGTCTTTCCAAAAGAAGTCTGTTCAGAAAAAGTACCGTACCATTGAATTGTTATGGAAGTACTGTAGTTTGTTTTTGAAGAAATGCTTTGATTCTGTCTTCAAGTGCAGTTTGTTGCATCCAGAATTGCAAAGGTGTTTTTGGCAACTGTTGCTGCCCAGGGCAGTATTCATTGCTGCTAAGCCAGAGATCAGTTGGTCTTCCAGATCGTTCAGTAAGCCTCTGTCAGTTCTTAATTTGGGATGGCTCTCCAAACAATGAGTAGGGTCCTAATTTCATTATCATTGGTGAGGTTTTCAATTTCACTGTTCAGCACCCTCTTATTCTGTGCTCTGGGGATCCCAGAGGTATTATGGACCTAGAGCCACACAGAAGTCTAGGACGTTATCTCATAGGCAACAATTGATGAAAAGTGTCACATTTGAAACTTTTTTTTTTTTTAAGGTAAGTCTTGAAAACTTTTTAGGTGGGGCACCTGGGTGGCTCAGTTGGTTAAGTGTCCGACTTCAGCTCAGGTCGTGATCTCATGGGTTCGTGAGTTTGAGCCTTGCATTGGGCTCTGTGCTGACAGCTCAGAGCCTGGAGCCTGCTTCGGATTCCGTGTCTCCCTCCCTCTCTGACCCTTCCCCACTCTTGCTCTGTCTCTCTCTCTCTCTCAAAAATGAATAAACGTTAAAAAAGATTAAAAAAAAACTTTGTAGGTGATTTGTACATTAAATTCTAACCCACAGGTTAATAGCAGCATTGCTGTTTGTCTAAAAGTGCATTTATACAAATTCATTTGATTCTTACAGCTCTGCGGTAGGCAGGGAATGATCATATCCCCTTCCATGCATATGCTTTCCCTCTGACCCTTTTATAAGTAATGCAACTAAGACCTAGAGAGGTTGGTTAAGTAACTTGCTCAAGGTTATCTACCACATGTTAGACAAAAATTTGGATTAGAAGCCAGCCACATCTAATGAAGTTTAGATTTCAGCTTTTCTGCGTAGCACACTACTTTCTGTGATTCTAAATATTACATGTGACCTTGAGTGGGTTTACCTTCAGCCTTAATCTTTCTGAAACTTTGTTTTCTCATCTGTTGAATAATACCTACCTTACTTTTCCCAGATGTTTTTTTATGATTGGACAACATAATCTGTGTGAAAATGCATCATAGAGTGTGAAGAACCCAGGAATATAACTTACTGACTGGACTGTACTTCCAAAATTTTGCATGTAATTTTAAGGAGATTCATCGACCCTCAGAAATCTCTATGAATGTGCCAAAACTAACTCCCTGAAACCCAGATTTAAAAAACTTTTCATGAGAACAATCCAGAAATGTCTTCTACATCGTACTCTTGTATAAGCATGTTTCCTCCATTGTGACAGGAGGAAGGGCAGAACTCGATTTTGTTCTGTAAGTGAAATTCTGGTGTTACGTTAGAATGTTTCTCTAGTGAGAAATGTCCCTGACTTTCACGTCATTCTCAAATGGGTCTTCAACCGTAACAAGCTAAGAATCACTGGTCTAGGTGGTGTTTCGAGGCCCCATCCATCCTCAAGGGCTTTGTAAGTCTGTGGATCCTAACTAGATGAGGCAATTCTTAGGGTTTATGAAGTAGCGGGATTTTCTTTTGGTCATTTGGTTTTTAATAACAAATGAGGTATTTTGTTGAACGAATGTCCCAAAGTTGTGCCCTAATAAAAGTTCTTACTTGTAGAATCACACTGATACTTTAATTCAACCATTCACCTATTGCGACTGTTCCTTACATTTATATAATTTGTGCGTCTCAACAGAAAGGTTTTTTGCTTTTGTGGAATAAAATAAACATACATCATTTTCAGTCATACCGTTTTCAAATTTAGGGTTCCTTTTTGTTTTTTAACCTTTATTATCATTCGATATTTTTTTCAGCTTGAGATATAATTGGCAGGCAACACTGTAAGTTTAAGGTATGCAAAGTTGATTAGATACATTTATAAATTGCAAAATTATTACCACAATAGTATTAACCACCACCTCCATCCCATCACAGTTACTTTTTTTTTTTTTTTTACATCCTTACCATAGTTACACACCACTTCTTTTTTGTGGGAACAATATATAAGATCTCTTTTAGCAACATTTAAGTATATGAAACAATATTATTATATATATACACGTTAGATCCCCAAACTTGTTAGTCTTTGTGTACTCTGAGCAATACCTCCCTCTTTCCCACTTCCCAAACCCTAGCAATCACCACTTTATTCTCTTTGTTTTTTTAATAGACTCTATATAAAGGTGATATCATATAGTATTTGTCTTTCTCTGTCTGACTTACTTTACTTAGCATAATACCCCTCAAGGTCTTTCCAGCTTGTCGCAAATGGCAGGATTTCCTTTTTTCTCATGGTTGAATAATACTACATTGTGTGTGTTTGTGTGTGTGTGTGTGAGCGCGCGCGCACGTGTGTATCGCATCTATATCCATACACCCATTGACGGACACTTAGGTTGTTTCCATATTTTGGCTATTGTGAATGCTGCACTGAACATGAAAGAGCAGATATCTTCAATGTCCAGTTTTCACTTCCTTTGGATATATACCTTGAAGTGGGATTGCTAGATCATTTGGTAGCTCTTTGTTTAATATTGTTAAGGACCCTTCACATTGTTTTTGACAGTGGCTGCACCAATTTATATTCCCACCAATAATGCACTAGGATTCCCTTTTCTGCACACCCCTGCTAACGCTGAAGATCTCCTGTCTTTTTGGTGGTAGCCATTCTAACAGGTATGAGATGGTCTCTCGTTGTGGTTTTGATTTGCATTTCCCTGATGACGAGTGGTGCTGAGCACCTTTTCATGTACTCGTTGGCCATTCGTTTGTCTTCTTTAGAAAACTGTTCAGTTCCTCTGCCCATTTTAAAAGTCGTTAGTGCTTTTGCTTTTGAGTTGTATGAGTTCTTTACATATTTTGGATGTTAACCCCTTATCGGATATATGATTTGCAAATATTTTCTCCCATTTGGTAGGTTGCCTTTTCATTTTGTTGATTGTTTCATTTCCTGTACAGAAGCTTTTTAGTTTGATGTCCCACTTATTTATTTTTGCTTTTGTTGCTTGTGCTTTTGCTGCCAAAGTGTTTATTATTTTGCTGGCCTGCTTTTTCTGGAAAAATACTGTTTGTAACTCATCTCAGTGATCTTTTGGATAGTATATGCAGTTGGATATGCCAAATCACAAGTGTTGCTTTAAGAACCGTGACAGAATAGAATCCAGGCAACAGAAGAACACAGGACTCAAAGTCCAGAACTTTTTTCCACATTCATAATGCAAATAAAAGCCTCCCAAACTTCCTGTCTAATATAATGCACACATGCAAACTCGTTCCCACAGTAGTTCCCCAGAACACCTCTTAGTCCTTGTGTGTGGAGGTAAAATGCCTAGAAGGCTAGAGCAGCATCAAATAGGCAGAAGCCCAATGCCACTGATTCTTTAGGAATGAAGATTTGGGTCATCCACCAGGTAGAGCATCTCAATTAACTGAGGTTTTGGCTAAAGACAAAGAACATAGGATGAGTAGTACAAGGAATTATAAATATCAACGATCACTTCAAGAGCAGTGGCAGAAGCAAGGACTTCAATGACTGTGTCTATTTTCTCCTTGCTTTTTAAAGTGTATATGTTTTATCTGTTAATCAGTTGTGTCCCTTTTTCTTCCTCTCCTTTTACCTTGTTATGTTATAAAGGGTGTGTTGTTGGTGGTTAACCTTTTTAATTTAGTTCTCAAGTGACAGGATGGCAAAGGCAAGTTGTATTAAATTAGAAGAGGCATAAACCTCAGAGATGCAGAGTGAGTGGTAGAACTTCACTGGGGAGATGAAGGAATGCGGGGGAGACGCCTTGATTGCATGGAGGATGCTCGCTTCACTTCAGGTGGAAGCATGATGTCTAGAAGTTTCAACCTAGCTGGCAGGGTGTGTGTGAGCTCCAGGTAACCAATGCAGTGGACTCTGCTGTGCATTACCTGTTGGTACTAAACCTGCCCTCTAAACTCTCCCTCTGTGTCTAGGGGCTGGAGGCCTGGAAACCACATTTCCTTGATTCTCTTGCTCAGAGGATTTTATTCCCAGTCTACCAATGAGAGGCACATGGACCATGTGAGAAATAAAAGAGAAATAGAAGCCATTGTTGTTCCTCCGGCATCAGAGGGCAGGCCTAAAGGCTCGTTCCGCAGGCATACGTGAGGTTTTGCAGGGGCTTCTGCATTCTGTTAATCATCTGCTTCTGTGCGGCAGGCAGCTGAGATCATCCGCCGCGGTTTCCTGTAATTCCTGTGACTTGTGGATTTCCTGAATTTGCTGGCAGCCTTCCCTGACCTTCCTTTCACCCAGCTCTTCCAAGGTTTTGGAAGCACCTGTATTAATTCCTTTCCTGAGTGTAATACCTAGAGTGCTTTCTGTTCTCCTGGCCAGAATGCTGACTAATAGAGACAGTTTTCGGATATGAAATACAGATGGTTCTTAATCATAGGAAGAGATGCCTAATCTCTCTCATAAGAGAGATGCAAACTACAATTTATCACATTCCATTTATCAGATGGGCTAAGATTTGAGATTGATTACACTGTTGGTGTGAGGAAAATAGGCCCTCATGCTGCTGTGAAAAATGGAAATTGATAGTGATCTATGAAATTGATCTCGTTCTCTGTGGGGGTATTGAGGCAATGTCTATCGAGTTTATTCATAGATTTTTGAAATTACCTGTTCAAAAAATACTCAGCACAGCATTGTTTAGAAAATAAAATGTTTGAAATGTGAGTGTTGTCTTATGGAGGATAAGTTAAATGAATTTCGGTACAACCAGGGATGTCCAGGGGGCTCAGTCACTTGAATGTCCAACTGCAGCTCAGGTTGTGATCTCTCGGGTTAGGAGTTGAGCGCAATGTTGGGCTTGCTGCTGTCGGCCTGTCAGTGCAGAGCCCGCTTCCGATCCTCTGTCCCCCCTCTGTCTCTGCCCATTCCCTGCTCGGTCTCTCTGTCTCTCTGTCTGTCTGTCTGTCTGTCTCTCTCTCAAAATAAAGAAATAAAACATTAAAAAAATATGGTACAACCATACGATTTAATGCTACAAAGCCATTAAGAATGAGACAGTTTTGGGGCGCCTGGGTGGCTCAGTCGGTGAAGTGTCTTGCTCTTGATTTCGGTTCAGGTCATGATCTCACAGTTTCATGGGTTCAAGCTCTTTGTCGGGCTCCGTGCTGACGGTGCAGAGTCTGCTTGGGATTCTCCGTCTTCCTCTCTCTCTGCCCCTCCCCAACTTGTGCTGTCTCTGTCTCTCTCAGAATAAATAAATAACCTTAAAAATTTTTTTAAAAATGAGACAGTTTTGCATGTACTGTTATGGAAAGACATCCAAGTTATTTTAACTGATAAGACATGCCAGTTATTCTAACTGGCAAAATGTAAATATGCCACTATTGTGGGAAAAAGTTAAAAGAATACGTGTATATGTTTTTGTTCATGCACAGGATACCTCTTAAAAAATATAACAAAGTGACAATAGTGCTTGCTGGCTGTCCACCTTTCCGATATGAATCCGTGCACAGGGCTCAAAAAACTAGGTGGCACATTTATAGGCTTTCTGTCATGTAAAGAGCTCAAAACCAAGGACAATATTGGTATTATTATTTTTATTAATTTTGGTTCCGTCTTCTCAAAGGAAGATTTGAGATGCAAAAAGATGTCGGTTTGTGGAAGGTAGACCAGAGAAACCAGAAGCTTTTGTTTTTAGTAAACTGTGAGAATAGCTGCTAGAATCACATTTTGATCCTGAGTTTGATAGAATGCACTGGAAGGCTTGTTTCCTTAGTGTCCACAGCTAAGTTGGTGTACGCTTTTTAAAACTATGCTCCAGGCTGTTTTTAAAGAAATAGAGTTTTACTCCACCTCTCCATCCCCGGAGTAGCTACCAACCACAAGATTAGAATATATATTTTCTTCTGATACATATTTTTATGTTTTTACTATATATAATATATTGATCCATAAATAATTTGTTTAGTTTACATTTGTTTACTTATTTTTTCTTTTAATTTCTTTAAAAAATTTTTTTATGTTTGGTTTACTCTAAAAATTTATGTCAACTGTGTCACAGTGTACATATCTTTTTGCAGCTAGGTTTTTTTTTTTTAATTTAATATTAGGGTTTTGAAATTCACCTACAGCAATATGAGTAATTCTAGTTAATTCATTGTAGTTGCTACCTGGTATTTTACTTTTCAGGGTAAACCAGTTCTCCCCTTCCCTTCTGCTGTAATCTGCTGTACCCCAGACCACTCCTTCTCATTTCTTAATGAGCTTGGCTCCCGATTTACTCTCTCTCTCCAACAGTTAGGCCCATTTTAATCCAATGGCAAGTTCAAGATAAGCGAAGATAGGAGCGCCTGGGTGGTTGAGTTGGTCGAGCGTCTGACGTCAGCTCAGGTCATGGTCTCGAGGTTTGCGAGTTCGAACCCCATGTCAGCTCAGAGCCTGGAGCTGCTTCGGATCTGTGTCCCCCTCTCTCTCTGCTCCTTCCCCACTCACACTCTCTCTGTCTCTCAAAAGCGAATAAACGTTAAAAAAAAATTTAAAAAAAAGATGCCTGAAGATAACTCTTCTAATATACTCGCTTCCCACATATTTAAGCTTCTTTCTTCCAGTTGTTTTCCCTCCCCTGTACCTCTGCTGTCCACTCCGTGGTTATGCCCAGTACCTTTACCTTACTGTCACTCTGTCCTTGTTAACTCGTATTCTCAATTGTCTCCATCCCATTCTCTGCTTCACACCTGTCTTTTTTTTTTTTTTTAATCAGTTTATCCCGTTTCTAGTATCCCAACTTTAACAGTTCTTAGGACCCCCCCCCCCCGCCCCGCCCAGCCCGGGACCTTCAGTCCATCAATCCAGTTAACTTTCCACTGCTCATTAACCCCTTTGCAGCCTCTTTTCCTTTATCATCCACCTTAAATTTCATTGCTAATTATTAGTGCTCCCTTGCATACAATGTCAGCCCTCTGGCTCGTCTCTTCATCATACTCATTGGCAAGACTAAAACCCAGATTGAATCCATCTCTAACTACTTCACACCTGCCTTTATGACACGGAAGTAGTACAGGAAAAACAGCCACACTGACTGGGCTCATCTCAAGCTTTTGACCATGAATTTCATGTGGGTCTCATTACTGCCTGGCAATCCTACTCTGTCCTTATTCCGTTTATTCTTCCTTTCTCATAGATGACTATTTCACCTTGTCCCCTCTTTGATTTACCTCCCATATCACCTCCCTATCCTCCCACTTGCCCAATGGCTATGAAAATTGAAGTAAACAAGGGCGCCTGGCTGGCTCAGTCGGTAGAGCATGTGACTCTTGATCTCAGGGTTATGAATCCCAGCCCCACGTTGCGTATGGGGCCTACTTAAAAAAAATAGCGTAAATAGTGTTAAAAATTTCGAACTAAACAGACGAGAATTTCCATAAGCTCATCACATTTCATAGCCAGCACGCACATTCACACACTCTACCTTCCTGCCTCCTGCTATCTGTGCTTTTCTCTGGGGTCAACCTTTCCACTTGTGTACTGGGTCCTCATCTATTCAAGGACTAGTCCAGCAATTCTCAGCTCGATCCTGAAAGACTGATTTTTGTTTTTCTACTGCAACTTTCCATCAGCATACAAATGTACTTTTATTGTGCAGATCTTTGCTTTTGTTGTTGTTGGAGAGAGAGAGAGAGAGAGAGAGAGTGCACGAGGGAAGAGGGGCAGAGGAAGAGGGAGAGAGGCAGGCTCCACGCTGAGGGCGTGGGGCTCGATCTCACGCCCATAAGATCAAGACCTGAGCCAAAATCTAGACTCAGATGGTTAACCAACGGAGCCACCCAGGCGCCTCTTATTGTGCATATCTTTAAAAACCTTCTTTATCCCCACTTTCTGAAAGAGACGTGTGTGCTTTCTGAATCTAAATCCTCTCTTCCCATCCTCTCCTGATTCTACTTAGACTTTTGTCCCTCACATTTTCTCAGAACTGCTCCCAGGGGTCCATTTTGTTATTTAGTTCAATGTATAACCTTCTGTCCTTATCTTACGCCACCTGTCAGCGGTATTTGACAGAAGTGATCATTCTCTCCTCCTTGATACACTGTTCACTAGCTGCTCCTCAGCCTCCTTCGCTGGGTCCTTCCCATCCCCTTAACCTTCGAACAGAAACTTTGCAACACTGGACTGCCTGCCTAAAGCTCAGTCTTTGACCTCTTCTCTCACTTATATCCATCCCCTCAGTGGTTTTGTGCCATCTCTTGGATTTAAATACTATCTATATGCTGACAATGCCAGCCCAGACCTCTCTTCTGAACTCCCAATGCATCTGTCCACTTCCTAATTCAACACTTCCCCTTGAATGTCTAATCCACGTGTCCAAGTTTACACGTCCAGAACTTAGCTGGTCTTCTCCGCTCAAACCTGCCCTACATGTTACCTGCTGCTTCTCAGTTGATGGTAATTTTATCCTTCCAGTTGCTGAGGCAAACATAATAATATCATTGACTCCTCTCTCTGACTCACATTCCACATCCAATCTGTCAGAAATTCTGTAGGCTCTGTATTTAAAGTATATCCAGAATCCAACATTTTTTATTGTCCTGGTCCAAGCCATCACCATCTCTTACTTGTGATTATTCAATAGCTTTTGGCTTTTGTCCTTGCTTTGCTGCTGAGAAACCAAAGTGATTTTTTTTTCATTTTTATTTTTAATTTATTTATTTTTAAATTTATATCCAAGTTAGCGTATAGTGCAACAATGATTTCAGGAGTAGATTCCTTAAGCCCCTCACCCATTTAGCCCATCCCCCCTCCCATCCCCCCTCCAGTAACCCTCTGTTCTCCATATTTAAGTCTCTTATGTTTTGTCCCCCTCTCTGTTTTTATACTATTTTTGCTTCCCTTCCCTTATGTTCATCTGTTTGTATCTTTTTTTTAAAAAATTTTTTAAATTTATTTCTGGGAGAGAGAGAGGACAGCGTGAGCAGGGGACGGTTAGAGAGAGAGGGAGACACGGAATCTGAAGACAGGCCCCAGGCTCTGAGCTACCTGTCCGCACAGAGCCCGACACGGGGCTTGAACCCATGAGCTGTGAGATCATGACCTGAGCTGAAGTCGGACGCTTAACTGACTGAGCCACCCAGGAGCCCCTTTAGGGTTTTATTTTTAAGTAATCTCTACACCCAATGTGGGCTTGAACTCACAACCCTGAGATCCAGAGTCGCATGGCCACCAGCTGAGCCAGCCAGGTGCCCCTGCTGTTAGGTTTTTGATACACTCTTTAAAGAAGTTCTCAGGGTGCCTGGCTGGCTCAGTTGGTGGAGCATGCGACTCTTGATCTCAGGGTCGTAAGTTCAAGCCCCACATTGGGCATAGAGACTACTTAAAAAAATGTAAAAATAAAATAAAGAAACTTTTGTCCCAGTTTGCTAAGGCTTTTTCTTTTTAAAATTATGATTATGCTAATTCTATCAAATCTTTTTCTTACATCTATTAAGAAGGTCAGATAGTTTCTGTACTTTAATCTGTTTATATGGTGAATTATGTGAATAGATTTTTCTTGTCAACTAATAGATTCTTGTCTTCTGTAATAATGCAAGGGCTTTTTTTTTTCCTATTTAAAAATCTACACTCTGGTTTGGTTTTGCCAATATTTTATTTTGTATTTTTGCATCCATGTTTATAAATGGGATTGGCCTGTGCTTTTTCTTTTTTGTGTTATTCTCTGGTTTTTTATTAGCATTATGTGAGATCTACTCAGTGGGATGGGAAGCTTTTCCATTATTTATAATAATTTTGGGGGTGGGGTTATGCCTGTGCATCTTCTTTGTCTGGAATTAATTTACCTATGATACTGTATTGTGTTTGCTGTTAGATTTGGATTTTTCCCTCTTCTTACTTTACACTTCCTATTAACCAAGTCTTCTCTTGTAGTTGTTTGTTTTTCTCATTGCTTTTTTCCTGGCTTCTATTGACTGAAATTTTCTTTGTCTTCCTTTTCCTTCTACTGGTTTAGAAGTTCTATATTACTTTTTTTTGGTAACTCTTGTATTTACCATACATCCGTGACTTAAAGTCTAAGGTTAATAGGTGTTTCTCTCCTCCTCCTGAATTATGCAAGGCCCTAGAATTGCGTTGACTCTAATAATCCCTCATCTGATATGTTTTACTGTTGCCCAGTCTTTTAGGTGCACTTTGTTCGTGCCCACCCCTGCCATCTCCTCTCCGTTGTTGTTGTCTTAGTTTTAGGCAGAGCTCATGTAGATCTACACATGGGCAACCAGAATTCTCTCTGTACCATTGTTCTTGCTCCTGTTTCTTTCTTCTAGGATCAATTTGTTTTTTACCAAGTTCTGGAGATGGCTAAACGGTGTTGGTCTCTTTGTCTCCAAATACTTTGATTTTGTTCTTACTCTTTTTTTTTTTTTTTTTAGACAGTTGACAAATTTCCTTTACTTATTTTTGTATCCACATGATTGTAAAAAAGCAAATGTTAAATGGCTATTTCTGGTAAAAACACACAGTGTTCAACCCTAAGAAGGATTACATTCTTTGGACAGGTTTTATTCCCAGGATATCAAATGCCTTGGCCATAACAGCAGCTACTGCTTCACACAGCAGCATCCGCCACATGTTTACTTTCAACACTTGTCCAGTTTGTCGATCTTTCTCCACGCAGTAGCAGCTATCATAGAATTCTGTGAAAGTAGTTGCTAGCTCATAGATATAATCACAGAGGGTGTGAAGAAGTAAGTCATCTAAAATCTTCTGGAGAATCTCAAGGAACCGTAAAATGCACCGGCCTAGTTTCCATTCCTTTTCGTGGTCCAAAATGATCTTGGTCTCTTGAGCTGCTTTCTGGAGCATCTCTTCATCAATATTGGCCAGACGTGCAATAGACCTTGTCTCTTTCTTTTTCCTTCAATTTATCCATAGATCGTTTTAGTCCTTCTTCTAGAAGGTCTATGAGGCGCACCGTTTCACCTGAACGTGTTTTAAACTTCTTGTCTTCACCCAGCACCACACCAAATCCAGCATGAAACACTCGAGTTACTTTAGGGTCATACCAACCAATCATTTGAGCAGCACCAAATACTGTCTGGAAGTGCACAGATTGTCCACTGTCCACTACATAGATAATCATATCTGCTTTTTCCTCAAATAGTCTTTGTTTAATAGCAGCCAGGTCAGATGTATCATAGGTATAACCTCCATCTGATTTTACTATG
>CM053561.1:2328855-2506741 GCA_028646485.1 Cryptoprocta ferox
GGTTAAAGAAAGAAGGGGTCCTTCAGCATTTTATCTCCTTCGTGTTAATGTTCTTGACATCCACATTCACCGTGGAAGACCTGGATTCTTTACGTATTCTTTAGAGCATGTACTTTTAAAAAGGAAAGGGTACTGGGCGCCTGGGTGGCTCAGTCAGTTAAACATCCAGCTCTTGGTTTTGGCTCAGGTCCTAATCTCACTGTTTGTGGGTTGGAGCCTCGCATCCGGCTCTGCGCTGACGGCGTAGAACCTGCTTGGGATTCATTCTCTCTCCCCCTCTCAAAATAAATGAACTTTAAAAAAAAAGTAAAAAAAAGGAAAGGGTACTTATGGACTTCCTGCTAAAAGGAGCACGAGAGGAAGCCACATGGCAGCTATTTGGCAGCCTGCGATCGAAAAGGATATAATCACAGAGAACCTCAGCTTGTGTTTGAACACTTTTCTGAAGGTTTCTTGCCTCGAACTTTCCGAATCTTTGAATAATCTTGTTGGCTAAAGACAGCAATGGAGAGGGGTTCAGAAGAGTCCTCTTTTACATAAGGGAATTAAGAAATGTGACAGGAACAGGGAGCAAGTCTTTGGGGCGTTAATAAAGGCTGTGTCTGCGCTCGCACTCACGGACGGCACCGTTCCCTGCAGTAGACCCTGGCCCCAACTGAGGTTTACCTGTTAGATATTTTACTTTAGCTCGCGCTCTTTCGTCTGCATCAAAATACCAAACAGTTATTGCGTACCTAAAAGAAAATTTAGAATAGGGTTAAGAAGGATCACGCCGGGGGATAAAAAAAGTGGTAAGCTCTTGCAATGGTCTATTAAAACGTGGAAGGCCGAAGTAATGCCTGAATTGAATGATATCACAGGATAAATGAGCTCAGTCACAGCCCTCCCCTCCAGGAAGCTCAATGCTCAAGAGCAGAGCAGGGGAGCAGGAGCCGCTAGAGCTGATGTTGCCAAGTCGATGATGAGTCTTTATGATTTTCGTAATCACCTACTTAACCTGCTTGATATTCTGTTTTGCAAGCCCACAGCTTGTCCATAGGTCAGAAACAGACAGTAAGAATGTAAAAGAACGGCTGTTACAGGAAAAGGACACTATCAATCGCATCCGGTTCAGTGGAACAGAGCTCCAGGCCTGGGCTCCTGTGGCAAGAAGGAGGCTAACAGTTTCAGCCACTTCAGAGGACGTCACTGGATGACAGCAAACACTGAGGGAGCTTTACAAGTCTGGAACCTGGAGCTGTCAGGAAAGATTTCCATTATGCTAAGAGTCTTTTAGGATTTTTATCAAAACAATTACACTCTGTTTTAACATTTCAAGTTTACTTATTAGCTAAACTCCACTCCTCTGAAAATTTCACTTAATCGGAAGAGCTCATTCCACAAATAAAGGAAGGACCTCTGGTTTATCGAATACGACACAGCACAGAGTTACAGCTCCTGGTGCCAGTGATGGGGACACTGTGCACACAACTACAGGCAGTAAGAACACACTACAAATGTAATTCCTTAGTAGAACACAACAGTGAGACCATCGTGCGGATTCTGGCGCGGGCTTGCTGGCAGGGGAGCAACACGGATCGAATGAAGAGCCCGTGAATGTGAACGGAATGAGGACTGAATCGTGTAAGGTGGCTCGAGGAAGGAGTCAAAGGCAGAGGGGAGTCAGAGTCTGGGAGTCTGGACAACTGGGCAAAGTGAGGCTCACAGACCACTCGGCTGCTGGGTGACAGCGCAGAGGTCAAAGTCTGGCCTCCTGACTTCCAGACCTGCTCCTTCCGGAGCTCCAGCACCCTTCTTACTGTGCAGCCTCTTCTAGTTTTCCAGGTGGCCTTGGAAATGGGAAAGGTGCACAGATACTGTCCTGAATTTTCAGTCACCTAGCACCCGGAGTCCTCCCACCTGGATCAACCCCTTCTCTGGCCCCCAGTTCTCAACAGAACACAGCTGGAAACTCACACCATTCTGTTTTTCTGCCTGTCTCCCACTGACCTACTTAAAGAGTCCTTCTCCTCACATTAACTTCGTGCTTCTGGTCATTCTGGGCCCAGCGGAGCTCCTCTCTTCACTGGGACACCTGGCTCATCTAGTCCACTTAATGCCACTTTCTCCCTCCTCCAAAGTCCTGTGGCATCTACCCTGCACAGCTGTTTGGCATTTGCTACCTAAAAATGTCCATTCTCTCTTGATGTAGATTAAGAAACGATCCAAGCAGACCATACTCAAGATTCCATAAAAAGGAAGGTCTATAAAGCAGTTTCTAGGTCAAAAAGGGTTTTAAAGAAGCAGCAGGGGCAGGGACAGGCCCTGGGTGCCGGCAGGAGAGACGGGGGAGTCAGGGCGGGCGCCATCATGTGATGGGACAGGAACTCCCCTGGTTTCCATCGGTGGCTTCTCAGTCTCTCTAGCCACACACTACTCAGCTTGCTTCTAGCTATGTGAGTCAGGGTTAAAGGCGACACAGCTCAGAAAGAAGAAAAAAGGGGCGACTGGCTGGCTCAGTCGGCAGAACGTGGGACTCTTGATCTCAGGGGTCACTGAGTATAGAGATCACTTAAAAAACAAATGGAAAGAAGAAAACAGAGAAATGACAAAAAACTCTTTGGAACTGGAGCCTCCCCGGGGCTGGCCCACGCCTAGCATCCCAGGTAAAGCCAGCTCTCCTGCTGTATCTACGGCTCGACCTCCTCTGCCCAGACCTCCCCCTGCATGCCATTGATTCACTACCATCTCCAGACCTCCCCTCTGCATGCCAGTGATTCACTACCATGATGCTCAAGGTCCCTTCTGTAATGAAAACTGGGCATTTGAAAAATAGTGCTATTTTCCTATAAATATTTATGACAACGTCTGCAACATCTTCCATTTTAACACTCTTAACATTTCAATGTAGGAAAATGGCAGAAAGAATATATAATAAGGCTCACAGATGCTTATTATTAAAGCTGAAGACTTATTTGGCTAATGTGAACTCCCACACATGGCAACCTTTTCTTTTTCCTCCTCACTTCTACTCTCCAAGTGCCTCTTATTTTTCTGCCTTGTAAAATTTTTCTACATGATCTCTTTTTCCTCCCTCACTCTCTTTTAAAAAGCTGCCCTTTTCCTTCTCTATGGAATCTTTCTATGCCCCAATTGACTACTCTCACAGAATCGCAGAATGGATAGTAGTTAGAGAGGCATAAAACAAGGAGACAGGGCTGGAGACAGATGGCCTGTATTTCCATTTCTTAGCCACGGAAGTGGCTGTGCAAAAAAAGTCACAAACACTTGGCACCAAACTGGGAATAAATCGTATAAAATTATCCAAATGAGAAGTTATGACTGAAGCATTACGGTAAAGGTAACTCGAGAACAGGATGATAGTAGAAAACTTTCAAATACATCCTATCCATCCCCTCCTCTCCTCCCAGAGTCATTACCAATTTTTTCTTAAAAGGAACACTACCTTGTAGCATATGCTGGTTGTACTTCATGAGGGTTGCGACGGTCAGACCAGAAAAACAGCAGTCTATCAAATTTGGGTTCAATGTCAGCAAACTGGGCTTTGCCTTCTGGAAAAATTCGAAGTATACCTCCACTTACCTAAGGAAAAGAGCCAAATATGTAAGTATAAGACTAAGAATACTACAAAATTAAATTTATGGGGCAAAAAAAGACCACTTCAGAATCAAAATTCTTAACTGGATTATTCCCAAATACATTCCAATTAGCAAGGAACAAGAAGGAGTTGAGATTGCAAGTACATGCACTGATAAGAGGAAAAATTCCTTCTTTGTTTTAGGGATTTTTGTAAATACTTGGTGAAACAGATGAATCTTATCTGAACCCAGAAGGCTTAAAATGACACTTGGAAGTTTTAAAAACTAGTAATTACACATTACACATTTCTTATTCAGGTATGCTAATGATATGCTTAATTAACCTATTCTTTAAAAATGTGTCCGTTTCAAATCATCTTGACAGAATTACTATAAATGGTTAAGTATGTCAAATAAACGGCTTAGTGTGTTTTAACGTTCAACAGTAATTAATAGGAAAGTCACACATTTAATGCCTCCTCCTTGAGGAATTCAACCTATCAATAGAAAGTGTCGTCATCTATGGTCATCATTGTCATCATCGTGGACATTATTAGAAACGGGGGCTCTCTCTTGCTAGACTGGGCCTCACACATTGACGGCTAGCTGCTTATAGAAATGGATTCCATCCAGAAAGGATAATTACTATTCACCCAAATACACATCCTTCTCTATCTGGGGTCAGATGGACTCACCCAGTCATTCCAATACCGAGTGCCTACCGTCCTGGGACCTGTACCGGGCCCCGGGGACTGAGTAGGGAATGGCGGCACACAGATGCTGTCCTCGTTGTATTTACTATCTGGGGGGAATTAAGGTGAGGCAAAACCCACCCAACCGAGGAGCTCATTACCCTTGAAGAAATAAACTCCTAAGCAGATAGATTCCAAAACTGAAAGGAACTCATACTTAATCAAGACATCATGGAGGCTGAGCCTATGCCCAGAATCTGTAGACAAGCTGTTTTTCAGGCTCATCCTTAAGTTAAATTTAAGCTACTGTGTACTCGTGCCCACCTTCCTCAGGCTCTGTTCAGATGGATTCCCATGGCACTCATGCAAACATCTAAAGAATCTCTAGACTGTGACCAAGAACATATCCTTTCTTCCCCCTGCCTTTGACTGAAGTCACTGGGAATATCACAGGTGATCTGCTGAAAATGTTTAAAAAGAGATCATTAAAGCTTCCAATCCCTCTCTGGGAAACCTTCCCTGACCCCAGAATTAGGTGGCCCCCTACGTGGTCCCACAACAATCCATCCTGCACTCAGCATAACCAATTGTCATTGTTAATCTACTGATCTGTCCCCTCCACTAGACCCCAAGCTCTCAGAGAGCTGTTTCTATTTGTGTTCTATCCCCAGCACCCAGAGCGATGTCTGCATGCTGTACATACTCACTGTCATCTTGCAATGGAAGTTTTTAGTTCTACATACAAAAATCCTAAGGACTTTTTTCTGCTTATGTATGGATATAGAAACTATATATACAAGGTCTGTATAGACCTTGGCTAGGTCATATCAAAATTAAAAGGAGATCAGCACTGAAAGAATCTAACAAAATACAGAAGTCAAGAGTTGTTCAAACATATTTCTAGCTTTCAAGATATTCACAAAATTGGGGGGGGGGTTTAAGTTTTAAGTGAAGTTACAACAACCTGTTTTGTATGTTAGGCTCAAGGTGGATGACCAAATTTATTTCTTTTAAACTCTGAAAACTATAATAGAAAAACCATGCTTGTTGACATGATGCCTCAACATCTACTTTGTAGTAAATCTTACCTCCATTTTCAACTTGGGCAAGGACAGAGGAAAATCTTTAAATCAGTATGACACAGAAAGATTACTGAAACACTGTGAGTGTAGCTTAGGTTTTAGGATATGATTTAGGACAGGACTAGGTTTTTACATATTTAAGACTTGGTGCTTCGAAAGACTCTTGAATACTGAAAACAAACTGAGGGCGGAAGGGGGAGGGGGAAAGGGGAAGGGAGGTAATGGTCATGGTGGAGGTCACTTGTGGGGAAGAGCACTGGGTGTTATATGGAAACCAACCTGACAATAAACTATAAAGTTAAAAAAAAAAATAAACCAAAAAAAAAAAAAAGACTTGGTGCTTTTCATTCTGTGTATATGTTTGTGT
Organism: Cryptoprocta ferox; assembly: GCA_028646485.1. Classification (NCBI taxonomy): domain Eukaryota; kingdom Metazoa; phylum Chordata; class Mammalia; order Carnivora; family Eupleridae; genus Cryptoprocta; species Cryptoprocta ferox. The sequence continues at coordinate 2,334,575 of CM053561.1, forward strand.
GTGGGAGGGAAATGTTTTCATGGTTATTTGATTTTTGAAAATTACCGGGGCGCCTGGGTGGCTCGGTTAAGTGTCCGACTTCAGCTCAGGGCATGATCTCACAGGCCATGAGTTCAAGGCCCACGTCGGGCTCTGTGCTGACAGCTCAGAGCCTGGAGCCTGCTTTGCACTCTCTCTCTCTCTCTCTCTCTCTCTCTCTCTCTCAAAAATGAATAAACATTAAAAAAAATTACCCTGGCTATCCAGGTGTGTTCCCTCTGAAAATCCACATGGCTATACATTGTATTCATTTTTTTATTTGAGTATTTTGCTTCAATAAAAGTAAATAAAGATTTTTAAAAATCAACCCAAAATTAGTTTAAACAACCTCCAACCTCCAAAGCAAAAACAAAGCATGACATACTTTTCATCATTCAATTGAGTTTCAATCATTTAAACTCAAGTGAAATTCAGGCTAATATAAGCAAATAAATATTTAAAACAAGAGAGATTTAAAGGTACTGTAAACTCTAGTTGGTTTTACAGGATTTGTCAGCACTGATAAACTTCTAGTTTTTCCATAATCAGGAGAGAAGGAATCCTGCCTCCAATATTCGATTCAATAACCCAATGCCAGACAGTAGCTCTGCAACAGGAAGTAGGAAATAATCCGTAATAATTATTTATATATAATCTTCCTCAAAAGCCATTTTAAAACCAGTGTTCTCAGAAGTGTTTTTTAAAAAAGCTATTAAAAGGCATATATTTTAATCAAATGCATTTTGGTAACGGTTAAATTGGCAGGGGGGGGGGCACCTGGCTGGCTCCGTCAGTAGAGCATGCGACTCTTGATCTCGGGGTGTGAGTTCGAGCCCCACGCTGGGAGTAGAGCTTACTTAAAAGAAAAACAACAACAACCAAATGTTACATTTTGGATGAATGCTTTAATATCTGAAAATAAGGGAATCCACTTTTTGAGATATATTATTATCTGTTTCACTTTACAAAGATCCACTCCTAATACCCCAGACTGAAACAAACCTAAGAAATTTTTAACTATTCCATGTGTGAAAGACAGTCTCACCTAAGAGGAGTCGGAGCTTAATACCTACGAGAAAAAAAATGAATGGTCAAGTAAGCTGCATACCTTGGCATCCCAGTCTTTATTAAGATAATATATACATGTCACACATCTTCCATCTCCATTTGGATTATCAACGTGACGTACATAACCCGTTCCATTGCCCGGATAACAAGCAACCATGGCCTGTAATAATAACGATGATGATTTTAAAAGTCTATACATCTATGAATAAAAAGGGAAAACAGTTTATAACAGAAATCTCTGATTTGGGGCTACTTTTACGCTTAAATTCTCTTAAATAAAAATCATACTTTGTAGGTAAGAAAAGGCGAAGATATTCTACGTTGACACAAAGACCACAAAGGTAGGTTGGGGAGTAGTCGTCCAAAGCCTGGTGAAGTCCGCTTCACGGTGAAAGGAAGGGCTGACTGCGAAGAATCAGAGAATAACAGCTTGGCTGTTATAAGCCATGTGCCCCTGCTCGAAATCCCAAAGGTCAGAAGGACTGCAGGACCTACTTCTATCTTTACTCATATGGAGTCTCTGTTCTGCTCCAGGGGAAACGTCTGTCATCCCTGAGCTCACAGAACGCTGACATGATTACTGTCTGAAGGCCAAACACCCATGCTGATACCATCTCCGAATTTAGCTCAACTCCAAACGTTAACTCATTTGACAGCGATTAAAAAAAAAAAAAGGCTAAGTGCAAAATTAGCATGTGATTAATTCCTCTTCAAACCAGAAAGTCATTTTTTCACTCGGATTATAACAAGACATAGTTCAGAAGACCGCTGTATTAAAGCATGAAGGTGGAAAAGAGGTCTAAAATGAAAAGCACTAAAAGAACTCACCTGTTCTAGGACTATAGTACATAGTAATTAACTGAAATTAGAAAGAGTGATTAAAAACAAAAAAAAACCCTCAGGAATTATGAAGAAAACAACAAAAAAAAAGATGGTCAAGGTTACCACTTATCCCTGAAATCCTCCAATTTCTTCATAGGAAATAGGCCAGTATTAATAGGCCAGTATTAATGTCAATAAATTAGTGTAAAGCTATATCACACAGTAAAATTACATTATTATTTAAAGGAAAAATGGCAAGTGCTTTTAACATTCATATTCAACTGATCAATGAATAAGTAACTCAGTGTTCCCTCTCTGAGACACTAGGAAGCACTTTAAACCTGAATGTTTAAAAAAAAATCACATTTTCACAGACAATCTAGATATATAGCTCTTTCAGAAGCAGAATTTTTGGTGAATATTCCATATGTCTCTTATTTTTTCTGATTCCAGATAGACTTATATGCTTTCTCTTGGGACTTGAGGTTGGTAGTAACAGTGAGAACAGCATGAGCTCAGTGGATTGAGTAAACCCAATTTCCCTGTCAGTAGCAGCTAGGAAAGGCATGAGTAGCAGACCTTGAACAGTACTCTAAGGAGGCACCAATTCAGGGTGCCTGCGGGACTCAGTCGGTTAAGCGTCCGACTCTTAGTTTCGGTTCAGGTCACGTTCTCAGTTTGTGAGATCGAGCTCTGCGTCAGGCTCCTTGATGACAGCGCAGAGCCAGCTCGTGATTCCCTTTCTTTCCCTCTCTCTGCCCCTCCTGCGAGTGCGCATGTACACACTCTCTCACAAAATAAACAAGCTTTAAAAAAAGGTACCAATTTAGTAGTGGAATTAATCCATGTGTGATTAATAAGGACAATTTTGGTAAATTACCTGATATATTCTTATCCATGGATAAGAATGAAAATAAAACCAAACCGAACCAAGACAGCCAACCTGAAGTCTTCTCTTAACTGATCTCATCTTTAAAAAGTTCACTGGGGCCTCTCCAACTATCTGGTAACGTCAGCATCTCTCGAGCAAAGAATGAAGGGGGAAATCTTTCTTCGTTCATCCACCCTGCACCCCACACTACGCCACCCCACGCCATGCATCCCATAGCAAACACCCCCTGAGCATCAACCATGTCCCTGAAAGGCCTTGGTGGGGGAGGTGGCCACAATGATGAACAAAACAGAGTCCCTTGTTTTCATTTATTATGGAACTTAGTGTCGTGAAATAACCAATAAACAAACAGATATAATGTTAGGTAGTTACCTTTTCACAAAGTTGAAGGATACAGAAAACAACAGGATGATTTCTGGAACAGAAGTCAAGGAAGACCTCTCTGAGGACCTCACTTCTGAGCAGAGACTAAAATGAAATGAAGGGAGGGGCAAGTTGTGCAAATATCTGTGGGTGAGCATTCTGGCCGAGGGAAAATGAGAGCAAAGGCAGAGACGGCTGGGCCAAGTGGAAAACCACCGCGGGCCAGCTGGACTGGAGTGGGCAAGGGCAAAGTGGGCAGGGTTCAGCAAGCCACGGTGAGGACTTTGGATACTGCTCTAATAGTGACAAGAAGCCAACGGAAACACATCTGATCAAGGTTTTAAGAAGGTCAGTTTCAGTTCTGGATGAATAAAACATCGCAACTGCAATAACCTCGGAACCACCCACGAGCTAAGGTCGGCTGGAGGCAGACCCTCTGCCCACACTGTTCTAAGTGATCTGTGTGTTCGAACGCATCTGATAGAGCCACGAGAGGTAGACAGGCTCATTTTCCTCATCTTCATTTAACTGTGAAGGAAACGGAGCCCCAGAAAGGCCAATTAGTGCGCTCAGTGTCACGTGAGCATAGAGCCAGGTGTGCAGGCGGGCGATGTGGTTCGGGACGCCGCGTACCTAACTGCCGCGCGAGGCTGCGGGGAGGACAGAGTGAGAAGGAGGCGGCCAGCCGGCTGCTGCAGTTCCTAGCAGAGACACAGAAAAGGAGGCTGCCCAGGCTGGCAGGGTGGGGCGTACTGGAGGCAGAAAAGCAAGGGGATCTGCTGATGAGGTGGAAGTGGAAAGTGAGAAGAGCCAAGGATGACTTCAAGGTTCTCTACCTATGTCATCGAATGAATGGAGTTAACTCTTCCCAAATACTAAGCGAAAGAGTGGTTTGTATTAAAAAGGGGAAAGGAGTTTCTCAGTAATGGTCAGGATGAGCCAGGTGCCCCAGCACAGAACAGAACAGCACTGCACAGCGGGATGAAGCCTCAACACGGGATCTGTTTGTGTTGGTCACTTCTAAACTGCTTTCCTTGGAGCCCTTGGGTTACGCGGAGCTACGGGAGGGGGAGCTGATGGGGTGGGGGGGAGCAGACAGGGGAGAGGCAGCGAAATGAGAAGAGACCAAAGGAGCCAATTCCGCCCCCACCTTCAACTAGGGGCAGCATTTCCCCGCACGCTGGTCAGAAACTGAGGAAGCAGGGCAGGAGTTAAGAGTCCCCAGGGCACATCCCTGCAGGCAGGCACTAGGAGAAGGACAGAGCCTACACACACCCAGAAAAACCAGACTGTCACAGGACACCTGAGAGCCAGGGGGGCCACACTCGTAGAGGTTCCAGGGAAAGAGAAACCTACAAAGGTCTGGATGAATTCATTCAAATAACTGCACGGCCTAATACTGACACCGGGAAGCTGCATTTAGCAACTGACGCATGTGCCAAGACTCTTCTCACTTGGACTGTAGAAAACACAAAAAGGTCTTTCTCTAGGGCTGGGGATTAAGAAGGGCCCTCTGCTTGATGAGCACGGTGAGATGGACAGGCGTGGAATTGGTGAATTGCTACATTGTACACCTGAAACTGATAGAACTGCCTCCATTAACTGGAATCGAAATAAAAACTTAAAAACGACTGGAAAAGGTATTTCTCTAAGTCTCATGAAATCTGGCAGGTACTACTGTCTTCAACCAGTATTCATATATAAACAAAGCTATCTTTAAGGATCTGCATTCTCAAATTAAAGTTCCTTAAAGATGGGGCACCTGGTGACTCGGTCAGTTGAGCCTCTAACTCTTGATTTTGGCAAAGGTCATGAACCCAGCGTCGTGGGATTGAGCGCCAGAGGGGGGCTCTGCACTGGAAACTGCTTGGGAATTCTCTCTCTCTTCCTCTCTCTCTGCCCCTCCCGTGCTCGTTCTCTCTCAATAAATAAATGAATGAATAAAAGAATGAAAAAATAAATAAAGTTCCTTATATGTAACATAGCTTTCCCAGTTCTTCCAGTTTTGAAATAATATTCATGCTCTGCTTCTTAATCGGTACTTTTGTTTTCCTGGTGCGTTTTTTATATATCTGTGTAAAAAACTCTGATGTTACTGTTTTTGTTTTGTTTGCTTTCAATATGCATCTAACATGCTCTTATTCACAGTACTTTTAGTAAACCCTGTTTGTTTCTGTTAAGCAGTTGGTAAAGCAACTAATAATACACTCACTCTATCTAGATGTCATCAGCAGCCTTATAAAATATGGCACTAACTGGAATTTAAATAAAAACTTAAAAAAAAGAATTTACAAAACGTACTTATGGCACATCTACCATTACCACAACTACAAAAAGGGCTGCTATGGTATCTGTCTGAAAGGACTTAACTGGAAAGAAAAAAAAAAAACAGGCACACACAAAACAAACTGAGTTGTGTAAATTATAAACAGAAAAAGAATTCTGAAAAAGCAAGTATTTGTGTAGGACTAAGTAAAATTAGGGGATGAGGCTTTGAGCTACACATCAGACGGAAGCTTATCTTGGAAGGACAGATGTGATTCGAAGAAAAGCAAAGTGTAGGAGCATAACAAATACAGCCAACAGTTTCGGGACGGTGGGGTATTTTATAATGATCTGCTTCGCCAATTGACTACTTAAATGGTGAAGTGAATTTGGTGGAAATAGGATGAAATCTTGAAAGTTACGCAGAGGAAGGAGGTACATGAAAGAGGGTGGGATTAGCGTCTTGTAACAGAGACTCTGGGCGGATCCCTGCCCCTTCCAACTATGTGAAGACACAGTGCAAAGTAGCTGGCCATGAACCAGGAAGCAGGCCTTCACTAGAACCATGCTGGTCGCCTTGATTGTGGGCTTTTCAGCCTCCAGAACTGTGAACAATACATTTCTGTGGTTTATAAACTACCCAATCTGGTTTTTGCTGCTGCTGTTGCTGTTTATACCAGCCTGAATGGACCAAGTCACATCTATGAAAGATACAACTGTTCCAAGAGATTTACGTTAGATGGACACAGTTCTAACGATAAGGAAATGCATTATAAAGTCTATCAAGAAAAGCCAATATGAGGCTTACCAGGGATTGAAGTGACACTCCCTGGTTGTCCTTCTGTCCTTTCAGGAGTGGCAGGCCTCGACTGGACCCTGCCCTCCTCTAAGGTTTGGGGTCGAGGACAGCAGAAGAATCTAGGCGTTTGCCCGAAAGAAAAAGAAACAATGCAACTGCTCATTTATAATTCTGAGGTATGTTCCTAATCTGCCATCTCTTTGAGATGCCAGCTTTAAATATTTCAATTTCCCACTGGGAAAAGCCTATTTAAACATAAGCAAAACAATTAAATACTATTTTTTCCTTTTTGATATGAAAATATACATGATTGAGGATGTTCTTAAGATAAGAAACACCATAAATTTGTTTTTCACTCTGAGAATAAAAGGAAGGAAGAGGTTTGTGATACCTCTTTGGAATCTGAAGACATTTATTTCTGGCATTGGAAGACTTGTATTCAATATGAAGCTGAACCAGGAAACTTTAAAAAAAAATTTTCCTTTTTGAACAGAATTATTTTAAAACATGGTTTCAAAGCTAAAAGAACTAGGGGCGCCTGGCTGGCTCAGTCGATAGAGCACGCAACTCTTGATACCGGGGTTGTAAGTTCGAGCCCTGAGTTGGGGTAAAGAGATAACTTAAAAACAAAATCTTCAAAAAACAAAACAAAACAAAACAAAACAACCCGAAGCTAAGAGAACTAAAATTTTATGGGCTATCAAGTACTATTTTCCCTGAAGAGAAACTGTTTACTCTCCGAAAATTACCCTAATACAATGTATCGCCTAAGGGCACACAGCACTCTGCCCTTTGTCTCCTGCGGTCAGGGCCCGCAAGCCGATTAGACTTCCCAACAAATTTATGAGGTAGGTACAATTAATCTCTCCATTTTAGAGGTTAGAAAACTGAACTATAAGGAGAACAAAAATCTTGCCAAAGGTCCCAGAGGCTCTCAGCGGTGGAGGTGGGACATAAACTGAGGCAGCCTGGAGGGAGAAGTCACTCGGGCCGTACTCCTCAATTCCCCGCTCCAGTGAGGCTTTTCAGTCTGAGGAGGAGTTCAGACGGGATCGCTAACAGGCTCCTACGTGCTTCCCCCACCTGCCACCATGTCACAGATTCACACATAATGCTCAACACGCCGACTTACAGACGCATTCCGTAAGGTGTTTGCCACCTCTGCGGGACACCTTACCTTCTAGGTCTCTTCCCCATCCACTGTGAAAGCACACCCCCCCCCACCCCCCAACCTCGCTGCCTCTACGATTATATACATCTAATTCAAATACAGGGAAAAATAGGTCATCAAAAAACTAAAGTAAGAATAATCTAATTTGAAAACTGCTAAACCTGTTTAGGTAAATCTCATTTCAAAAAAAAAATACCATTAAAAACTATAGAAAGTCATATGAATTTTGTTCACTGCTTTAATTACTATGGGGGGGATAATGGAAGAGGGCAATCTACATGCATTAACATTTTTAATCTATTTGCTAATAAGCTTCATGTTATAAATAAAGATCTCACCATAAATAAACCCAGACTTTATGTTTGGGGAGGTAAATTTTTCAAGTCCATGTCATGGCAAAAACGAAACCAGGACTGAAAAACAGGGTTGGACAATAAAGAACAAGGCCAGTTTTTCTCTTGGTACAAGCCTCTAGTTCCCAGGGGGCAATAAACACCTTGCAGAAGATCAGCATTCACTGAAACTCAACTAAGTCCGAGTGGGAAGAGAGCAATGGAAAAGGAGGTCCTGAGAAAGTGCTACGGCAGACCATGGCAGAGTTCATGGGAGAAGTCGTACCTGAACTAGCCTTGGAAAAGAAATCTGTAAGTTGGAAAGTGGGTACTTCCAACATAATGAATTCCATTAAGTGCAGTTTTAACCATGGGAAAATAACAGAACACGTCTGGTGACAAGGAATGCTCAGATTTGCCGGCGCACAGAGGTCTTGAGAAGGGAGAGGGACAGTGAAGAGATGAGAGGGGCCAGACTGCGGACAAACCTGAGCCCCTTCTTCCTCCACAGGGAGAGGAGAGCCAGCGTCCTGGGCACGGGAGCAACACAATCGGAACACGACAAGGTGAATGGAAGATGGGTATGGGCAAGGGGGCAGGAAAAAAACGCACACTGAGAAGACCGGTCAGAACACACAGAAACACGCAGAACCTCGACACACAAAGAAACAGGGTGATGTGGAGAAGGTTCTCTGGGGGTGGGGTGGAAAAGAGGGGCAGGGGCTGGGTGCGATGGGGAAGAGTCCCAGCCAAGAAAAAGGGACAGGACTTGGTAAGGTTTTCACAGAGAGAACGGGGGACACGGCTGAACCAAACATGGCTTACGAGGGTCTGTGTCTGGTTGAGATGATCAGACCATGAACGGAAGTGGGGAGCGTGGGCTCGGGAGAGACGGGTTCAGTTTTTGGACATACTGAGTTTGCCAGGCTGATGGGCCATCCAGGCAGAGGTGTGCAAAAGGCGGTTGGCAAGGCGGGTCTGGAGCTCCAAAAAGAGTCACAGCTGGAGACGCAGACTTAGGAAGCCTCTTCACAGGGGCTGAAGCCGTGCGGCTGCCAGCGATTGCCAAGGAAGGGAGTGTAGGGAAAGAAGAAAACAAAGGACAGATTCTTACGGAATAAACTTTTACTTGGAATAAAAGCTCCTTAAACTTCGCTTTCCTGATCACACCAAAAACAGTTAAATAACCAGGCTGGTAACTGTCAATGATTTATGACTCATTTTTTCTTTTACTAATTATTCATTGACTGATTGTACATGCTAAACACACACTACAAAACAGGACTTATAGGGGCATTTAGGTTGTTTCCTTCAAAAGTTTTAAGAAGTTTCTTGCTATTACTACCTCGCCTCGGTGGCTCAGTCGGTTAAGCATCTGACTTTGGCTCAGGTCATGGTTGTGTGGTTTGCAAATTCAAGCCCCGCGTCGGGCTCTGTGCTGACAGCTCAGAGCCTGGAGCCTGCTTCGGATTCTGAGTCTCCCTCTCTCTCTGCCCCTAACCCCACTCATGCTCTCTCGCTCTCGCTCTCTCTCTCAAAAATAAACATTAAAAAAAATTTTTAAAGGCGTTTCTTGCGATTATATTGGGCTCAACAACAGTTCTAGAGCTCTGTCATTGTAAACATCCGCAGTACCTTCCTACAACTAAACTCCTAGGAGTGAAATTATATGGCTTTAAAAATTTGTTATTGCCAGAATGTTCTGCAGGATGGTTATATTAGCTTCCGCCTCCACCAGCCCCGCTGGAGTACACACAACCTCCCACTCATCTGCCAATCCTGGCTACTGAATTTTATTCTTTTAAAATCCGCTCAATTTGATAGGTAAAAATTATATTAATATTTTAATTACATCTCAACGTGTGAAAGCAAACATTTTTCACATTTTTATTGGCCATTTAATTCTTTTGTCAGCAGCTCACTCACATCGTGCACTCACTTTCCTACTGGGTTGTTATCCTTTCTCTGCTGATCTTCAGGAGCTTTTTACCTCGGCCACGTGATTGGACACCGTCAATGTTTCTACCGTGCTCCTAGAGAATATCTTAATACAGAGTAGTTGTTATTTGTGCACGAAGGCAGAGTATAACCACATTAATCATTAATATAAACTGAAGTTTTAAGAAGTCCAAAAGACTTTCTGACTATATTCACAGGAATGTGAAAAATGCAGGGAAAAAGCGAAGATGACAAACAGTGTTGTCCCTGATCACTCCCCAAGTGGCTCAGGAATGACGGGCGGTTTCACACCACACATACTACTTTCCTTACTGGGCCCTGATTCTATCCCAAGAGAAAAAAAAAAACTTGAATATACATTTAAAAATCAACGTGCTAAAGGGCAAGGCCCCCAGCAGGCATGGTACAGCTATCATGATGCTGTTTTACTACCTCGCCGTTTCCCTTTTAGGAGCTGTGAAGTTACACTTTATAAATTAGGAATCTACCTGGTGAAGCAGTTTCTATTTGGGCCGCCTAACCCTGCCGCCAGAACAGAGACCTATAATTTGCTACCCTTGGCTACAATCTCACCAACTCTGCACAACTCTTCCCCCGGGCTCCTAAGCAGGGCTCTGTATTTACGCCACTCACCCACAACCCCCCTGTCCCCCAACCAACCGCAAACTGGAGGAGGAGGACAGAGCAACCTCTCTCCGTGAGGAGGCTAGGGATCCCAGGCAGGCCTCAGCTTGATCCCCACCCAGGCAGTTATGGGATTTCATTCGAGCCCGTGCAAGGAGGTGTCACGGGTAACACACAGACAGCTATGGTAAACTTGTTATGTTATTAATATAACTCCCTGGCAGAGTATGCAATTTAGCATTAAAAGAAAAATAAAAACAGAACAAAACACTCAGCTGTTTAGCCTTACAAACACCTGCGTCAGCACTTCCCCAGGCCTCCGGAGCTGGCACTGCAGTCGGCATGGCGACACCGACGAAATCTTCAATTCCAGAGTCTACAAGAGTGTTACGATCTTGAACTATTATTTACATTATTTCAGCGCAGAGTGTAATGCGTATTTATCTTAGTGGACTGGAGGGCATGGGATGGAGGTTCCTGATACGTGCCCTGGAGCAAGGGGTTATTAACAATTGCAAAACCACTACTGGACATACATGACCACTGGTTAATGTTGAAAACTTCTAATAAAAAATCTCACTCTAGGGGCGCCTGGGTGGCTCAGTCAGTTAATCGTCTGACTGCTGATTTTGGCTCAAGTCGTGACCTTATGGCTCCTGAGATCAAATCCCATATGGGGCTCTCCACTGACAGCTTGGAGCCTGCCAGCGATTCTCTCTCTCTGCCCCTCCCCCGTTCCCGCATGGGCTCGCTCGCTCTCTAAATAAATAAACTTAAAAAAAAAAATCTCACTCCAGTGAGATTAAGTCCAGTTTCTTCATCTCAAATCCAGAAGGTATGTTAATTATTAGCATAACAGTTATCAGAAATGACTACAGTATTAGAAAAGAGTGGTATTCAAGACGTGCTTCGGCGAAAGGTATCACAGGGGGGCCACTGCTCTGACGGGCACACACCTATAAATCCAATTAACGCAGTGGCACACACTCTTTGGGATTGTACCCTGGGCCCCAGGATTCCTCCCTGTTCTGTGATTAGTTCCCTATAAGGGAATTCTGTTGTCTGACCCCAGCTAGGTTAAACTGAGTCCAACAACCCAGTTAACACTTCCGCCTGGGGTACAACTTTCATAAAAGGTACTGCCACAGTTCCTAAAAGAGTGGAGAGGCGGGATTTCACCCAGTTTAGACAAGAGTTTTGTAAGACTATTTCTGCGCTTGCTTGCTAATACATTTCCGTATGTGAGGCAGAACTTGGTCTGAGTTTGCTTTCACAGTAATGCGCCACTGGGAGGTTAGGTTTTGGTGGAGATCTAGAATGCTCACTTATCTGTAGCCTGGAAACATAAGGAGTATCTCTCAAAAACAACCTAATAGGGGCGCCTGGAGGCTCAGTCGGTTGAGCGTCCGACTTCGGCTCAGGTCATGATCTCAGTTCATGAGCTCGAGCCCATGGTGGGCTCTGTGCTGACAGCTCGGAGCCTGGAGCTGCTTCCGATTCTGTGTCTCCCTCTCTCTCCGCCCCTCCCCTGCTCACACTCTGTCTCTCATCTCTCTCAAATATAAATAAATATTAAAGAGCCTAATACCCAAATAACTGAATTGGCTCCAGATGGGTCACAACAGGGAAACATCATGCAAAAGAGTGTAATAAACACAACAGTCTTATACAAGGTACCCAGGCAGCAAAGATCATGAATGCTCTCATGGGATGGGGACTCAGAAAAGCCTCTGTGGAGAAACTGACAAATGAACAGAATTCTGAAGGATGAAGAGTCAGGGGAGATTCCCAGTAGAGGAGAGGAAACAGAACATCTACAGAAAGAACTACTATGGCACCCTAAGAGAAAGGCACACGGGTGGACGCTCTGGAAGGCGGAATGCATGGTGCAGAGCAGCAGGAGACGGGGCAGAACAGGCCGGCAGGTGTCCAGAAGGCTCTTGCTGACTTGCTGAGGAGCTCTGTTTTATAAGCCGGTGTAGCCAAACATGTTCAGTAAGAAAATACGCTGCCCAACTCTCCACTTGAAATCACGAGTTAGTAGGCATAGGATGAGACCCGGGAACGTGGAATTTTCAACATGCACTCCACAGGATTCTGATTAGCAAATGGCCAAATTCTAAGTAACAGTAGCAAAACAACCAAATCAGGTCTTGATCTCAGGGCCATGAGTTCAGGCCCCAGGTTGGGCTCTGTGCTAGGAGTGAAGCCTTCTTAAAGAAAATAAAATAGGGGCACCTAGGTGCCTCAGCCAATTAAGCGTCTAACTCTTGACTTGGGTTCAGGTCACGATCTTGTGGTTCGTGGGTTTGAGCCCCGCATCGGGCTCTGTGCTGACAGTGTAGAGTCTGCTTGGGATTTTCTCTCCCCTCTCTCTCTGCTCTTTCCCAACTCGTGCACGCTCTAAATAAATAAAAAAATGAATAAAGATAAAATAAAAAGAATGTGATATAGACAGGATTTGGTGAGAAACAAGAACTCATTTAAAAAAAAACCCAACAACTAAGGTGCGCGTGGCTGGCTCAGAGGAGCACGAGACTCTTGATCCGGCGTAAGTTTGAGTCCCATGTTGGGGGTAGAGTTTACTTAAAGAAGAAAAAAAAAAAACGAAAAAGCCCACAACTCAAAATATATCGACTATCTGTTCATTTGGCAAATATTTTCGAAGCACCTGTTACATGCCAGGTACTGCTCTAGATCCTGGGGATACAACGAGGAACAGAACAAAAAAATGACCACCTTTGGGTAATATACATTCTAGTCCAGGACAAAGTAATCACGTCAGCAACAAGTATAATGGAGATCAACGCTGTGGGGAAAGAAACACTGTGGGGACTGGGGAACACAATGCTAGGGTCTAATTATCAAGAGGGTTGACAGGTCAACCTCTCTGAGAAGCTGACATCTGACAAAATTTTAAGAGACGAGGAAGTGAGCGTCCCACGCAGCCTGTGCCTGGCATGTCTGAGGAAAGGAGGGTCAGTGTGGCTGGAGGGGAGAGCAAAGCAGGGGATACGGAAGATGAGGTCAGAGAAGTCGGGCTGGGGGCACAAGTCATGTTGAGCTTTAGAGACCACTGTAGAGACTAAGCAGGAGGGGAAGCCACTAGAGGGTGCTGAGTAGCCTGGTGGCCATGTAGAGCAAAGATTGGCAAACTCCAGCCAACTGCCTGTTCTTGTAAGTAAAGTTTTATTGGAACACTCATTCGTTTACATTTTGTATGGCTGTTTTCATGTTACAACAGCAGATCTGGGTGGCTATGCCAAAGACTGTGTGGTCCAGAAAGTCTAAAATGTTCGCCACCTGGCCGGCCCTTTGCAGAAAATGTTTACTGACCCCTGATTGAGAGAATGGACTGAAGGCTGGCAGAGTGGAAGGCAGAAGACTGGTCAGAAGGCCACTGAACTACATCAGGTGAGGGATAATGACTACCTGGGCCGTTGTGGTTAAGAAATGATTGGATGAGTCAGAAGGATTTCCAGAAGACTGACATGGGTATGAGAGGATGACTCTGTGTAGGGGGGGATGTGGGAGTTCAGGGGTTTCGTTCTGAACATGTTCGGTCGGGGTATGCACAAGGCACAGTTTAAGGGAGACAGCTCCCGGTCTTAAAGAACTTATATTCCAGTGGAACAGAAAGGAAAACTAATCATTTCAACACAACCAACAACTAAAATGACCAGACCAGGAACTGAGTATTATTCCATTGGAGGGGAAGCTGGGGTCAGAGAAAGCTTCCTGAAATATGGGTCTTGAAAGAATACGAATGAGCCAGGCAAAAGAGGTCAGGGAGAATGTTCTGGGAAAAGGAAAGTCACAAAGACAAGAAACAGCATGGTGAGTGTGCACATATAAACTGCAAGCAAGGGGGAGCCCTGAGCACGAGGCCAGGGGTGTGACATAGGAGGCTGGGCATATGGAAGGCCACTCCCTCCATGGAAGGTTAGTGTTCCTTGATAAGTAAGTTGGATTCTATCTTGCAGGTAATAGGGAGCCACTGAAGAGTTCTGAGCAAGGCAGTGACACAATGAGCTCTGTGAGTTTTCATTCACTCGAGCAGGTGACTGAGAAGCATATTTTTGAAGTACAACTATGAAGTAAGGAGTCTGCTTCTCTTACCAGAGCTGGTAAACCACAGCTATTTCCGTTTTGGGGTTACTCTACAAAGGAATGTTTGTGTTTTTCTTCTTTGTTCTTAATTTGTTCTTGTCCTTCTTGATGCAGGATCAATGCAACAACAAAAAGCTGATTTTGTAGAAATTTCCCAAAACGAATGCATTCAAATGAAGTACTTGAAAGTGTTAACTTAGCCCTCGCCCTACTGCTTGAAGAGATATTCAGTTAATTGCTAAAATGCTTATTTTCAGTTTCAGACTTAGGCATAGAGTCGGGACATACAAATCAGACCCTTAAGAAATCAGTAACTCCAATAATGAGCTGAGTTTTTCAATAATAATAATAATAATAATAATAATGGCACAACTCCCTTTGTAGGCAGATAACCAAACACTTCTGAAAAGTGTTTGTGGCGTGACTGCCACAAGTCACAGCCTCTGGGGCAGTACAAATTTGTACGGCATCCTAGTTTATAGGACTTGCAAGGGGCTCATCTCATTAAAGACCTGCAACAACACCATGAGTTCTGCGGGGAAGTCACGGTCTCCAGTTTACTAATAAATCTATCTGGGCCTTGTGGGAAGTGCTCAAGTGTTTACTCTGCCTGTCCACTCATGTGTACCAGAGAGTGGTTACTGTGAGGGCCAGAGCTGGTCCTAGGAAATAAAGATGGCCCTGTTTCAAATATCATCAGCTTCTATTCTACTTTTATTAATTGGAAGGAGTTTAATGTTCTTTGCTTTTTGCATCTTTCTTAGGAAAGTTGCTTAATTGTTTACAAGTGGCCATACCTACACACCCTTGTAATATTTATTTTCTGGGTTTCCCCAATCGGATTTTGGACTCCTGTAGAACACGAGGGACTTCTTATTAATCTGTACCAACACAGGCGCTCAAACCTCTGTTGAGTAAATCGATCAATGATTAAGGGTACAGAGCAAGGGGAGAATAACTTCAACAATCTTATAGGATTTATTTTTCTTCAGGCATCAGCTTTGCCAAATGGCTTTCACAGTGCCCACGGTGAGCACCTGAAGACCATCGTGAAAAGACATCATCTACGCGTTACCACAGTTTAAAATAGAAGTTGACTTTCACCTTCTTAGGCTAAAAGCTGATAGACGTATTATCAGGTTATGGGAAGTAAACCTGAAGTTCAACAACTTTCCATTTGCACAGGATGATAAAAATAATATACATACGCTGTGTGCGTGTGCATGCATGTGTGTGCACAGAGAAAGATGGTTACTGAGTTATGCCTACAGACTGGTTTTCATTCAGTACCATATGCCTTTATTTTGGGCCTAAGCACAGCTTATTTTTAAGAACATTCAAATGGAGTAGGCGCCTGGCTGGCTCAGTCTGAGGAGCATGCAACTCCTGATCTAGAGTTTGTGAGTTCAAGCCCTACATGAGGTGTAGAGATTACTTAGATTAAAAAAAAATTTTTTTTAATGGGGGGGGTGGGGAGGGGATCATCTGAGTAGGGGCTCCTGCCTGGCTCAGTCAGTAGAGCATGTGACTCCTGGATCTCAGCGCTGTGCGCTCAAGCCCCATGTTGGGCTTGGAGCCTACTTAAAAAAAAAGAATGTTCAAGTATACCTAGTGAATGGTTTAGAAAAAGAATCTAAATAAAACACAATTTTTCCATAACAAATATTAAGAAGTTAAGCTCTGTAAGCCTTCATACCTAGAGACTTTCAGGCATACTTACTTTCAGTAACTAGCAATCTCCAGTATTTCTCTCAAACCCACTGCCCCCCAGACAAGCATCTCCACTGCCCCCCACACAAGCATCTAAGCCACTCTGCTGCTTCTCCCCCGTTCTTCGGAGCCACCTGCTTCTTTGAGACACAGTTTTCTGCAGGCCCAGGCTGTCTTTATGTCACAATGTTTACTGAATCCTATTAATAACTGATCTACCCTGCTCATCCAATCAACCTTACATGTCAATCTACAGTAGGCAAACTAATAGTTGGCTTCTCTATGAATCCACATCTAGGCCTCTGTGAGTCTGGAAGGGGAGTGTGCTGCCTTTAGCCTCTAGCTAATCTACATTTTTATCAATGATTTTGAATCAAAGAAACGAAGGGATTTATCAGTGTAACTTAAGCACATGCGACAGGAAAACCGCTGGCAATCACTGAGGAATCACTATGGGCCAGTCGCTGCACCAAGAACTTTACACTTTGCCACTGAGTCTTCAGAGTCCCTGCGAGGCAGGTAATATGCTCCTCCCTCGGAGTAAACTGTACAATGGGGATAAGACCGTCTGGCCGAATAGATACCTTAAACGAAACGAAACAAAACAAAACAAAACAAAACAAACCTAGTAGTGCTGGCTGGCCATAAATTTAAAGTGTTGCCAAAAAGCTCTGTCACATTAAGCTACATTAACTAGTTCAACTAGATTCTATAGGACTCAGGCCCTACTCATCTCTGGGGATACATGAGAGGAAGGATACTGACAAGCTAAAGTTTTTTTTGTTTTTTGGGTTTGTTTTTTTTTTAGCTTATTTATTTATTCTGAGATTGGGGTGTGGACAGAGGAGAGAGAGAGAGAGGGAGAGAGAGAATCCCAAGGAGGCTCTATGCTGTCAGCACAGAGCCCGACACAGGGTTCAAACATGAGTGACAAGTGAGATCATGACCTGAGCCAAAACCAAGAGTCAGAAGCTTAACTGACTGAGCCACCCAGGTGCCCCTGGAGTAAGTATTTAAAAAAAAAAAAAAAAAGGCCAAAAAACGGTGAGGGCAACGTCCGATAAGGAACGGGGGCAGGAAGTGAAGAGCTTCAACCTAGAGAAGACATTCCCAGTCGACCGCAATCTCCGGAATACAGGGACCGAGTCAGATAAAAATAGCGCCACATTTTACGTGGTGCTTTCCACTCTGCAAAATGCCTTTTATCCTCCCAAAAGGCCGCATGAAATAAAGGAAGCACACTGAGATTAACAAGATGGGGCTATGAAGCCAGACTGCTTGTTACAACACTCCAATTTTGCCCCTTCCCAGGCGGGTCACTCCGGACAAGTTATTTAACGTTTTTGGGCCTGACTTCCCTTGTCTGTAAAGTGAAAATAACAACGGTATACCTGCATGGCTGATAAATTAGAATATAAAAAAAGCGCTTAAAAACACTGCCCGGTGCGCAAGCAGCGTTAACGTTTGCTACGACCAATAGCTATGGGGCACTGGAGAAGTCCCAAGTCTCTAGAGCTGTGTCCTCGCTTGAAAAATTAGGACCATCACTATTTACTCATAGGTCTAGGAGTTACACAAGACAACAAGTGTTCCGTAAATCTTAATTCCTTTCTTCTTTCATAAACACCTTTGTCATAAGCTCTGAGAGAGTCTACTATGCGCCAGGCACTGTGCTCAGCATAACCTTTATTGTCTCATTTAATCCTTGCCAAAACCTATGTAAAAGGCCTGCTTCTAGAACCCTCACTTTACAGACAAGGAAACAGGCTTGGAATGGCTGGTTTACATGAGGCCGCAGAGCTAAGCGGTCGGCAAGGCTGGGAACCCAGGTTTGTTGTCGCCCATGCTGAGCCTCCATTACATATGGCTTTTCATACACATTCCTTCATTTGTACACCTCAGCAACTAACAACATGCCTAGTAAAATGCCTCAAATGTCTAAGATGTTCAATAAATGTTTCCTTCATCAAATAAATGAATGCTAGCTGTCTTCAACTTGGTATGCCAGCTGTAAGGGAAGCAGAGACGTCCCTGCTCCCTGTGCCACTAAGTGGGGGGACATCTTGGGTCACATCCTCTGGGCCGGGTTTATTTCTAAGGTACAGAACCTGGACTGCACAATCTTCCAATCTCATCCAAAGACTGTATGGCTCCATCTGGCAACACTTCTGATATAGCAGAAACTCTAGAATTTCAAAACTGGAAGAGACCATAAAGGCCTGGCCCAAACTCTTTGGACATGGGGGTCCCAAAGGACAAATATCTGTGTTTCCCAATCTATTTCCAAACCTACACTGCTTCTTTTATAATGACACAGAGCAGACATTTCAAACAGGATTAAAGAAATATTACTGGGATCACTAAGTCCAAAAATAATGGAGGCCAAAATTAAATGGTACTTAATAACTTCTATTTTCTAAAAACTCACTTTATTAATCACTACAAAACACCAGGTTTTGCTATTTAAAGTAAGCATCTCAAATAAAGACACATTAAGATATTATCTTTTAATTCTGTGAATACCCAATTCTAATAACAGGGTAACCTCAGAATAAATTTTTTATAATAACAGCCTTGCAGTAGCACTAGCTTTTTTATTTTTTAAAGCATTTACAGAAATACTGGGTAAGATTCTGAAAACTATTGTTACAAAGGCTAAACAAACAGAACAAAAAAATTGTCATAGTCTCTGGAGACACGCTAAAATGCAAAACTTCAACTAGAATTTTATATAGTCAAGGATCGTATAAAGTCTTAAAAAAAAGAGTACTGAGGCTAAACATAAAAAAAAACCACTGCTGAGATGAAACTTTAAAATAGCACAGAACGTTTCAAAAGAGAAATAAATAAGAATTTTTAAAGAAAAGCAATTTCTACTATAACAAGATAAATGTTATTTAAGTCATACTATAAATTATTTCTTAAGCATATTATACAGAACAAATGTCCTAGACCCATCTGATTCAGTATGTTCTCACCCGCGATAAATCCCTAAATGTAATACACAAAATATGAAAATGAGAAACCTCACGAAAAAAATGTTATGGGGGCAGAGCAGGGTAAAGCAACATACATTAAAATGGTCAAGTACAGGAAGGTGTGGGGCCAGCAGCCTGGATTCGAACCTCCACTCCACCACTTACTATCTCTACGTGGAAATAACAATGTACACCCCAAAGGGACATACTGAGGACTGAAAACAGAATGCACATAAAGGACTGGCAGTGCACCCGGTACTCAGTAAACATCCAATAAATGTGAGCTATAGCATCACTGCCGATATGCTCCTCAAACGCGGACGCGGGTCATCCCTGCCCATGTGCGACATCTGCTTTTGTTTTCCCAGTTCCCATTCCCCCCGTTTTCCTGGGCAACCCTGATCTGTTGTCCTCAATCCTGTGTGGGTGAAGTGTTCACTCCCTCCCTCCAGGGTGAGCCTGTGGCTCAAGCCTGGTCAGAGACGGGTTCAGAAACGGGCATGTGGCCCAAGCCATTTGGAGCCAATGGGACTAAACTCCAGGAGTTTTTTTGGAGCCTTCTGGTAAAGAGAAGCTTTCTTCCTGTGTGTATCTCTAGGATGTAAAGCTAAAACTTTTGGGGCCAACGTGCTGTCACAGGAAGAAAGCTTACAAGAGGAGAAGAGAAGAGCTGAGAGAGCAAGATTTGGTGATATTCGCACCCTCGGTTCCAACCATACCAGAATGCTGTTCACTAGCTCTACAGTTATGGAGACCAATAACTTTCTTTTTTGGTTTGCTCAAGCCCATTAAGGGGCATTTCATTTCATTTTTGATATTTGTATCTGAGATCTGACACATCTGGTACCAATCACCTCCCAGGGTGTCGAGATGGCAGACCAGGATTAGAAAGCTCGAGCTTTGCAGTGAAGGGCATAGATTTGAAATCAGCGACATCTGGTTTCTAATCCTGGTCTACCGCTCACTAGCCACGCGAACCATGGTAATTTGGTTAAGCCTACTTTGTCACCCGTGAGGCGCTCTGATACCTGCCTCAAAGGGTTGAAAAGAAGGGTGCCTGGCTGGCCCAGTCAGAAGAGCACGTGACTCCTGATCCTGAGATCGTGCACTGGAGCCCCACGTTGGGTGCAGGGATCACTTTAAATAAATAAAAGGGCAAAAGACAAAAAGGGCTGATGAAGGGACAAATGTGGCAATGCCTGTAAACTGCTCAGCCTTCCGGGTAAACACTCGGTCAGTAGAAGCTATTATTACATCGCGGATCCTCAAATCCATCTTCATATCTGACCTGAGCCTCAAGTCTTTATTTCTAACGGTTCAGCCCCCAGCCTCAAACTTAACACGGCCAATCTCATCTTACCCCACCCTCCACCGCGCCATCGCTCCCCCTGCCCCTCCAAAACAACTCTCTCTGGAGATCGGTTCTTCACCGATTCGTGTGTTCTAAGTGGTCTCTAATCCCAGAACCCTAGGACTTATTCCAGACTCATCCTTCTTCCCGGTGTACCCAATCCATCACTGAGGGCCGCTGAGTCTCTGCAGCCCGACAGGAAAGAAAACTCCTCTTCCAGCTGGATGAGGACAAGGGCTGGACCCCTCTGACTCCAGGATGTGCGACCTTCTCGTTGACTTTTCAGGGAGGCCTCCAGTCCTCTTACCCCTCCTGTTCCTATATCCTGTTACTATATCCAGGGTAGGTTTCTCGCAAACCCTCTTTATCTTTTCCTTAACCTCACCCTGCAAGTGAGCAAACTTAAATGACGCCAGTCTTGGCAGCTCCTAGGCCCCCGCAGGCTGTCTCCGCCATTATTTCAGCCCCAGCTTTTTCAGTCACTAGATGGAGATGTGTCCCATTTATCTGAGGTAATTAAGGCAACCAGGTGGAAACTTCCTCAGCTTCTTACTCCCACATTTCTCAAAGCATCTGAATCGAAATCTAAAAGCCCACCACCTCATTTGCCTTAACCGGAATGGCTGGCGTGTACAAGATACATGTATGGTGATGGATAAGTAAAAGAGGTGTTTTCTCTTAGTAAAAGAGGCTAGTCCTGCCTCCCATGGTGCTCCTGATATTTTCACATGCGTACACATCACCTGGGGATCTTATTAAAATCCCTATTCTGATCCAAGAGGTCTAAAGCTGGGGCCTGAGATTCTGCATTTCTCCCAACAAAACAGTGCTGCTGATTTGGAGTAACACTTAGAAAAACAAGGTGGGACGCCCGGGTGGCTCAGTCGGTTAAGTGTCTGACTTCGGCTCAGGTCATGGTCTCACAGCTCATGAGTTCAAGCCCCACACTGGGCTCTGTGCTGACAGCTCAGAGCCTGGAGCCTGCTTCGGATTCTGTGTCTCCCTCTCTGCCCCTCCCCTGCTCATGCTCTGTCTCTCTCTCTCTCTCTCAAAAATAAACATTAAAAAAATAACAAATGTTAAAAAAGCAAGGTCTAGGCACACCTGGGTGGCTCAGTCAGTTAAGCGTCCGACATTGGCTCAGGTCATGAACACTCAGTGGGAGAGTTCGAGCCTCACATCGTGCTCTGTGCTGACAGCTTAGAGCCTGGAGCTGCTTCAGATTCTGTGTCTCCCTCTCTCTCTGCCCCTCCCCCACTCCCTCTCAAAAATAAACATTAAAAAAAAAAAAAAGCAAGGTCTAGATCCATCTTATTTCATCTTCTCAGAGAGACCTTTTACTCCCAGTTAATGCCTTTATCCCTGTATCTTCACATCTGCTTCTCTATCGACTACTCCTTCCCCCAGCATTTAACATCCATCTCCTGGACTTCAAACCTTCCTTTCCTCCTCCGTTAGCTACCACCCAATGTTTTTAACAGTTTGGTTCCACAGGTAAGTTTCTATAAAAAACTGTTTATGTCAGTGGTTCTCAAACTATCTTGGTTCACAGAGTAATTAATGTCTCAGTAATTTTTTCATGGCACTTCTAAGCCAAAAGAAATATCTTATTAGTTCTCTTTATTAAGTAGTATAGGCCAAACCACTTGGCAAGCATTTAAGTCCTAACAGTTTTGCACCTTTGGGGCCCTGCATATCTTTTCCAACCTTGGAATCAGATTGGACAGACAGCTTCATTACCTCATTTCCTGTTTCACATTTATTTTTAGGTGTGACTTACTTTTTTATCAGAGCAAGCACTGAACATCCAGCTTCCAAAGGTATGGCATCAACGAAAGGAATATAGTGATTAGCATCCAAGACACATTGCTGATTTCTCAGACTTAAAAACATTCCGGGGCACCCTTGCTGTCTGCCCTGGGGTGCCTTGGCGGGCAAGTGGGAACCGGGGGTCTGGGTGGTCCTTGGAGGAGCAGCAGTCCCCTTGCCTTGGAGGGAACCTGGAGATTTACCCCAGGCTCACTGACTAGACTACTTGAACAAGATCTCCAAGTGACCAAGACAACACTGAAGGGTGAGAAGGCTGATCTACAGTCCTTGGCTACATCTTCTTCGTCTTCTTCCCTGTTTTGTTTTTTTTTTAAAGAGCTAGAAAATGCCTACAGGCAGGGTGGGGGAGCAGAGGTGCAAGCAGGTGAGGGCGAGAAGGAGAGAGGAAATCTTAAGCAGGCTCTACGGTCAGCAGGGAGCCTAAGGTGGGGCTTGACTTCACCACCCCGGGGATCACCGGGATCACGACCCGAGAGGCCTTGAGCCGATATCAAGAGTTAGAAGCTCAACCGACTGAGCCACCCAGGCGCCCCTTGCCTCCATCTCCTCTTATCACTCCTGCTCAGCTCACTGCTTTCTGACTTGTCTCAACTCCAGGGAAACCGCCATGGGCAAAGTCGCAGATTACACTCACCCCCTTTTAAATGTACTTATTTTGAGAGAGAGAGAACGTGAGCGGGGGAGGGGCAGAGAGCGAGGGAGATTCCCAAGCAGGCTCCTCGTGGTCAGTGCATAGAGCCTGAGGTGGGGCTCAAACCCACAAAACTGTGAGATCATGACCTGAGCCTTACAAGTCAGACGCTTAACTGAGCTACCCAGGCGCCCCCCCACCCGCCTCCTCCCTTTTTAATAAAAGCAATACACAGCTTTCAGTTCCAATCCTAATGAAGCCTCTCTGCTGTGTTTGATACTACTCATCTTCTTGCGCCTCTATTCTTTCTTGGTTTCTCCAACAGTCTTCTGGTTTTCTTCTTTTTCTTCCCATAGTACCCCCGCTTCTCTACCAATGAAGAGTTTTATTTTCCTGAAGGCTTCTGTAATTAGCATTACTCTTGCTATGTAAAACTCTTCCCTCAGGGGACTGCACTCAATCCTGTGGTTTTGGCTACTGTCTATATGCCAACCACCACAGTCCAGAAGGCTCTCTGGAGTCTCGGGCCTCTGAAACCAATTTCTACGAGCAGTATGCAGGCAAAGGAGGCTCCACAATGCCGAACCACTTTACCTGCCAGCGTTCCCTGCCAGTGTTCGAGTTGTTCTTCTTCAATACCCTTTCCTTTACTGAATGGTATCTTTGTTCAGCCAATTTCCCTAGAAAAACTGAGAAATCATCCTTGACTCATCCTTCTCCATGTCCCTTCCCCTAAACAATGAATCCAACCAAGCATCCTTGCTTTGTCTCTGATCTGTCTGAATCTCTCCATTCTTGTTACCTCTTTCTTAAAAGAGGTCCTTCCCTTTTGCTTTGATTCCTAGAACATCCCCCTAAACTGGTCTCCCTGCCTCCAAGATGGCCACATCCTGCTCCAAACCCAAGTTAGCTTTCTAAAATTAAAATCTGGTGTCACTGCCTCCCTCTAAATCCTTCGATGGTTCCAATACCCAGCAGCACTTTTCAAACTTTTCCAATAAACTGCAGGAAAGTTTGAGATCCAGATCTAAGAAGCTCATTATAAACAAGACACTTCTTGCTAGACTCAGTTTCATCTTAAATCGTCAGTTCAATTTTACATTCTAGACCATGTATAGCTACTTGTGTTATTAAAAGAATCTTTTAGGGACGCCTGGGTGGCTCAGTCGGTTAAGTGTCCGACTTCAGCTCAGGTCATGATCTTATACTTCGTGGGTTCTAGCCCCACATGAGGCTCTGTGCTGACAGCTCAGAGCCTGGAGCCTGTTTCAGATCCTGTGTCTCCCTCTCTCTCTGCCCCTCCCCTGCTTGTGCTCTGTCTCTCTGTCTCTCTCTCTCAAAAATAAACATTAAAAAAATTTTTTTAATAAAAAAAATTAAATTTTTAAAAAATAAAAGAATCTTTTAGAGGTGTCTGGGTGGCTCAGTTGATTTAGTGTCTGACTCTTGATCTCAGCTCTTGTCTTGATCTCAAGGTCATGAGTTAAGGCCCCATGCTGGGCTCTGTGCAGGGTGGAAGGCCTACTTAAAAAAAAAAAAAAAAACACCTTTTAAAGTACTTACCAATTAAACTACTTACATTTTTCCACAGGATAAATAAGTAAAAGTGACACTCAAGAAGACACACTGGTTACTTGCAGTTTCAAATGTCCTTTGGCACAATGCCACTATGCCTAACAGGCTGGCAAACTACAGTCTACAGCCAAACCTGGCCCATCACCTGTTTTGTAAGTAAAATTTTACTGGAACACAGCCAAATTCAATCATTTATGTATTGTCTACAGCTCTTTTCAAATGACCACAGCAGAGCTGAGGGGTGCAAGAGAGATTATGTAGCCCACGAAGCCTAAAAAATTTCCTATCTGGCCCTTGGGGAAAGCCTACTGGCCCCTGCATTTGACCATGAGGACTGTTAAGGCCAGGACCGGGTTTTATTTATCTCTGTGTCCCAGCAGGGGTCTAGAGAAAGTACTAATAATTAACTTAAGGAATTAGAATACTGCCAGGAAGATCTCCAAAGGCTCATAGGGGTGTGCCCACAAAGTTGATGCCGAATGCCCCCAAGCCCGAAGGAAGAGATGTTCCTTCATCACCCAGTGTAATCTGAAAGGCTGAGATGAGGTAGGGAAAAAAAGAAGACTACTACACAGGTTGAAACAGTTTCTGAAGAAACAGACCCATGGAACCTAAAGCTGCCTTCCCTCCCAAAGAACTTCCGTATAGAATAGCACTGCATCACTAACGTGTCTGGTAGCATCTAAGAAAGTTAGAAACAATCATTCAAAGCAAAGGCTATGAAAACTAGTTATTTCTGGAACTTCTGCAATTGCATCACATTTTTCTTCTCCAAATGATGAGAAAAAAACTATACTTAAAACCAAAATATTTTAGTTAAGAGTAAGAAAGTGGGGCACTAGGAAAACTGTTCGACCTTGCAATCAGTATTAAGAGAATTATTTGAAGAAATGATTACAGAGTGGTAATTAGAGAGGTAGGGAAGAAAATTAAGAGTGCTTACGCTAGGACCTTAGCCAACAAGAGAGCCATGAGATGGCTGACTGAAGCACGGCAGGTCCTAGGACCAGGAGGTGGTTCCATTTGCTAAAATACGGAATGCATGATGAGAGGCAGAGGAAAATAAAGCCAAAAGGAGCCCACGTAATAGCAGATCTTACATACTATGCTAAGGAATTCAGACTCTATTTTTCAAGCTACTGAATGCCTGAAGTCATGTAAAGAAGCCCAGATAACAATCTGAGCTATCATTCAGGACAGGAGTCAGCAAACTCTGGCCCGTGGGTCAAATCTAGCCCACCACCTGTTTTCTAAAATAAAGTTTTACTGGAATACAGCCACATTCATCGATTTCCATATTGTCTAAGGCTGCTTTTGTCGATATAACAGCAGAGCAGAGTAGTTGCAACAAAGGCTGTATAGACCACAAAGCCTAAAATACCTGCTATTTATTTAGTCCTTTGGGGAAAATCAGCTGATTTCCCACTTTAAGAAGATGACTCTGATAAGGGAAAATGAATGTAAAAAACAGATTAGGAAGGACAAGGAATAATGGAGGTGGGAAGAGGACATTCATGGCCACTGAGAAAAAAAAACTCACAAACAAGGTAACGAGTGTCTAAACTACAGTAGTGAGAACTACAAGCCAAATACGGGCTGAGTCTCGGTGTGGGTAAGAATGGAACCTACGTGGAGAGGAGCCAGAGACAGACTGAACAGGACCACAAATCAATTTAAGGCTAAGTAGTACCGTGACTGGGAGGACGTCAATAACATGAATTTTATTTTTTAATGGGTTTTATTTCAAAAAAATTTTTTTAAGTTTGTTTTAAGAGACAGTGCAAGTAGGGGAGGGGCAGAGAGAGAGAGGGAGAGAGAGAGAATCCCAAGCAGGCTCCATGATGCCAGTGCAGAGCCCGATGTGGGGCTTGAACCCATGAAGCCACAAGATCACGACCTGAGCTGAAACCAAGAATCGGACACTTAACCGACTGAGCCACCCAGACAACCCCAGGACGTGAATTTTAACATAGGATAAAGTTTCGTAGGGAAGATGAAAGCTTCTGAGGGATTAGTTGATCTCAGATACAAAAACCGCAGAATATCAATAAGACATACAGAAAGCACACCTTCACAGTGCGGAAAGGGAAGAAACGACATCAGGGAGCCACAATTCAGTGCTGGTACCTGAAGGTACAAAACTGAGTGAGATCGAGTGGATGAGACAAGCTAGGAGGACAACAACGGCAGGAGCAGCAGAGCGCATGTACTCAGCAACTACACGTGTCAGATCCTGTACCGGGCACTGGGTTCTCCTATCCTCTCCACAACATTGCAATGCAGAGATCACCCCAGTTTTACAGATCAGAAACCGGAGCTTGGAAAGGATTTGGGCTAAATGCTGAGGTCACACAGCTAGTATGTGGCAGGGGAAGAACTGAAACCCAGGTCTATTTGATACCAAAGCCAGTGGCCAATCTCTATTACAGGTGAAGAGAAAAATGTTGACACCAAATCAGAGGGAAATACCCACATTTCGTGAGCAGAAAGGAAGCCAGCAGAAGACTGCTTCTAGAGGTTCCAGAAAGAGAGCAGTGCAGCAAGTCAGCCAAGGGGGAGAAAAGGAAAAGGAAGGGGTGCGTCCCAGTCAGCAATTCTGATGGCTTACGATGTGTCAGGTACTATGCGTTACATACATCAGCTCATTTAATGCTCTCTCCAGTCACGGCATAAGGACTATTGTTTCCCATAAACAAGTGTGAAAAATAGGCAGGTCACTTGCTAGCATCACACAACTAGCCAACGGTCCAACGAGGCTGTGAATCCAGCCGTTCTGCTTCTGAACCCTACACTCCCAACAAATACACCACACTAAGTCTGGGGTCGCGTGCTACAGGGTAGCTTAGGAGAAAAAAGGTGGAAGAGAGAAAGGGACAGGTCTTCTTGTAAGAGGGGAATAATAACTTTCAACAGACTAGTTTCAGAACAGTGCCTGAAGGCACATGTCATATTATGAAAGAGGTTAAGAATAAGTAAGTGACGAACAATTAAAGGAAGATGGTATCATCTACTTGTAGAAGCCATGGGGGGTGGGAGGTGAGAGAATATCAATTTATGAGATTAATGCAATCAAGAAAATGTAAACCTGTCATTTTAGTTAATAAAAGATCTTTTATCTTTGCAAACCGTTGGGTTAACAAGTGTTTAGAAGAGCTACTCACTCAATAAATGTCCTTTGGGTATGTAATATATTGGATATCAAATTTTTAAGATCCCTTATCGATTAAGAGTGTGTCCTATACCATTTTTCTGAGACCCGAATGTGAGTTCGAATCTCTGCGAAGTTCTAACAAGTTGTGTGGCCTTCACTCTTGATTCAAAATCTCTGATTCAGGAGATGTACAGTGGGCCCCTGACATTAACGTGATTCTGATGCGAAACTTAACACACCTAAAACTACAACACCCTCTGCACACACTGCCTAACTGAAAACCTTATCTTGGGACACCTGGGTGGGCTCAGTGGGTTGAGTGTCGCACCTTGATTTTGGCTCAGGTCGTTATCCCAGGGTCATGGGATTGAGCCCCACACCAGGCTCTGTGCTGAGTGTGAAGCCTGCTTGGGTTCTGCTCTGTCTGTCTGTCTGTCTGTCTCTCTCTTTCTCTCCCCCCCGACCCCCAGGTTCATGTGCGCACACTCTCTCTCAAATAAGAAAAAAAAACAAAAAACAAAACAAAAAAACTATCTTGATAAGTGTTTGAGGTTAATATGAACTTACTATCTGATGCCTTTTTACAATTTACAGGAAAAAAACGAGCTCAAAGAATTGCATAGTATATTTGTATACTATCAAAAGAATGTGCTTTAAATGAATGGTTGGTATTTTCCTTGAGTATGAGCTTGTCTATGTCGAAATTAAACAACATTCCAATGGTACATTTCTGAAATTATTTCAGTAAGGAAAGAGAAAGACTCATTTGATAAATACTTGGCTTATCCTCAACTTTTTAAAATTAAGAAATTTCTGTAATGCATAGAGCAAGATCAAGGAGGAGACCTGAAAACAAATACAACACCCTCAAAACATGCATAAATGCTCTGTAAACACACTCTCCTGATTTGTGCCCCGGCTCTGTAACTTCCTAGTTGTGTGATTTGGGTTTTTAAAAAAGAAAATCTTTCTGTGCCTTAGTTTCCTCAAGTGAGAAATGAGGAAAATACTAGTATCTACACGTTCTACGGTTGTTGTGAGAACGGAACGGGATACTCTGGGTGGAAGGGGTGGGAGCAAGCACTCACTAATGCTGGCCGTAAGCATATAAAAATCTTCTCTAACCCAGCAATTTTACCTCTGGAAATTTTCCTTACGACAACTACAGAGATCTTCAAGGGTATCTAACGCAGAATTATCTGTCCTAGGGAAAATCAGAAAGAACACGAACTTCCACTCCAAGGAGCTAAACGGCTGACGAGGGTCCCACGGCACCACGCCCCACAGCTTATTTATCCGGTCACCAGGTGACGGCCCCTCGGGTGGCCTCCTAGTTCTGACTGTGATGAATAATGATACTCAAGTCTTCGTGTGGACAGGTTCTTCTTTCTCTTGGTGGATACTTCGGAGTGAATACTTACTTAGGGCCACGTGAGGAGTCTATATTTAACTTTTTGAAAAATGGCCGACCTGTTTTCCAAAGCGGCCGTACCATTTTGCATCCTCGCGGGTAATGAATGTATCCGTGTATAAGGACTCCAGTTGCACTACATCCTTACCAAAATTTGGTATTGTTGGTATTTTAAGTTTTAGCCATTTTAGTGTCCGTACAGTACTTTTAATTTTCACATCCCTACCAACCAATGATGCTGAGAGTCTTTTCACATATTTGGTCATTGATAGATCTTCTTTTGTGAAATACCTGCTCAAATTTTTTGCCTCTTTTCTCTTAGGTTGTTTCACTTATTACTGAGTTATAAGAAATATTTAAACCTCTCTCCCTCTCTCACTTGCCCACTTTGAGAGAAGCCGCCGCCATATTGTGAAATTGTGCCATATTTCCTACCCTATAAAAGATCAAGGAAAGGAGAAAGTCCTCCAGCCAACAGCCAGTGAGGAACTATGGCTTTCAATCCAACAGTCTGCAATGAACTGGACACTGCCTACAACCAAGGAGGAAAAGAGAGACATTTACAGGAGAATGGGCAACACAGCGTGATTCTTCTCTACCAGTTCTTGGTTGTCATGTAAGTGAGCTGGCATCTATCTCCATGACTCCAATATCTAAAGAATCACCTTGACTCTTGTTTGCCTTAATAAATTTTTTTTAATGTTTACTCATTTTTTGAGAGAGACACACACACAGAGCGCAGTGGGGTAAGGGCAGAGAGAGAGGGAGACACAGGATCTGAAGCAGGCTCTAGGTTCAGAGCTGTCAGCAGAGCCCGACACAGGGCTCGAACCCATGAACCGTGAAATCATGACCCGAGCCAAAGTTGGAGGCTCAACTGAATGAGCCACTCAGGCACCCGCTTTTAAAAAAATTTTTAATTAAAAACACAAAATCTAAGTAACAAAACCTTAAGAGCAAATTATAAAGAAGAAAAAATTAGCCATAACAGCAAAACCCAGAGAAGAAAAAAGGAAATATCAAGATATTAACAGTAGTTATTTCTTTCCTTTTTTATTTCCGTATATGTAGATTATAATGTTTATATTTTTAAAAATGTATATATTCCAGATTTATCAGATATTATGTTTCATAAACATCTTCTCTCAAAAGAGAAAAATATCATCTCGTCCTTTTTTTTTAGTGTTTTTAAGCAAAAGGCTTTAATGTTTAGAGTCCAATTTCTCAGTTTTTTTCTTTTATGGTTCATCTTTTTGTTTTGTCCTGAAAAATCTCTGCCTATCTCAAGGTCACTAAGATTTTCTGTTTTCAACAGCTGTTAATTAGGTCACGTTGGTTGATAGTGCTCAAGTCTTCTCCACCCTTATTGATCTTCCTCTAGTTTACAGATTTCCTCTACTTCATATAGAACTGTTAATAGGCTGTAACAATGACTAGAAGGAAGTACTGAAATCTTCACCTTTAATTTTTAATTTGTCTATTGCTTTTTTCTATTCTGTCAGTTTTTGCTCCATGTATTTTGAAGTAGTATTATTTTTAATCAGAAACACATAAAGTCAGGGTGCCTGGGTGGTTCAGTCATTTAAGCATTCAATTTCAGTTCAGGTCATGATCTCCTGGTTCCTGAGTTCGAGCCCCATGTCAGGCTGTACCTGACAGCACAGAGACTGCTTCAGCTTCTGTTTCCCTCTCTCTCTCTCTGCTTCTCCCCCGCTTGCACACTCTCTCTCAAAAAAAAGAAATGAACATTAAAATAAAGTCTTTAAAAAAAAGACATATATGCAATTTCCAAGTTGAGAAGACAGCAATCACTAAAATCACCAACTCTTTAAGCTATATTAAATTACTAAAGTATTCAAAGTATTGCATAATTCAAAGCAATTACTCTTCTATATCTAGATAGATATATTTCTACAAGAAAAATTCAGTTATGGACACACGCAGTTTAACTTCACTTGCCCTTCCATTCCTTATTTTCAAATAAGCTTTATTTTCTTTGTACAAAACTAAAATAATCTTAACCAAAGTCAAAACATAAAAAAAGCTACTTCCTATAATATGCAAAGCTTCAACGGTTTCAAGGGTTTCATGTTTCAACTGTCCACAATGTTAAGAATGATCAATTTTAGAAAAAAAGCAGGGAAACTACAAGCAATTTCTTAATGTTTATTTATTTATTTGTTTATTGAAAGAGACAGAGACAGAGAGAGAGAGAGAGAGAGAGAGAGAGAAAATCCTAAGCAGGCTCCACGCTTAGTGCTCAGCCCAACGCAGGGCTCCAATCTCACGACTGTGGATCACAACCTGAGCTGACATCAAGAGTCAAATGACTGAGCCATCCAGGCATCCCCAAGCAATTTTTAAATCAAGGGCAGCACAGACTTCTTAAAATGCATTTTTCACTATGAGCACAAATATCATGAATCAAATTCAACAGCACAGGCACCAAAGTAATTCTGTGAACTGATGATAGCCACAGTATGATATGACACATTAAGGGTAAAAAGAAGCCATCAAGCATGACTGAAAAACAGTTAACCCTAAATACTCCCCATCTTTTTAAGGAATCAAGAATTAACTTTTAGAATTTTGTTTCAAAAGGTTTCTATCGGGGCGCACGGTTCAGTCGGTTGAGCATCCGACTTCCCAACCGACTTCCGTTCAGGTCGTATCTCAGGGTTTGTGGGTTCAAGCCCCGCGTTGGGCTCTGTGCCGACAGCTCGGAGCCTGGAGCTGCTTCGGATCCTGTGTGTCCCTCTCTCTGCCCCTCCCCCGCTCGCACGGTCTCTCTCCTTCGCTCTCTCTCTCAAAAGTAAATAAACATAAAAAAAAAAAACCTTCCATTAAGTTATAGACTATATGGTAAATAGAATACTAATACCAACAAATTACAAAACAATCGAATCTATGTGTACATCATCAATTTAAAACAAACTCATTTGCGTGAAATCTGATTCAATCATTTTATAGGCCCTAGCTTACATCTATAAGATTCAATTTCTTAAATGCACCTTAAAAAATTAAATTAATAATAAAATATTCACTGCCATCTGACTTCATTCTGCTAAGAGGGCATGGAATGGCAGAATGGAGTGGGAGGAAAAAGGGCCAGAGAGAAAGATATGCTTTGATCAAAGTACCCATCTGTTATTTCATTATCCACGATGTAACGCAACTATCTGAAATTCAGTGCAAGATGCCCTTATCAACGGACCATTTCCTTTTTTACAGTGTCAAGGCTATGTGCCACTGCCTAATCAACAACAGATACAGTTTCATGAAAAGTAAGATTCCGCAAATGGTGCTGCAAAAACTGGTCAGCTACATGCAGAAGAATGAAACACTTTCTTAGATCACACATAAAAATAAATTCAAAATGGATTAAGGACCTAAATGTAAGACCTGAAACCATAAAAATCCTAGAAGAGATCGATCACAGGCAGTAATTTCTCTGATATTGGCCATAGCAACATTTTTCTACATATGTCTCATGAGAAAGGGAAACAAAAACAAAAATGAACTGTTGGGACTACATAAAAATAAAAAGGTTCAGCACAACAAAGGAAACAATCAACAATACTAAAAGGCAACCTCCTGAATGGGAGAAGGTATTTGCAAATGACATATGTGATAACGGGTTAATATCCAAACTATATAAAGACCTTGTATAATTCAACACCAATAAAACCAAATAATCCAATTAAAAAAATGGCCAAAGCCATTAACAGACATTTATCCAAAGAAGACATACAGATGCATGAATCAGTCATCATCAGGGAATTACAAATCAAAACTACAATGAGGCATCACCTCACATCTGTCAGAATGGCTAAAATCAAAAACAGAAGAAACAACAAGTGTTGGCAAGAATGTGGAGAAAATGGAATCCTTGTGCACTGCTGGTGGGAATGCAAACTGGTGCAGCCACTTATGGAAAACGGTATGGAGGTTATTCAAAAAATTAAAAATAGAATTACCCTACGATCCAGTAATTCCACTACTAGGTATTTGCCTAAAGAATACAACAATACAGGGGCGCCTGGGTGGCTCAGTCAGTTAAGCATCCGACTTCGGCTCAGGTCATGATCTCGCAGTTTGTGAGTTCGAGCCCTGCATCGGGCTCTGTGCTGACAGCTCAGAGCCTGGAGCCTGCTTCGGATTCTGTGTCTCCCTCTCTCTCTCTGCCCCTCCCCTGCTCTCTCTCTCTCTCAAAAATAAATAAACATTAAAATTAAAAAAAAAGAATACAACAATACTAATTCAAAAAGATACATGCACCCCTATGTTTATTGCAACATGGTTTATAATAGCCAAAATATGGAAGCAGCCCTTGCAAATATCCGTTCAGCCGATACATGAATGGACAAAGAAGATGTGATATATATAATGGAATATTACTCAGCCATAAAAAGAATGAAATCTGCAACGACATGGATGGAGCTAGAGAGTGTAATACTGAGTAATGTAAGTCAGTCAGAGAACGAGAAATACCATATAATTTCACTCTAATTTGGAATTTAAGAAATAAAACAAATGAACAAAGAAAAAAGAGAAAACCAATAAACTATAACTACAGAGAGAGGAGGTGGGTGGTGGGGATTGGTGAAATAGGTGAAGAGGATAAGAGTATGCTTAGCATCATGAGCTCTGAGTAATGTATAAACTGCTGAATCACTATATTGTACACCTGAAACTAATATAACAATGTTAACTAACTGGAATTAAAATAAAAATAAGGTTCTGATACCCCATTAAAGACAAGAATTCAGAATCTACAACTGAACTTTAACTTGTGATGCTAAATGTTAATCAACACGATGCAGGAGAACAAAGGTCTAGAGTTAAGGGCAGCCAAAGCCAAATCCTAACCATTTTAAAAGGTGCTCCAGAAAGCTAAAAATACAATCACTTGTTAAAAAGTTTCTTACAGGGAGCTCCTGGCTGGCTCAGTTGGTGAGAGCATGTGATTCTTGATCTCGGTCTTGTGGGTTCGAGCCCTGCACTGGGTGTGGAGATTACTTAAAGTAAAATCTTAAAAAAAAAAAAACAATAGCAATTAAAAAAATAAAAAAGTTCTTATAATAATTATTCAATTTATCTCCTTTTAACTAGGTCAATAGGATTCCCACTTCATCGATAAAGACACCGGGAGAGGTGCTGAGTGACTTGCTCAGCACTGAGACAGAGGACAAGAACCCAGAGTAGGGCAGCCGGTCTATTCCCATTCCTGGCTCCTGTCAACAATCACCTCTTTCCCCTACTGTCCTCCCTTTCCCTAGACAATTCTAAGACAAAGAAACACCTGTTCGAACCTTTAGAGTAAGTATACATTAGAGAAACACCTCCCTGTTATCATGCAACATCAAAACATAGCTCCTGGAAACTAGCAATATGAACAAATTGTTCCGACATATTTTAAAGATACTTTCTACCCAAACTATCAAGAGATGTTTTAGATCTTAACAATTCTGGGAACTATCTTTAATATAAATAAAACCAACCAATATGAATTCTAGTTTCATTTTTGTTAGTGACAGAATACCCCTAACTCCCAGGCCCCCGGTGCACTGTTACCAAGGTTTTTATTTTTTAAAAACTTCAAATGAATCTTCCCAAAATGCCAGTTACAATCAAGAAACTAAAACAAAAGCAAAACACACATGAACACACGTGATGGCAACAGGGAATAAGACAGTGTAAAGGGAAGAGAAAAAAGAATCGCAATGCAGTGTTAATCCTTACTGATAAAGGTTCTCAGTCTCATGGAACTGCACATCTAGAATTCTAAAGGCCTAAACTAGCGCATGTGCTTGGAGAGGTACTAAGGTCATGGTTTCCACCTTGGTACATGCCAGTTAACTTGTTTTATTATATCCAGATTGTATGAGGCAAACATCTTTCAGAAGTCCATACATCGACACCACTAGTTTTAAGTTATACTGTATATCCCTTTATCTTGGATTAAGTTGAATACTACCATGGGGAGAAAATCCCAGGCATAGTTCTACAGACACAGGAGAAGAACAGCAACTGAATAAACAAAGAAATCTTGGGGGGCGCCTGGGTGGCTCAGTTGGTTAAGTGTCCAACTTCAGCTCAGGTCGTGATCTCACGGTTCGTGGATTTAAGCCCCGCGTCGGGCTCTGTGCTGACAGCTCAGAGTCCGGAGCCTGCCTCAGATCCCGTGTCTTCCTCTCTCTCTGCCCCTCCCCTGCTCGCATTCTGTCTGTCTCTCTCTCTCTCAAAAATAAACATTAAAAAATTTTTTAAAAAAAGAAAAAACAAACCTCATTCTACCATATGCATTTAATTTTTAAATGCTTAAAAGTTTTAAATGCTTTACTCTTTAGAACTTTTCTAGTAACAGGGGTTCTTAATGTTGGGTCTATGGATATGTGTTATAATAAGCAAAACTTTACATGTATTTTCTTCATTAGGGTGGAAAACTGCACAGCTTCCATTAGATTCCCAAAGGGGTACAGAAGCAAAACAAAGTTATAAACCACTAACTTACTTATATAATTACCTTGAAAAAAAAACTAAGCTATTGGGGAAGGATGCTACTTTATTATTATACATGATTTTCAGCCTAAGTTTTCTTTATTCAAAAAATCTGATACAGGGGCGCCTGGGTGGCTCAGTCAGTTAAGTGCCTGACTTCGGCTCAGGTCATGATCTCGGGGTTTGTGAGTTCGAGCCCTGCGTCGGGCTCTGTGCTGACAGCTTGGAGCCTGAAGCCTGCTTGGGATTCTGTGTCTCCCTCTCTCTGCCCCTCCCTCCCCTGCTTGCGCACACTCTCTCCCTCTTTTTCTCCATCTCTCTCTCAAAAATAAATAAACATTTTTAAAAAATCTGATACACAACACTCCAGGTTGTATGCACCCAAAACTACAACCATTCTTTCGCACACAAATTATCTGCAGTAAATAGAAAATCTCAGGCTACTTTCCTTACCAACCCAAGACTGTACTCAGAAAAGGAAAACACGTTTCAAGTACCAAAATTCAGCAAATTTAGGAAGCACAACTCTTTTTAAGCATACGAATGTCTGAATACATTTCAAGACCAGATTCAAATGACCATGACACTGACCGGTTTCCATCATCGGCACTACTAGTGCCCTCTTGGCAGAGTTAGTGATGGTTTCCCCCAAGCTGATCAAACGCTTGAATGCGGGCAAAGTCACAGGTTTCCTGATCATAAAGAAGTATGTCTCACCTTGTTTAACCCCTGCCCTCTAGTATTAAATATCACTCTTAAACCTCCTTTAATGTTATCTGAAATTCTGAATATAGTTCTAAAACCAAATCAAAAGCAGAATAATTTTAGAAGTTTAAGTTTGCTCTTGAAAATGTTTACTCTGTGTATTAATCATGTGGCATCAATGCCGAACTTCCTGTCAGCTTGCTAGCCACAAGCTTCTCTCTTCCAGGTCGTGCAGAGGAATACACAAGGGGTCACTTTCAACATCACGTTTATTATGTTGCTTTGTTTTGAAGTGCCGCATATTCCCTGGGGATTCTCATGCCACTGGTGGGGGTGAGGGAGGGAAGATACGCACGCAGGCCCATCCCCCTTGAGATTCACAGACGTGCAGGATTCTACGGCCATCTGGAACGCGATCAACTGACTTTGGGCCTAGGCAATGGCATGAAACTTCATTTTACCTTCACAGCACCCAGACTTAGGAGTTAAAAATAGTTTAGGCCATATTGTCCTGGGTTATTGTTACCTGGAAAAATAGGGACTAGAAGCAGCACAGTAAGCACAGAAAGGAAAGTTGACCACAATAGGACAGAAACCCTCATGGACTGTCAAAAACTCTTACTGTAGTTTTAGAAGTGAGATGGAAATGAGGGGAAGCAGGGTGAGGTGCGCTGTGGTGCAGGGCAGGGTGGCTGGGTACAACTCACTAAGAGTTGATGTATGAATAGTAAAAACCATGAACAACAACAAAAGGTGTTTTGCATAAGTCAGAACACTATCAACAGCCCTTCTGCCCTTCTAACTTTCTGGAGAAGATGCGTCAGGAATAAATGGTGTACAAAGTGGTTGAGAAAAGAGAGATCTGTGGAGGCACAGAGTTCAAGGAGATATTTGGGGATGGGATTTAAGCTAGGTCTTAAAGAATGCATAAGATTTAAATTGCTGGAGCAGGGGCACGGGGGTCATAAACCAGTGAAAGAATTCACAGATGTGCTGGGCGGAGTGAGAAGGGCAACAGGAAGAGAACAGGCTGGCAGAAGTAGTGCTCGTCTGTCAAAGAGGAGAAGCCAAGAAGCGAACGGACACATGGTGTGGGCGTAAGCAGTCGGTGAGCATTACATGCGTAAGAATCAAACTGCCTCCTTTAAATAAAAGTCAGGAGATGTCTGAGTAAGCTTCTGACAAATGTTGGTGAATTTATAGAAGCCGGATACAAAGAGTGTATTAAGAGTGAATTAAGGAACAAATAATAATATTGCGTAACAATCCAAGTAGAGAGTGATCAAAACCTCAATAAGAATAGCGCAGTGGAAGTTCACATATGATACTTACTGGATGCCTCACATGACGAGCATCATGCGGCACCAGTAAGACAGGGGTCCCATCCTCAAGTGCCTCACGCTTAGGAGAGGAGCCCCACCACTGTAGAAAATGTTCTGGCACTGATAAGTGTCAGGGCAACACACAGGTTAGAACTGTTAACTCTGCTTAGCGGAACTGGGGCAAAACTCAACTCACAGAAACCCCCTACCACCTTTCCACACAGAGAGAGCCAGGGAAATGCAGAAAGCGATTGCAGGTTCAAGGAACCTGCCAGAAGGCTCAAGTGGCAGGAGTAGAAAGTATATAATGAGAAATGATCTTTTAAAAAAAAAAGTTCCTATGGTGTTATCGAGACAGGGCAAAACAAATATTTTCAAGCAGGACAATGATATGATCTGTGTTTTGGGAATGTAACACCAGGACAGAATGGACTGGAAAGGAAACACACAAAAAGAGAAAAAAAATAGACGTCTGTAATAAACTAGACAGAGAAGAAGATGGGTCTCAACAGGACAGTGTAAATGAAAACAGGAACAAGACACGGGTAGGAAATAATTTTTAAATAAGTAAAATTCCCACAGTCATAAAAGAAGGTATGTTCGTCCTTCTGAAACATCATGCTCTTTTCAGACCTGGAGCCTTTCGATGGACTCCTCCACTGAAATGGAGTGAGCTGCTGGATGCCTCAGTCTAAATAACTGCTTCTTCCGACAGAGCTTCTCTGACGTGCAGACCAAGTTAGGTCCCCTCGAACAAGCTTCCGTGGGATCTGGTACATCTCCTCAACATCCATCACACATGGGACTGCAGGCTCAAGGCTGTCTTCCCCTCGGACAATAAAACTCCAGAATGGCAGAGAGAATGACCTTGACTTCCCTAGCACTGATCCTGGCATATACCAGGCACTCTGTAAATAGTTGTTGAAAACATGAATGCAGTTCACAGACAGGACCAATTTTAAACCTGATCCTCCCCTCTCCCCATCACATAGCCCCACCAACCCTCATGCCCTCCAACAGGAAACTTGGAGGGCACTTCAGTCTTGGTCATGCTGAGTTGGCAGTACTTCCAGAACATTCAGGTGGAGGTGTCCACTAGTCCTCGGCAGATGCCAGGGTAGGCTCAGATCTAGGAGTCTCTGACAAGCCCTACTAGCTGAAGTCATGGTGTTCCTCTCCTCGTCCTCCCCCTCCTGTTATTACAGTTACAGCCAATATTAAACGAGCACTAACTGATCATCTGCTGAGCTCATATCTCCTCTATCTTCGAACGAACATCACTGAATTAGGCACTACTAACTCCTATTATACCAATGAGGAAGCTGATGCTTTGTTAGAAAATGTGCCCAACTAAAATCAGAGCGCAATTAAGTAGCTAAACCAGGGTTTGAACACACCCAAGCTACCCTAAGAACCTGTGCTTCCCGAGCGCATCATGCAACCAGCCAGGGAGAAAAAAGTGTTGACTAGAGGGAAGAGAGAAGACGAACCACAGACCATGAAGAACAGTAACATTTAAGGGGCCCACACGCAAAGGAAGAAACAACTTAAGAAATGGCGTTCACACCCTGTGTAATTCCTTCCCCCTGAGCGTGGAATCCATCTAGTGAGTCGCTGCTAACAAGAGAATCCAGTACAGGTGACAGACGCCTCTGTGGCTGGGCTATAAAAGCCTGCGACTTCAGTCTTGCTAGGGCGTTCTTGGCTGGCGCGCTTTGATGAAGCGAGCTCCTGCGTTGGAGAGACCCACACGGCAAGGAACTGAGGTCCTCAGTCCAAAAACCCACGAGAAAACGAATGCCCCCAACAGCCGGAGAGGGAGCTTGGAAGCAGACACACCCGACCGAAGCCTTGGGAGGAGAGTACAGGCCCTGGCCGACAACTTGTGGGACAGTAAAGGTGAGGATGAAGCTAGGCTGTGCTCAGACTCCTGATTTACAGGAATGGTGAGATAATAAATCTGTACTGTTTTAAGTCACTGCGTTTTGGGGTAGTTTGCATGTAGCAAAAGGCAAAAGAAAAGTATAGAAACATAGATGTTTCAAGTTCTTCCTACTTGAGTCTTCTGACAGTGGTGAGGAGAAAATTAAGAACTGAACTTTAAGAAATAACTAAGTTAGCGGTGCCTGGGTGGCTCAGTTGGTTAGGTGTCCAACTTTGGCTCAGGTCATGATGGCGCAGTTTGTGGGCTCGAGCCCTGTGTCAGGCTCTGTGCTGACAGCTGGGAGCCTGGAGCCTGGGAGCCTCGGATTCTGTGTCTCCCTCTCTCTCTACTCCTTGCCCGTTCACACTGTCTCTCTCTCTCTCTCTCTCTCTCTCTCTCTCTCTCTCTCTCAAAAATAAACATTTTTTTAAAAAGTAACTTTTAAGACATCTATTTCAGAGGAGAAGTGCCAAGAAGTCAGAGGAAGGCACATAGAGGTAAAGACTGCCGAGAGCTAGAATGAAGGATAAATTATAAGACAAAACTACAGACTCTGAACTACTAGTTACCAATTATAGACGAGAACGGAGTACCAATACTGAGAAAAAATTGAGATGCATTTGTTTTTGATCACTCCAAACTCCTGATTAGACCTTTCCAATTAATTGGCTAGATTTGATATTTCCTATTTAGGTTTTATTATTTAGTCCTGAACTGAAGTTGTTTGAATTAAATTGAAAGTATAGATTCCTGAGTTCTATAAGCTCATGTTGGACTCTTCAGGTTTAAAATTTTTAAAACCAATTTCATACACAATAACCTAATGTTTATCCATACTTCTGTGCCCTTCCCTTACCCTGGAGTCAAAACCAAGGCTTCGAAGTCCTGGATACAATATTTTAATGGGAACTTATCAATAAGGGGATAAAAACTATTTCTCTGGCATCTTTTCAGACCACTGAATCCCTAACCTACCATAAACGTGTCCCCTCCTTACTCACTACAGGAAGCTATCACAGCGTCCTGTGTTCTCTGTGTGTCAATGGGATTATTTTTGATAGTTTATAATCCTTCTAGCTCTTCCCAATTTTCTACTGTAGTTTGATTTTCAACAGCGTATTTACATGAAGGTGTTTTATTTCCGACTTTATCTGGACATTTAATCTAAAGTCTATGCTTGTCTCT
This sequence comes from Cryptoprocta ferox, assembly GCA_028646485.1. Taxonomy (NCBI): domain Eukaryota; kingdom Metazoa; phylum Chordata; class Mammalia; order Carnivora; family Eupleridae; genus Cryptoprocta; species Cryptoprocta ferox. Next base: position 2,375,272 of record CM053561.1, read on the forward strand.
CACATTGAACCATTCAATTTTCTCCAGTGTTTCCCTACACTTTCACAATCTATGGAATTCGTTTTACATGATTTGTATCTATAAGCCATCGTTAGTGAGCAGCTCATGCAAGAAGGCACAGCCAGGCCTGCGGACAGCTCCGGAAACGCGGCCAGGTTTCCCGCAGGAGTGCCTGCGGGCAGCCCCCGAGGTAAGGCTGACAGGAGCACACACTGTGCAAAGAAGCCGTGAGGCCTTTGGAGAAGAAAAGACGGGCTGTAAGGTCAACAACAGTAGCAGCAAGCACAGCCAACTTGAAGGAATGTGCAAAAGAAGAGCACAGAACTTTTTCCCCCCGTAGCTCTGGCTGCAAAACAAGTGTCAACAATCGGCTATAAATAGAAACCGAAAAAGTGGGGCAAGAGAAGAAAGGCAGAAGAGTTAGGGCAAAACAAAATAATAACTATTTCCTTCCAATGCTCAAGTCAAAACCCTCGGAGTCGCTCTGTGTCCTTTCTTTCAAACCGCGCATCAAATCCATCAGCAAATCTCACTGAAACCACTCTGAAAATACACCCAGAACCCAACCCATTTTCACCATGTCTGCAGTCACTACTGTGATTTAAGCCACCACCTTCAGGAGCCCAGGCGACTGCAAGGATTTCCTCACTGGTGTTCCTGCTCCCCCCTAGTCTACTCCCACCCAGCAGCCACTCTCCCAGGGCCTCCCCTGCACCCAGGATAAAACCCACCGTTCCTGCCGAGCAGGCAGAATCCTACGTGAACGGACCCTCCTTCTTCTCCCACCACTTCACGGACTGCACCTCTTACTACCCCCTCCCTCGCTCTGCTTTAACCACAGTGCCCTCCTCCTTGCCGTTTTGCCAACACACCGAGCGCATTCCATCTCGGCCGTTTATTTGCTATGTACTATCTCTCCTTGTAACGTTCTCGCATGGATCCGCATAACCCGGTCCTCACTTCGTTCAAGTGTCTCCGTAAATGTCATCTTACTACTTTAGGGATCCCAAGAGAGCACCCCGTTTATCTTTTGCCTTAATATTTGCCACCTCACATGTTATATACTTACTTATATACTTGTTTATGGATGGTCTCTCCCCACCTTTCACCCACCTCAAGTAGAACTTAAAGCCCCAAGAGAATGACGGCTCTTTGCTGTTGGTCAGGTACTCCTAGCTCCTAGAGCAGCAAAGTGCTCACTTCATATTTGGTGAATGAACGAACGAAGGAGAAGATTATCAAAACAGGACTCAGAGGACAGGAGGAAGGCGGAACCAAGGGGACATACATTTTGCTTTGGTAAAAAAATGGGGTTGGGGACATCGAATAAGGAATATGAGGACTCCTAACTCATGAAAATATTATAGTGGTTTCAATGAGCAAGTAGAGACCACAGATACTATCCACGCTCTTTGGAAACAGAACTGTGAGTTGGTTCTGGGAAAATATGGTAACGAAGTACAAAACATTCCAATAAAGGTGGTGGAACAGTTCGGAGTTTGACCAGGAAATACAAGTGTGAAAAAAACCAGTTTAAGGGAAGACTTTGTTTGTTTTTGTTTTGTTTTCTAGAACAGAAAGCTTTGGGCTGGAATAAGAGTCCAAGAAAAGCTACAGATTCGGTTCAATAAATGACAGGAATGCCATCCCATAGTTAGAGTGTTTCAAGTACAGAAACAAGGGCATAGTGGAAAAGGAGGTAGGATGCAAGCATGGTAGCAAAATGCAAGCATAGTAGTAAACTGCATCTATGAAAACCAGCTAAGCATGGGTCCAAACGAAAGCGAGACTGCAACATGTGGTTTCACTCTAAAGGTCTAAAGCAAAAAACGAAATAAGAGCAAAACAAAAAATTAAATCGGAGCACCTGGGTGGCTCAGTCAATTGCACGTCCAACTCTGGATTTCGGCTAAGGTCATGATCCCAGAGTTGTGGATCATGCCCCATGTCAGGCTCTGTGCTGACAGCAAGAACCTGCTTGGGATTCTCTCCCCCTCCCTCCCTCCCTCCCTCTCTGCCCTTCACCTGCTCACATGCTCTCTCTCTCACACACAGAAAATAGGTAAATAAACATTAAAAAAAAAAAAAAAGATTCTCTCTCTGCTCCCCCACCCCCGCTTATGTTTTTTCTCTAAAAAACAAAACAAACAAACAAAAAAAAACAAAAGAGACTAAGCTGATAACATCTATCTAATCTAAAGGCATACCAGCAAGGCACAGGCTTCAGAAAACGTTAGAGAAGATGAACAAAGATTTGCAGCTTGATAGTTTAAAAAAAAAAAAAAAAAAGGCAAGGGGTTAGGGGAGGAAAACAGAACAAACGTGTAAATCAGAAATGCAGTGGAAAGACAGTTCCTACTGAGGAAACATGCGAGGGTAGGCTTTCTTCAGGAAGATGGCCTGAGTGTTGGAGGAGAGAAAAGAAGGTGGATAAAGAACACCTAGGGAAATTAGGGAGGAATTAACCAAAGGAGGAAAATTTTAACTAGAACGCCAGATAAGCCAAAGTGTACAATGAGAGGAATAAAAGGGAGAAGAAAAGGGAAGTTATAAATGTTCCAGCAATTCTCAAAAACGGCATAAAATACACCAAAATGAGTTAAGTAGGAATATGTCCATTTTTCCATGAGATGCAACACAAAGCTGCAGAGGTTAAGAATGAAGTGAATCAAATGTCAGTCAGTTCTGTCAGCAAGGAGCTCTATGACCTTGAGCAAGTCACTTAACCTCTCTGGGACTTCTTTCCTCTGTTTAAAAAAGAAAAGTATGTGTTGGGTGAGGGGCGGGGGGTGTGCAGCAGTCAGGTCAAAAATGGGTGATCATTCTTGGTCTCTTCCCCTCTGGGTTATTAGTGAGGAAAAGACAGGAAAATCACAGAACTCTTATAGACAGATTCAGAAAAACTGAAAACTTTTAATATGAGAAGAGTAATAGTTAACAAAGGCTTCACAATCATGCTTTAAAATTTAAAAAGTGCCTTCCTATGCATAATTATACGCACTCCACACAGCAAGCCTGCGAGGCAGAAAAGCAGGTTATGATTTAACGCCACTGTGCAAATGGAGTCACTCACTGAAGCTCAGAAATACTAAGCAAATGGCTCAAGGACACAGGAACAGTGGCAGATCCAGGAGCCCAGCCAGACTGAACAGCAGCACAAAGTCCACCATCCTTCCACGTTCAGATGCTGTCCTCTTGTGTGACTAAGGTCTTGTGGGACATTTCTGCAGCTTACTAGGTAACAGATGAGTGAAGAATTATCAACATGCACACAAAAAGCCCCTTTTAATTTAAAAGTGGTTTTTTTTTATTTTTACTTTTGAGAGAGGGGGAGTGCACGGGTGAGTGGGCGAGAGGCAGACAGGGAGAGAGGGGAAGAGAGAGAGAGAGAGAGAGAGAGAGAAAGAGAGAATCCTAAGCTGGCTCCATACTGTCAGCGCAGAGCCTAACGCGGGCCTCAATCTCATGAACCATGAGATCACGACCTGAGCCAAAATTAAGAATCAGACGCTTGACTGCCTGAGCCATCCAGGCGCCCCCAAACTCCTTTTAATTTAAAATAAAATCCCTTGGGGCGCCTGGGTGGCTCAGTCTTAAGCGTCTGACTTGCGCTCAGGTCATGATCTCACAGTTCCTGAGTTCGAGCCCCGCACTGGGCTCTGTGCTGGTAGCTGAGAGCCTGGGGCCTGCTTCGGTTTCTGTGTCCTTTTCTCTCTGCTTCTCTCTCTCTCTCTGTCAAAAATGAATAAACGTTAAAACATTCTTTTAAATAAAATTCCTTTACAATTAAGGGAGTTACCTAATATGTGAACTACACGTAAACTAACTCACCATCCAAAACATTTTCCTACAAAGTTGAACTGGATTCCGTCACAACCTATGCAGACCACTCTTTCAGTCCAAAGGTATCTCTTTTAACTGTAAAGCACTACAGTGAAACCATTCTTACTGCAGCTGCCGTGTTCTCAACCCCTTTGCATGAGGAATAACGGACTTTGATCGTTAAGACTGATACAGCTATTATAACATTAAACAGGCTGCTCCCCTTTGTACACAGTGGATGCCAAGAGTACAGAGAAAAGTGGCAGAGGTGGCCTGACAAGGAAGTTTTGTTTGGTTTTGTTTGTAACATCTAGAAGGGCTGTCACGCACGTCTACAGTAGTGATAATAATCCCCATCCTATTCTTTGCTCTAAAAGCTGTAATCAGCCATAGCAGACTAGCTGTGACACTAACGAAAAATCTTAGATATATAATGGGCTTCTTCTTAGCCTCAACCTACTTATCACTCCCTGAAGGTTCGGCATTTCCCCGTGATCCCAGCGGGTCTGCGCTCCTTGTCTATCCCCACCCAAGTCAAGGCACCTATGATTTCTTAGAGCCCACAAATCAGCAGCGACCATGATTTCTGCCGGCTGAATACCACTGCCAGCTGAAGAAAGGGTGTGAGAAACGAAAAAGGATCAAAGGTCAGTCTGAGGGCAAAAGAGGGGAAAATCCCAAAAAAGGGACCAGAGAAAGTGGAAACTTGACGCTGGGTTACATCAGTGTCCTCGCGTATTACTTCATCCTTCCCTTGCAGTTCCTCTTTTAAAGCAGTTGGACAAACAGTGGGCCAGATAAGCATGCGTGAAGTAGAAACTTGGGGGAAATCAAAGTCTAACTCGGAATGAGCCACAGCCAATCATCTGATTATCAGGCCCTCAGACACACAGAGACCACACAGAGTAGATAATAAAAATAAAAAAGGACATCGGAATCTTGGGCAGAAAACTTCAACGTACGTCCCGGTGTGCTGCATCATTTCCAACGGGTGTGCGATTTCCCTGACACTCGCTTTCCTAATCTCCACACTGGAATGACGTGTCAACAATCCATCTATTTTGCAGACTTGCTGTGAAGAGCTAAGTGAGAAAAACGCTACACGTTTGACGCAAGTTACCTTTTTAATCACTCTAGTGCTGTAAAGAACAACATTCTTAATTGAAGACCTCTCTCCAATCCCATTTTGTACCCATATTCTGCCCCTTACAAGTTATGCTGAAATGACCAATACTGAAATGTCCATCACGTGGCTTTTCAGATACTGAAATAAACATCCGAAATTAGCATTGTGCAGGCACCTAATAGAAAGTTTACAGAGCCCAACCATAAAGTACACTTACTCACGTACAAGACTAATGCCACCACTGTCAATAAAAGCTGTCAAATTTTAGTTCCAGTAGTGCGCTAAGTCATCTACATCCTATCTATATCCTACCTACATGCACTGTAGTAGAAAAAGCCTGCGGCTTGATATCTGAAGGACCTAAATTTGAATCCCAGTGAGGTTATCCTAACTGGTAGGCCTCAGGGAGACCTGAAATATCCTCAAATGTCAATTAGGAATACTACTACCTACTTCGTAGGATGAAGATTACTGAGATCACGTCTGTACTGGGCCTAATCTGGTGCCTAGTCCACTGTGGTTGGTCAGTGCATGGTGGCTAATAATCCGACTGCCTTCCCGTTCCCTCAAAGCTCGATCTTTGGGTTTTTTGTTTTTTTTTTTTTAGCAATACTAAAATTACATGATTAAACATGCCTAACAAAAAACGCTCTCAACCAAATACAATGAAAGGGATTCCCAACAATCATGCAGATTTTCAGATTGTGCCCTGAAAACGAATGTAAGCAAAAGATCCATTTAAAGAGTTTGAAGTCTGATCTTCCTTCAGCAAGTCCTTTTTCATACGATAATATGTGCAGTCAAGTGATTTAAAACCTCAACTACTGCTCCCTTCAGCCACGGGACGCCTGAGGAAGGAGGCGTCTATTTTCTAACAGCCTCCCCATGACAAGCAACTTGTCTAACAGCTAGGCTGACTACTGTCCCTTCCCTGAGGACAGGTGAAAACAGGCAAAATAGGAGAGGCCTTATCTTAACTTGGAAAGCTACATTAACTAAGGAAAGCAGATCAAGGAAGATTTAAGACATGAACTTCTTCACGACTTCACCTTAACCTTATGCCTTAACTAACTACTCTGGTCAGTCTGCATAGAGCTGTATTAATATTCCCTCAAGCTAGTTCCTGTCCTGCTCTAGAATCTGTGACTATATTCAGATCTGATCTATGACAAAGGTTTTTTTTTTTTAAATATAAATGAAAGTCTCCTAGAAGACTGAGGCTCCTTTTTCTCTTCCAGCTTAATATCAAGCAACTGCTCTTTTTTTTTTCAAGCTACATGACCTTAACACGTGCCTTCATCCGCTAATGAAGCGCAATATACAATTCAGACTCGGTGTTGTATTTCCCCCCACAAGATTTTCAGGTTTAGAACTTTCCTCATTGCCTTATGCTCAGCCTTTCAGGCAGCCTGAGAGTCACCCACAACGACCGCTAAAATAGACACCCTGACAACACACAAAAGAACTAGAGGCAAGAGTCAGCATGTGTGCACAAACACACACACGTGACGACCTCCTAAGACAAGCTCTCAAAACTCACAAAATCAGACGGGGATTGATGGTGGAGGAGGGTGGAGCAGGGCGGCCTGGGGAGGAGCTGGATACAAAGAAAAGATGAAGACCTGAGAAGTAAAACGAAAAAGAGCTGGGACAGAGTATTACGGAGGGAAGAGTCTCCCGTTTACCACACACAGGAGGGAAGAGGGATTAGGGTAGGTACGTACGAACCAAAGAATCTGCTGGCGAAAAACAAGAGAAAACAAAGAGATTCCACCAAATTGGGACTTCAGAACGAGCCCTCCCTCCTGCTCCAATTCCCTGTTCTTGTTGTTTTTCCAGGAAGCCACAACACAGCTTTTTCAACAGAAGGATTATACTAACAAAGCAAATAAAGGAAACCTATGCTAAAAATGTAACCTACCTACACGGAAAGGTCTAAAGACGGAAATACTTCTTTCCCCGTTTTGTAGTGGGTTTCAAAGCAGAAGGGACGGGGGTGGGGGGGGTGGGGAGGAAGAGCAATGAGAGAGAGGGGAGCAGCCAAGCTCCTCCGGAATACGAGGAGCCTTCGGACTACATGCCTATTTTAAACTTATCTTTTCGTGGTCAAGTTGGCAGATTCTGAGCCTAAACACAGCGTTCCATTCGGTAAACCGTAATCTGACCGCCGGCTCCAACGCCGCAGAGGACGCAGAGAACTGAGGAGCATATGCAGACACAAGACAGAACCTGCTCTTGCTTTGGGTCCTTACTCTAATACTCTAATATCCTCAAACCCGGGGGGGGGGGGGACAAACTCCAGTGAGGTTGGAACCAACAGTAAAACGGGAAAGAAAAACAAATAGCAAAGTGAAAGGGGGTTTAGCCACAAAACCATGCACTTAGATTTGTAAATGGGCTGTTAGGTGCAAAACAGTGGACCCAGAAAGGAGCTACCTAGACAAGCACCTACTGCAGGGATTACATCCTTTTTTCGTACGGGGTGCCACGCAGGAAGGAAATGACTTTCATACGGAGGAGCCATGCCCCCCAGCCCTGGGCCGCTCGCGGCGCCGGGCAGGGGGGGATGTCCAGCGCCACCCCCTAGCAGTCACTTACTTTCGTCCGGCCATTGATCTTGTAGTTGCCCAGCTTCCCGTTGCAGTGGCGGATCAGGTCGTCCATGCTGCTCATGAGCAGCCCGATGGTTTCGCAGCCGGGCTCCTTGCCCTCGATCCAGGTGATCTTATCGCCTCGGATGTCCTTGGACGAGTCACTCTTCTGGCTGACCAGCTGCCCGTCCGTGAACTTGCCGGTGTCGTGCAGGGCGCGCACCTCGTCGCCGATCTGCTGCCCGGTCTCCTTGCCCAGGAAGTCGTCCACCACACAGATGCCGTGCTTGTTCATGCAGGGCACGATGTACTCCAGCGCCAGCTTGAGCGCCGGCAGGGGCTTCGTCTGCCCGTTGGGCCGCAGGCCGCCGCCGTGGCTCAGCCCCTCGCCCGGCGTGTTGCTCGGCGGGTACAGGTTCGCCTTCTCCTGGTACTGCGACGCGCGGGCCAGCGCCTCCTCCTTCGCGGGCTCCGCCTCGGCCGCCGCCGCCGCCGCCTGGCCCTGGCCGCCCGCAGCCGCGCGAGGCGGGGACGCGGCCGCCGCGGGCTCGGCCGCGGGCTTGGCCTTTGCCTTGGCCGCGTCCCCGGCGGCCCGCGCGCCCGCGCTCTCGGCGGCGGCGGCGCTGTCCCGGCGCGGCGCTGCCTTCCTGGCCTCCCTGGCCCCGGCCGCGCCGGCCCTGGGCGGCGGCGCGGAGCCGGGGTGCCGGTGCTGGCCCGCTCCGTGGCCCGGGGCGCCCTCGCCGCCCTGGCACACTAGCTTGTGCTTCTTCCAGTCCTGGCGCTGGTGCTCCTTGCTGCAGTAGAAGGAGCTGCGGCAGCGGCTGCAGCGCAGCAGGTTCTCCATCTTCCCGCACAGCTCGCAGTACTGCCGGTCTCGCTCGCTCGGGCTCGGCCCGCCGGGCCCGCCGCTGTCATTAGCCATGGCGGCGGCGGCGGCGGCGGCGGCGGCCGCGCAGGAGGGGTGGCGGCCCGAGGGCCTCGCCCGGGGCCGGGGAGCGGGCGGAGCGGCAGAGGCCGTCACTGCGCCACGCACCCGCCGCTCCCCGCCTGAGGGAGGCCGGCGCCCCGCGCCCTCGGCCCGGCCGCTCCCTCGTCCTCGGGTCCCGCCGCGCAGCGCCGGCGGCCGCCTCAGCGCCTCATCGCTGCCGCGAGCTGAGGGACCGCGCGGCCTGCGCGGCGGACGGCGACCTCCGCTCGGCCACGCGGGCCCGGCCGCGCGAGACCGGCCGCCCCGGCCGCCGCCGCCTCGCCGTCCGGGGCTGCCCGGCCCGGCCTGTGGAGGAGCGCAGGGCGTGCGGGCGCCACTCGCTCTGCGCGCTCTGCACGTACACCACGGCCCTGCCGCGACCCGGGCGGGCGGCGCGCGAGGGCGGAGGGGGCCGGGGGGAGGGCCGAGGGGAGGGCCGAGGGGGCGGCGGCCGAGCACACACGCTCGGGCGCGGGCGGCGCCGGGGCCGCCTCGGCTCCCCCGCACTCGGCGGGGCTGGGCCTCGGAGTCGGGGCCCGGCGCCCCGCCCCCGCCCCTTCTGCGGGCTCCGCCCGGGGCGGGCTCGGGACGCGCAGGCCGGAGCGGGGACGCCGAGGGGCAGGCCCGCGAGAGCGGAAGGGCGGGGCCGCGGGGCCGCCGCCGGGCCCTGCGCCGCGGACGGTGCCTACACCTGCTGGCGAGAGCGGCGCCGAGCGGGGCCCGGAAGATGGCTGCTGTTGGGTTCGGGCCCGCGCGGCGGGCGCTAGGCGCGCTCCGGCCTCCGCTGCGCGGTGGCCCTCGCCTGGTTTGTTGGTTGTTGTGTTTTGTTTTTTTTGGCCTAGGAGGAAACGGAAATTCAGAGAAGTAAAGTAACTTGCCCAAGGTCACGCAGGACTGGGACCGAATCCAGCAATTAGACTCTTGTCAGATTCCAAGGCTGCTTTTCCCGTTACACCAACACGGCCCCAATTTCGAGGCCTGAAATGGTTAAAAATAAGTATTGCCGCGGCGTTCATCTAAGCCCCTATGCCCCGTCTGAGCCACGTGTAAAGGTACTGAAATGTTGTTTGATTTTGTTTTAAAAACCCATTTTCTAAGCCCCGTGAAATCTTGCCGAGTGTCAAACCTTGTGAAGAAATTTTCGGCTCTCAGGTTCCGTAAGTTAATCAGTGCGCATTCCGGTATCCACAATCAGGCACTTAAATTCCAACTGATGAAACTACTGCTGAGAATTGGATTTTGGTGGTCAATGAACACTGCTACGTTAACGTCTTTTTAAATTAAAAAAAAAAAAAATCTGGTAGCGACAGAAGCTGCTGGTACGCAGATGAATACAGTTCTTTGTTTTATGTAACGTGAAAACCTTATCAGAAATAAGCCAAAGATTTCTTTCCGCGTGCCATTGACGAATGCAAAGAACTGCGATTTGGATTGTCACAGTTTTTATTGAACACCTGCTAATGCGGAAAATTCTGTGCTAGGCTTTCGTATCATCTGAATAGGTTGCAAGTGACTTCATCAGTCCTTGAGATGATGGTCTTTCAGACTAACCACATGAGAGCTGAAAGGTGTATGCAGGGCAAAGGCGGAAGAATATAAGGAGTAATTATAAACCACTTTGTAGAATGTGTTTTAAGAAATTAGCCTGAATCCAAAACATCAAAGCTCTTCACCAACTATGCAGAACCTAAAAGTGTCATTCAATTCTTCTATATAAATAAACAGTATCCGGGGAATCCAATCTGGTGAAAGAGGACAGTAATTCCAATTAATTTGGACTTTGGGAGACTGAGGTAAATGTTATACTCACAGCTTCAAATTCTAAACCAAACTAAAAACCCGACTTTCTGTAAAGAATCAATATCTGAATCAGTCTCACTTGTGTATGCAACTTTTCCAGAACTTTATTAAATACAGTAAAATACTGTTTTAGGTACTACTTAGGCTTTTCAACAAACGTATTAGGAGCATGTGACCTTGGCGCATAAAGGAACGCGTTACACTAGGTACACTCAGGCGGAGTACATATATATATATATATATATATATATATATATATATATATAAAATCCAGTGCAGGGGGTAGACATGTAAACAAAAAAGGACAACCTAGAATTTGGACCAAGCATCCAAAGAATGGGATGGACAGGTTGGAATGGGAACAAAGAAAAAGAAATTGCTAGGTCCACCCTTTGCACCAATCAAGATTCCAAGCAAACTGGTTTAGAAATTCCTTAAAATGTAAAGAAGCTATTTAATGGCTTAAGAAAGCAAACCTTTCAAACGTTTTTGATATACGTAAGTTGTATAACGTATAATTTCAATACGAGTAAATGGAATACTTCTTAGGTAGGCCTCCTTGTGCTATAGTAATTATAAACCCTTCCTAACGGTTCTCAGGGGCGGGAACTTTACCGGAGAACGTTGATTCTTCTAAACTTAGTTATTTGTAGGTACTAAAAGTAGTCCGACAGTTTTGTTAAAACTTACTTTTTAGGTCTATGGTGTGCAAACAAGTGTATTTACATCTTCATACGCTCTTTTCACTATGTTTTCACTGATACCTAGTTAAAAGCATAGACGTCCATGTCAAAACCTTCATTCGCTTTCATTTTGTGCCCGTTAAGTATACTAAATCACAAACTGAACATGAACACCTTGAAAATACTTAATCAGTCAGATATGACCCTTCCAAAATCTTCATGGACAGAACGGTCAAATATGAAATATTATTTCAAATATTTCCAAAGTGCCACGATTTCTGAGTTTCCAGGCTCAATAATCTGTGAACGAATTCCAAGTTAGTGAGGGTTTCACCAAACCATCTGCTGGCAGACAACGCAACAGCCAGTGACAAGTTCACCACCGAGATTCTGGAAGTCTACCGGCATGTGCTATAGAGAATTACGTTGTCATGTGGGAATTTATCTTATAAACACTTAAATGGTGCTTAATGCTATGTCCGTCTTTGTTCTAATCATTTTGCAAATATTCCTTTAATCCTCAGGAAAACACTGCGAGGTGGGTACTATTGTTATGCCCATTTACAGAGGGTGAAACAAGAGTAAGGCAATGAGTGTCCCTCCCAATTCTCAGGATTATATGATTAGCAGCATTAGAGGTGTTACCAAATACTCTGGGGAGAACAAAGCCTTGGGCCTTCCAAAGCGGGGAGTTATTACAAGTTTTTTCCTGCCCTGAACCCAATCAAGATCTCGAAACCAGAGGATGAATTAAGTGAAAGGTCTGTCCCCTGCCTATCCCACTGGCTTGGGTCAAAGCTAGCTGACCACGTATCTGGCTTCCCTCTGCTCCTCTGGCAATGTTTACATACACTGTACAGCGGTACCCACTACAAGCTGACCAGAGACTGACTACAAGATCAAGGTGGAGCTGAGAGGAAATACACAGCACAGAGCTAAGTGAGGAAATGAATTTAGAAACGGCTCTGTTGACCCGAGGAAAGCCCAGGGAACACCTTACCCTTCAAGTGCCACCCCCATTTCTCCTTTGAAAACAGGTTTAAAATTCACAAGAGAGTATCTTCGCCGTTCAGGAAATAAAAATCACATCTCTGGTTGTTAACCAATGACCTCTTGTTTCCCCATCTGTGACAATCTTGTTTTAATATGTTACAGAGAACAGAAAAATCACAAGTATCACATAGGCATCCCACCAAGATAAACAGGAAGACGGTCTCTGAGTTCTGGGAAAGCAACTAAAAATCTGAGCCATTTTCTAACTATAGTATTGGGATGCGCACAAGTAGGTGTCGTTGGGAAATAGCACCTGCTGTTCTCTGTACTGGGGGTTCTGCCAGATGCACACATAAGCTGTGTGCTTCCCCACGTACATGGGGCCTGCTTTGCTGTCTGCTAAGGTTTCTTCAGAACATAAAATACTTGAAAAGCCTTTTTATATTTTCAGGAAAATTTATCTATCACCTGACTTTATCAGTTTATGACTGTAAACTTATTCACCAATCCAGTTAAAAATCGAACATCTCATCTCAAGAAACATAAAACGTTAAACCATTTCTCACTACAGTGAATTTTTGTGTTACTAACGAACATGGGATACTATGTTGTGTGTTAATGTAATTACACAATGAGGGCTTTTTTCCCCCCCTAACAAACATTACCTAGTGTTGAACTGACTTTGAGTGTATTCCCAATAAGCAACTTACACCAATCCAGGCAGGAGACAGCTAAATAATTTTATCTGCAGCATTTTTTTGTGCAAAAAAATGTAAACATACACAAAAATATTAATGATCATGTAATCGACCTCAGCCCTGATTAGTTCAACAATTATCCACATTTTTACAACCTAGTTCCATCCCCATTTTGCCTTTTTAAAAATTTATTTTTATTGAGATATAATTGACATAGAATATTGTATTAGTTTAAGGTATACAACATACAAATTTAACACATGTCTGTATTGTGAAATGATTACCACAATGCGGTAACACAATTGGGTTAACATCAGTCACCTCACATAGTTAATTTTTTTTCTTGTGATGTGAACATTTAAGATCTACTCTCTTAGCAGCTTTCAGATAGTTTATTTGAAACAGTATTATTTTTTTTATTAAAATTTTTTTAATGTTTATTTTTGAGAAAGAGAGAGAGAACATGCGAGCAGGGGAGGGGCAGAGAAAGGGAGACACAGAATCCGAAGCAGGCTCCAGGCTCTGAGCTGTCAGCACAGAGCCTGACGCGGGGCTCGAACTCATGGTGAGATCACGACCTCAGCCAAAGTCAGACGCTTAACCAACTGAGCCACCCAGGTGTCCCTATAGCACAGTATTATTAACTATAATTACCACACGGTCCATTAGATCCCCAAGACTTACTTATCTTTTAACTGGAAGCTTGTACCTTTTGACCACCTTCACCCATTTTGCCCACCCCAGCAACCCCCACCTCTGGAAACCACCAATCTGTTCTCTGTATCTATGAGCTTTGTGGGTTTTTAAAATTTAAATCCCATATAAGTGATATAATACAGTATTTGTCTTTCTCTGTGACTTACTTCACTTAGCATAATATCCTCAAAGTCCATCCATATTGTCACAAATGGCAGTGTTTCCTTCTTTTTTTGTGGCTGAATAATATTCATATATATGAATGTTATGTAGCTTCTCACAACTTCTTTATCCATTCATCCATCAACAGACACTTACACTTTCATATCATGGCCTTTGTAAATAATGCTGCAACGAACATGGAATGAATACATCTTTTTGAGTTAGTGTTTTTATTTTCTTTGGATAAATACCCAGAAGTCAAATCGCTGGATCATACAGTCATTCTATTTTTAATTATTTGGGGAAACTCCATACTGTTTTCCATAGTGGTTCTACCAATTTCCATTTCTACCAACAGTGTATGAGGGCTCCCTTTTCTCTGCATCCCTGCCAATACTGGTTACTTCTTGTCTTTTCTAGATCAGCCATTCAAACGAGAGGGAGGTGGTATCTCATTGTAGTTTGGATTTGCATTGCCCTGATGATTAGTGACGTTGAACACCTTTTGATGTACCTGTTGGCCATCTGTATGCTGACTTTGGGGCATGCCTATTCAGATCTTCTGCCAATTTTTAAATCCGATTCTTTTTTGCTCTTATATTGTATAAGCTCTCTATAATTTTGGATATTAATCCCTTACCAGAGATATGATTTTAAAATATTTTCTGCCGTTCAGTAGGTTGCCTTTTCATTTTGTTGAGGATTTCCTTTGCCCTGCAGAAGATTTTTATTTTGACGTAGTTCCACTTAGTTTTGTTTTTGTCACCTTTGCTTCTGGTGTCAAATATAAAAAGTCATCCACCAAGACCAATGTTAAGGAGCTGATTGCCTATGTTTTCTTCTAAGTATTCTATGGTTTCAGGTCTTATATTTCAGTTTTAAATCCATTTTAAGTTAATTTTTGTGTATAGTGTAACAATTTTTTCTTTGGCATGTGGCTGTCTAATTTTCCCAACACATTTATTGAAGAGGCTGTCCTTTACCCACTGGATATTCTTGGCTTCTTTATTGTAAATTAATTGGCTATGTATGTGTGGGTTTATTTCTGTTCTCTTGATTCTGTTCTATTGATTTTTTGTAATGTTTATTTAGCTTTGAGAGAGAGGGAGAGACAGAGTGCAAGCAGAGAGAGAGGAAGACAGAATCCGAAGCAGCTCCAGGCTCTGAGCTGTCAGCACAGAACCCAATGTGGGGCTCGAACTCACCAACTACGAGATCATGACCTGAGCCAAAGCTGGATGCTTTACCGACTGAGCCACCCAGTCACTCCTATTGATCCTTTTTTAAATGCTGATACCATACTATTTTGATTACTATAGCTTTGTGATATACTACTTTGAAATCAGGGAGCAGAAATTTCTACTTCTTAATGATTCAGTCTTGGTAAACTGTATGTTACTAGAAATTTATTCATTTCTTCTAAATTATCCAATTTTTTGGCATATAATTCATAGCAGTCTCTAAATTTGTTGGCTGAAGTATCATTAACCGAATCCCAACTTCATTATGTAGGTCTAATAAGGAGTTTATTTTTTTTTCTTTATTTAAATTCTAGTTAGTTAACATATGGAGTAATATTGGTTTCAGGAATAGGAGTCAGTGATTCGTCACTTACATTCAACACCCAGTGCTCATCACAAGTGCCTTCCTTAATACCCATCACCCATCTAGCCCATGTCTAATAAGGACTTTAAATAAAACCATATCTGCAATACCCTTATCACACTTTAAAATTAAGAACACCTTGATACTATCCATCAATCAACAAGTATTAAAATTTTTCTGATTGTCTCATGTTCGCTTTATAGTTGCTTAATATATTCAATATCTAAACAAGGTTTAGATCTTGCATTGCACTTGGTTAAGTCCCTTTTACTCAGTTTTACTAGTACCTCACCCTTTGTTTCATACCATTGATTTACTGGAGAAGCAACACGTTCCATATTCTGGATTTAGCGGATTCTTTCCTTATTATATTCCTTCCTTAAGATCGTCCTCTTATTTTTGTAGAGAGGTGATTAGAGCTAAAATTTTGTCAAATTCAGTTCCATGTTTTAGATGAGAACATTCCATAGTACTTGCTGTATACTTCCTAACGCATTCCATCTTGAGGCACATCATGTCATAGTATCATTTTTTATGATGAAATATTGATCATGGGTTCAAGGCGTATCAGCTTGATTCCTGTATTATAAAGTTTTTCACCAACCCTTCACTTATTTTTGGATCAACTGATGATTGTGATTCAATATTTTATTAGAGGTTATGCAATAATGAATTTTTGATTCTATTATTCCTTGTGAATTTACCAGGTACCATAGAGAACTTTTTATCATCAGCTGTTGTTACCTTCAAATACAGTTTGTAGATGAAAGATAGGATCAATGCTTGATTCCTTTTATTTATCAATTTTTAGAATAATTGGTGTGCTTGCAGCTTCAGTTGTAACAATAAGGCCTTTTTAAAAATTGTGATGAATGGATTTTCATATATTCACATTATTTTAATTACTTTTTGATGCTTAAATATTTTGGCCAATAGAAATTATTCAAGTTGGTTCCTGTGTATTTTGGATGTGTTCACATTAATCCTTGATCGTTTTCTTGCCTTCTGGCATAAGATGGGCCAGACTCATCCTGTACATTTCTTGCTCCTGACCTTGAATCAGTCATTTCTCCAAAAAGCGTTGGTTCCTTTCAGTAGGAAATGGTAGTTAGAAACCACCATCAGTAGTACTCATTGCCACTGAGTTATTATTGTTCTAGATCTTTCCAATGAATAGAGCTAGGAAATAGATCTTTCCAATGAATAGAGCTAGGAAATAGGCAATTATTTCAAGAGAAAAAAAATCTTGAATTCATTCCAATATTCCAGTTCAAATGTAAAATTATAGGGTTTTATCTTAACGTATTTGATTTTCTATTTCTGTTTAACTTTCTCATGAAACTTTTTTTCCTAATGACATTCATGAAACTACTTATCTGTTTTATAATACTTAACAGTTTATTGCATTCCTTTTGTCTATGTAATAAGTGTGTTTTATTTTTATTTTATTTAAGAAATTTTTTATGTTTTTTATTTATTTTTGAGAGACAGAGAGAGACAGCGCAAGCAGGGGAGGGTCAGAGAGAGAGGGAGATAAAGAATGCGAAGACAGGCTCCAGGCTCTGAGCTAGCTGTCAGCACAGAGCCTGACACGGGGCTCGAACCCACGAACCGCGAGATCATGACCTGAGCCAAACTCGGATGCTTAACCGACTGAGCCACCCAGGTGCCCCAATAAGTGTGTTTTAAAGTCACCTGATCTGGGGTGCCTGAGTGGCTCAGTTGGTTGGATGTCTAATTCTTGATTTCGGCTCAGGTCATGACCTCGTAGTTTCTGAGTTCCAGCCCCACCTTAGGGTCTGCACAGACATTTTGAAGCCTGCTTGGGATTCTCTCTCTGCCCCTTCCCCGTGCACGCGCTCTCTCTCTCTCTCTCTGAAAATATATGAATAAACTTAAAAAAATTTTTTTAAGCCACCTGGTCTAATTATTTTCTCTATATGGCTGTGCCATCAACTTGAGATGTAGTTAGTTTAGTTTCAATCCTGTTTTTAATTTTTAGGGGCTTGATGTTTTTTCCTTTTTAGAATAATTGCCTTTCAATTACGTGGAATATGGCATATAGCTAGACATTGTTCTAAAGTCTTTTCATGCATCATCTAATTTATCCGTCAGGGTAAACCTATGCTGTGGGTATTACCACCTCTGCTTTACATTCAGGGAGAGTGAGGTACTAAAAATTCCATAGTTCCCAAGACCACAAGGGGCAGGATAAGAATCTCAACTGAAGGATCTGGGGGCCCTTGGGTGGTTGAGTGGGTTAAGCAACCAACTCTTGATTTTTAAAAATATTAAATTTTTAAAAAATTTTTTTAGTATAAATTAAAAAAATTTTTAAACTAAAGGATCTGATCTATAATCCCCAGGCAAAATATAAGTTCCATGAGAGAGATAAATGCAAATCAATGTGAGGGAGACAAAGAAGAGAAAATTGCGTATTTTCTTAAAGTTTATTTATTTATTTTGAGAGAGAGAAAACACAAGCAGGGGAGACACAGAGAGGAGAGAGCAAGAATGCCAAGCAGGCCCCACACTGCCAGCATGGAGCCCAATGCAGGCCTCGAACAATGAACCATAAGATCATGAGATCGTGACCTGGGCCAAAGTTGGACACTTAACCCACTGAGCCACCCAGATACCTTGAAAATTGAAAATTGTATTTTTTAAATTACAGCCATCCTAACAGGTGTGAAGTGGTATCTCATTGTGGTTTTGATTTTCAGTTCCCTGATGTTTAGGGATGTTGAGCACCTTTTCATGTACCTGTTGGTCATTTATATATCCTCTTTGGAGAAATTTTTATTCAAGTCCCTTGTCCATTTTTAAATTGGATTATTTGCTTTTTTTTTTGCTATTGAGTTGTAGTTCTTTATATATTATGGATGGTAATACCTTATCAGATACATAGTTGCCAAATATTTTTTTCCATCCTATTGGTTGTCTTTTCACTAGTTGATTTTTTTTTTTTTTTTTTGCTATGCAGAAGCTTTTTAGTTTAATGTAGTCTGTTTTTGCATTTGATGCTTGTGCTTAACATGTGATATCCAGGAAATCATTACCTAGATCAATGCCAAGGATCTTTTTCCTTATGTTTTTTTCTAGGAGCTTTATGATCTCAGGTCTTACGTTGATCCATTTGAATCAATTTTTGTAAGTGGTGTAAGATAGGGGTACATCTTTTGCATGTAGGTACCCCTTTTGCATTTGGCTCTCTGGTTTTCCCAAAATCATTTATTGAAGAGACTGTCTTTTCCCCATTGTGTTCTTGGTCTCTTGTCAAAAGTCAACTGACCGTGTATGTAAGAGTTTATTTCTGGACTCTCTATTCTGTTTCACTGACCAATGTGTCTTTATGTTATGCCAGTACCATACTGTTTTGATTGCTATATCTTTGAAATATAGTTTGAAACCAGGGATTGTGATGCCCCCAGCTTTATTTTTCTTTTTCAGGATTGCTTTGGTTATTCGGGGTCTTTTGTGGTTACATACACATTTTAGAATTAGTTCTATTTCTGTGGGGAAAAAAATGCCACTGGAATTTTGATTGGGATTCCTTGAATCTGTAGATTGCTTTGGGTAGTGTGGACGTTTTCACCATATGAATTTTTCCAATCCAAGAACGTGGGACATCTTTCCATTTGTTTGTGTTTTCTTTGATATCTTTCATCAATGTCTTATGATTTTCAGTGTTCAGGTCTTTCACTTCCTTGGTTAAATTTATTCCCAAGTATTGTTTTTCATGCTATTTTAAATGGAATTGTTTTCTCAATTTTTCTTCCATATAGTTTTGTTATTCGTGTATGGAAATGCAGCTAAGCGGTGCCTGGGTGGCTCAGTCAGTCAAGCATCCGACTTCGGCTCTGGTCATGATCTTGTGGTCTGTGGGTTTGAGCCCCACATCGGGCTCTGTGCTGACAGCTCAGAGCCTGGAGCCTGCTTCCGATTCTGTGTCTTCCTCTCTCTGCCCCTCCCCTTCTCTCAGACACACTCTCTCTCTCTCCCCCTCAAAAATAAACATTAAAAAAAATTTAATAATAAAAAAAGAAATGCAGCTGATTTCTGTATGTTGTTTTGTATTCTGCAACTTCACTGAATTCATGTATTAGTTCTAACACTTTTTTTTTAATTTTTTTTTTTTTAAGTAAACTCTAAGCCCAACATCAGGCTCAAAGTCATGACATAGAGATCGAGAGTGGCATGCTCCGCTGACTGAGCCAGCCAGAAGCCCAGTTCTAACAGTTTATAGTGGGGTCTTTAGAGTTTCTATATATAAGACTGTATCATCTGTGAGCAGAGATAACTAATTCTTCCTTTCTGATATGGATGGCTTTTATTTCTTGGACTTCCAATACAATGTTGAACAAAAGTGGTAAAAGTGGGCATCCCTGTCTTGTTCTTCATCTTAGAGAAAGATTTTAACTTTCACCATTGAGTACGACGTTAGCTGTGGGTCTGTTATATGTGGCCTTTATTACGCCGAGGGACATTTCTTCTATACCCAATTTGTTGAGTGTTTCTATCATGAAAAAATGTTGTATTTTGTCAAATGCTTTTTCTGCATTTATCGAGATGATCATCTGATTTTTGTCATTCATTTTGTTAATGGTGTATCACGTTGATTGATTTGCAGATGTTGAAACATGCTTGCATCCCAAGAATAAATCCTGCATCCTGATGGTGAAT
The DNA here is from genome assembly GCA_028646485.1 of Cryptoprocta ferox. Taxonomy (NCBI): domain Eukaryota; kingdom Metazoa; phylum Chordata; class Mammalia; order Carnivora; family Eupleridae; genus Cryptoprocta; species Cryptoprocta ferox. Next base: position 2,395,098 of record CM053561.1, read on the forward strand.
GATCCTTTCAGTGTGCTGTTGATTTCGGTTTGCTAATATTTTGTTGAGAATTTTTACATCTACATTCATCAGGTCTGTAATTTTCTTTCCTTGCAATGTCTTTATTTGGGTTTGTTATCAGGGTAATGCTATCCTCAGAAAATGAGGTTGGGAGTGTTCCTCTTCAGTTTTTTTGGAAGAATTTGGTAGAATTTGCCAGTAAAACCATCTGGTCCTAGGCTTTTCTGTGTTGGGAGGTTTTTTGATTGCTGATTCAACCCTGTCCCCTGTTGGTCTGTTTAGATTTTCTATTTCTTCATGATTCGTTTAGACAGTATGTTTCTAGGAGTTTGTCCTTTTTTTTCCTCACTTATCCAGTTTGTTGGCATATAATTGTTTATTATAGTCTTTCATAATCCTTTGTATTTTTGTGGTATCAGTTGTAATTTCTCCTGTGTTTCTTTTTATAAAGAAATCTATAAATATAATAATAATAAATTTATAAATCTCTTTATAAGCAGTTTTATATATGTTTTTAAATGTTCTCTTATAAAAGGTAGCATATTATATGTACTGATTTTGCATTTTGCTTATTGTACTTAATAGGTTCTGGAAACCACTGCACATTTCTTCTCCAGAGATCTTCCTTAACTTTTACTATAACCGCATGAGTTTCCAACATGTAAATATACACTGTAGTGTATTCAACCACCCTCCTGGGTCTGACTGTTTAGGTAGTCCCCTTATATTGGTATTTTATTTTCTCTCTTTTTTTTTCCTGATTGACCTAGCTAATGTTCTTTCAGATTTGTTGATCTTAAGAAAACAATTTTGGTTTCATTGATTTTTAAATTAAATTAATTTTTATTTTTTGAGAAAGAGAGAGCATGCACAAGTGGGGGAGGGCCACAGGGAGCGGGAGGGAGAGAATCTTAAGCAGGCTCCATGCCCAGCACAGAGCCTGTCGCGGGGCTGGATCTCATGACTGTGAGATCATGACCTGAGCTGAAATCAAGAGTTGGATGCTTAAGGGACAGAGCCACCCAGGCGCCCCTCATTGATTTTCTTTATTGTTTATTTCTTATTCACTGATTTTTGCCATTCGCTGAATAATTTCCTTTTTCAATTCACTCGAGATTTAACTGTCTTTTTCTGGTTCTGTTAAGGTGGAAATGGGAACATGTTTAAAGTTTCTTCTTTTCCAATATGAACACTAAAGGTATAATAAATTCCTCGGGATGCCTGGGTGGCTTAGTCAGTTAAGTATCAACTTCAGCTTGCGTTATGATCTCATGGTTTGTGAGTTTGAGCTCCACACCGGGCTCTCAACTGTCAGCACAGAGCCTGCTTGGGATTCTCTCTCCCCTTCTTTCTCTGCCTCTCTCTCTCTCTCTCTCTCTCAAAAATAAACATTTTAAAAAGGTATACATTCCTCTATAAACATTACATTAGCTGTAATCCATATATGTTGATATGTATTTTCATTTTCATTCAGCAAAACATGTTTTGAGATAATATCCCTTGTGAGCTCTCCTTTGATCCATGGCTATATACAAATGTGTTATTTAATTTTTAAAGGTTTCTTTGTGCATATGTACATGTGCATGTTATTTAATGTTTAAATGTTTGGCATTTCCAGGTATCTTCCTATCACTGATTTCTTATTTAATCCCATTTTGGATGGACAACATATTCTCTCTTATTCAGTTGTATTTCAATTTATTGAGACTTATTTTATAACTCAAAACAATGGTTAGTTCTGGTGAATGGTCCCCGTGTGCTTGAAAAGAAAGTATTTTCTACTGTTGGTGAGTGTTCTATAGAAGTCAGTTGGGCCAGTTGGTTAATAGGATTCAAGTTTTCCCTATTCTTACTTATTTTCTGTATATTATCAGTTGGTGAGAAAGGAGTGTTGAAGTTTCCAGCTATACTTATGGGGTTTTTTTGTTCTCTCTGTTCTGAGGGTTTTTGCTTTTGTATTTTGATGCTCTGTTATCAGATACACAATTGAAGTTGTTATTTCTTAGTGCACTGATCCCTTTTTCTTTAGGAAATACCTCTCTTTATTCATGTTAATTTTACCTATCCCAATGTTGACTTTGATATTAATATAGCCACTTTAACTATCTTACAATTGATGTCTGCCTGATATATCATTTTCATCCTTTTGTTATGTCTCTGTGTTTTAAGTATGTCTCTTGGAGGTAATATATAGTTGGATCTTGCTTTTATATGCAGTCTGAGACTCTCTATCATTTAATTGAGATATATAATCTAGGGTTTAGCAAACATTTTCTGGAGAGCCAGATAGTAAAGTGGTCTCTGCTCTGCTGTTGTGGTGTCAAACTATCTATAGGAAATATGTAAAAATATGCAAATATCCCATTTATTTATGAAAACCAGAGGCTCTCTCTGCTTCCGAAGCTCATTCTGCCTCTCTCCCTGACTATTCTGCTCTTGCTTCTGCTTCTCTTCCTCTTCTTTCTCTTTCTCCTCTACCACCTCTTTTCTTCTATTCCTCTTCCTTCCTCCGCCCCCCCCACTTCCTCTTTGTTTTTCTTCTTTGATAGACTGATGTTTTCTTGGTATAATTTTCCGTAAGCCCAATAAACTTCCATAAATATTTCTTCAGAACAAGTCTGGCTAGCAGAAAAAAAAAATGTGCAAGAGAGAAATTCTCTCAGTGTTTGTCTGAGAAGTCTTTATTTTGAAAAATATATTTTTAAATGTTTATTTTATTTATTTTGGGGGGGAAGGGACAGAGAGAGGGGGAAAGAGAATCACAAGCAGGCTCCACGCTCAGGACGGAGCCCTGTGTGGGTCTCGATCTTAAAACTGTGAGATCATGACCTGAGCTGAAATCAAGATTTGGATACTTAATCTTAAGGCTGATCCACCCAGGCACTCCTTGAAAAATATTTTTGCTGGATACAGAATTCTAGGTTGAGATTTTTTCTTCTGGCAAAATGAAGATGTCATTTCACTGTGTTCTGGCTCCACTGTCTCTGAACATAGTCTTTGGTATTTCTTACCTTTGGTCTACTATGAATGTGTTTTGTTTTAAATGTTTTTTAAAGTTTCTCTTTTTCACTAGTTTTTGGTAATTTGATGAAAACATGACATGGTGTTGTTTTATTTTCATTCTGATTAAGGTTCATTGAGCTTCTTGAATATGTTGGTTTATAATTAGTTATCATCAAATTAGAAAACATTTAGCTATTCTTTAAATATTTTTCTGCCCCCATTGTTTTGAGGTTCAAATTATACATATATTAAATAACTTAATATTGTCCCACAGATCCCTGAAGTGAAGTTCTTTTCTCCCCCTAGCCTTTCCCCCCTCTCTGCTTCCATTTGAAAGCATTTCTATTGTTACATTTTTAGGTAAGTGGTATTTTCTTTTGTAGTGTCTAATCTTCTGATAATCCCAGCCAGTGAATTTATTCATTTCAGATATGTCACCTTTTTCAGCTCTGGAATTTCCGTTTGGCTTTTTCTTCCAATATTTTCCATTTCTCACTTGATTATGCCATTTTCCTTTATGTCCTTGAGCATGTTTATAAAGGTGTTTTAAAGGATTTGTCTGTTACTTCACATGATTTCTGTGTCTCTTGCAACTGGACTAATTTTTCTTTGCTTATGTATTACATTTTCCTGGTTCTCTGCATATTTAGTAATTTAAAAAAATTTTTTAATGTTCATTTATTTTTGAGAGAGAGAGAGTGAGGCAGAGAGAGAGGGAGACACAGAATCCAAAGCAGACTCCAGGCTCTGAGCTGTCAGCACAGAGCCTGACATGGGGCTCAAGCCCATGAGCCACGAGATCATAGCCTGAGCTGAAGTTGGACGCTCAACTGAGCCACCCAGGCACCCTGCATGTTTGGGAATTTTTAATTGGATTTTGAACATTTTGGGTATTTTATTGTTGAGTGCTATTTTGTTGTCTTTCCTTAAAGAGGATTGGATTTATTCTGGCATGACTATATATCTATAGTTTAAATTTAATTTTAACATCCATTCATTTTGAGAGACAGAGACAGAGCGTGAGCAGGGGAGGGGCAGAGAGAGAGAGGGAGACACAGAATCTGAAGCAGGCTCCAGGCTCTGAGCTGTCAGCACAGAGCCCGACGCGGGGCTTGAACTCACAAGCTGTGAGATTGTGACCTGAGCTGAAGTCGGGTGCTTACCCGACTGAGCCACCCAGGCACCCTGACTTTATATATATTTTTGAAGTTCTGTATGTTGCTCTTGAGAAGTCTGGTGCAAGCCTGATTTTCTTACCTTTATAAGTAATTTTATCCTTAATGCCTGGAAGCTCTGAGGTGTTACCTTTATCTTTAAAATTTAGTGATTTTTCTAAGATATGCCTCAGTTCATTATAACACATTTCCCCCATGCATGTGGTAAGCCCTACCAGTATTTATATTTAAATATTGGAATATATTTAGGGGCACCTGGGTGGCTCAGTTGGTTGAGCATCCGACTCTTGATCTCAGCTCAGGTCTTTATCTCAGTGTTGTGAGTTCAAGCCCTGTGTTGGGCTCCATATGCTGGGCATGGAGCCCACTTTAAAATAAATAAATAAACAAACATTGGAATATATTTAAATTCACTTCTGGGCATTTTTAAAAATTTTTGAACACTAGTTTTATTCTATTGTTTCATTTCTCTTCTTCAGAAATTCCAGTTACGTGTAGTTTGATTTGCGTGTGTGTCTGTTTTCCATCACCACAACATGCTCCTGATCTCTTTTTAAATATCTTTATCTCAGTTTCATTCTCTTGTTGTTTTACTCACTTCCTTTAGTGTTTCTGTTTTTATCTCTGTGGTGAGAACCCTTAGGTTTACTCTTAACAGATTTCCTTTATACCATACAGCAGAGTTAGCTATAGTCATCCTGGTGTATGTCAGCCCCAGGACTGATTTATTTTATATCTGGAGGTTTGTGCCTTCTGACCCCCTTCCTCAGTTCCCCTTCCTCTGCCCTCCACCTCTGGCAGCCACAAGTATAATCTCTTTTTTATGAGTTTGGTTGTTGTTGGTGGTGTGTGTATGTGTGTGTGTGTGTGTGTGTGTATGTGTGTGTTTTAGATGGCACATATAAATAAGATAATACAGTATTTGTCTTTCTCTGACTTATTTCATTTAGCATAATGGCTTCAAGGTCCATCCATGGTGTTGCAAATGGTAGAATTTTCTCGACTTTTTATGGTGGATAATATTCCATTCATCCATCAATGGATTCTTTTAAATTTTCTTTTAAATTTTTATTTGAATTCTTTCTTCCTTGGGCATGTTGTAGTTTATCCTTCATTTTTTAGACATGCCTTTTTTTTTTTCAATTATTTTCCTGAGTTTGATCAATTTTTGTTGCATTTCATCCTGGGTTTGTTTGTTTGTTTGTATTTCTTCTTAGTGTTGGAATTTATGATTCTAAGTGCTTTTTAAAAGATTGTCTTTACATGCTTGTTTGAGACTATATAATTCAGTGTAGAGTTTTGTGTTACAGCATAGTACTTTGTGGTTGGTTTTAGGGGGGAGAATTTTCATCATCTAAAAGTACTTTTTTTTGTATCTGTGTTTTTATAGTTGCTTTTTATAGAGTTGGTTTAATATTTTGTTATTCCTGGGAGATGGAGTTCAGCCAAAATATGGAGGTACAGCTTTTTGTTTTATGAATTTGTGGTAGTGTGGAGGGTGCAAGTGTTTGTGTAACCTATTTTTCCAGATCCTTAATTTAACTTTCTCCATTCCTTTCACTGGGATATCTCCAAGGCTTTTGCAGTCATCTGGACTAGAGATGGTGGTGGCCTGGACAATGGTGGCAACAGTAGGATTGGTGAGAAGTGGTCTCATTATTTTGAAGGTGGGACTGACAGGATTTACTAACAGATCATCTGCAGGGTAGGAGAGAGAAGGAGATGAGTCCAAGTCAAATGACACCAATATTTTTATTTTTTATTTTTTACTAAGCAAAAGTAGAATAGAATTGCCATTCACTGAGATGGAAAGAACTGATGGAGATGCCCTTGGGAAGGGCAGCTATCAAGAAATCAGTCTTAGGGGTGCCTGGCTGACTCAGGCAGTAGAGCATGTGACTCTTGATCTCAGGGTCATGAGTTCAAGTCCCTCATTGGGAGTAGATATTACTTTTTTAAAAAAAAAGAAAGAAATCCATTTTAGACTTGTAAAATTTGAAATGGATGTTACTGATCTAAATGGTGATTCAAGCATACAGTTGGATAGACAGTTCTGGATCTGGGGAGAGGTCCAGGCTGGAGATATAAATGTGGGAGTCCCCTGCATATAGATGATATATAAAATCATGAGACTCAACAAGGCCACCAAGTGAATGGGTATAGATAGGAAAGAGAGAGGATCAAGGACTGTGGTAGAGGAACTAGCATTTACAGATTAGAGAAATGAGGAGGAATATGAGTGAAACAAACAAACAAAAAAAAGACTGAGGAAGAGCAGGCAGAAAAATGGGAAAAGGACCAAGAGGGTCCTGAAAGCTAAGAAATTTAAGTGATTCAAGAAGGAGAAAGTAACCAACTATGACAAATAGGGTGAGTAAGATGAGTTGTGGGAAGTGACCAGTGGCTCTGAAAAAGGGAGACTGTAGGTGACTCGAGGTGAGCACTTTAAGAGTGGAGTGAGTGCACACTTGATTGTAGCAGGTTTGGGAAAGAGCAGAAGGAAAGAATTGCTGATAATGAGTATAGGACCTTTATTCTAGACAGGACAGAAATAGGGCAGTAATTGAAAGGGGTAGTGGAATGGAGCAAGGGATTTTTTTGAAAGATGGGAGAAAAAAAGTATTTTCTGATAGGAATGGTCTAAGGAATCCTTATAAAAAGAATGTCTAAAGCGGCCTGTGAATTTCCTTGAAATTGTAGGATGACAGTAGAGGCAGGGGAGAGAGTTAAAGTGCAAGTCATCTCCTGAGGGTAGCCACATGTGTACTGCAAAGAAGCTGTGGTTGTGGTTGTGGCTGGTGATTAAGATTTCCCTCACAATTAATCATGGGCCATTTGTTAAAGAGCCTCATACACTGTTTAATGCTTAATCTTTGGTTATTACCTCTATAGCAGTGTATAAGACAAAATGAAGATGCTTGCATTTCACCTACTTTGGAGGTCACTATACATTGCTATAGTGCATACCTGTGCATATGTATATCTTATATGTAGTGTACATACAGCAGTGTATAATATTACAGTGCTTTCTGTACACACATCCTCTCTGTATGTATATATAGACACACATTATATATATTTACATCCCAGTATAGCACTATAATGATCTCTAATTACAGTGTGTGTATGTGTGTATATGAAATATATAAAAATGGGATTCCCATAACCACACACACACACACACACACACACACACAATGGATCCTATATTGCTGTGGTGGGTGCTAAATAATGTACATTGCTATATGTCTGATACAAATAGTTGAAAACTCAAAATTCCTTTCCAGTTCTTTTTTTTCCTTTCCAGTTCTAATAGTTTTTGAGCCTATCACACCACATAAAATATGCAGGTTACTTATCAAAGTGATAAATGGGGGCACCTGGGTGGCTCAGTCAGTTAAGTGTCTGATTCTTGATTTCGGCTCAGGTTATGGTCTGACAGTTTGTGAGACTGAACCCCACGTCAGGCTCTGCCCTGACAGTGTGGAGCCTGCTTGGAATTCTCTCTCTCTCAAAATAAATAACGAAACGTTAAAAAATAAAGTGAAAAGTGGAAAATATATATGTAGGGAAGGGATAGAAAATGGATCAAAGATGTAGGCAAGAGCTGGAGCACATGTGGCCAACAAGTGGTCACAGGATAGGTAAGAAGTGTTAAAACGAAATGTGCATGCAGTGGTAGGAGTTTGTAGAAGGTTTTTCTCGAAGAGGTGACACCAGAAGCATGGTATGGTCCTTTCTATCCTCTCAGAATGATGTCTGCTCAGGGAGTTTCAATTCTGTCTTTCCCATCAGGGCTGATAATTATATCTTCTCTACTCATGTTCTTTATTGACTTGCAGCATAAACTTTAAAGGATATGTGTTCATCTGGGCACCATGAATTCATGGATTCATGGAGCCATATTTGAATTATTGAGGCAGACTATAAATAAATATAAATAAAATTTATAGCCATACTACTTCATTTATACAGCTTTGCACACAAACATAGTAATTCAATATTATGCTGAAAGCATTATAATTTAAGATGAACTTCAGAAAGATTATCATTAGCCTGTATTAAAAGCTCCATAAAGTTACTTATAATGGGGGTGCCTGGGTGGCTCAGTCGGTTAAGCATCTGACTCTTGATTTTGGCTCAGATCATGATTCCAGAGTCGTAGGATCAAGCCCCATGTCGGGCTCTGAGCTCAGTGTGGAGCCTGCTTAAGATTCTCTCTCTCTCAAGAGGAACCCCCTTGCACTGCTGGTGGGAACGCAAACTGGTGCAGCCGCTCTGGAAAACAGTATGGAGGTTCCTCAAAAAATTAAAAGTAGAACTATCCTACAATCAGCAATTGCACTACGAAGTATTTATTCAGAAGATACAGGAGTACTGATTCCAAGGGGCACATGCACCCCAATGTTTATGGCAGCGCTATTGACAATAGCCAAAGTATGGAAAGAGCCCAAATGTCCATCAACTGATGAATGGATAAAGAAGATGTGGTGTGTGTGTGTGTGTGTGTGTGTGTAATATATATATATATATATATATATATATATATATATTCACAATGGAATATTACTCAGCAATCAAAAAGAATGAAATCTTGCCATTTGCAACAAAGTGGATGGAACTAGAAAGAAGTCAGTCAGAGAAAGACCAATATATGATTTCACTCATATGTGGAATTTAAGATACAAAACAGATGAACATAAGGGAAGGGATGCAAAAATAATATAAAAACAGAGAAGGAGACAAACCATAAGAGTCTCTTAAATACCGAGAACAAACTGAGGGTTGCTGGTGGGGTGTTGGGTGGGGGGATGGGCTACAGGGGTGAGGGGCATTAAAAAGGACACTTGTTGGGATGAGCACTGGGTGTTATATGTAAGTGATGAAACACTAAATTCTATTCCTGAAAAAAATAAAGATAAAAAATTTCACTTATCCTATAAAAATAAATATCAAGATTAGAAATTCTAAATGTGAAGAACATGGATTTATTTAAAAGCCAATATTGCATGCACATGCATGCGCACACAGGAGCTGGATGTTCATAGGCTAGAAGTCCTCTAATTTAAATACTTGTACAGAAAATCAAACATTGTTTCAATGAACAATGAGTCAGTAGATTCACAGAAGGGTCCAACTAAGATTATGTACTCCAAATGTGTATTTTTGTTACAACTGAATGACTCTAAAAAATGTCCAGTAAAACTTATCACATCGACAATGACACACTGAAACATCAGAGTCTTTGGTATTATCAGTGGAAATAATTGATAACCAGTTACATTAAGTAGCAAAATATCAATCAATATAATATGTTTCAAAAAAGTATTGCTTTATGTTCATTTCATTATTAACTCAATCTTGTTTGGAATTGCAATAATGTCAGACTTATTTTTTATTTACTAGAATAATAAACGGAGTGCATTATATCTACAGAGGTTAGAGAGAAATTATTCCCTTGGTTTGTAACTTGGATAAACAGTTGCAGATTTTTTCTAAAATAAATAAAGACATTTCTAAGATAGCAAAAACCTGATTTACTCTCCAACTATCATTTATTCTTTTCTCAACGTATTCTTAGTATTTCTCAGAAACACTATAATGAAAATGATGATTCATATAGTCTACTATAGTTTTTTTAGGCTGCTATACATTTAACATGACTTTATATATGTGAAAAAAAATAAAATTATAAAGTCATCTAAAAAAAGATTCTGTCACCCTCTGCCCTTCTCACCCCCCTCAAATAAAATAAAATAAAATAAAATAAAATAAAAGTTATTTGTGACACACAGCATACATACAGGGGCTGCAGAGACAGAAGTTGGGAAGACATTTGTAGTGAGCTCTGCTAAATCCTCAAGATCATGAATGTAACCACGACTCATGAAACAGAAGGTCTGAGAGTAGCAACAGCTGGTAACAAGGGTCAGCACAGTCAGGAAGATCTAATTCTGTCAGGAGAGTGTCTTGAAGAACAGTCAGGCACTAGTCGGGCTACCAAGAATTGGGTCTACATCCAGTTCTTTCCAGGGACTTTCCCCACCCGCTCATTGCCACTCTAGGTTGGGCCTCCCATATGTGGATCACTGGAGCATTCCCCTTCAGCGTTTCAAAGATGCTGCTTGAGCTGGAGCACAACTTTTCCCAGCTCTCCCTAAATTATTGTCACTATCCCCTGTCTCCCTCCTTCCAATACCTGTCTCCCACACTATCAATCCACCTTCTGAAACTGCTTGTTCAGAATTATCTTCTCAACACGGAAGTTACATACTGCTCCTGTGTAAAAACAAGCAAACAAACTTAGATGTTGTCCATTCAGCAAGATAAGTCAGACTCCTTAAGGTTGGACCATATTGGACCCTCCCCAGACTTGCTCCACGCGGATTCTCCAACCTCAGCTCCTGCCACCTCTCCTATTATCCTCACAGGAGTTCTTCCACAAATAAGTGCAGTTTTCTCATGCCTGGGTCTGGTCACATGCTTTCTTCTGCCCGGGATTCCCTTCACTTTTTTTTTTTTTTCCCCCCTGCCTGGAGGAGAGGGAGAAGAGGGAGACAGAGAGGGAGAGGGAACAAGGGAGGGAAGGAGGGTGGGAGAGGGAGGGAGACAGAGAGAGAGAAGAATAGATTTATTAACTAAATAGGAATTTTGCTAGAGTAAAAAATAAGAACTCCATGGAAATAAAGATATTCAGCCTTACTAAGAAGCCTAACATAGAATTCTGCTAAGTATGTCAATGAGGACTTGAAGAAACTCATAGATAGAGAAAATCAATCAACTCTAATGAACCTAAGTATAACCGATTATCTGCCTCTGTAGGGTAAAGTAAATCCCATGAAACCATTGCTTATAATAAAGAGATCCTATGTTGAGAAATGGACTATATGATAGTTCAAGAAGTATATTTTCTCAACATTTCTCCTAATTAAACTCATGTACATACCATGAAGCCAAAGTTAACTTTGGTCTAGGAGGAATGTCTACTCAATAATGTGGGAAATAACTTGGACAAGAACTTTAGTTCTTTAAAGAAATACACACTGGATGTAATGAAGAAAAATTGAAACTCCAGTATATTGGAAAGTCAAGATCTGGGGGTTTGATTAAAATTCTGGAGGGCAAACAAATGTTTTTAAAAAGATGGAATATTAAGAGTAAATATTTAAAGAAACCAATAAACAAAAATACAGATATCTATGATGGAGGGGCTGGGATTAAAGATATAATCCATCAGCTTGAAGAAAATGGCCAAAACATGTTGAAGTATATGCTTGTCATATTGAAACCAAGAAAGAATATTGTGTAAAGACATGGGGTAAAATATTGAAAAGACAAATCCATATAGACGTTACAAGGAATTACACAAAATTTTCAAATATATAAAAATATCCCTAATGAAGACATTAAAGAGAATGTGAAGTTTAAAGTTCTCTTTCCTATGAAAGAAGAAAATGCAAGATTGGAGAGGAGCATGTAGGAGGAAGTAGCAGCCTGAAATTCAGAACTTACTGGGAGGACAAACTTAATTAATTCAGAAGTCTCAGACACAGAAGAACTCTTGTTTACAAGGAAAATGAAACTGAACAGTTTAATCATTGCATTGTGCACTTGAAACAGCCAGATCTTCATTCTGATGAGGCAGCAAATACGATATAATGAAAGAGAAAATGAAAGGTGTAAATTTGTTGACAACTGGTAGATCATTGTAATGAGGTGCTAAAAGATCGGAAAAAAGATGATTTATGTCCTGTGTGCAGAAACTATATGGATATTAGTTGAAAATGATAGATTCAAATCACAGTCCAAAGTGAGTGATAGGGTTTGAGCTAGATACATGAACAGGGAGAACAATAACAAAGGGTTATAACTTGACTTTTGATCTCTGCAATTAACCAAAGCACAACTGGAAAATAAATACAAAACCCTTTAACTGAAAATAGAATCTCTTAGAGAACTCCCTGAGCAGATACACATTCTTAAAAAAAAAAAAAAACATATTCAGGAAGAATATAAGGACTAAACAGAAATGGTCAGTGTAGAGGAAACAAAAATTTATAGGCAGAAGAATTCAAGACATGGAAGATGATTTCAGAAAACAAAGAGTCCATGAAGAGCAATTTGCTATTATTAAGAGAGAGACCAGGACAACCGATTCCCTGTTTATGCTATGGAAGGAGTCCTTTCTGGAGAGAAGAAAAAAGTAATTGGCGTAAGATGGAAAGAAAACCAAAAATATCACTAAGCTTCTAAAAGCAACGATCAGGAAGACTTGATCCTCCAATTCCTTCCTAGAGAAGTCTTCTGAGTCGATTCTTTTAACTCACTCCTGTGTCAGTTTACACCATCCTCATTAAAGACTATCACGGACTTTGTCATCTACTCTTAAACAGATGTGACAAGAAGTGATTTGGAGACTGTGAATGGGACTCCACCTACTCTGAGATCTTTTTGAGAAAAATCTGTATAAACATCTACCTCTGATTCATGGTCTGTTTAGCTTCATCAATGAAGTTGGTGGCCAAGATGTCCACCGTCCTCCCAACTCTTAGTGGTAGGGAATCCCACCAGCCCCTCCCCCACCTGCACCTTAATCAAAGGGATGAGACTGGGAAAATCTTTCTGATCCTGAGATCCTGAGGCAGGGAAAGTACATCCACCCCTTGCTCCTATGATGACAAATGAGTAATCTGTCTTAAAAATCAGCAAACTTTCTGTAAAGGGCCATACATAAAATACTATAGGCTCTGAGGGCACTGTGGTCTCTATTGCAGGGTGCCTGGGTGGCTCAGTCGGTTAAGTGTGGTCTCTATTGCAACTACTCAACTCTACTCTTGTAGGCAACAATGTGAATGGGTGTGACTGTGTTCCAATGAAACTCTATTTATAAAAACATATGGTGGCCTGGATTTGGCACTCAAGTAATAGTTTGCCAAGCGCTGATCTTTCTGACAAAAACTTTGCCTCATAAGCTTCATTTAGGAAGACTGATCATGATATCCCCTTTAGACCACCCCCCAGGAATGTTAGAGAATCTTAGCCTCTACTGATCCTGGAGATAACTGTGACCATATGGCCTACTTGTAATTGAAGACAGGTGGCTAGTAATGACTTAGAACTTGAGAACTGACCAAGTCACCATCTCATAAAATGGGGCCTGAGGCAGATTTATGTCTTTTCCAACAACAACAACAACAACAACAACAACAACAACAACAAAACTGCAAAAGTATTTCCAGTCTTACATGTTCTTCCAGATACTTATGTCTCACCCAATTAATTGGTAGAAGGTCTTTTACCCTTGAATGCAGTGATTCTTTGTGATGACTTCAGAAATAAACCTCCAAAGTTAAGTCATAAAAGACCAACAACTCCAGTCTGGCTCTTTCTGTTTACAAAGTGTACCCTTAAATTTCAGTGCCACGAGTAAGGAACCCCAAGCCACAAAAGAGGCCACATGTAAGTGTTCCAACTAATAGTCCAAGTGCAGTCCAGATGACAGCCAACACCAACCACCAGAAATGTTAATGAGGAAGCCTTTGAGATGATATTAGCCCCTGTCTGACTATATAAGAGATCTTTTTTTTTTAATGTTTATTTATTTTTGAGAGAGAGAGATAGAGACAGAGCATGAATGGGGGAGAGGCAGAGGCAGAGGGACACACAGAATCTGAAACAGGCTCCAGGCTCTGAGCTGTCAGCACAGAGCCCACACGGGGCCTGAACTCAGGAACCGTGAGATCATGACCTGAGCCAAAGTTGGACACTTAACCGACTGAGCCACCTAGGTGCCCCTATGTGAGAGATCTTAAGCAAGAACGCCTGAGGTCATTCAACATGCCCCCAACTATAAGAAATGATAATGTGATAATTGTTTTTTTAAGCCATTAGGAAGATATGTTAACTTGGATGTAAATTAGAAAATAAAATATTAAAAATTTTTAAAAAAAGAATGGGGTGTTCATTACACAGGATATGTAACTGGGGCAGATTTTGCTAACCGAAAATGGGGTGCTGCTATAATAAACCGTGTAGTGGCTTTGGGAACAGGCAGTGGGATGAAGATAGTAGGGCCTTAAAGATACTGTTTGCTGAATCCTGATGGCCCTCCAGGTGAAGGCTGAAAGGAAAGTGAAGAAAATATTGTTGGAAGCTGGATGAGAGGAGACATTTGTTATGTAGCGGGGGGGAAGTTTAGCAGTGCTGCTGCCTGTAGTGACATGGAAATTAGATGGAGTACCCAATGAACTGGTAGATCCAGCTAAGGAGATTTCCGGTCAGGTGTCAAAAGTGTTACCTAGGTTCTTTAAGGTGCTTGTCACAAGGTGCAGATAGCGATAAGCAAAAGAAGGACTTGTGAGGGGTGCCTGGATGGCTCAGTCGTTTGAGTGTCTGACTTGATTTTGGCTAGGGTTGTGATCCCAGGGTTGTAGGACTGAGCCTTCTGTTGAGCTCTGCACTGAGCGTGGAGTCTGCTTAAGATTCTCTCTCTCTTTCTCTCTCTCTCTCTTTCTCTCTGTCCCTCTCCCCAACTCATGCTATCTCTCTCTCTCTAAAAAAAAAAAAAGACTGTTTAAAAAAAGAGAAAGAATTGTGAACTATTAAGGATTGAGCAAAATTAAAAAATTAAACTACCGTATGATTCAGTAACCCTACTTCTGGGTATATATCCTAAAGAACTGAAAATAGGATCTTGAAGAGATAGTTGCACCCCCATGCCCAGTGTAGCATGATTCACCATAGTCAAAAAGTGGAAGCAATCTAAATGTCCATTGATGGGTGAATGGATATAGACAATATGGTATTTATACACAATGGAATATTATTGCCTTAAAAAGAAAGGAAATTTTGTCATGTGCTACAAAATGGAGGACTTTGAGAACATGATACTAAGTGATTAAAAAGCCGGTCACAAAAGGACAGATACTGCATGATCCCATTTATATGAGCTAACGTAGCCAAACGCATTGGAACAGAAAAGAGGATGGTGGTTGCCAGGAGCTGGGGGGAGAGGGAAGTAGGGAGCTGCTGTTTGGTGGTGTACACAGGTTCAGTCATGCAGCATGGGCTGGGGGCTCTTGAGTTGTGTTGCATGACAGTGTGCATGGGGTTCACAGTATTGTACTGTACACCTGGAAATTTGGGGGAGGGTCAATTTTATGATATTTTACCACAATAAGAAGATATTAAGGATCCAGGACTTTATGGATCAAAACATTACACTGTTTCTTTTCAGACTCTCCAAGGGAAAAATATGTTAAAATGAAGAACTGAGTTTCAGGTAGAGATCAAATAAAGTGCACTGCCATGTTTTCATGCTGTAGACATGAAACCAAGAGTGTGGCTGTAAAATTTTTTGTAAAGGTCTCAGCAAGATTTGGGGTGCCTGGTTGGCTCAGTCAGTGGAGCATGTGACTGTTGGTCTCTGGGTCCTGAGTTTGAGCTCCACGTTGGGCACCTACTTTTTTTTTAACCATTTCTTCCTTTTATTCAATAACATCTATAACTGCTAATAGTTGCTGACAGAATAGTTACCCCTTTTCTCCTTCTGTGATATATTATTACCTTAAGTAATTACTGCTTATTATAAACAAAAATTAAGACAAAAATAGACAAATTAAGTGTAAGTGTAATAACCACCCTAATATCTCAGGTTATAGCCTTCCACAAATTTCCTATGTAAATATATTCATATTGTTATATTTTCAAATATGAAACATTCTTTACATATTGTTATTCAAATTACTTTGATAATTAAAAACAAACTTTTTATCTCAATAATTATAAATTTGCATCAACATTTAGGTACTATGTAATATTTCTTTTTGGAGCATTCCATCATAATTTGAAATCAATCCTAACAGTTGAAAATTTGTTATTTCTTTTTTTTTTCTTCTTCATTTAAATTCAAGTTAGTTAATATATAGTGTAGTATTGTTTTCAGGAGTAGATTTTAGTGATTCATCACTTCCATATAAGACCCGGCGCTCATCCCAACAAGTGCTCTCCTTAATGCCCATCACCCATTTAGCCCCCACCCACCCACCTCCCCTCCAGCAATGCCTCCATTCTGTTCTCTGCATTTAAGAGTCTCTTATGGTTTGCCTCTCTCTGTGTGTTTATCTTATTTTATTTTTCCTTCCCTTCCCCTACGTTCATTTGTTTTGTTTCTTAAATTCCACATGAGTGAAATCACGATATTTGTCTTTCTCTAACTGACTTATTTCGCTTAGCATCATACACTCTGGTTCCATCCACATTGCTGCAAATGGCAAGACTTCATTCTTTTTGGTCACCGAGTAACATTTCTTTATATATATATATATACACACACACATACCGCATCTTCATCTGTTGATGGACATTTGGGCTCTTTCCATAATTTGGCTTTTGTTGATAGCACTGCTGTAAATATTGGGATGAGTGCAAGTGTCCTTTGAATGAGCATTTTTGTGTCCTTTGGATAAATACCTACTAGTGCAATTTCTGGGTCGTAGGGTAGTTCTATTTTTAATTTTTGAGGAACCTCCATACTGTTTTCCAGAGTGGTTGCACCAGTTTGCATTCCCACCAGCAGTGCAAAAGAGATCCTCTTTCTCTGCATCTTTGCCAACATCTGTTGTTGCCTGAGTTGTTAATGTTCGCCATTCTGACAGGTATGTGGTGGTATCTCATTGTGGTTTTGATCTGTATTTCCCTGATGAAGAGTGATGTTGAGTATCTTTTCATGTGTCTGTTAGCCATCTGTATGTCTTCTCTGTAAAATGCCTATTCATGTGTTCTGCCCATTTCTTCACAGGATTATTTGTTTTTTGGGTATTGAGCTTGACAAGTTCTTTATAGATTTTGGATACTAACACTTTATCCGATATGTCATTTGCAAATATCTTCTCCCATTACATTGGGTGACTTTTAGTTTTGTTGATTGTTTTCTTTGCTGTGCAGAAGCCATTTACCTTGATGAAGTCCCAAAAGTTAATTTTTGCTTTTGTTTCCCTTGCCTCTGGAGACATGTCTAGTAAGGAGTTGCTGTGGCCAACGTCAGAGGGCTTGTTGCCTGTTTCCTCCTCTAGGATTTTGATGGTTTCCTGTCTTACATTTAGGTCTTTCATCCATTTTGAATTTATTTTTGTGTATGGTGTAAGAAAGTGGTCCAGGTTCATTCTTCTGCATGTCGCTGTCCAGTTTTCCCAGCACCATTTGCTAAAGAGACTGTCCTTTTCCCATTGCCTATTCTTTCCTGCTTTGTTGAAGCATAGTTGGCCATATGTTTTTGGGTCCATTTCTGGGTTCTCTATTCTGTTTCATTGATCTGTATGTCTGTTTTTATGTTTTTATGCCAATACCGTATTGTCTTGATGATTACAGCTTTGTAATACAGCTTAAAGTCCTGAATTGTGATGCCTCCAGCTTTGGTTCTCATTTTCAACATTACTTTGACTATTTGGGGTCTTTTTGGGATCCATACAAATTTTAGAACTGTTTGTTCTAGCTCTGTGAAGTATGCTAGTGTTCTTTTGATAGGGATTGCATTGAATGTATAGATTGCTTTGGGTAATACAGACATTTTAACAATATTTGTTCTTCCAACCCATGAGCATAGAATGTTTCTTCATTTTTTTGTGTCTTCTCCAATTTCTTTCATAAGCATACTATAGTTTTCAGCATACAGATCTTTTACCTCTTGGTTAGGTTTATTCCTAGGTATCTTATGATTTCTGGTGCAATTGTAAATGGGATTGATATCTTGATTTCTCTTTTTGATGCTTCATTATTGGTATATAGAAATGCAAATGATTTCTGTATGTTGATTTTATATCCTGTGACTTTGCTGAATCCATGTATCGTTCTAGCTGTTGTTTGGTGGAGTCTTTCGGAGATGTCGTCTGCAAAAAGTGAAAGTTTGACTTTTTCCTTGCCAATTTGTATGCCTTTTATTTCTTTTTGTTGTCTGATTGCTGAGGCTAAGACTTCCAGTACTATGTTGAACAGTGGACATCCCTGTCGTGTTCCCGACCTTAGGGGGCAAAGGCCTCAGTTTTTCCCCATTGAAGATGATATTAGCTGTGTTCTTTCATATATGGGCTTTACGATGTTGAGGTATATTCCTTCTATCTCTACTTTCTTGAGGATTTTTATCAGGAAATAATGCTGTATTTTGTCAAATACTTTTTCTATACCTATTAAAAGGATCATATTGGTTCTTAGGGCATTGAGCCTACTTTAAAAATCAACGTCATCATTGGGGTGCCTGGATGGCTCAGTCAGTTAAGCGTCTGACTCTTGGTTTTTCGGGTCATGATTTCATGGTTTGTGAGTTTGAGTCCCAAGTTGGGCTCCACCCTAACAGTGGGGAGCCTGCTTAGGATTCTCTCTCTCTCCCTCTCTCTCTCTCTGCCCCTCCACTCACTGTGCTCTCTCTCTCTAACTCTCTGTCTAAATAAATAAACTTAAAAATTAAAAAAAAAATTATCATCATCATCATCATCTCAGAAAGATTTAAGTGGTACATCACAGAGCCTTTCAAACAGACAAAAGTCTCTCTGAAATCTTAAAAGCATGCCTTGGGGATTCTCTGTACTAAACAATAAGGCTTCGAAGAATCTCAAAATTGTAGTTCCACAGCAATCTTACAGGGAGCCGAGGTAGAAAGAGCTTATCTTTGTGATATTGGGGGGTGTGGGTTTTGTTGAATGTAATAAATCCCAATAATATTCTTACAAAGTCCACTAAGTTTTTAAGAGAGTTGCATTGGTGGAAATATTGCCAGCTTGGTTTAAGAGGGACAGAGACATTACAAAATAAAAGAAGGCCTTTGGGTCTCTGAACTACCATGAGCAGGAAGCGATCTAAAAAACAAAAACTCCAAACCAGAAAAAAAAAACCCACTCAGCTGCAAACACTAGTTCTTTCTTTCTTTCTATTTTCTTTCCTTTCTTTTTCTCTTTTCTTTCCTTTCTTTTCTTTCTCTCTCTCTTTCTTTCTTTCCTTTTTTTTCTTTCTTTCATTTTTAAATAAGTTCAATGCCCAATGTGAAGCTTGAACTCATGACCCTGAGATCAAGAGTCCCATGTTCTACTGACTGACTCAAGAAAGGATGACTCACATAGAACTTGCAGAAATACAGAGAATTCCCATGTACCCTTCACCTAGCTCTCCCCAATAGTAACATATTACATAAAAAGAACCACAATTATGAAAACCAGGAAATTGACATTGGTACAATACTATTAACTAAACAACAGACCTTATTTAGATTTCACCAGTTTTTACATTTTGTATGGCGTATCTTTTCAATATTTCTCTGACTTTATACTTGAAACACATTTCTTATAAACACATAAAGTCTTGCTTTTTGTTTGTTGGTTCATCACTGCCTTTGAATAAAGCATTTATTCCACTTCTCCATTCTTCTTGTATTCTCTTCTTTTGTGTAACTAGTATTATTTTTTATTGTATTTTATTTTTTAAGGTTTATTTATTTTTAAGAGAGAAAGAGAGAGACAGAGTGCAAGTTGGGGAGGGGCAGAGAGAGAGACAGAGACACAGAATCTGAAGCAGGCTCCAGGCTCTGAGCTGTCAACACAGAGCCTGGAACGGGGCTCAAACTCACAAGTGGTGAGATCGTGACCTGCGCCGAAGTCGGAGGCTTAACCGACTGAGCCACCCAGGCGCCCCACCAGTATTTTTTTTTAAATTTTTAATGTTTATTATTGAGACAGAAACAGAGCATGAGTGGGGGAGGGGCAGAGAGAGGGAGACACAGAGTCTGAAGGAGACTCTGGGCTCCGAGCTGTCAGCACAGAGCCTGACACGGGGCTCAAACCCACGAACCGTGAGATCATGACCTGAGCTGAAGTCAGATGCTTAACCGACTGAGCCACCCAGGCGCCCCTAGTATTATTTTTTAGTATTTTATTTTACCTTATCTATTCACTTTTCAATCTCATTTTGTGTAATTTTTAGAGGTTGCTCTAGAGATTGTGATAAGTACTTTTCAGTCACCACAGTCCGTCTTCAAATAATATTTACTTTATTTATTTATAGTATAAGAACCTTATGATTGTTTACTTTCATTTATCCACTTTTACCTATGTGTTTTCTTATTAACTTACGTTTTCCTTCTACGTATATCATAAACCTTACAATGCATTATTAATTTGTTTTAAAACATCAATAATTCTTAAAAGGAAAATTAAAATATATTTAAGAGATGAAGATTGAAACAAATTTTGAGTTTATTTATTTTGAGAGAGAGAGAGAGAGAGCAGGGGAGGGGCAGAGAGGGAATCCCAAGTGGACTTTGCACTGCCAATGCAGAGCCTGACCTGGGGCTCAAACCCACCCACTGTGAGATTAGGACCTGAGTTGAAATCAAGACTCAGATGCTTAACCAACTGAGACACCCAGGTGTGCTGAAACAAATTAAAAAAAAATTTTTTTTGTGATGTTTGTTTATTTTTGAGAGACAGAGAGAGACAGAGCATGAGCAGGGGAGGGGCAGAGAAAGAGGGAGACACAGAATCGGAAGCAGCTCCAGGCTCTGAGTTGTCAGCACAGAGCCCGACACGGGGCTCGAACACCATGAACCACGGGATCATGACCTGAGCCGAAGTCCAATGCTTAGCTGATTGACCCCCCCAGGTGCCCCTGAAACAAAAATTTTTTAGACCATGTCTACCTTTTCTGCCAGATGAGTTTCATCTGGCATTATTTTCCTTCATCCTGAAAGACTCATATGGGTCTGCTGGAGGTAAATTGTCTCCACTGTGATCTCTTTGAAAATGACTTTATTTCTTCCTGGTTTTTGAAGGATGTTTTCACTGAACATAGAATTCTAGATTAAGTTTCTTCTTTTAGTATTTTATCATCTATTTTCATCTATTCACCATTGTTTCTATGAAAAGGTAGCCATTGTTTCCTATATTTAACGTGCCATTTTTTCTCTTTTTATATTTGCTCTTTATCTTTGTGTTTCAACTTTTTGATTATGATGTACATAGATTTTTTTTTTCCTTTGGAGTTTATTCAACTCTTGGATTTATTAGCTGATGCTGTTCACCAAGTTTTAGGATATTCTTAGTCTTTTCTCATTATATGTTGCCTCAGCAGGCTTCCTCTCTCCTCTCTTCTGAGGCCTCAGTTACCCATATATTAAAGCATTTCAGGGGCACTTGGTGGCTTAGTTGTTTAAGTGTGTAACTCTTGATGTCAGCACAGGTCTTGATCTCAGTGTTGAGTTCAAGCCCCACCTTGGCTCCTTCATGCCCAGTGTGGAGCCTATTTAACAAGTAAAAATATAAATAAATAAATAAATAAATAAATAAGAGAAAAGCATTTGATACTGTTCAACATATATTGGGCACTCTGAGAGGTTTTGTAACTGTGTTTTTCTCAGCTTGGACACTTTTCTATTGTCCTGTATTCAAGTTCATTGATCCTTTTTTCTGCTCTGTCTGGTTTACTGTTAATCCTATTTAATGAAATTTTCTTTTTTGATACCATACCTTCTACTTCTCACTTGTCCTTCTACTTTCTCACTTTGTATGTTTCTGCTAAATTTCTCTACTTTTGCACGCATATGTGTACCTTTTCTCCTAGATCCTTAACCATTTTAACAAAGTTACTTTAAAGTTCTTGTCTGTTCGTTCCAACATCGGGTCCATCTCTGTATCTGGTTCTACTGACTTCTTTCTTTCCTTTTCATGGTTCACATTTTCTTGCTTCTTCATGCATCTTTAATTTCTGATTGCATACTGGGTAATATGTATAAAGAAATCATAAAGAGGGGTACCTAACTGGCTCAGTCAGTAGAACATGTGCTCTTGATTTCGGGGTTGTGAGTTCGAGCCCCATGTTGGATGTATAAGTTACTTTAAAAATAAAATATTTTTTAAATAATCGTAAAGACTAAAACAAATGATATTTTCTTCTAGAATAGTGCATGCCCCTTTTGTATCAGGCCACTAGATTTGGCAATTGAGTCAGTTTGTTCAGTAGTTGACCTGGGTCTGAGCTTTGTTGAATCGTTAGTTGGATTTAGTTCCCCATTGTTTCTAAATGTTTTGATAGTGGAATCAGGACTTTCCATTCTGCAGGGCATAAGATCTGAGCAATGGCAAGGTTCCAGAGATCTCTTTGTACTTATAGCTGGGCTATTAGTTCTTTAAACCATGGGTGATCTCTTTCTGCTTTAGAGCTTGGTTGCCAACTTTTATGGTTATTGAAGAGTTCTTTGTTCCCTAGTACTTTGTTCTCCAGCTTTCTATACCTCAGGAAGTCTCTGTCTGTCCTTCTGTAGTGATTCCGGTCTTTGGATGACAGTTGCTTTCCACTCTGTAGAACCGTGTATTTCTTGAGTAGAGTTTCTCTCAGTTCTTTCCTCCTTCCCTCAGCATTTGGAACTGAAAGTCATAGGTGTCTATTACCACACATATTTACAATCTTTTTTTCTTGTAATGGGAACATCCAAGATTCACTCTCTTAGCAACTTTCAAATATGCCATATGGTGGTGGTGGTGGTGTTTTGTATGCTTTTTTAAAATATTTATTTATTTTTGAGAGACAAAGAGAGACAGAGCACAAGTGGGGAAGGGGCAGAGAGAGGAGGAGACGAAGAATCTGAAGCAGGCTGCAGGCTCCAGGCTCTGAGCTGTCAGCACAGAGCCCAATGTGGGACTCGAACTCACAAACCGTGAGATCATGACCTGAGCCAAAGTCGGACACTTAACCAACTGAGCCACCCAGGCACCCCTCATATGGTGTTGTTAACTGTAGTCACCATGCTGTAATTACCTTCCCATGGTTTATTTTATAACTGGACGTGTCTATGTTTTTACTGCCTTCACCAATTTTCTGCTCTTGAGTTGTATGAACTCTTTATATATTTTAGATATTAACTCCTTTAAAAAATTTTTTTTACATTTATTTATTTTTGAGAGACAGAGAGAGACAGGGCATGAACAGGGTAGGGAGACATGGAGAAGAGGGGATGGAACAGGAGAGAGAATGAGACACAGAATCTGAAGCAGGCTCCAGGCTCTGAGCTAGTGGTCAGCACAGAGCCCAACACGGGGCCCAAACCCACAAACCGTGAGATCATGACCTGAGCCAAAGTCAGACGCTCAACCAACTGAGCCACCCAGGTGCCCCTAGATATTAACTCCTAATCAGATACATGATTTGCAAATACTTTCTTCCATTCCATAGACTGCCTTCTCATTTTGTTGATGGGTTCCTTTGCCATGTAGAACCTTTTTAGTTTGATGTTGCCCCACTTGTTTATTTTTGCTTTTGTTGCCTTTGTTTTGGTGTCAAATCCAAAACATCATTTCCAAGACTAATGTCAAAGAGCTTACTGCCTATGTTTTCTTCTAGGAATTCTATGGTTCCAGGTCTCACATTCAAGTCTTTACTCCATTTTCAGTTGAGTTTTGTGTTTGGTGTAAGATAATGGTCCAGTTTCATTCTTTTGTCTGTGGCCGTCCAGGTCCCCAACACTGTCTATTGAGGAGAATATCCTCTTCCCATTGTATATTCTTGTCTCCTTTTTTTGTGACTCAATTGACCATATATGTGTGAGTCTATTTCTGGGCTCTTGATACTGTTCCATTGATCCATGTGACTGTTTTTAGGCCAATATCATTGATTACTATGGCTTTGTAATATAATTTGATATCAGGAAGTATAATGTCTCCAGCTCTGTGTTTTCTCAAGATGTTTTAGCTGTTCAGGGTCTTTTGTGGTCCCATACAAATTTGAAAATTTTTTCTGTTTCTGTGAAAAATGCCATTGGCTCTTTTTTTATTTCTTTTTTCTTTTTCTTTCTTTTTTTTTTTTAGCAGCTGCATTGAATCTGTAGGCTGCTTTGGGTAGTATGGACATTTTAACAATATTAATTCTTCCCATCCATGAGCATCCTTCCATTTATTTGTGTCTTCTTCAGTTTCTTTCATCGGTGTCTTATAGTTTTCAGTGTATCGATCTTTCACCTCCTTGGTTAGGTTTACTCCTAGGCATTTTATTCTTTCAGATGTAATTGTAAATGGTATTTGGGAGGGGTGTAGAGAGAGAGAGCATGAGTGGTAGAGGGAGAGAGAGTGAATCTCAAGCACACCTCACACCCAGCATGGAGCCAATGCAGGGCTCGATCCTACGGCCCCAAGATCCTGACCTGAGCCGAAATCAAGAATTGGACACTTAACCGACTGAGCCGCCAGGCGCCCCTTCATTTGTGTTTTAAAATTAAAAAAAATTTTTAGGTAATCTCTACACCTTCACTAGACCTTACAATTTTGAGAACAAGGGTCGCGTGCTCTACCAACTGAGCCATGTAGGCGCCTCTCTTTAATTTGTCTCTCAGAGAGTTCATTATTAGTAGAGAAACAACAGATTTTTGTATATTGCATATTGATCTTGTATATACAATATTTGTATATTGATCTTGTATCCTGCAAGTTTACTGAATTAATTTATTAGTTCTAACCATTTGTGTGTGTGTGTGTGTGTGTGTGTGTGTGTGTGTAGCATTTAGGGTTTTCCATATATAAAATCATGTCATCTGCAAATACAGATAGTTTTTCTTCCTTTCTGATTTCGATGCCTTTTATTTCTTTGTCTTGCCTAATTGCTCTGGTTGGGACTTCCAATACTATGTTGCATAAAAGTGGCAAGAGTGGGCATCTTTGTCTTTTTCTTAATTTTAGAAAAAATGCTTTTAGCTTTCCACTCTTGAGCATGACGATGTTAGTTGTGGGCTTGTCATCTATGGCCTTTATTATGTTGAAGTATATTCCTTGTACACCTGCTTTGTTGAGAATGTTTAATCATAAATCTTTGGTAGAAGGGGCACCTGGGTGGCTCAGTCAGTTGAGTGTCCAACTCTTGATTTTAGCTCAGGTCATGATTCAGGGTCGTGAGAGTGAGCCCCACATCGGGCTTTGTGCTGAGCATTGGAGCCTGCTTAAGAGTCTCTCTCTCCCTTTACCTCTCTCCTCCCTCACATGTGCTCTCTCTCTTTCTCTCAAAAAAAAAAAATTTAAGAGGAACCTGGGTGGCTCAATCAGTTAAGTGTCCAACTCTTGGTTTCGGCTCAGATCATAATCTCACAGTTCATGAGTTTGAGCCCCACATTAGGCTCTGTGTTGACAGTGGGGAGCCTGCTTGGGATCCTCTTCCTCTCTCTCTGCTCCTCCCCTGCTCATGCTCTCTCTCTCTCTCTTTCTCTCTCTCTCTCTCTCTCTCTCAAAATAAATAAATAAACTTTAAAACAAATAAACCAATCTTTGGTAAAATTCACCAGTGAGGTAGGTTATATCTTTCTAGGAATTTTTCCATTTCTTCTAGGTTGTCCAATTTGTTGTCATGTTGTTCCTAGTAGTTTCTTAGTTCTTTTGATTTCTGTGGTATTAGTTGTAACATCTCCCAGTTCATTTCTATTTTATTTATTTGAATCCTCTTTTTTTCTTGGTGAAAGTAGATAAAGGCTTGTTGGTTTTGTTATCTTTTCAAAAAACCAGCTTTTAGTTTCACTGATATTTTCTTTTGTCTTTTTTAGTCTCTATTTCATCTATTTCCATTAAAATCTTTCCTATTACCTGCCTTCAACTAATTTTAGACTCAGTTTGTTCTTTTTTATAGTTCCTTGATGTACTAGCTTAGGTTGTTGTTTATTTGAAATCTTTCTTGTTTCTTAACGTAGGTGTTTATTGCTATGAACTTCCCTTTTAGAACTGCTTTATCTGTATCCCATAAGTTTGGTATGTTGTATTTCCAATTTCATTTGTCAAGATATCTTTTTTTAAGATTTTTTAAAAAGGTAATCTGTACACCCAATGTGGGGCTCAAACTTACAACGCTGACATCAAGAATCACATGCTCCAGGGGCACCTGGGTGGTTCAGTCAGTTAAGTGTCTGATTTCGGCCAAGGTCATGATCTCTCTTCCAGATGTCGTGCCCTGCATCTGGCTCTGTGCTGACAGCTCAGAGCCTGGAGCCTGTTTCAGGTTCTGTGTCTCCCTCGCTCTCTGCCCCTCCCCCACTCATGCTCTGTCTCTCTCTCTCTCTCCCCTTCAAAAATAAACATTAAAAAAAAAAAAAAAGGGTCGTATGCTCCACTGACTGAGCCAGCCAGGCACCCCTTAAGATATTTTTTGATTTCACCTTTGATCCATTGGTTCTTCAGTAGCATGTCGTTTTATCTCCATATACTTGTACTTTTCCAGTTTTCTTTTTGCGATTGATTTCTTGTTTTATGACATTGTAGTCAAAAAAGATGCTTGATATTTCAGTCTTCTTAAATTTATTAAGACTTGTTTTACAGTCTAACATATGACCTGTCCTAGAAAATGTTCCATGTGCTCTTGAGAAGAATGTGTTTTCTTTTTGCTTTTGTTAATGTTAACCTAGAATTTCTGATTCTTATCGTGACTGCCAAGTTCATGTGATCATCAGGTTAGTGGTCTTAGAAATAGCAGCCTGCCCCATAGTCATACTGTAAGTTTGGCATGTGGCTGTTACAGAGATAGTAAATAGTAGTAGGCTTGTGCTGGCAAAGGCAAGGAATCTTTTAAAGTTTTTTCTCTGAGAAACCATCTACTTTGATAAGAGCAATATTAGTTTATATTTTGTCAATTATGTACAGAACAGTTTGTAGAAATCTGGAGGAAGTGACACAACAGTTCTAATTTTTTGAAATTTTGAAATTGGTATTGATGGGGGACCTGGACAGCTGCCCTGTTGGTCTACACTTTAATCCAGTTCTGATTCTACTTCAGAAGTTCCCTCAAATAAATTCTTTCCTTCTTTTTTTTAAGTTTATCTATTTATTTTGAGAGAGAGAGAGAGAGAGAGAATGAGGAAATGGGCAAGGGGTAGAGAGAGATTGGGGGAGAGAGAGAGAGAATCCCAAGCAGGCACCACACCATCAGCGCAGAGCCCTATGTGGGGCTCCATCTCAGGAACGATGAGATCATGATTTGAGCCAAACCAAGAGTCGGATGCTCAACCACCTGAGCCACCCAGGTGCCCCTAAATTCTTTCCTTCTTAATTAGTCCTAGTGATCTAGATTACGTTCATACTACTCTGATCTGGATTATGATAATACTCCCCCCTCTAGCCCCCATCACTTCCCGTCCATCATGCATATCATCACAATAATCTTTCTAAAAGTATTAGTTTATAAGTCAGTTTTTCCCATCAGACTGTGAGTTGGTTTTTATTCATCCAGTGTTTCCCTAGGACCTAGCACTGTGCTGACCATATGACAGATGTTGAAACATGTTTGAATGAAGAATGGTCAAATTAATGAACCAATATTAAATAGTTGATATTTAATTTTGAAATGTTGGCAGACATCCACCCAACCCCCTTCCTCCACCATGCAAACTAAATTTTCTTTGTGTAGGATTAAAACCATAGTCTTGGCTTTACCTAACTCTCAGTAGTCCAAAATTGGAAACTATAGCCTACACATGGGAGGGCATGGCCAACTAACAGCCTGGATGGGTTGGGGAGAAAGTCGAAATAAGAAAAAGTGCTCTTGGGTTTACTTAGACCCTCCAAGTGAAAATCTACTTGCAAGAAAGTGAGAATTAATTTTACTGAATTTTATAGTTCCTTATTTTGCATTTGTTTGTCTTTAGTTTTTAAAAAATAACTGATAGCCCATATTTGGACTATTAAGAAGAACTGATCTAGGATAATACCATTGGGATTGTCAGAATTCATAGTTGTGTTTTTTTAACACTTATTTATTTTTGAGAGAAAGAGAGAGGGAGAGACAGAGCGTGAGCAAGGGAGGGGCAGAAAGAGAGAGGGAGACACAGAATCCCAAGCAGGCTCCAGGCTCTGAGCTGTCAGCACAGAGCCCAACGTCGGGCTCGAACCCATGAACCGTGAGATCATGACCTGAGTCGAAGTTGGACACTTAACTGACTGAGCCCCGCAGGCGCCCCCAGAATTCATAGTTTTATCTCTTAATTCCCTCGAGTGATATGTATCCCAGGTTGCATTCCTTTATGTGGAACTCTGCAATATGCAGATAGAATGTTTTCTGCAGTCCAAGTCACCCACCCCGAACTTGGAACTCTATCTTATTTTACAATTTTATATTTTACCTTATTGTTTATAGATTTACACTATCCTAACCTCAAAGTTAATATAATCATTAGTAGGGATAATAGCATGTAACACATTATTGAGATTTTTTTTCTCTTGTATTTTGGCATTCATGTCCCTTTTCTTAGCTAAAAATGGCAATCTGTAGGAAGTCAGGGACTGTCAGGACAGTGTCAGAGGAATGTAAAAGAAAGTAAAGAATTACTATTTAGTTTGTGACATTTAAGATGAGATTTCACACAAAGGCAATAACGTTGTAAGAGAGGCTTTGTTAAAATAGAGGGTTTTTCAAATTCCTCCAATTCCCCCTTAGCATATCTGTTTTTTTTTTTTAAGTTAACTCTACACCCAACATGGGGCTCACACCCACAACCCCAAGATCAAAGAGTCGCATGCTCTTGATAGGATAATAAGATAATAAGCCAGACAGGCGCCCCATCCCCACCCCCCTTAGTATATCAAGATCCAGTCCTGAGGGAAAGACACCACAGAATTTTAGGAAGAGGAAAATGGAAGTGGGGGAAAGCTTGCCCTTGGTCTTGGAGCCTTGTGGGGAAAAGGAGAGAGCTGGAAGCAGGGTGCTGGCAAGTCCTGATCTCTGTCCCTGTTTGCCAACAAACCTGTTCGAGGCCACATCAGATTAACATTGGTGGAGGAGTTTGGTAAGGCAGATGAAGGGCAGCCTTTCAGCTTTCCTTAGCTATCCTTGGTGCCTGGATCATTGGAGAAGGACCGGACTTACTACGAGCCCCCAGTGGAGTTTGTGGCAGGTAGCTGCACTGGGGGCTGTGGGAGCCTAGTATGCGAAAAGCAGTGGTGGATTACCTGGGCCAAGAAGATTACCTGGGCCATAAAGGAAGACAAAGTAAAAACGCAGAAGGATCTTCATTATCAGTGAGGCCCAATTACACAGGGGGCTCCACTAGCATCACAAAGCTATGAGCCCCAACTATAAATTACACTGACTGCAGACCTCGCCCCAGGGTGCTGGGGAGACCAAATGTAACCAGGAGGATGCAGAGGCCAGAGAAAAGAGATTTCCTAGGAAGCTTTTCCCTCCTGGCTGCAAGGGCCACAGCAGGCCACACCTTTTCCTTTCTTGGAGAGAAGCGAGGGAAGGGTAGAGAGGAAATCTGAGACTAGTGAGTTTTTATCTTAAACGCATGAAAATGTATGAAAAAGCCCTCTTTAAAGTACTGCATCAGCCAAAGATTACCATTTAAATAAAATTTAAATTTTATTTCATATGACTCAAGCAACCCTAGCTTGTCAAGAAGACCACATCAGTTATAAAGAAAAATAAACATTTTTTTCTGTTCATGCAAGTTGCAGTGTGAATGAAATTTACAGACCCCCCCCATGAAACCTATATAGTAATATTTTCTTTTTTTTCAAGAACACTATAACAAATGGTTATTGTAAAATTGTACTTGTGTTACCTTTCTTGGTAAAATCAACTCTTTGTATTACAAATATAGAAACCATTTAAATATTGGATTTAAAATACTATACCTGTATATTGAGCTGTACATCAAAATAACATTATTTTCTCCAAATGTGTTCTTTCTTTATTTCCCAAATTTAATCCTAGCTTATTTATTATTTATTTAAATCCAAGTTAGTTAACCTGCAGCGTAGTATTGGTTTCAGGAGTAGAAGCCAGTGATTCATCTCTTACATAGGACACCCAGTGCTCATCCCAACAAGTGCCCTTCTTAATGCCCGCCCATCCCCCATCTAGCCCATCCACCCTCTCACCTCCCCTCCAGCAACCCTCAGTTTGTTCTCTGTATTTAAGAGTCTCTTATGGTTTGCCTCCCTCTCTGCTTTTATCTTACTTAGTAATATTTTCAAAGTTTTACAATATGTTTGTCTTCTAAGCAACTAAGTAAACTCTGAAAATTATTTTTAACGTAACTTATAGAGTACAGGGTTCATGAGACATGAGGCAACGTGTAATACTGGAACAAGTTATGGTAGCTGCTAAAACCGTAAGGTTTAAGGACTTCAAACTGGCCATTGTGAGAACAAGGATGGATTTTCACCTGCAGAATGTATTGTTCACTTTGAGAAAAGAACAGATATCAGTTATTTCCATAGACATTACAAATAATCTTCCTTGAAATGACAAAACAAGACAAAGAGATATCATAATGTTCTTTAATATGGGAAGTTTACATCACTTCATTAAATTTTTAATGGGTTTATAGACATTCATTGGGTAGGAACAAGATTAAATAGGACCAGAATTTCTATTTCACATCAAGTCAATAATTATTTAAGAATTTATTACATGTAAGGCATCTTTCCAGGTGCCTTAGAGGATCCAATAATAAGCACTCAGTTTCTATTTTAAAATAAAACAATAAAGTAGATGCTATACGCAGCAGATAGCTATTGTTGAAAGAAGGTGATGTATAAAAAATGATAATGAAAGTTCAGAGAGGGGGATGTGTCTCTAGCACTGAGTATAGTTCTTTGTACTTAGTGAAGACTCAATACGTATTGTCGAATGAATGAATGAGCCTCACCTATAAGGTTAAAACAAGACTCTACAGATAAAGTTTAATTTGAACAGGATTTTGAAATGCAGAAAGGAGCTGGATCTGAAAAATGAATGGAAAAATGAATGGAGAGGACATTTGTAGGGGAAGAGGTATATTTCAAAGGGGTAGAAGAAGCTAGGACATGTTCAATAAACAATGATAAAATTAGTTTGGCTGGAATAGAGATTTTATATACCACAGTCATAGGCAACACCAGAAAGCTTCAAAGAGGAATTGACCTGGACTAATCTGACTTCTCTGCTGGTCTGAGGAGTTTGGACTGTATGTTACCAATATAGGAGTACCATTGAGATAATTGGGTGGGTGATGTGATCAAAGGGGTATTTTAGGATGATGAAACTAATAGCACATTCAGTATGGGTTGGAGTAGGAAGTGACCAAAGAAATGAAGACCAGTTATAGAGCTTTTGTCATAGAAGGTTCATAGCCTTTTATGGACCCTACACTCTTTGAGGACAGGAACTCCACCTCGGTCTTTTTAACTCACTAGATGCCTAAACACCATAGTTACTAAATATATGTTCATTAATGCCTGATCTTGGTTAGTGTTGGTGGAAATGGAAAGAAAGGGATCACTTAATTCTTTTTAAATTAAACAAGCAACAGGGGCCAACGATATTCTTGGCCCCTATGTTTATCTCTGTGTAATATCTCTATGTTTAAGAGATATTACAGAAGATGATCAACAGATTTAAGAATATTGAAGATGAGGAGAAAGGACACTCATGGACATCAAATGTGGTATATGTGGTGGAAACATTGTCATTTATCACCTCTTTGAATTGTTATAACCCCTGGTTTCCTAAACCACCCACCCTGGAAGAACAAATAAGGGAGTAGGTAACAGCTTCATTGGTAACAAAAATAATGCTTGGTTCAGACTCCATATCGAGCAGTTATTCATAATAGCCAAAAGGTGGAGGCAACACAGGTGTCCACAGACAGATGAGTGGATAAACCAAATGTGTTATACACACACAAGGAGTATTATTCAGCTTTAAAAAGGAAGGAAATTCTGGGGGCAGCGGGGTGGCTCAGTTGGTTAAGTGTCTGACTCTAGGTTTCAGCTCAGATCATGATCTCACGGGTCATGGGTTCGAGCCCTGAGTGGGGCTCTGTGCTGGCAGTGCAGAGCATGCTTGGGATTCTCTCTCTCCCTCTCTCTCTGCCCCTCCTGCTCTCTCTCTCTCTCTCAAAGTAAATAAATAAACTTTTTTTTTTAAAGGAAGGAAATTCTGATATATGTTACACACAGATGAACCTTATGGACATCACGTCAAGTGAAGTAAACCAGTTACAAAAGGACGAAAACTATACGAGCTCACTTATACGGTGCACCTAGAGGAGTCAAACTCATACAGACAGAAAGTGGAAAATAGTGGTTGCTAATGGCTAGAGGGAGGTTTTGGAAAAGGGGGAGTTGTTTGATGGGAATGAAAAAAATCTGGAGATTGGTTGCAAAATAATGAACTGTCCACTTAAGAATGGTTAAACTGGTAAGTTTTGTTATGCATATTTTGCCACAATTTAAAAATTATGTAACAACAAAAATCATGAGGAAATTTTGCAAAAATTTTGTAGTGATCTCGGGGCTTTGCCAGATCTGGTCCCTGAAAAAGCTCTTGGTCAGTGATGATGGAGCCTTGAGTGTAAATTAACATCCTGGGGATTTCCAGTGAGGTTGTTACGAGACACTGTTTATATGTGATGACTAAACATAACATTCTGAATTTTAAACATTGTCGACATGCTGATGTGAGGATTAACTACAATTTTAAATGTCAATTTTCTCTGATTATACTGAAGAATGTACTCAAAGACAAGCCAAAGTAAAATAAAGAAATCCAGTTGTAAATGATGGAACCAGGGGCCACCCCCGTCTGCTGCTCTCTGTCTTTTTCGGAATGCTCGA
Source organism: Cryptoprocta ferox (assembly GCA_028646485.1). Classification (NCBI taxonomy): domain Eukaryota; kingdom Metazoa; phylum Chordata; class Mammalia; order Carnivora; family Eupleridae; genus Cryptoprocta; species Cryptoprocta ferox. Next base: position 2,427,874 of record CM053561.1, read on the forward strand.
GTGTGGGCATTTAGCCCTTGCTGGAGCTCGCGAATTTCTCGAGGGCAGCCCCAGCATAGGACTGTGCCAGGCAGCCTGGCTTCCTGGAGGAGGTGCGCTGGGAGAGGAGGTTCTGAACATCTGGCTTTGCTTCCCCTTTGGTGCATTCCTGAGTCACCTCTGCTGTCACAAAATGCTGAATTTTCAAGGAACATAGCACTGTCCTGCCTTTTGTTCTTCACTACCTTGCAAACCGAGGCATGTAGGGTAAGGGGAATTGGGAAATGTGGGTGACAGTTCCCAACAGTTTGCTATTAGCTGTCTTTTCCCCCCAGAAAAGCAGTGGATACACTACCATTTAAGGCAATGTAAGGTCAAGGCCCTTCCTTTGAATATAGACCCACTAATGGGCGGTCCCTGTCACCTTTCTTGCACAAACTACATACTTTTTATTTCCAGTTTTAGTTCTTGAAAGTACAGCAAGAGACAAAAAAACACTGAAGAGAAGCATTTCGAATACAGAATTTATCCAGATTTTCACTTTTTCCTAATCTCTTATAGTTATCCTGTTTATACTTAATTCTACAGAATTAATTTTTTTATTAAAATATTTGGGGGGGGCGCTAGGCTGGTTCAGCCAGTAGAGCATGCAACTCTTGATCTCGGGCTTGTGAGTTTGAGCCCCATGTTGGGTGTAGAGATTACTTAAAAAATAAAATCTTAAAAAATTTTTTTTGGCATTTCTCATTGTTGAATATATCTAAAGCGTTCAAAAAAACAGGTCTTACTTTAGGTGAGTATTAATTAGTTTTTCTAATGTTCACTTGAATGTTCGAATTATGGAAATAGATCAGGTGACATAATAGGTTTGGGAACAAATGCAGCTAAATGATTTACACATCTTGGTATATTTACGAGGCTCACAATATTTACAAGAATAGTTCTGCTGTGGTAGGAGGAGAAATTTGTGGCTACATCAAAGTGCCTGCTAGCCCAGCAGCAAGCAGCCAGCCCAGCGGGGTCTTCTCTACCTGCACTCGTGGCCCAGATGACCTCTTCTCTTCTCATGGCTTTAAATGCCATCTATATACACGGATGCCTTCCAGAAATATATCTTTAGCCTTGGTCTCTCCCTTGAACTTCAGGCTCCTATAGCCAATGCTCCCCTCTACACTTCCACCTAGATACCCAGTTAGTAGGCACTTCGGCTGGAATGTGTTCAACGTGAAACTCTTCGTTCCACGTCCCCCAGACTTGCCCCTCTCGCTTCTTTCCCATCTTATAGAAGACTATTCCATTCTTCTTGTTGCTTAGGCTAATAACCCGGCTCTCACACCATACACTCAACCTGCAAGTATATTCCGTCAATTTTTGCTTTGGAATTATATCTCAAACCTAACACTTCTCTCCACTGCTGAGAGAGTGGTGCAAAGCATCCTTACCTCTTGCCGAGACCATTACAATAGCATCCTAATTGGTCTTCCTGTTTCTGTCCTCACCCGCTGTTGCGTATGCTCCCTAAGGCAGCCAAAAAGAGCCATTCTAAAATGTTAGATCTTGCTGCTCCTTTACTTGAAACCTTTCCATGAACTCCCTTGTCATTACCAAAAACAACCAAAAAAAAAAAATCTAAACAACTTATCCTGGTCTCTAAGGCTCACTCACTGCGGTTTCCCTCCCAGCTCCCAGCATTTCCTAATGCTTTACCCTCCCTAGTATCACTGGGCCACACAGACTTCTTGCTGGCCCTTGAATGCACTAAGCATACTCCCAACTCCAGCCCCCATCCCACTCCCTTGGTCCCCAGGGCCTTTTCACTTTAGGATCTGTCCAGAATTGTCTTCCCTAGATATCCTCATGGCTCCCTCCTTCACCTCCTTCAGGTCTTTGCTCAAACATCACCCTCTCACCAGCCTGTGGATTTATCTGAATGATAATGATATTAATATCCACATATGCCGCTCCAGTTGCCTCTTGGAGGTTTAATTCCAGCAATGCCCTTGAGAATACTGCTCAGCCCTGCCACAAGTCTACTCTCTGCTCTCAAGGTGCCCAAGCCACCCTCTCCCATACCCTGTCTTGGCTTTGTGTTTCCACCTGGGTGCTTAAGCACAAAAAATACTTGCTACCTCCATCATTCCACAAGGAAAAGCCCATCTCTGGAGCACCTTTCAAAAACATCAGGCACGGAGTGTGGACGAACAGTGCGCAAATACCCACAAATTATTTTCAATGTAAGAGAGCCACAGAATGGTTGGATTTGGGGCTGGAAAAGAATGTAAGATGAAAATCACCATTGTGAATATTTTCAATGAAGTTGTATCAGATTGTCAATGAACTTACTCTAAAATATCAAGTCACTTGCATGTACAATAAATGCCAAGGTCTCCCTGCTCTATCTGGGGCAGAAGGAAAATCCTCAGCTAATCAGTAAAGCCGTCCGTCAAGTGACTGTGTGCCTGTACCAGCCACTATCTCCTTCTCTCATCTTCTCTTCCTCTGCTCATCTTCCAAGGGTTTCTTATGCATTCCACAGCCTTGGGTGAAGTTTTAAGCTCATTCATTTTTGAAGAATGCCTTGTGCATTGTCTTATTTTACTTAGCATGTTTTTAAAGGTGTAGAACATGCTTATTTCTTCTGTCGGCTCCCTTAACAATACTATGTTTACAGTAGATGGTTGAAATAGTTTTTTTATAAGTATGCTTCATGGGGCTTGAACTCACGACCCTGAGATCAAGACCTGAGCTGAGATCAAGAGTCGGCTGCTTAACCGACTGAGCCACCCAGGCACCCCTAAAATAAATTTTTTACATGAATAAATTATCGAAAAGTTCACATCATATTTCACCATTAAACCCACCTAGGAAGTATGTTCCTTTGCAATAAATCATTCATTAGTTCACTTCATTCCTTCATCAGCAAATGTTTGCTGTTGTGGTAGATGGAATAAGGGAGTGAAAAGAAAACTCGAGAATACTCCTTGGCTTCTGTTTGACCAACTGGGTGGACATTTGTACCATTTATTGAGAGGGGGTAACTAGGAGAGGGAGAAGCTTGAGGGTGCTTGGGAATCCAGATTCCTTGGAGATAATTCAAGCATCCCAAACATTAAGCTGCCAGGTCTTCCTTTGGACCTTCATACATGTATTGTGCTCAGAAGACAGGTTCAATGCAGACACTTTGAGAAACAGGAGGTGATAGTTGACTTCCAGGAAAATTCATGTAAGGAACACACAGGAGGGACTGTTGGTGTTAAGGAACAAAGATAAAAACGGGACTGATGAGCGGGGAGGAAGGGAAAATGATTTTTTAAAAATGTACACCGTCTGAATACAGTGAAACTTGTTTGCACATTTTTCTTTGTAAAATGATTATGTGGCAGCTAGAAAAGAGTTGGTCTGAGCATTCTGTTATAGAGCATCCTATGGAGTATTAGAAAACAATTTCAGTTGTTTATAGATTCTCTAGAATCCCCTGAGAGCTTTGCTATGGAGTGGAGCGGGCTTGCTGTCCATAAATATCCTTCCGTTTGCCCATCACATCCACACCATTTCCCTCTCAGGACTTCTCAGTGGAACAGAATGGATACAATCACCTAGGGAGGGAGTACATACAGAGAGGAACAGAAGCCCACGGTGGAGTCTACGTTTACTAGAAATGTTAGAGATCAGAGGGGGAAGACCAGCAAAGATAAAAAATAATTGTCACTAAAGTAGAAGGAAAACCAAAATACCGTCATGCCTTGGAAATTGAGACTGGAGAGTTTTTCCAGAAGGGAGTGATCAACTGTGCCTAAAATTGCTAAGATGTCTGGGATTTAATTAATTCTCTTGTGCAGTGTATTAAGTAGAATTGAGAGTTTCAACCCAAGGCCATGATACACAGGAGGAAGAAATGGATAGACTTTTCTTTTTCTTTTTAAAATTTTTTAAATGTTTATTTATTTTTGAGAGACAGAGAGACACAGCATGAGTGGGGAAGAGGCAGAGAGAGAGAGAGGGAGACACAGGATCTGAAGCAAGCTCCAGGCTCCGAGCTGTCAGCACAGAGCCTGACATGGGGCTCAAACCCATGAACCACGAGATCATGACCTGAGCCAAAGTCGGCTGCTTAACCGACTGAGCCACCCAGGTGCCCCTAGATAGGCTTATTTTCAAAAGTGTTTAGATTAATTAGATACGGAGTTCATTGCAGTGAATATGCATGAGCTACGTATATTATATACTATATACATATCATATATTCCTTTATTTTTAAAATCGTGGTAAAATACATAACATTATCGTCTTAACCATTTTTAAGTGTACAGTTCAGTGGTATTAAGCACATTTCCATTGTTGTGCAATCATTACCACCATCCATCTCCAGAACTCTTTATATTTGGCAAAGTTGGAACTCTGTCCCATTAACCACTGACTCTCTCATTCCGTCTCCCCTACTTCCAGCCTCGCTCTGGGTACCTTTTTACAAGTGGAGCCATACAGTATTTGTCCTTTTGTGACTGGCATATTTCACTTAGCATGACGCCCTCACGCTGCATCCATGGTCCAGCACGTGTCTGATTTTTTTTTAAGGCTGAATAATTTTCCACTTTGTGTATAAAACATGTATTTTTTAATCCCTTCATCAGTCAACAGAATTTGGGTTCCTTCCACCTTTTGTGAATAATGGTGTCATGGACATGAGTGTACAAACACTTCTTTGAGACTTTGGTTTTTGTTCTTTTGGGTATATGCCCAGGAGTGGATTGCTGGATCATATTTTCTACTTTTTTATTTTTTGAGCAACTGACATACTGTTTTTTACAGCGGCTGCCCAATTTTACATTTCTACCAACAGTACACAAAGGCTTAAATTTCCCCACATCCTTGCCAATACTTACTGTTTTCCTTTTTTTTTATTAAAAGTTTCTTTTTAATGTTCATTTATTTTTGAGAGAGACAGAGAGAGACAGAATGTGAGCAGGGGCGGGGCAGAGAGAGAGAGAGGGAGACACAGAATCCAAAGCAGGTTCCAGGCTCTGAGCTGTCAGCACAGAGCCCGACTCAGGGCTCGAACCCACAAAGTGTGGTATCATGACCTGAGCCAAAGTCGGAGGCTTAACCAACTAAGCCACTCAGGCACCCCTACATTTTTTTGATAGTAGCCATCCTAATGTCTATGAAGTATATCTCATTGTGGTTTTGATTTGCATATCCCCAATGATTAGTGATATTAAGCATCTTTTAATGTACTTATTGGTCATTTTGATATCTTATTTGGAAAAATGTCTATTCAAATCTTTTGCCTACTTTTTAATTAGTTGTTTTTTCAATTGGTGAGTTATAGAAGTTTGCATATATTTTGGATATTAACCCCTTATTAGATGTATGATTTGCAAATATTTTTTCCCATGCCGTAGGTTGCCTTTTCACTCTGTTGGTTATGTCCTTTGATACACAGAAGTTTTTTGTTTTTGTTAACCTGTATGAGGTAGAACTCTCCATTCCCCCCTAACCAGTTTTACTGAGAAATAATTTAGAAGTTTTTAAATTTTGATGTAGAGGAGTCATATATTCTTATAATTGATTCAAGTGTGGCTTATGAATTATGAATCAAACAACCAAAAAAAGAATATTGGTTTCTTTTCCATGTTTTACGCAGAACGAATTTGACAGTAACTTTGAACATATTGTTGACCACCCCATGATTCTTTTCCCACCCAGTAAAATTTCCCCAGTAAAATTTATGGTGTTTCTATGGAAAATAAATCATACAACCTTTCCAGTATATTTTAAGTGAAAAGAACTTCAGAATAAAGTTTACTTTATTTTTCCTCTGTTTTCTGAGCAGGTTGATTTTACACTTAGAAAAGTGGTCAGTTAACAAAAATCGAACATTCTGAATCTATTTTCAAAACTGTCTCTTTTTTTCAAAAATATTTTTAAAGCTCATTTATTTATTTTGAGAAAGAGAGAGCAAGTAGAGGAGAGAGAGAGAGAGAGAAAGAGAGAGAGAGAGAGAGAGAGAGGATCTTAGGCAGGAGTACAGAGCCGGACACAGGGTTCGAACTCACAAACCTTGAGATCATGACCTGAGCTGAAACCAAGAGTTGGACACTTAACCAACTGAGCCACCCAGACACCCCTATTTTCAAAACTTTCTGAAGGTGGTGATGAGGGCTGTGAATCACATGCTACTTTATCATAGAAAAGATAAATTCACTTTGAAAGAGATATCAAAGTGTCAATATTGTCCACATTGTTTTGATAAGGAAAGCTATTAGCTTTCCCCCTACCTGCAACTCCCTATGAGAATTTACTGGTTTGCAGATGACTACAATGTCAGGTTTTCCATTAAAACTAGTCCTATACAGGACTTCTGGGGAAGACGGCAGAGTAGGATGATTGTAAATTCACCTCGTCCCCCAGAGACACCTGGATTAGCATCCACAAAGTGTAAATAACCCAGATAATTACCCAACGACTGGCAGAACAGACTCTCCATAGCTAAACATAAAGAGGCCACATTGAAAACAGAAGGAAGGGTGGAGACATGGATAGAAACAAAGCTGACCTACAAGACTGTCTGTGGGAGGGAGGGACAGTACAAGCAGGGAGAAGAGAGAGGAGCGGACCCCACACTGGGCACCCCAGGCACAGGAGACCCCCTTCCCCCACACTGGGAAGATGAATTCCCATAACACTTGGCTTTGAAAAGCAGAAGAGCTTAGCATCATGAGTTTTTGCAATCAATGGGGTTTAACACCTGGAACTTTAAAAATCAGTGGCTTGGCTCTAGGATAGGTGGAGGGTGATGGAAATGGAGTCCCTGCCCTTAAAGAGACAGCACAACAAACAGCCCCGCTGAGATACAGCATAGAAGCAGCAGTTAGAAAATGCCTGGAGAATACAGGAAGGAGATTTATCTACTAATCTCAGAACATGTGCTGGAGGGTTAGTGATCTTAAGGAGATTTCTTCAAGAACAAAGAGCTGGGGAGCGCCATCTCCCTCCACTTCCCCCCAGGCTAGATACAGACCAGCATCAACACTCTCCACTTAGCTTGCTAACACCGTGCACCCCACCCCCTCCAATCTTCCCTTATCAGGAATCCACCCCAAGCTGGCACTGCTCAAGGAGCCCTGACAGTGGCGAGCACCATCACTCCTGCCAGTCACTCCTGCCCTGTAGAGAAGGGAAGATAACCACACACACCAGTTCCACCGTGGCCCAAGCAGGGGGCTGTGGGCAGACATCTGGTCTGACTGCAGGCCCTCTGCATCAACAAAGCTTCTCAGGGGACAACACAGGGATAGCACCTTGGATTTTGGTGCTACCACAGCTCTGGCAAAACCTAGTCTGACTCAACTGAAGCCCAAGGCAGCCCCAGATTGGCCTCTAACAACACAAGGACCAACCTTGTGCCTCTGCAGACAACTGGACTGAAGGCACATGTGGCTCAGCCACTATGGTGGGGCACATGCAACACACATAGGAGATAGCCTTGAAGTGCCAGGTTCTGTTGAACAGGGGACACTCCATTACAAGGTACCATAGGACCTCTATTCATAAAGTCTTTTCTTTCTTTCTTTTGTTCTTTCTTTCTTTCTTTCTGGACCACTACTTTTAAGATCAGGAGATGTAGCTGACTTTCCTAACACATAGAAACAGACAGAGAGTTAGACAAAATGAAGAGACAGAGGAATATGTCACAAGTGAAAGAACAGAATAAAATCACAGCAAAAGAACTAAATGAAATGGAGATAACTAATGTCTGGTAGAGAATTTAAGGTAATGATCATAAAGTTACTCACTGGACTTGAGAAAAGAGTGGAGGATCTCCAGTAAGTCCCTCAAAAAAGAGAGAGAAAACATAAAAAAGAACCAGTCAGAGATGAGGAACTCAATAACTGATATTAACAATACACTAGAGGGAATAAATAGTAGACTAGATAAAGCAGAAGAATGGATCAGTGACCTGGAGGACAGACAAATAGAAAGCAATGAAGTGGAACAGGAGAAAGAAAAAAGATTAATAAAAAATGAGAATAGATTAAGGGAACTCAGTGACACCATCAAGCATAACAACATTCACATTATAGAGATCCCAGAAGGAGAAGGGGGAGAAAATGGGGCAGAAAACTTACTTAGAGATATAATAGCTGAAAACTTCCCTAATCTGGGGAAAGAAACAGAAATTGAGATCCATACCAAGTAGGTCCACACCAAGACACATAGTAATTAAAATGGCAAAAAGTAGTGATAAAGAGAGAATTTTAAAGGCAGCAAGAGAAAAGAAAGCAGTTACATACAAGGGAAACCCCATAAGGTTATCAGCTAATCTTTCAGCAGAATCTTTGCAGGCCAGAAGGGAATGTCATGATATATTCAAAGTGCTGTAAGAAAAAACCCTGTAGGCAAGAACATTCAATCCAGGAAGGCTATCATTCGGAATAGAAAGAAAGATAAAGAGTTTCCCACACAAACAAAAGTTACAGGAATTCATCACTGCTAAACCAGACTTACAAGAAATGTGAAAGGGGATTCTTTGAGTGGAAAGGAAAAAAAGATAAGCAGCAGTATAAAAAGTAGGAAGCACAAAAGCAGTAAAATTAAGTATATCTATAAAAATAAGTCAAGGAATTCACAAAATAAAAGGATGTAAAGTATGACACTATATACTTAAAACATGGTGGGCTCGGGGAGAAAAGCAAAACTCTAGTGCTTTTAGGATGGGTTCAAACTTAAGCAAACATCAATTTAACATAGACTGTTATATGCATAATATATAGATACACCTAATGGTAACTACAGATCAAAATATTGGAAATAGATATGCAAAACATAAAGAAAAGGAATCTAAGACATCACTAAAGAAAGCCAGAAAACTGCAAGACAGCAAGAAAAGAAAGGAACAGAGAAGAACTACAAAAACAACCATAAAACAAATAATTAAAATGGCAATATGTACATTCCTATCAATAATTACTTTGAATGTAAATCGATAAAAGCTCCAATCAAAAGACATAGGGTGACAGATGGATTAAAAAGCAAGACTCATCTATAGGCTGCCTACAAAAGACTCATTTCAAACCTAAAGACAAATGCACATTGAAAATGAAGGGATGGAAAAACAAATGGAAGTGTAAGGGAAACTAGGGTAATAATATTTATGTTAGAGAAAATAGACTTTAAACAAACGAAGACTGTAACAAGAGACGAAGAACACTGCATAATCATAAAGGGAACAATCCAACAAGAAGATATAACAATTTTAAATATTTATGCATCCAACATTTCCATGTTCCACCCAAATACATAAAGCAGTTAATAACAAACATAAATAATCAATATGAATACAATAATAGTAGTTATTATCAGTTACAAAAATGGATAGATCGTCCAAACAGAAAATCAACAAGGAAATAATGGCTTTGAATAACACATTGGATCAAATGGATCTAACAAGTCATCAAAATTTCAAATCAGAAACTTCTATCCTAAAACAGCAGAATACACATTCTTTTAAAGTGAACATGGAACATTCTCCAGAACAGATCACATACCAGGTCACATGACAAGTCTCAACAAATTACAAAAGACTGAAGTCACACCAGGCATCTTTTCTGATCACAATGCTCTGAAACTAGAAATTAACGACAAGAAAAAAATCTGAAAAGGCCACAAGTATATGGAGGTTAAATAACATGCTACTAAACAATGAATGAGTCAACCAAGGAATCAAAGAGAAAATAAAAACTACATGGAGACAAATGAAAATGAAAACAATAGTCCTAAATCTTTGGGATGCAGCGAAAGTGGTCCTAAAAGGAAAGTTTATAGCAATACAGACGTACCTCAAGCAAGAAAAATCTCAAATAAACAACGTAAACTTACACCCAAAGGAGCTAGAAAATAAAGGTCAAAACCTTAAACCAGTAAAAAGAAGGAAATAAGGAATAGAAATAAACAAAATAGAAACAAACAAAAAAGAGCAGATTAATGGAACCATAAACTGCTTCTTTGAAAAGATCAACAAAATTGATAAACCTTAGGCCAAACCCATAAAAAAGGGGAGAGAAGGGGAGAGAGAGAAAGAGAGAGAGAGAGAGAGGAGATACGATTAAAACCAGCAATGAAAGAGAGGAAATAACAACAAACACCACAGAAATACAAACAATTGTAAGAGAATAGTATGAAAAATGATATGCCAACAAATTAGAGAACCTAGAAGAAATGCATAAATTCCTAGAAACATATAAACTACCAAAACTGAAGAAGGAAGAAACAGATAAATTGAACAGACCAATTATCAGCCAAGAAATGAAATCAGTAATTAAAAAAACGCCCAAAACACAAGCTGCAGGACCAGATGTTTTCACAGGTGAATTCTACCAAATATTTAAAGAAGGGTAAATACCCATTCTTCTCAAACTATTCCAAAAAATAGAAAAGGAAGGAAAACTTCCTAGTTCATTTTATGAGGCCAGAATTATCCTGCATACCAAAAACAGATAAAAACACTACAAAAAAAAGAAGACTACCGGCCAATATCTCTAATGAACATAGATGCAAAAAACCTCAACAAGATATCAGCAAACCAAATCCAACAATACATTAAAAATATCATTCACGAAGATCAAGTGGGATTTATTCCTGGAATTCAAGGGTGATTCAATATTTGCAAATCAATCAACATAGTACATCACGTAAGTGAGAGAAATGATAAAAATCACATGATCCTTTCCTTTCAATAGATGCAGAAAAAGCATCTGACAAAGTACAACATCCATTCATGATAAAAACTCTCAATGGAGTAAGTTTAGAGGGAACATACCTCAACATAAGAAAGGCCAAATGTGAAAAACTTACAGCTAACATCATATCCAAAGATCAGGCACAAGACAAGAATGTCCACTCACACTACTTTTATTCAACATAGTACTGGAAGTCTTGGCCACAGTAATCAGATAAGAAAAAGAAATAAGTAAGGAAGAAGTAAAACTTTCACTATTTGCAGATCACCTGATATTATACATGGATAACCTTAAAGACTCCACCAAAAAGCTACTGGAACTCATATATGAATTCAGTAAGGATGCAGGATTCAAAATCAATGTACAGAAATCTCTTGCATTTCTATACACTAATAATGAAGCAGCAGAAAGAGAAATTAAGAAAACAATCCCATTTACAATTCCACCAAAAATACTAATATACCTAGGAATAAACTTAACCAAGGAGGTAAAAGACCTGTACTTTGAAAACTATTAAAGCATTGATGAAAGAAATTGAAGACAACACAACCAAATGGAAAGATATTCCGTGCTCATGAATTAAGTGAACAAATATTGTTAAAATGTCTGTATTATGCAGAGAAATCTAGAGATTTAATGCAATCCCAATGGAAATACCAACAACATTTTTCACAGAACTAGGACAAATAATCCTAAAATTTATATGCAACCACAAGAGACCCCAAATAGACAAAGCATGTTCTTTTTCTTGAAGAAGAACAGAACTGGAAGTATTACAATTCTAGACCTCAGGTTATATTACAAAGCTGTAGTAATCAAAACAGGATGGTAGTGGCACAAAAATAGACACATCAATGGAATTGAATAGAAAGCCCAGAAATAAACCTATGATTATATGGTCAATTAATCTTTGACAAAGGAGGCAAGAATATGTAATGGGAAAAAGTTTCTTCAGCAAACGATGTTGGGAAAAATGGACAGCCACATGCAAAAGAATGAAACTGGACCACTTTCTTTCACCATACATAAAAATAAATTCAAAATGCATTAAAGACCAGATGTGAGACCTGAAACCCTAAAGCTCCTGAAAGAGAGCAAAGGTAGTAATTTTTTGTGACATTGGCTGTAGTGACATTTTTATGAGAAAAAGGAAACAAAAGCAAAAATAAACAATTGGGACTACATCAAAATAAATTCTTCTGCACAACAAAAGAGACAATTAACAAAACAAAATGACAATCTATTGAATGAGAGAAAATATGTGCAAATGATATATCTAATAAGGAGTTAGTATCCAAAACATATAAAGAACTCATACAACTCAACACCAAAAACAACAAATAATCTAGTTAAAAAATGGGCAGAAGGCACACACACATTTCTCCAGAGAAGACAGGATGGCCAACAGACACATGAAAAGATGCTCACATCATTAATCATCGGGGAAATGCCAATCAAAACCACAGTGAGATGTCACCTCACACCTGTCAGAATCGCTAAGCTCAAAAGCACAAGCAACGACAAGCATTGGCAAGGATGTGCAACAACAGGAATTCTTGTGCACTGTTGGTGCGAATGCGAACTGATGCAGCTACTGTGGCAATCAGATGGCACGTCCTTAAAAAATTAAAAATAAAATGCCATATTATCCAGTAATTCTGGATTTACCCAAAGAATATGAAAACACTAATTCAAAGACCTGCGTGCACCCCTATGTTTATTGCAGCATTATCTACAAGAGCCAAATTATGGAAACAGCTCAAGTGTCCATCTATAGACAAATGGATAAGGAAGTGGTATATATACAAAAGGGCCTATGACTTAGCCATAAAAAGAATGAAATCTTGCCATTTGCAATAACATGGATGGATCTAGAGAGTATAAGGCTAAGTAAAGTCAGTCAGAGAAAGACACATACAGTATGATTTCACTCATGTGGAATTTAACAAACAAAACAAACAATGAGAAAAAGAGACAAAACAAAAAACCCAGACTTCTTAACTACAGAGAACAAACTGGTCGTCACCAGAGGGGAGGGGGTGGAGGGATGAGTGAAACAGGTGAAAGGCATTAAGAGCACACGTATCATGATGAGCACTGAGCAATGTAAAGAATTGGTGAATCACTATACTGTATACCTAAAACTAGTATAACGCTGTATGTTAACTATACTGGAATTAAGAAAAAACATTTTTTTAAAAAAAGCAGTACAACACAGAATACAGTTAGAACTAATTTTAAAATCCTGTAAAATTTTATCAGGTAAAACCAAGAATCCAGACATACTGATATTCTAATTATAAAACTAGTGAGGGGCACCTGGGTGACTCAGTAGGTTAAACATCCTACTTCCGTTCAGGTCATGATCTCACAGTTTGTGGGTTTGAGCCCCATGACGGGCTTTGCACTGGCAGCACAGAGCCTGCTTTGGATTCTTGGTCTTCCTCTCTCTCTGCCCCTCCCTCGCTTGTGCGCGCGCTCTCTCTCTCTCTCTCTCTCTCGCTCTCGCTCTCGCTCTCGCTCTCTCGCTCTCTCAAAAATAAATAACATTAAAAAAAAAAAAAAACCCACTAAAAAGCCCCTGGGTGGCTCAGTTGGTTAAGCGTCCGACTCTTGATTTCGGCTCAGGTCGTGATCTCACGGTTTGTGAGTTTGAGCCCCAAGTTGGGCTCTGCGTTGACAGCATGGGGCCTGCTTGGAATTCTGTGTCTTCCTCTCTCTCTGCCCCTCCCCTGCTCTCTCTCTCTCTCTCTCAAAAGTAAATAAATAACCATTCAAGGGGTGCCTGGGTGGCTCAGTCCGTTAAGCGTCTGACTTCTTTCTGCTCAGATCATGATCTTCTGGTCCTTTGGTTTGAACCCCTTCTCAGGCTCTGTGCTGACAACTCAGAGCCTGGAGCCTGTTTCAGATTCTGTGCTTTCCTCTCTCTCTGCCCCTCCCCAACTCGTGCTTGTGCTCTCTCTCTCTCTCTCAAAGAAAAAGCAAAAAAACATTAAAAAACCACTAAAGATTTAAAAAAATAAGTAAAACTAGTGAGAAGTGTCACCACAGAATTCAAAGTGTATAAATGTCATGTAGCTATTATTATGCTAGACTGGTAAGTTCATGGACAAAGCTATGAGAGCTGCAATATCTGTTACAGGGTCAGAGAAGTTTCCAGAACATGAACTCTATAAATAAAGTGGAAACAGATCTTTTCCAGCGGAAAATTCCACCGGGATCGTGACTTACACACATTGTGCTGCCCCTTGCCAAAACTGATTTGATTCTTCAGCAAGGTGGCTAGTTTAAAATGGTTAAATATTTGTATCAAATAGATTCAATTACTCCAACAATTGAGCTGTTCAAACAAGAACAAGTAATAAGTATTCTTTCTTTCTTTAGTTTTTAAACATTTATTTATTTTTTGTGAGAGAGCGAGAGAGAGAAAGAGAGAGCCCGCATGCAAGAAGAGGAGGGGCAGAGAGAGAGGGAGACAGAATCCCAAGCAGGCTCTGTGCTCACTGCACCAAGCCTGACCTGGGGCTTGATCTCAGGAACCATGAGATCACGACGTGAGCCGAAATCAAGAGTTGGACACTTAACCGACTGAGCACCCCAAGCACCCCAAGCGTTCTTCATTTTTTAACCACGTTCCAAAATTAGTATCCACATTCTATGTCTGCTGACAGTCAGATGGAGCTAAATTGTGGTGGAGGTGGGGAAAGAGACAGGCTACAAACCGGACTTCTCTCCATGGTCTAAACTACGCCTTTGCTACCGCTCAACGAGTCCCCAGCCTGGAGAAGCAACAGAGGGGAGACCCTGTGTTTGGGAGGCTGTATCGTAGAGTAGAAAGAGTTTAAACCCCGAGATATCCAAATTCCAATCCTGGCTTGACCAATGACTTGGTATGTGAACTTAGGCAAGTTACTGAGCCTTTCTAGACTTAGTTTCCTCATAAGTAAAATGAGGATTCATCGTTTACTTAACTACTGTGGGCGAGGGTTTACTGTGAACAGCAAGATCTTGGGTGAAGTTACTTTTCCTCAGGCAAACTAAAGTGTCTAGAGTCCCCTTCCCAGGATGGATACCTGGTCAGCCTGCGCTTTAAGTCTTCCTGGGACAGTATATTTAAGTTAAATGTGAAACCCATTGTTGTATAATCTTGCTTAAGTGATAAACATAAATTTCCCCAAAACCTTTTACTGTGGGTTTTTTATGTCGGAGAGAGTCTAGCACATTAATTTAGAGAATGGACGTCTGAGCCCATCTAATACAGCTTCAAGCACCAATACTATGTGTTAAAGTAAAGTGAGTTGCCTTTACCTTACTTGAGCTTACTCAATTTTCCTTGGCTTAATGCAGTAAAAGGACCAGCATCTTTGCTAGGCCCTCGGTACACGTTATTACACAAGATACTATGGTCCCTAGTCTCCAGTGGAATAATAACAACACCTATCTCATAGGGCTCAGTACAAAAATAAAAATAATGGTAATAATTCTTACCAGTAATAGAGTGCTCCCTATGTGCCAATTTTAATCATTTTATGAAAATAATTTATTTAACCTCACAATAACTTTATAAGATAATTCTTATAATTATAAAATAATTCTATAAGATAATAATTATAAGATAACTCTAATTATCTTCCTTTTTTTATTTCAAGTTTTAAAATTTTTAAAATTCTAGTTAACCTATATGGTAAAAGTGGCTTCAGGTGTAGAATTTAGTGATTCATCACTTACATATAACACCCAGTGCTCATCACAACAAGTGCCCTCCATAATACCCATGACCCATTGACCCATCCCTTGCCCTCCCCCCTCCATCAACCCTGTTTGTTCTCTAGAGTAAAAGTTTCTTATGGTTTGCTTCCCTCTCCCTCTTTAAAAAATTTTTTCCCTTTTCCTATGTTCATCTGTTTTCTTTCTTAAATTCCACATATAAAAGTAAAATCCTATGGTATTTTTTTCTTTCTCTGACTTATTTCACTTAGCATAACACACTCTAGCTCCATACGTGTCCTTGCAAATGGCAAGCTTTCATTCTTTTGGTTTTTGATAGCTGAGTAATATTCCAACACACACATACACACACACACACACACACCACATTTTTAGCCATTCATCACTTGATGGACATTTGGGTTGGGTTCTTTCCATAGTTTGGCACTATGGAAATGTGCCAAATGTTATAAACATTGGGGTGCCTGTGCCCCTTCAAATCAGTAATTTTGTATCCTTTGGGTAAATACCTACTAGGGCAACTGCTGAGTCATATGGTAGTTCTATTTCTAATTTTTGAGGAATGTCCATACTGTTTTCCAGAGTGGCTGAACCAGTTTGCATTCCCACCAATAGAGTAAGAGGGTTCCCTTTTCTGCATCCTTGCCAACACCTGTTATTTCCTGTGTTATTAATTTTAGCCATTCAGACGGGTGTGAGGTGATATCTCACTGTGGTTTTGATTTGAATTTCCCTGATGAAGAGTGATGTTGAGCATCTTTTCATGTGTCTGTTAGCCATCTGGATGTCTTCTTTGTAAAATGCCTACTCATGTTTTGTGCCCATTTCTTAACTGGATTATTTATTTTTTGGGTGTTGAGTTTGATAAGTTCTTTACAGATTTTGGATACTGACCTTTTATCATATATGTCATTTGCAAATATCTTCATCCATTCCATAGGTGTCTTTTAGGGGTTTTGTTTGTTTGTTTATTGTTGTCTTTTAGTTTTGTTGATTGTTTCCTTCACTATGCAGAAGTTTTTAAGGAAGCTTCCAATGATTAAGTCCCAATAGTTCATTTTTGCTTTTGTTTCCATTGCCTCTGGAGACATGTCTAGTAAGAAGTTCCTGTGGCTGAGGTCAAAGAGGTTACTGCTTGTTTCCTCCTCTAGGATTCTGATGGTTTCTTGTCTTACATTTAGATCTTTCATCCATTTTGAATTTATTTTTGTGTGTGGTGTAAGAAAGTGATCCAGTTTCATTTTCTGCATGTTACCATCCAGTTTTCCCAACACCATTTGTTGAATATACTTTTTTCCATTGTATATTCTTTCTTGTTTTGTTGAATATTAGTTGACTAGTTGTGGGTCCATTTCTGGGTTTCCTTCCTTCCTTCCTTCCATCCTTTCTCTCTCTCTCTCTCTCTCTCTCATAGACTTCAAACCCAGCATGGAGCCCAATGCAGGGCTTGAATTCACAACCCTGAAATCAAGACCTGAGCTGAGATCAAGAGTTGGATGCGTAACCAACTGAGCCACCCAGGCACCCTGGCCCCCCACCATTTCTGGGTTTTCTATTCTGTTCCATTGATCTATGTGTCTGATTTTTGTGCCAGTACCATACTGTCTTGATCACTACAGCTTTGTAATATAATGTGAAGTCCAAAACTGTGATCCAGCTTTGCTTTTCTTTTTAAATGTTGCTTTGGATGGTTGGGGTCTTTTCTGGTTCCAAATAAATTTTAGGATTGCTTGTTCTAGCTCTATGAAAAATGCTGTTGGTATTTTGATAGGGATTGCATTAAATGTGTAGATTGCTAAGGGTAATACAGATGTTTTAACCATATTTGTTCTTCTAATCAATGAGCATGGAATGTGTTTCCATTTCTTTATGTCCTCTTCAATTTCTTTCATCAGTGTTTTATAGTTTTCAGAGTACAGATCTTTTACCTTTTTGGTTAGGTTGATTCCTAGGTATCTTAGGGTTTTTGGTGAGATTGTAAATGGGATCGATTCCTTGATTTCTCTTTCTGCTGCTTCATTATTGGTATATAAAAATATCAACATCTTTCTGCACATTGATTTTGTATCCTGCAACTTTACTGAATTCATGTATCAGTTCTAGCAATGTTTTTGTAGACCCGTTTGAGTTTTCTATATGGAGTATAATGTCATCTGCAAATAGTCAAAGTTTGACTTCCTCTTTGCCAATTTGGATGCCTTTTTTTCTCTGCTTTGTCTGATTGCTGAGGCTAGGACTTCCAGTACTATGTTAAATAAGAGTGGTGAGAGTAGACATCCCTGTCTTGTTCCTTATTGTAGAGGAAAAACTCTCCGTTTTTCCCTATTGAGGATGATATTGGCTATGGTTTCTTCATATAAGACCCTTATTTATTTTGAGGTATGTTTTCTTTAACACTACTTTGTTGAGGGTTTTTTTTTTTTTATCATGAATGAATGTCATTCATTCAAATGCTTTTTCTGCATCTATTGAAAGGATTATATGGTTCTTATCCTTCACTTTATTAATGTGGTGTATCACATTGATTGATTTATGAATACTGAACCACACTTGCAGCCCAGGAATAAATTCCACTTGATTGTGGTGAATGACTCTTTTAATTACTGTAGGTTTCGATTTGCTAGTATTTTATTGAGAATTTTTGCATCCATTCATCAGGAATATTGGCCTTTAGTTCTCTTTTTCAGTGGAGTCTTTGTCTGGTTTAGGTATCAGGGTAATGCTGACCTCATAGAATGACTTTGGAAATTTTTCTTCCATTTCTATTTTTTGGAATAGTTTGAGAAAACTAGGTATTAACTCTTGTTTAAATATTTTGTAGGATTCATCTGTGAAGCCATCTGGCCCTGGACTTTTGTTTGCTGGGAGATTTTTGATTATTGATTCAATTTCTTTGCTGATTATCAGTCTGTTCAAATCTTCTACTTCCTGTTTCCGTTTTGGTCTTTTATATGTTTCTAGGAATTTATCCATTTCTTCTAGGTTGTCCAATTTTGTTGGCATATAATTTTTCATAATATTCTCTTATAATTGTTTGTATTTCTGTGGTACTGGTTGTTATTTTCCCTTTTCTCATTTGTGATTTTATTTATTTGGGTCCTTTCTCATTTCTGTTTGATAAATCTGGCTAGAGGTTTATTAATTTTATTAAAGAACCAACGTGTGGTTTCATTGATTTGTTCTATTTTTTTTTTTTTATTTTTATGTCATTTATTTCTGCTCTAATCTTTATTATGTTCCTTCTGCTGGCTTTGGGGTTTGTTTGTCGTTCTTTTTCTAGCTCCTTTAGGTGTAAATTTAGATTGTTTATTTGAGATTTTTCTTGCTTCTTGAGGTAGGCCTGCATTGCTATATACCTCTCTTTTATGACTGTTTTTGATGAATCCCAAAGTTTTGGACTGTTGTGTTTTGATTTTCATTTGTTTCCATGTGTTTTTAAATTTCTTCTATGATTTCCTGGTTAACCTATCCATTGTTTAGTAGCATGTTCTTTAACCTCCAAGTATTTGTGGTCTTTCCAAAAATTTTCAAGTTTCATAGCGCTGTGGTCTGAAAATATGCATGGCATGATCTCATTCTTTTTGTACTTTTTGAGGGCTGATTTGTGATCTATTCTGGAGAATTTTGCACTTGAAAAGAATGTGTATTCTGCTTTAGGATAAAATGTTCTGAATATATTTGTTAAGTCCATCTGATCCAGTGTGGAATTCAAAGCCATTGTTTTCTTGTTGATTTTCCACTTAGATGATCCATCCATTGCTGTAAGTGTGGTGTTAAAGTCCCCCACCAATATTGTATTATTTTCTATTAGTTCCTTTATGTTTGTTATTGTTTTATATATTTGGGTCCTTCCATGTTGGGGGGATAAATATTCATAATTGTTATATCTTCTTGTTGGATAGTCTCCTTTACTATGTTATAATGCCTTTGTCCATCTCTTGTTACAGTCTTTGGCTTAAAATCTAGTTTTTCTGATATAAGTATTGCTATTCTAGCTTCTGTTGATGTCCATTTGCATGATAAATATTTCTCCATTCCCTCACATTCAATCTGCAGGTGTCTTTACGTTTAAAATTAGTTTAAAATTAGTCTCTTCTAATGGGTGATGGGGACTGAGGAGGGCACTTGTTGGGATGAGCACTGGGGCTTGTATGTAGGCAATGAATCATGGGAATCTACCCTTGAAACCAAGGGCACACTGTATACGCTGTATGTTAGCTAACTTGACAATAAATAAATTATATTTTTAAAAAATAAAATAAAATTGTCTCTTGTAGGCAGCATACAGATGGGTCTTGTTTTTTTAATGCATTCTGACATTGTTTTTCTTTTCATTGGAGCATTTAGTCCATTTACATTCAGAGTAATTATTGCTAGATATGTAGTTAGTGCCATTTTATTACCTGTTTTGTCACTGTTCCTGTAGATTTTTCTCTCTTCCTTTCTTGTTTTTGTCATTTTTGGTCTTTTCTTTCCACTCAAAGAATCCCCTTTACTATTTCTTGCAGGGCTGGTATGTAGCGGTCACAAACTCCTTTTTGTCTGGGCTCCTCTTTCTCTCTCCTTCTATTCTGAATGACACAGTCTTGCCATTCAGCACATTGAATATATTATGCCACTCCCTTCTAGCCTGCCAAGTTTCTGTGGAGAGATCTGCAGCTAGCTTTATGGGTCTTCCCTTGTAAGTCAGGGACTTATTTTGTCTTGCTGCTTTTAGGATTTCTTCTTTATCACTATATTTTTCAAACAATTACAATATGTCTTGGTGTTGGCCTGCTTTTGTTGATTTTGATGGGAGTTCTCTGTGCCTCCTGGATCTGAGGGTCTGTTTCCTTTGCTGGATTAGGGAAGTTTTCAGCTATTATTTCCTTAAATATTTTTTTTTTTGCCCCCTTTTCCCTCTCTTCTTCTGGGACTCCTATAATATGAATGGTATTATGTTTCATGGAGTCACTGATTTCCCTAAGTCTATTCTTGTGTTGTATACTTCTTCTTTCTCTATTTTGTTCCGTTTCATATTTTCTATTACTTAGTCTCCTAGGTCACTGATTTGTTCCTCTGCTTCTTCCAGCCTGCTGTTCATTGCATCGAGCCAATTTCCAATCTCAGTTATTGTAGTTTGCATTTCTGACTGATTCTGACTTTTATCCCTGAGGTAAGGGAAGTCTTCCATTCTTTTCTCAAGCCCAGTGAGTATCTTTATGATTGTTGCTTTGAAGTCTCCATCAGACATAATACATATATCTATTTTGATTATGACACTTTATCTAAAGTTCTTATTCAAATTCAACAAACTGTCTCAGTCATATCCTTTATAGCAAAGGGAAAAAAACAGGTTTCCCAGGTTCAGGATCATGTGTTTCAGATTGCTACCATGCCTTTTTTTAAAAATAGACTTTATATTTTTAGAGCAGTTTTAGGTTTAGTAGGAGGTACACAGTTCCCATGGACCTTGACTTCCCTCCTCTCATCCAAATTCCCCTATTATTAGCATCTTGTGTTGGTGTGGTATATTTGCTACACTGATGACCCAATATTGTTGACATGTTATTATTAATTAAAATCCATAGTTTTCATTAAGGTTTACTCTTTGTGTTGTACATTCTATGGGTTTTGACAAATGTACAATGATAGGTGTCTTCTACAGTATCATATAGGAGAGTTCCACTCCCTAAAAATCTTCTGTGCTCCACTATTCATCTTTTTCTCCCACAGCATATAGCCTTTGCAGACTGGTTTATACCTAGCAATATGCATTAAAGGTTCTCCTACTTTTTCTGTGATTTCTTTTAGCATGTCTTTTTTGTCTCCCTTAATCTGAATCAGTTCCTCAGCCTTCCTCTGGGTTCCATTACCCAGATATTTTTGAAGACTAGAAGCCAGTGATTTCATAAAATATCACTATCTCCCTATCTTCACTCTTTTTGTTTAATGAATTATATTTTTTACTTTCAGGAACTTAAAATGTCTTTTAAATTGTGCTAATATTTTTATTATAATTTTTTTTTACAATTGTTAGTCTTCTAGTTGATAAAGTTGCATTGGTTTCGAGTGATTTTACTTAATCCAATTTTTACAGTAAATCTATTATTTTTAGTGTGCAATTTTGCAGAAGGAAAATTTTTCTGTAAAAAGAGTCAAAGAGGAAATAGAGAACTAGAACTGGAAGACAGGCAGAAAAGTAATAATATCCTATTATCAGAGTCCCTGAAGAAAAAATAAAATAATGGAAAAGAGCTAGTACCTAAATCCATAATTCAAGAAAACTTTCTGGAAATACAAACAGGGCTGACTCTATACACTGAAAAGGCTCACAGGGTTCCTGAGAACATGACCCAGAATCATCAACTCTGAGACATATCCTAGTAAAGTCATCAGATTCAAAGATAAAGTAAAATTCTCACTGTCTCTAGGTAAAACTGTAATATGAAAAGGCAAAGGAATCAGACTAGCATCAGACTTTCAAAACCAATATACAAAGTATGATAACAATTTAGGAGAATTTTTAAAGCATTTAGTCAAAGAGAGTGTGAATCAATGATTTTATATTCAGCCAAGTTACCCAAATATCATAGCTATAGAAAAATCAGTTTCGACACACAAAAATGTATGGAATTCTACATCAGTAAGCCCTTCTTGAGAAATTTACTAGAGAATGAACTTCATCCAACCAAGTGATGATCAGAATAACTAGAGTAAAAGGACTGAGGGTAGGCGTTTAATAATCTATAAATAAAGTAGGATATGAGGGTGAACCACTAACATGCAAATGTTATATATTATGACACAGTGGAAATAATGCATTTTTAAAAATGGGGAAGATAAGGAGGAGGGAAAAAGAAAAATAGAAAAAGTTCATTGTTACTTAAGTATTATGTGGGTATTAAAAGATACTGAGAAATTTGGGGTGCCTGGCTGGCTCAACAGATGGAGCATGTGATTCTTGGTCTTGGGGTTGTGAGTTTGAGTCCCACATTGAGTGTAGAGATTCCTAAAAAATAAAGTAATTTTAAAAAAGGGGGTGACTGGGTGGCCCAGTCGATTAAGCATCCGACTTAGGCTCAGGTGATGATCCCACAGTTGGTGAGTTTGAGCCCTGCGTCAAGCTCTGTGCTGACAGCTCAGAGCCTGGAGCGTGCTTTGGATTCTGTGTCTCCCTCTCTCTCTCTCTGCCCCTTCCCTGCTCATGCTCTGTCTCTGTCTCTTGAAAATAAGTAAAAATTAAAAAAAATTAAATACATAAATAAATAAAAGATAGTAAAAAAATTAAAAACCGTGATAAACCAGATAATAAAAGGTTAATTAACAAAACAGGGGACTGAGAGCATTAAAAAAGGTAGAACTACAAAAGTAACCACTAAAACAAAAAATGTAAACCTTCCTAAAAATTATAAATAAAAAAGCAAAGAATGCATATCTCACAAAAAAGAAACAGGAAATAAAACAAAGCATAATAAAATGTTTTGATGGAATTAATATCAAATATGTCAGCCATAATAATAAATGTGAATGGGCTTTATATAGAAATACAAAAATATTTCAATTTGGCTCATAAAACTAAACTCAACTATATGCTGTATACAAGAGATAAGACCTAAACAAAGTGATTCAGAAAGGTTAAATGTAAAGGGATGAACAAAAGTATACCAGGCAAATGGAAACAAAAAGAAAACAGAGGTAGCAATCCTAGTATCAAAGTAGACCTGAAAATATAAAAACAAAACCTCATATTAACTCTTGACTGAAAGGAGAATTACAAGCTCAAAGTATATAATTTTATTTATTTCTACATTTTTTAAGTTTTTATTTTTTTATTGAGAGAGAAAGTGAGAGAGAGAGAGAGAGAGCACATGCGAGTGAGCTGGGGAGGGGCAGAAAAAGAGGGAGAGAGAGAATCCCAATCTATCAGTGCAGAGCCTCACTCGGGGCTCGATCCCACTGAACCACAAAATCATGACCTGAGAAGAAATTAAGAGTCAGATGTATAACTGACTGAGCCACGCAGGTGCCCCTGTAAGTATATCATCTTAAACAAATAATAGACAGTGAAAACGCTACATATCAGAATCTATGAAATGCATTTAAAGCATTGATTAGAGAAAATTAATAGCACTAAATACTTTTAAAATAAAAATGAAAGACCAAAAACGACAAGTTAATTTGTAGTTTAAACACCTAGACCCTCCCCTGCTCATGCTCTCTCTCTCTCTCTCTCAAAAATAAATAAAGATTAAAAAAAAAACGGGGGGGGGTGCCTAGGTGGCTCAGTTGGTTAAGCGTCCAACTTCAGCCAAGGTCATGTTCTCGCAGTCCATGAGTTCAAGCTCCGCGTCAGGCTCTGTGCTGACAGCTCGGAGCCTGGAGCCTGCTTCGGATTCTGTCTCCCTCTCTCTCTGCCCCTCCCCTGCTCATGCTCTCTCTCTCTCTCTCTAAAATAAATAAAGATCAAAAAAAATTTTAAACATCTAGAAGAAGAACAGTATAAAGCAAAAGAAAGCACAAGGAAGAAAATATTAAATAAAAAAGCAGAAATTAATGAAGTACAGAATAAAAAAACAGTAACTCTAATATATCAAAATCTTGTTGGCTTTTTTTTTTTTAAACATTTATTTATTTCTAGAGAGAGAGTGCAGCAGGGGAGGGACAGAGTGAGAGGGAGAGAGAGGATCCCAAACAGGCTCTATCCTGTCAGCACAGAGCTTGAGGCAGGGCTCTAACCTACAAACCATGAGATCATGACCTGAGCTGAAATCAAGGGTCCAATGCTTAACCGAATGAGCCACCCAGGCGCCCTCCTGTTTGCTCTTCTCGTGGAAAAATTAATGAAACAGACAAATCACTAACTAGGTTGATCAAGGAAAAAAGGAAGTACAAGCATATAGAATAAGAACTGATGAGGCAAAAGCCTTTCAAACAAAATTTTTTAGAAGTCTTAAGATACTACTTTCCTGACCTCTATGTAAATAGATTGCAAAATCTAGATGAAATGCATAATTTCTTGGGGAAATATATATTACCGAAGCTGGTTGACCCCTTTAGAGTTAGAAGACTTAATCAAATTCCACAGAAGAAATGGAGACAATTATTAAGAAACCATTCAACAAAAATATACAAAGCCCAGATGGTTCCACAGGTGAATTCTACCAATTCTATTTTTCCCATTATAGTACTTCTCATGCTGTGTTGTGATCAACTATTTGTTTGTCTCAATCTTCCCGTACAGTGTTAGCTCCAGAGGGTCCAAATCATGTCCAACTTGCTCACCACATTATTCTAATAGCTTTGTATACATAAACTTTGAAAAACAGTCCTTACTATCTATATAACAGGTATTTCCCTACAATCAAGAGGTCAGTTAATCATTCATTTATTCATTTCGCTACAGGCAGTCCCCACTCTGCACAAAGACTGCTCAGAGACTGTTCAGACTGGTCCCTATGTATCTGTTATTCAGTTCAGGTACAGATTCTAAACCTGATATGTTAGAAAAATGGATAATTGAAAGATGAATTGGCCAACAAAGATAAAAGTGAAACGAAGGAAGAAAAGTGATAACCAGGAAGTGAAATGTGAATCACGCGTTAATGGAGTTACTAAGAGATAGCTCATCATGGGAATGTTGACACTACCGCCATTTGAGAAACTCTATATATGCAGCCGTAGCTAATTAGTGAAGGCAATCTTACTGACATAAATGAAGAAAGTCTGTGGCTTGCTTTCTTTCTTTTGTGGCTGAAAAAGATGAAGATGTCCAGAGGAATTGAGGCTGGCAAAAAAAATAATCATGTTAAAGGAACTCTCAGAGGTATTTCCCCACATTGAGTGTTCAAAGGATAAAATGTAGAAAGTTGATTCAAACTTTAACAACTTGCCAAGGCACAGAGAAGATACCCATTCCAGGTGAAAAGTTACACAATGAGAAGGCAAGCACCGTTCACACTGAGAAAGAAAACATTTTATTTTTCCATATTCCTAATCTTTATTTTTTTATTTAAACATTTTTTTAAGTTTATTTATTTTGAGAGAGCGAGCGAGCTCACAGGAGGGGCAGAGAGAGAGGGGGAGAGAGAATCCCAAGCAGGCTCCACACTGTCATAGTATGGAGCCCAATGTGGGGCTCGAACTCATGAACCACGAGATCATGACCTGAACTGAAATCAAGAGTTGGTCGCTTAACCGACTGGGCCAACTACGCACCCCCATGTTACTAATTTTTAACATACAGTAAACTAAATATTGGTTTTACTACCGTTTCACTTTATCATGCATTTATAACTGACATTAGAGCATTTTTAATGTTTTGACAAAAAACTTTGATGGTCATAGAACAATTGTAACTTTTTCTATTGATTATTAAGAATCCTTTGCCTGTTTACAATAGCCAAGATATGTAAGCAACCTGAGTGTCCATTGATAGATGAACACATATATATACACATACATATATGTGTATTCTTATGGCTGAGTAATATTCCATTATATGTAATTATACATATATATTATAGATTTTACGTATATATAATGAAATATTACTCACTATAAAAACGAATGAAATCTTGGGGCACCTGAGTGGTATTCAGCTCCTGATTTTAGCTTGGGTCATGATCTCATAGTCATGGGATTGAGCCCTGCATCAGGCTCCACACCCAGCGTGGGATTCTCTCTCTCCCTCTCCCTCTGCCCCTCCCCTGCTCCTGCTCTCTCTTTAAAAAAGAAGAAAGAAAGAAAGAAAGAAAGAAAGAAAGAAGAAAGAAAGAAAGAAATCTTTCCATATGTAACATGGATGGACCTAAAGTGTCATGCTAAGTGAAATAAGTCAGACAGAGAAACCCAAATACCATATGACTTCACTCACATGTGGAATCTCAAACACAAAACATATGAACAAACAAAAACATGGAGTCTTAAGTAAAGGGAACTGGTGGTTGCCAGAGGGGAGGTGGGTTGAGGCGGGTAAGCAAAAATGATAAAAGGGATTAGGAGGAACAAACTTCCAGCTATAAAATAAGTCATGAAGATGAAAAGGATAGCCTGCAGAATACAGTCAATAATACTATAATAACATGATATGGTGACACATGGTGGCTACGCTTCTCATGGCGAGCACTGAGTAATGTATAGAGTTGTTTAATCACGATCTTGTACACCTGAAACTAATGGAACATTACATGTCTGCTATACTTAAATTTAAAAATTTTCAAAAAGATAGACAAAAAGAATGCTTTGCTCAGTTTCATCACATTTTATGGCCCCATACTACTGTGCAAAGCAAGGACTGCCTATAATATATTGCCTGGTACTACTATATATGCTTGGTACTACTCGAGGCCCTGGGTTTCAGTGGTGAATAAAACAAACAAAGCCTCGTCCCTTATTTACCTTATTCCAGTGGGTGTAACAGATAATAAACAAAAAAAAAACATGCAACATATATATAAATATGTAAGGATTCAAGGAACATAATTGATGGGGAGATAAGGAAATCATTTGGACTTGTATTTGTACTGAACTGAGGGGGTAAACACAGCACACAGACTTAGAATACTCCCATGATGGCTTTATAGCAATTATGTATTGAATGCTGATGATATATAAAATATGAATGATGAAAGCACAGAATATGACAAGAAGGGAGCCATCAAAGAAAAGCCAACTGAAGTCCCATAATGGTGATGTTACTTTGGTGAAATCATTATGTTGTGTGCTGTAGTTTGTCCTCAGAAATGCAGGCACCGGCACTTGATTTTGTTAAGACATCAAGAATGGTTCCATCCTCAGTTTCTTGCACCATACACAAAAATAAATTCAAAATGGATTAAAGACCTAAATGTGAGGCCTGAAAATGTAAAACTCCTAGAAGAGAGCACAGGCAGTAATTTCTTTGACATCAGCTGTAACAACATTTTTCTAGATAAGTCTCCTAGGCAAGGGAAACAAGGGCAAAGATAAACTACTGGGACTACATAAAAATAAAAAGCTTCTGCACAGCAAAGAAACAATCAAGAAAACTGAAAGCCAACCTACTGAATGGGAGAAGATATTTGCAACAGGTATATCTGATAAGGGGTTAGTATCCAAAAATATATATATAACTTATACAGCTCAACACCCAAAAACCAAATAATCCAATTAAAAAATGGGCTGAAGACATGAACAGATATTACTTCAAAGAAGACAAACAGATGGCCAACAGACATGTGAAAAGATGCTCAACATCACTCATCATCAGGGAAATGCAAATCAAAACTACAATGAGGCATCACCTCACATCTGTCAGAATGGCTAAAATTAAAAACACAAGAAACAACAAGTGTTGGCAAGAGTGTGGAGAAAATGGAATCCTTGTGCACTGCTGGTGGGAATGCAAACTGGTGCAGCCACTTGTGGAAAACTGTATGGAGGTTCCTCAAGAAATAAAAAATAGAATTGCCATATGATCCAGTAATCCCACCACTGGTTGTTTACCCAAAGAATACAAAAACACTAATTCAAAAAGATACATACACCTCTCTGTTTATTGTAGTACTATTATAATAGCCAAATCATGGAAGCAACCCAAGCATCCACTGATAGATGAATGGATGAAGAAGTACTATGTGCACACACACACATGCACACACACAGGAGTATTATTCAGCCATAAGAAGTATGAAATCTCACCATTCGCAGCAGCATGGACGGATCTAAAGAGTATTATGCTAAGTAAAACAAGTCAGTCAGAGAAAGACAAATACCACATATTTCACTCATATGTGGAATTTAAGAAACAAAAGAAAAAAAGAGACAACCCTAAAAAACCAGACTCCCAAACAGAGAACAAACTGGTGGTCACTGGGGGGAGGTGGGGGGAGGGATGCGTGAAATAGGTGAAGGGGATTAAGGATATACTTATCTTGATGAGCACTGAGTAATGCACAAAATTGCTGAATGACTATATTGTGCACTTGAAACTAGCATAACACTGTATTCATTATACTGTAATTTAAAAAAATTCTAAAATTAAAAAAAAAAAAGAATGGTTCCGTCTTATGGAGATCTTGAGAGATGAAAGTACAAACTCAGATACCAATACATTAACTTGTGAGAAGTACAATTGGTAAAGTGATCAGACCTTGTGCCGTATGCACAGTGAATTTTTAAATTTTGATTTCCGGTCAGAAGGTTGCTTAAGAAGTACAAGAAGCATAATCTCCTAGCGATGTACCTGGCAACTATTCTCCACTAGCTCCCATCATATCCTTCCTAACAGAGCGCCAATTTGGTTCGTTTGCAGCTCGTGTGATCACAGGGAATCTGACTCCATCCTCAAACTGGGAGAAAGGCTCTATCTGGTCTAAGCCTGTAACATTAATTCTATCCTCTTGTCAAATAATTGACTGAGGGAAGAAGTAAGCCAGTCAGTGCATGACATTTCCATATTTCTTTTAAAGTTTAAAGAGAGAGAGAGAAACTTTTTAAAGTTTTGAGAGAGAGAGAGAGAGAGAGAGGAGAGAGAGAGAGAATCCCAAACAGGCTCTGCACTGCCAGCGTGGAGCCTGACGCAGGGCTTGAACCCATGAACTGTGAGATCATGACCTGAGTCAAAATGAAGAGTCATTCGCTTAACCGACTGAGCCACCCAGGGGCCCCTGACACTTCTATGTTAGTAGTGACCGATGCAGTAGAAGGCACCTGACCTCTACCAGCCTAGTTAGACTGATGAGAAAGTTCTCTCTCCACTCTCCCTCTCCTCTTCTCTCTTCTTCTCTCCCCTCCCCGCCTCCTCTTGCAGTAACAGTGCAAGATAGCCTGAGGGCAAAGCAAATTCAAAAAGGGCAGAAGAGGAAAAATAAACAGAGCCAGAGCCTTCCTTATGCGGCAGCTAGAGCCTGTCCTACACTTAGAGACTTCCTGTTTGGTGAAATAATACCTTTCCTTCACATCTAGGATGGTTTGAGAGTTCTCGTACTTGACGCCAAGAGCTTCTTCCAGACAGAGCGCACAGTCAGTACAGAAGATGTTCATGGCTCTGCAATTTACTCTAGACGGTGCTGGATGTGCCCCTGCCTCACGCCTCACTCTCTGATGCTCACCATCTCCTTCCGACTCACGCCTTCTCCATTCAGATATGTTAACACCGATTTTTCCAGGGCAGTTTTTCTTCTATTAACTCAGCAATATTTAACTTTTCTCTGTAGGCCTGAGGCCTGGAAGATGCTCCATCGTTAAGATGACTCCGTATAATTAACGCGTGTCTATAATTTAGCTTTCACTGACCCCTGTAATAGGACAAATCACTTATCAGTTGACATGAACACGTTCCAGAGTAAATGTGACTTCATGTTCAACCACTAGGTTCACATTAAGGTCTTTCAACAGTCCATTCAAATCTCTACTCTTGGGGGCCTGGGTGGCTGGGTTGGTTGAGCGTCCGACTCCAGCTCAGCTCATGATCTTATAGTTTGTGAGTTCGAGCCCCACATTGGGTTCACTGCTGTCAGCACAGAGCCTGATGCGGATTCTCCCTCCCCCTCTCTCTGGCCCGCCCCTGCTTGTGCAGTCTCTCTCTCTCTTGCTCTCTCTCAAAATAATAAACATTAAAAAAAAAACCCTCTACTTTTTATACCAGGCTCTAGGATGTCAGATTCTCTTATTTCAAAGCAAGATACAATGATATTTTAAATCAGTAAAAAAAACTCACTTATTTTGATCTGGAGTTTTTTCAGTTCCAAAAAAAATCGCAAGTGGCTTTTCCTCAGATAATCTCCCAAACACAAATGTAATGTCACCCATGGGACTGCTATGAATAGATGCTACTAGAGTTCCAACTACAGATTCCAACACCAGCACATTGTAACATTCTTTGGGATTAGTTGTCCCTTCTGTCAACTTGGCTTCTACAAAGGAGTTGAACCATCATGAAATGCAGGACAATTTGTATATGGCTGTCCTGACCCAATGTCATCGTGAAACAAGAGAGGCCAGGGGCAGTACTTGAGCGTTGACTAAAGATATGAGGTGAGAACTTTATGGCAAGAACTAAAACAAAAACAACAAACAGCACATGGATGTTGACAATAAGAAAGGCATTACAGATGAGTTACTGAATTCAAATAGCTTTTATCCAAGATCCTATAAAATTAAGCACAAGAACGGCATTTTTAAATGAGTTGAGAGCCAAGATTGTGAGCTAATAACAGTATTTATTGAGAACATACTATGCATCAGGTGACATCACAGAAGGCTTAGATATGTTATCTCATTCTGTCCTCACGACAACTCTGTGAAGTAGATATTGTTCTACCTATTTTCCAATCTTTGTAAAAAAATGTTTATTTTTTTGCTTTTTTAAAGTTTATTTATTTTGAGAGAAAGAAAGAGAGAAAGAGAGAGAGCCAGAGAGAGACTGAGAGAGAGAGAGAGTGCAAGCAGGGGAGGGGCAGAGAGAGAATCCCAAGTAGGCTCTGCACTGTCAGCATGGAGCCCGATGCGGGGCTTGATCTCAATCATGATCTGAACAGAAATCAAGAGTTGGATGCTTAACCGACTGAGCCACCCAGGAGCCCCTAAATATTTATTTGTTCTTGAGAGACAGAGAGAGAGAGAGAGAGAGAGAGAGAGAGGACCAAAGCAGGCTCCATAATGACAGCAGAGAGCCCGATGCGGGGCTCGAACCCACAAACCTCAAGATCATGACTTGAGCCGAAGTTGGATGCTTAACCAACTGAACCACCCAGGTGCCCCCCTATTTTCCAAATCTTAATGAAAATGTCTTACCCAAGTCCCAAAGCAAGTAAGTGCTAGAAATGAGAGGCACTGACAGGCCTGCCTGGCTCCAGGCTCTGGTATCTCCACATTTCCAAGCAGCATTTACAGGCTTTTTTTTTTTTTTTTTTCATGACTGTACAGAACCACCTATGTAAGTACTTACATGGAGTTATGAAAGGACATTAAAAAACTCTGACATATATAGATTTACGGCTACCTGCAGCCCCAGCTTTTTAATTTCTCTACAACAAATCCCAAGGCCTAGACTTTGTCTAGATTAATTTCATTACAAAAACACATGGTTGAAAATGTTGAATTCAAATGCTCTATTATAGAGGATGTTATAAATCATTGGCATCAATTGATTTCTGTAAAGTTGAGAACGCATTTTAAAATTTGATATACCATAACATGGGGCACCTGGGTGGCTGAGTTGGTTAAGTGTCCAACTTCGGCTCAGGTCATGATCTCACAGTTGTGAGTCTGAGTCCTGCATCGGGCGCTGCACGGACAGTGCGGAGCCTGCTTGAGATTCTCTCTCTCTCTCCTCTCTCTCTCTCTCTGTCTCTCCCCCACTCTTGTGCTCTCCTTCTCAAAAATAAACATTAAAAAAATAAAAATTTCCATTACAATTTGTCTCAAAAAGGATGTGCCATTTATAATTCCACCAATAATAATATATGAATATGTTTGTTTTCCCCTTACTCTTAGCTATCCTGGATGTTATCGCACTTAAAATTTTTGCCAATCTGGTAAGTGTAAATAGTATTTTGTTTTAATTTGCATTTCTATAATTAAGGGTGAAGTTGAGTACATTGTCACTGACTTATTGTCCATTTATATCTGTTTTGCAGAGATCTGTCTGGTTATGTCTTTTGCTCACTTTTCCTCGGTATTGATCATTTTCTTGTTAATTATATGAATTCTGTTTTTAAGTTATTTATTTACTTTGAGAGAGAGAGAGAGAGAGAGCATGAGCAAGCAGGGGAGGGACAGGGAGAGAGAGAGAATCCAGTCAGCACGGAACCCGATGCAGGGCTTGATGCAGGGCTCGAACTCATGAACGCTGAGATCATGACCTGAGCTGAAACCAAGAGTTGGGCACTTAACCGACTGAGCCACCCAGATGCCCCTCAACTGACTTATTCTATAATTAAGGGAAGAGAATTCAGGGGCGCTTGGTAGCCAAGTTGACACATACAAAGCCACCACAAGCTTGTAAATTTTTCTAACATATTAATACGTGAGCTACATTTATAGAATTCTTAACATTGCACCATTCTTATGTTCCTAGAATGAATGCTACCTGATTTTTATGTATTATTTGACTGGGTTCCATTGAACATAATTTTCTTTATAATTTCTGCAGTGATATTTATTAGTGAGATTGGGCTATAAGATTTTTTTCTTTTTGGTGCTATCTTTATAAAGTTCTGATGTAATAATATTGTGCTAATTTTATTAAAATACTGAAAGTATTCTTTCTTATGCAAAAATTTAAAAACCAGGTCTAAAATAATTTATTTCATATATCTCTAAAAATTTGAAATAAAATACTGAAACTCAGGTCATGGATATAAGTGATGGAATGTTACAGCATTTACTGCGTTTCTAAACAAGTGAATGTGATAAGTCAGGAGCTATATAATACTTCAATTTAAATTTTTTAAATAAAGTGGTTATTTTATTCTTGTTTACATTTTTATTAAAATTTTGTTTAATGTTTATTTTTGAGAGAGGGAGAGACAGAACATGAGAGGGCGAGGGATAGAGGGAGAGGGAGACACAGAATCTGAAGCAGGCTCCAGGCTCCGAGCTGTCAGCACAGAGCCCAACGAGGGCCTGAACTCACAAGCCATGAGACGAAATTGGACACTTAACTGACTGAGCCACCCAGGAGCCCTTCTATTATTTTTTTATGTTTATTTTATTTTTGAGAGAGAGAGAGAGAGAGAGAATAGGAGAGGGGCAGAGAGAGAGAGGGAGACAGAATCCAAAGCAGGCTCCAGGCTCTGAGCTGTCCAGCACAGTTCCTGATGTGGGGCTCAAACTCACAATCCGTGAGACCATGACCTGAATGGAAGTCAGATGTTTAACTGACTGAGCCACCTATTGATATTATGGTCATTTCAAAGATCTGGGACACTTTAAACTCCGATAAAAAGAAGTGGAAATTTTCATTGACTCCCCAATTTCTATTTTTCAGAGTTATATGGAAGATACGCAACATTTATTTATATGTATGAATCCAATATGCATATTTGTAACAAATGTTCTGTATATTGTGAAATCCGTGTTGGAAAAACAAAGAACATCTGTGTTTTATCCTCTACGGGCTCACAGCATTGAACTGCAGTGACCCCTTAATGCTTGAGTACCTCTTATGTATCACTCTCTATACATCATCTCACTTAATTACCATCATATACAGATGAGGAAACTGAGGCCCAGAGAGATGGAGTTATAAGCCTGAAAGCAGGAAGCTTTAGCCTGGTGAGAGAGCCATTGCTCAAACCAGTGTTCATCTCATACTTAAAATTATGTTCTTTCGCTCCACTGTGCCGCTTCTCCATGGAGTCCGATTGCAATCCAAGAACATACTTTCCTGCCAGTTCTTATCTCAAATATCTATAAACGAGTAGGGAATTTCTGAGGCTATGTGTGAACTGTCAAGAGCCACAAATTTTCTTGTTCTGCAGGTACCTACTCATCCCTGAGAACCGAGATAATCCATTAGGAAATACCAAGAGTGAGAAACTATATTTTTAGTAGACTTGACAGCAACATGCATATGGCAGAAAGTCCTACCTGCATGGGCTCGTTGATGCACTTGAAAGGGTGCTGTGAAAAATGAAATGCGCACGGTTCATTGCT
Organism: Cryptoprocta ferox; assembly: GCA_028646485.1. Taxonomy (NCBI): domain Eukaryota; kingdom Metazoa; phylum Chordata; class Mammalia; order Carnivora; family Eupleridae; genus Cryptoprocta; species Cryptoprocta ferox. The sequence goes on from CM053561.1 coordinate 2,461,941, forward strand.
CTCTCGCATGCCAGATAAGAGAGCATTTCTGTGTTCTGTCTCAGAGATCTGAGCAGCCTCACCAAGACCAGAGGCAGATTTGAGATTAAGATTGGATACTCTCCAGGTGACATTAATCTGTCCATCACCGAGTTCTGAGTCAAAGCAACAGCAATGACCTGCACTCGTAAACTTGTGTAAACCTCGACGTGCTCTGAGGCAGGTACAGCCCGGCTCCCGGCAACCGTGGGCGAAACCTTAGGCACTGAACATGTGTCATATGCATAGGAAAATTGCAGGGGAAGTTTCTGCTTGGCTCCTGTCATAATAGATTTGCTTATTTTGCCCAAACAAGTTGATTTATTTAGGGATTTACTAATTTACCCTTGCTAAACATGTTGATCAAACTTGATCCGAGCCAAGCAGAAGTAGGCCAAGCAGTTTACCAGTAATATGGACAAAAATAAAACTTGTTTGAAGTCAGGTAGCTTGACCAATCACATAAGGAATTTGTTTTACACTTGTACACACCCTGCACCAGAATTTTCAGTTACTCAGATTTAAAGAAAGGCAGATACGTTCTATTGTAGATGGCTTAATTCATTGGAAAACATCTCATGACAAGAGTTAGCTATAGATCCCGATCAAGTCAACATCGGTTTATTACGTGGCCATTATGTGCAAGGTGCTGTGCTTCAAGGAGAAGAAAATGAGGAGCGGGAGGGGGTGTAAGGAAGGAGAAGGAGGAGAAAAAGAAAAAAGCAAACAAAGAGAAAACAAAGCATCTCTTTTGGCGTTGGGAGTGGGGAGTGTTGAGTGATTTTTCCTTGAAGCTCTATTTCAAACAGACCCAAGTCGGTGGTGCCCTTCTAAGAGTGAGTAAAGTCGGACTGAGCTTCCAAATGACTGCATCTCTCAACGGACCGTTCATCCAAGAAACTCACAATGTTTGACCATCGAGTTTTGTCTTTGAAGAGGAAAAGGCCTAGACGTTTTCTGCAGACGTTTTCTGATAAGGCCACGAGCAGAGGCTGCAGCCTCCACCTCCCCGAAGCAGAGGTGAGGGTAAAGCAAGGCTCTGAGGATCCAACCTAAAAATTGTGAGAAAAGCCAGCAGAGATGGGAGGATTCATAAACTGGTGTGAGTGAGGGGACGGCGAGCGGGAGCCTGAGCCTGAGGAGGAGAACGGCCTGGCCCCAGAGAGCCAGACCAGAGCTTTTCTCCTCTACGCCTGCGCCTCCCCCACGCTGCCTTGGGAGAATCACATGGAAGTGACAGCCGGGCCAGCTGGTGGCTCAGGATACCGTCCGGGCAGCCCAGAAGCCTGCTGGGGTTAGGTGAGGCGCTGAGGAAGACAGGTGCTGACCACCAGGCTTTCCTAAGCACCCACGCCTCCACCCACTCCTACCCTAGACACCGGGACTGGTATGACACATTCCAAGAAAGTTGTGTCTTCCCAGCACAGCAGCCTGTTGCTGTGACTGAAGAGCAAGTCCCCGACCAGCCCAACCGTGAGCTTCCAAGTGTGGTGGCAGAAAACACGGCTGTGGACTGTGGCTTTGTGGGACCTGGGGTTCTCTGCCCAGAGGCTCCTCTCCTCTATTATCGGAACACTTGTTATCTCTTCTCTTACGTTATCTTCTCTCTAACAGGAGAGTTAAGTAGAAAAATGACAAAACTGACATCACATGAATTCAGAAGGCAGCATTATTGGTACAGATGGGTGGTGAATTTCAAAGAAGCCACAAATACTCTCACAGAAGATGTCGGTTAACACGAAGCTGGTGCAAGAGATTTGGCAAAGAACGAGTAGAAAGTAGTGACAGCAAGAGCTAGGATGATGCATTGTTTGCATGGTGCCAGGCAATGCTCCGGGTGCCTTTCTTACGTTTACACATTCGACAGCAACTCCGTGAGGTCGGTACCACTATTATTTCTACTTTACAGGTGAGGACACTGAGGCACAAAGAGGTTGAGAGGATTGCTCAGGGTGGGACTAGGATTCAGACACAGAGGTTCTGGCTCCACAGCACAGAGGCAGGAGGATACGGCCGGGGCAGGAATTCGCGAACGGGCTCAACGTGAAGGCGGGACTATTTGGGGTGAACGGTAGTACGGCTTCCGGATTTAACGTGCTCGGGGGGTGCCGGGGAGGACGGTAGGAGCGACCCACACCGAAACCTACTCCGATGATGTTTAAGACGAGCAAAGACAGGGACATCAGAAAGCTTACGCAAAGAGCCAGTCCCCCTCAAAGAGGCAGGAGTTAGAATCCGTGTGACAGGCCACAGAGTTGAGTCTGACCACGTAAGAGGCTGATCGAGTGCACATCGAAGTCTTCCACTTCTGGAAGTTACATTTTCTGGATGTGGTAGAGACCGAGTCTCCTCCCTGCATGGTCACAATTTACAAACGGGGCATGCGGGGCGCCTGGGGGGCTCAGTCGGCTGAGCGTCCGACTTGGGCTCAGGGCGTGCTCTCGCGGGCTGCAGTTCGAGCCCCGCGTCCGGCTCGGTGCTGGCTGCGGGCTCCCGATTCTGTGTCTCCTCTCCCCGCCCTTCCCCTGCTCGCACTCTGTCCCTCTCTCAAAAAAAAAAAAAAAAAAAAAATTTTTTTTTTTTTTACAGAATGGAGAATGAGGGGCGCCTGGGGGGCCCAGCGGGCCGACCGTCTGACTTGATTTGGCCTCAGGGTTCCTGGGATCAGCCCGCGGGGGGCTCCGCGCTTCTCCTCCTCCCTTTCACTCTGCCCCGCCCCCACTCTGCGCATGCGCAAAAATAAATCGGCATTAGAAGAGGACGAGACGAAGGGGATGCAGAGGCCTCCGTGCTCCGTGGGCCCCCGTCTGTGCTGTTTTCCTCCGTTCGGATACTCCCCCGGCCACTGCTGAGATCCTACGTGAAAGCTCTATGAGACACGTGACACAAGGAGAAATAAAATTCAAGTGAGGCTGAAGTTAGTCCAGTGCTCGTGGAAAATTGTTCCAGAACTAAGGAAGAGCGGCATGTGGAGCGAGAGAGCTCTACAAGGCAAAGTTGGGCCCACTGGAGAGCCAGGTGACCGGAAGCGACCGAGACACACTCAGTGCATTTAAATCCGCACCTTGGTCCTTACGTTCTCCCCTCGCCACGCCCCTTCCCCATGGGTCACTGTTAGAGCGTGCGAGGGGAGCGATTCGTCGTGTAGGACACGAGCAAATAAAGGGGAGGAATCCGGCGCTTACTCTGCCTTTCCTATACTCTCTCTGCTACTGAGTAACGGCAGATTCTTCTGAGACGTAGGATGAGCGAAGAGGAAACAATTCAACTGAATATTATTCATTTGCAAGAAATGGATGGAACGTACCAATGCTCATCATACCTGCTAACGTTACACAAAAAGAAACGAACATGAGCTTCCTCATGGAAGAGCGTAACACCATCTTTGAAGCTGCTTTGCCGGAAACTTCAACCGGAGTCGGAGAAACTACCAGTACGAAGCACACTGCGTGTGGAGAAAAGAGGAGCATGTTAAGCCACACCATGAAAGTGCCAAAGGCAAAATACAGACTATGGAAGACTCAATCGCATACGTAATCCAGTGTTTCAAAAAAATAAATAATCCTACAGAATATTTTGTGGTTAAAAAATAATTAAGATGCACAAATAAAGAAAACCACTTAGATCTCTTCAAATATGACCAGTAGAGACATTTCTGCTTGACTAGTTTTATTGATTGTATGTAATTTGAAGATGATTTCTAGTAACAAGAAATAAGCAGTATATTTAAAAAACAGCTCTTAACATTTTTTAAAAAATGTGTTTTCCTTGTCTCCTTTTATAAAAGCCTGTTATTAGCACAGACCAGCGGCTTACAGAGGGACTGGTAAATAAATAAACATGCTTGTTCTATTTTTCTACCATCTGTTCCAAAAGACCAAAACAAAAATAAAAGGGCTCTAGAAATATTTATTAATAAAAATAATGAGCCACAATTTTATTGACAACTAACCCGAAACCAATGCAAGTCAGAATACAATGCGATGATATCTTAAACAGCTAAAAGAGAATAACTACCAGCTTAGAATTCTGTGCCCAGGGAAAGAGCAAGAGCAAAAAACCAAGTAAAGAGCAAAAAAACAATGTTTTTAGACCAACAAAAATTGATAAAATTGGCCTTTGAAGAGATCAAAAAATCAATTAAAAAATCAATTAAAAAATCGATTAAAAGATGGGCAGAGGACCTGAATAGACACTTCTCCAAAGAAGACATATAGGTGGCCAACGAACACATGAAAAAATGCTCAAAAGCACTCATCATCAGGGAAATGTGAATGAAAACCACGATATCATTTTACACCTGTCAGAATCGCTAGAATCAAAAAGACAAAATACAGCAAGTGTTGGCAAAGACATAGACCCACACTAAAGGAAATACTAAATGGTATTATTCAGGCAAGAGAAAATAGAATCCTAGATGTAAGACTGGAAATGCAGGAAGAAATAAGAGCAATGAAAATGGTAAAAATGGGAGTTAATCCAATCAACACGTTACCTAAACTAATAATAATAATAATAATGTGAATAATTAATGGCTGTGGAATTTAAAATATATATAACATTTTATTTATTTAATTTTTATTTATTTATTTTGAGAGAGAGCGAGCGAGCACCAGCGCTCCGCATTGCCAGCGTGGAGCCCAGTGTGGGGCTACAACTTGTGAACTGGGAGACCACAACCTGAGCCAAAATCAAGAGTCAGATACTCAACCAACTGAGCCACCCAGCACCCGTAAAACATTTTGAAACATGACAACAGTAACATATAAATCCAAACAAGGAAAATGGTACTTGCACGGTTCAAGAGAAGGGTAAAAGAAATAAATAGCAATAGTTTTTTTTAGTAAGTCTAGGGTATATGCTGCAATCTTTAGGGAACCACTAACAGAATAGTAAAACATATAACGACAAGACTAAGAAATGAAAGAGGGAAAAGGAAGTTTAAAAAATTAAGTCAATCCGAAAGAATGCAAGTAAGGAGTAAAGGAGTGACACAGAGTAGATGAAAGAAATCAAAAGCAAATAAGAGAGGGGGTAGATTTAAAGTGACTATGTCAGAGGTGCACCACTGGCTCAGTGGGTACAGCATGCAACTCTTGATCTTGGGGTCATGAATTTGAACCCCACATTAGGCATAGAGGTTATTCTTTTCTAAAGGAAAATTCAAAGTGAATATGTTAGTAATTACATTAAGTGTAATTCTGTTAATTGGTCTAATTAAAATACAAGGACAAGGAACCGGTCTGGCTCAGCTGGAAGAGCATGTGACTTTTGATTTCTGGGTCATGAGTTTGAGCCCCACTTTTGGGTGTAGAGATTACTTTAAATAGATAAAAATTTAAAAATAAATAAAGTAAAATAAAACAAAATGCAAGGATAGGTACACTGAATAAAAGAAGAAAACCCAGCTATATGCTTTTTAGAAATTACATATCTAAAATATTAGGGTACAGAAACGCTAAAAGATGAAAAAAGAGAATCCAAACCCTAATCTGAAGAAAACTGGTCACTGCTATATTAATACATAAAAAGTTGATCTTAAAGCAAAAACTGCTGCTGAAGATAAAGAAGTTCACTTCTTAATGAAAAATGGCTCAATTTAACAGCCATATAATCTGCATATAAATATATATACTTCATATGGAGCTAACTTGAGTATATATATATATACACATATACTTACTGCTCACTGGGTAAATAGTCTGTGCCTCAATAATAAATCTAAGGAATGCAAGAAGAGACATCACTAAATATCCTTAAAAAAAAGATAATCATGAAGAATTTTGTGCTACATGGTTGGAAATTTGGATAAACGGGCAAACTCCTGGCAAAATACAAGTTACAAAAACAGACAAAAGATGAAGCACAAATATAAACAGTCTTATAATTATTAAAGAAATTCATAATATAAAAACTTTCACACACATATACAAACACACAACTCATGGACTAATTATTTCATCGATAAATCCCACCAACATTTATTGACAATAAAGAATGTCAATATTACAAAACTTCTTCCAGAGAAACAGAGTAAAAGAACCACTCCCTAATTTTGTTTTATGAGGACAGCATCATTTTGATGCCAAAATCTGACAAGGAAAATTAAAGGACAATAAGGACAATCTGTCTCATAAAGATAGATGCAAAAATCCTAAACAAAACAATAGCGGTGCTAATTCAGCTTGTCTAAAAGCATAAAGAATCTCAACAAAGTTGTGTTTATTTATTGTGTTTCTTCCTGTAGTGAAGGCTTGGTTCAACATTTGCTATACTGAATACAAAGGGTTACTACAGAATTATGGTACGTTTGACAGTGTAGTATATGGACACATAATTTATGACAAAGGTGACATGACAGAGCAGTGGGTAAAGAATGGATTTGTAATAAATTTTGCATAATTGGACATCTAAATTGGAAGAAAATGAAATTTGGCTCTTACACTGCATACAATAATCAATTCCAAGTGGGTTGTAGCTTTAGGTGTGAAAGGCAAAATAACAAAGCGTCTAGGAATTGATACAGGAAGAAAGCTTCATTACTTTGGCGTAGGGAAACACTTCTTGAAAGAGAAGTGAAAAACCCTAGCCATAAAGGTAGTAGATTGTTAAATTTAACTGTAATAAAAACAAGGACTTCTATCCTTCAAAAGACACCATTGAAAGAGTAAAAATGTAATTCAAAGAGTTGAGGAAGATGCTTTCAATACATATAACTGGCAAAGAACTTGTGTGCAGAATATATCTCCCCAAAAATACACAGAGCAATTTTTTAATGTTTTTTTTTAATTTTTATTTTTTTGAGAGAGAGAGAGAGAGAGAGAGAGAGAGAGAGAGAGAGAGACAGCGTGAGCAGGGGAGGGTCAGAGAGAGAGGGAGGCACAGAATCTGAAGACGGGCTCCGGGCTCCGTGCTGACGCGGGGCTAGAACCCACGAACCACGAGATCATGACCTGAGCCGAAGTCGGAAGCTCAACCGACTGAGCCACCCAGGCACCCCCAGAGCAATTTTTAAAAACATCAAAAATACGATTTAAAAATGGGCAAGAGACTTCAAGAGGCCCTTCACATGAGAAAGCATCCAAATGACCACTGAACATATGAAAACATATTCCTCAGTAGTCCTCAGGAAAATGCAGATTAAGATCACAATGAAATGGAAGATGTATTAACTATAAAATGAATCTCAACAAATTTTAGAATTGGCCTCATAAAGACCACCTTTCCTAATCAGAATGCAATTAAATATATAAAATAATAATAAAAGATAGGCAAAACAAAAAAAAAAATAACGTACGTTTGGAAATTTAAAACCACATTTAAAATGACTAACAGGTCAAAGAAGAAATTATATTGGGAAGTTTAAAATGCTTGAACGGAAAGAAATGGAAAAAATATAATACATGAAAATCTATCTGGTGGAACACAACTAAAATGGTGCTTAGTAAGATATTTGTGTCGTTGAATTCAAACAGTGTAAGAGGAGTAAGGTTGATTTTTTGTGAGCTAAGCAGGTGGGTTCTTTAAAGAAAAACAGTCCCTTGCTAAAAGAGGTTTGATCTTGTTTCAAAATCGTCAGGCCCTATGCGGTGACTTTCCTGTTGTGACTTGCAGCAGACTTCTTAGAGCATCCAAATTAGTGCAGGTTCTTTGAGAAGCACTGGATCTGCTGAGGCACAAGGATTGAGTACCAGAGCTGTTTGTACTGTACTTTGAACCCGCTAGACAGAAATCACATCTGGCAGCTTTCTCGGTCACTTGGAAAATAGGAAATTAAAAATGCTGCCTCCAGAATTCAAACGCCCAGCAAGTGTTGCACCACCTTTTCGGGGCTGGATTGATTTAGGATTAATATGGCATAAGAAGAACAAGTAGTTAAAGGAAGTGCTATTAGGCAGGGCAAAATAACACATTATATAACACAATAATAACATACACTCGAATATAAGCCCATTTTTGGAAATGAAAAAATTAGGAAGTGGAAGAATGGGAACATACCAGGTTCCACTAAATAAACATATTCACTGTTATTAATTTTCTAAGTAATATTTTCCTTGATTAGGAAAAATACTGTAGATAATGTGAAACAATTCAAATGCACATAACTCATTAAAATTGCCAATAAACACGCAAACAGACACAAACAACCTTACATTTTGGTGGTATTTATGCTTTCATTAAAATTTTTAAAGTCGAAAGTTTTTCCTCATAACAAACATATACATGCGGGTTACACTGCAGAAATATATGCAACATAAAGCAAAGTGTTTCCTATAATTTTGACTAGCATCTGCGTATGGATACTCAAGTGAAGCTTTTATTTGCTAGTAATTTAGCGGGCAGTTTGGTGCTAGGGTCTATGGGATCTAGAACCATTCTGATTATTACTCCTATCGTCTGTCTGTTATAATAATGACTATAATATTTTGTTTTTTAGGTGTATCTTCTGGCTGTGGCCCAGGATCCTATTAACCTCACTGAAACAAACATGGAGCCCACTTCAATGGCACCTACCTTCATCCCCTGACTACGAAAGCAGTCACTATAGCACTTTGAAAATTTGGATCCATCCCTCACCATTGTACTTTTCAATCGCGTAATGGAGGGAAATGTATCTAGAGTTCTCTTATTAAAGGATGAGTAAGTAGATGGATTTGATAAATCCAGTCTAGCATTCTTATCTCCCTTTCTCTATTTTATAAAAAAGAATTATTGCAACTTCATTCCATTTAGTGTTGGTCACCCACCGAGGCCAGGTTCAGATAACTGAGTAAGCAAACTATTAAAATCACTCTCATCTGCTTGAGCACCTATCAGCAAATTTGGTTCTATCTAAAATTCTTCCTCATTCCCTAGCCTAACACTCTCACAATGCTTTCCATGGCTGTTCTTCTGGGTTCTGGGATGAACAGAAGTCTTTTGTTGTGTGAGCTTTCTCCTTTAGGGAGCCTTTTAGGGTTTCACTTTGTAACTGACTCTGGGTGCCTGCTGGGATGTGGCTGTAATTGAAGACACAGAGGCAAATGAGAAGTGATGGAAATGAGGCATGAGGCAATTTGACCACCTCTCACCAGGCAACCATTCGAGGCGAAGTCATTCATTGTAAGATCTCTCGGCAGAGCAGGGACATCATCAGATGTGTGGAGTGAGACATTCCACTTCTGCCTGCGAGGAATGTTCAGTGGAATGTGGAGTGGTCTAAATCATTCAAATTCTCCTCTATTTCAATTCTTGGGATCTTCCACTCTGTTCCAATTCGTGTCCTCATTTTGCATGAGGTCTGGTGATGCTGTCAAAAGCAACTTAACCTGGCAATTTTGCAAGCTACAGGATCGAGATCTGAGTTTGATTTTCTGCGACATCAGTACTGAGGCGAGTAACCTAAAAGGTCTTTTAGCGCAGTTCAAGGCGGCTCCTGATTCTCTATGCTGAGCAAAGAACTTTGATCTTAAGTCTGTTATTAGCTTTCTTTAAGGTTCTTCAGCACTGAAAGAAGGAACGAAGACACTTGTCGCCCAGTCTTCCTTCAGCAGGCACTTCATTAGTTGGTCCAGATAATAATGTAAGCAACTCTTGACTCTGCGTGCCGTAGTCTCCCCAAGAGACACTCTCACTAATCCTCAGGACTTCAGAACCAACTAAGCTCAATAACCATTTCCTTGAGGATCTGTGCCCTGTAACTTCCCCATAACAATTTCTGTTATCAGAGTTCTTTGTAACTATATAATCCATTCCAACTAGTTATCCGAAAAGGAATTTGGTAAGGGATTTTGGACTCATCTCCAAATCGAAATGGCTTAAATAAGAGGAAGATACATTTTTAAAATCAAAATATATATTTTTTCAGGAATAGAATTTAGTGATTCATCATTTACATATAATACCCAGTGCTCTTCCCAACCAGTGTTTTCCTTAATGCCTTAATGCCCCTCATCTTTTTAGCCCTTCCTCCTGCCCAACACTCCACCAGCAACCCTCAGTTTGTTCTCTGTATTTAGGAGTCGCTTATGGTTTGTCTCCCTCTCTGTTTTTATATTATTTTTGCTTCCCTTCCCTTATGTTCATCTGTTTTGTATCTTAAATCCCACATAAATGAAATCATATGATATTTGTTGTTCTCTGACTGATTTATTTTGCTTAGTATAATACATTCTAGTTCCATCCATGTTTTTCAAATAGCAAGACTTCATTCTTTTTTATCACCAAGTAATATTCCGTGTGTGTGTGTGTGTGTGTGTGTGTGTGTGTGTGTATACCACATCTTCTTTATCCATTTAACAGTCAATGGACATTTGGGCTCTTTCCATACTTTGGCTATTGTTGATAGTGCTGCTATAAACATTGGGGTGCATCCCCTTCAAATCAGCATTTTTCTATCCTTTGGATAAATACCTACTAGAGCAATTGCTGGGTCATAGGGTAGTTCTATTTTTATTTTTTTGAGGAACCTCCATACTGTTTTCCAGAGCAGCTGCACCAGTTTGCGTTCCCAAGAGGAATATACTCTCAACTCAAGCACAACCCTTGAAATCTATTCACATGATTTCACACTTAGAGATTATCCTGAAAATGCAACTGTTAGCTCCTCCTCACTCCTTCAAACATTGGAAAACACATTTAAGAAATAAACTCTGGGGGCGCCTGGGTGGCTCAGTCGGTTAAGCTGCCGACTGTGGCTCAGGTCATGATCTCGCGGTTAGTGAGTTGGAGCCCCGCGTCGGGCCCTGTGCTGACAGCTCAGAGCCTGGAGCTGCTTCAGAGTCTGTGTCTCCCTCTCTCTCTGCCCCTCCCCTGCTCACGCTCTGTCTCTCCGTCCCTCAAAAATAAACGAAAAAAAATCTTAAAAAAAATCTAAAAAAAAAAAAGAAATAAACTCTGATATTCACTGATAATTCCTGAAAGGGTGGCATAGTCCCACCTGAGATTACAGTCACATTTGTATATGCATCTACGTGTACATGTGCGCACACATACTGGAGTATGCTGACATACAATATTACATTAGTCTCAGGTGTACAACATACTGATTCAACAAGTCTACACATTATGCTATGCTCATCATAAGTGTAGCTACCATCTGTCACCATACAGGGCTATTAGGATATCATTGACTATATTCCTTATGCTGTGCCTTTTATTCCCATGACTTATTCATTCCATAAGTGGAAGCCTGTACCACCCACTCCCTTTCACCCATTTTGGTTACCTTAACAGTTAAAATTTTGGTGGTGGTGGGGCGCCTGGGTGGCTCAGTCAGTTAAGTGCCCAACTCTTGATTTTTGGTTCAGGTCATGATCTCAGCCCAGGTAATGACCCTGAGGTTGTGGGATTGAGCTCTGTGCCGGGACTCTGTGCTGAGTTTGGAGCCTGCTTGGGAGTCTCTCTCTCTCTCTCTCTCTCTCTCTCTAATAAAAAAAATTTTTTTTCTATGATACCCATCAGTGAGATTCTTAATTCTCTGTGTCTATTAGTTATTTACCTGCAGATACATTTTTTGGGTCTTCCATGCTATCCAAAGTTTGTGATTTCTATTCTTAGGTATTCAGAGAGGTTCCGTTTTTCAGGAAATTCTTATTTTGAATTTAATCTTTGTGCCACTTGATGAAGTTGGAAGAAAAACTATTCCAAGTGATATTTTGGGCCACTGTTCCCTGAGTTCAAGATCCTCTTAGTTCATTTCTACCCTAGTTACGGTCAATACCATCACCACACAAACAATAAATGTAACAATTATTATTACACCATAGGTCGATACAATGGCGTGGGTAAAGAAAAGGAAAGAAACAAATTTTATGTAAGACACAGCAGCAAGGAAATGGAAGTAGAACCCACGTTCTTGTTTCTATAGCTGGTCTTGAGGCTGTAACTTGCATTATCCTCCCCTATTGCGGCTGGTTGAAGGTTTTTGCTTAATGGGACAACCTACATCTTTCTTTCTGTGGGGTTTAAATCCTTAAATCCTTAGCAGTCCGACTTGTAAAGGACTGCAATAGTCTGCTGGTAATTTTGATCACTGCACACAGGATACAACAAAGGACCCCTGGGGATCAGTGCTTCAGCCTGACTTCTCCCAGAATCTACTGTGAAGCAGCAATTCTATGTCCTTCTGAAGGTCAAAGGTGATTAATAGATTTGCCCCTACCCACTACCTCCTACCCTCTACCTATTTAGTGCTAGATTGCTCAACCTCTGCGCTATTGACATTTTGGATAATTCTTTGTTGTGGGTTGTTCTGCGCATTATAAAATGTGTAGTAGTATCCCTGGACGGCTCCCCTCTATCCATTAGATGCCAGTAGCAACCCTGGGATCCCACCTCCTAGTTACGACAACCAAATAGGTCTCTAGCCATTGCCAAATGACTCCTGAGGGGAAAATCACCTTTTTTTGGGATCCATTTGTTTAGTTATTTGAAGAGCCCTAAAGGGACAGGTGAGAGTGTCTGTCCAGTTTTCCCCAGTGAAGGCTCTTCTCTCGTTACTATCACTTTTTTTTAAGTTTGTTTGTTTGTTAGTTTATTTATTTAGAGAGTGAGCAGGAGCCAGCAGGGGAGGGGCAGAGAGAGGAAAAGAGAGAGAGAAAATCCCCAGCAGGCGCTGCACCAGCCGTGCAGAGCCTGACTTGGGGCTCAAACTTACAAACTGTGAGGTCATGACTTGAGCCAAAACTGAGAGTTGGGCACTTAACTGACTGAGCCACCCAGGTGCCCCATCATTACTGTCGCTTCTTGACTAGTAAAACCTATGCTTGGAACACTGAACATCCTCCAAATAGCAACCACATCAGAAATGTTGAAAGGCAATTTAAAACTAGAGTGTGAAGGGGCAATTTATGCAAGGAAGGAATGGGGGCAGAAAAAAGGAATAAAAGTTCACTCCATCCATTTTGCTGTAAGCAATAAACTTGTTATAGCAGCTTTGAATTATACAGAGAGGTGGGCAAAAAAATCCCCATATCCAGACATTCAAAGGCAAACACTGTTAATATTTTCCAAATAACATTTTCTCCCTTGTTATAAATATAATGCATACTTATAAACAATCTGGGAAATGAAAATAAAACTTCCCATAATTGCATTATTTAGAAAAAAACACATTTAACACTGAGACATATTTGCTTCCATCTTTACAATAAAATTTGAAACCAGTATTTTCTATTATAAAAGTAATACATGGGGGTGCCTGGGGTGCCTGGGTGTCTCAGTTGGTTGAGCTTGACTCTTGATTTCAGCTCAGATCATGATCCCAGGAATTTTATATATATTATATATATAATATATTTTATTATATGTATTATTATATAATATATAATAAAATAATTTTTATTATATATATAAAATAAAGTTATATATTAATATATTATGTATAATTATATATATTATAGTTATATTTTTAAAAATTTATGAAATAAAATCTCACTCTAAATGCTGTTTTGCACCTTGCCTTTTTCTTCTGATGATGTATCTTGGATATCTTTGAACATAAATGCATTAATCTATCTTATTCTTTTAAAAGTCAATATAGTATTTCATTCTATGAGTACATTCAAATTCAGTTAACTAAATGTGGCAGACATTAAAACAATTTAAGTAATTTCCAATTTTTAAGTTTTATAAACAATGATCGCAGGCATATTGTGTGTGCGTATACACACATTTGCACAAATCCTGTATATAAATCATTCATTCGTTCGTTCATTCATTCAACAAGTATGTATTTAATGTGCATTATGTGCCAGATACTATACTAAACAATGGGGCTGTTGCAAAGCACAAAACAGATATAAATCCCTACCCACATGGCAGTCACATTTTAGTGAAAGAGACAAGACAAAAAATAAAATAACTTATAAAATGTATCATATATTTGTGTATATGTACATATATATATATATCTCCACACATACATACATACATACATATAAATGTGTATAGAAGGGATAGAGGAAGGGATATAGGGACATAGAAGGGACAAAGGAAGTGCCAGGAAGGACATGGTTGTCATTTTACATGGATTACTAGGAATCTATGTCTGCAGATAGATTCTATCGCTGCTATAACAAATGATCACAAAGTTGTGGCTTCAAGCAACAGAAATTTATTAGCGGTCAGAAGTCAGAAATGGGTCGAAATTTTACTGGGTTACAATCTAGAGTTGGCAATGCTGCATTCCTTCTTACAGCTCTAGGGAAGAATTTGCTTCCTTGTGATTTCCAGCTTCTTGAAGCTTTTTGCATTCCTTGGCTCATGGCCTCCAGCCAACGATTTCATCCTTGTACTTCTTTCATGGTCTTATCTCCTTTTCTGACTCTCCTGTCTCCACCATTCACTTATAGGTATGCTTGTGATTACACTGGGCATACTCGGATAATCCAGGAGAACGTTCCTATCTCAAGATCCTTCATTTAATTACATTTGCAAAGTCACTTTTGCTGTTAAGGTAACATATTTACAAGTTCTGGTGAGTAAAATGTGGACATCTTTGGAGGGCCACTATTTGGTCTACTGCAGAAGGCATCAATGAGAAGGTGCCATTGAGTAAAATGTGGTGAGTAAAATGTGGACATCTTTGGAGGGCCACTATTTGGTCTACTGCAGAAGGCATCAATGAGAAGGTGCCATTTTCAGTGAGGATATGCAGGAGGGAAAGAATCAGGTCTTGAAGAAATCTGTGGGAAGAGCAATCCATGCCAAAAGAACAGTAGGTGCTAAGGCTTTGAGGCAGGACTATGCCTAGCCTGTTTGAGAACAGAAGGCCAAAGAGGATGGAGTAGAGTTAGCAAATAGTAGATGAGAACAAGTTAATGAGGAGGTGGTTAGGGCCAATTATGTAGGGTCTTGTAACAACTTTGATTTTTACTCTGAGGGACATGAATATCCTTGCAGTTTTAAGTAGAGAAGTAACACCATCTCTGTATATTTTAATGGAATCACTAAGTGCTGTGTGGAAAAATGACTGAAAGTTGGCAAAATTGAAGACAGGACACTAGTGTGTATCAGTTATCTATTGCTGCATAACAAACTACCCTAAAACTTAAGGACTTTAAAATGACATTATTTTTCATGAATTCTGTGGGGTGGTTGGATGGTTCTTTTGCTCCACGGTGGTGATTGCTGGTGTTACCATTCTGTTGCATTCAGAAGGGAGTTCA
Organism: Cryptoprocta ferox; assembly: GCA_028646485.1. Classification (NCBI taxonomy): domain Eukaryota; kingdom Metazoa; phylum Chordata; class Mammalia; order Carnivora; family Eupleridae; genus Cryptoprocta; species Cryptoprocta ferox. The sequence continues at coordinate 2,477,108 of CM053561.1, forward strand.
GCTGGGACTGGAGTGTCCAAGACAGCTTCGTGCACATGTCTGGCACCTCAGCTGGTTTGGTTTTAAGGGGGGCTGGTCAGGCCTTTCTAACAGAATAGTCAGACGTCTTACATGGTGGTTAAGGTTCCGAGTGAGATAAAAGGGAAGCTGTTGGGTCTTTTAAGGTCTAGGCTTAAGTACTGACCCACTACCACTTCCCCCAGATTGTATTAGTCAAAACAAGTCAAAAGGCCAACTCAGTTTTAGGGGGTGAGAAAACGGAGTCCACCTCTTGATGAGGAGGATTGATATGTACTTTTAGTTAGGAGGGTGCTACAGTATTTCAGGTGAGAGATAATGGTAGCTTGGGGAAGGGGCTAATAGTAGCCTTTGGGAAGATTGGTTGTAATCTGAATATCTGTTGAAGGTAGAGCCAATTGGATTTGGTAATGAATAGTGGCTTAGTCTGCTTGGGCTGCCGTAACAAAATACCATCAACTGGGCTGCTTAAACAATGGAAATTTATTTTCTCACACTCCAGAGGCTGGGAGTCTGAGATCAGCGTTCCAAGATGGTCAGGTTCTGGTGAGAGCTCTCTTCCTGGGATACAGATGGCCACCTTCTTGCTCGTGTGGCCTTTCCTTGGTGTATGCTCACCGAGAGAGAGGTCTCTCCTCCTTGTTGCAAGGCCAGCAGTCCTGTCAGATTAGGTCACCCCGTGACCTTAATTACCTCCTTTTAAAAGCCCCGTCTCCAAAGATGGTCACATTGAGGGTTAGGGTTTCCACATAACAATTTTGGGGAACGCAATTCAGTCCATAGCAAACATGATGTAGAATGTGAAAGAGGAGTCAACAACAACTATAGTTTTTTAGGCTGATCGATTGGAAAAAAAGATTTACATTAACTGATATAGGGAGTAACGCTGAAGAAATGGGTTTTGGGGGGCTGATATGTTCAGATATGTGAATAAGGTATTGGGATATGGGTTTGAGCTGGATATGAATTTTCTGGAGTGGGGACATAAAGTGGGGTTATTAGATTACAGGCGGCATGTAAAACCATCAGAATGAGATCGACGCGAAAATAAGTGCATTAGAGAGGATGTCTTTTGAGCAACTGAGTGTTCAGTTTGGAGAGATGAGAAGGAACGACAAAGGACTGAGAATTAGCTAGGAAGGTAGAAGGAGGGCCAAGAGAATGTGGTGCCTGGAAGTGGTATGGGAATAACCGTGTTAAATGCTGCTTATAGGTCAGGTGAGAGGTGGATTAATCACCAGATTGATTGATGACCAGATTTATCGATGTGGAAGCCATTAGTGATATTGGCATCAGCAGTTTCTGAGCAGTCATCTCCGGATTACAGATGGACCCAGGAAGAATGGGAACAGAGGTAGCACAGAGGTTTTACAAAGAGGAGAGAGAAATGGTGGGTAAGTTGGAGGCAGAAGTGGAGTCAGGAGACTGTTAAGATGATGATAGGACGGCAAGTTTGTATGATGACGGGAACGATGCAGTAGAGAACAGAAGAACAATAATAATAGAGGAGAGAAAGGGAAGAATTACTAGCACACAGGGAAGGAAAAATACCCCACTATTTGCAAGGCATGCCCCCTTCTCAGTGAGGTATTTTCCAACTACTCTATGTCAGTTGTAACTCTTACCCTCACCCCTGGCGACCCTATCCTTCATCTCTTTTTCTTTCCTTCCCTTTATTTTTCTCTATAGCAACGATCACTTTCTAATGCTATATGCTTAATTTGTCCTCGTCTGTCTCATCTCATTGGAAAATAAACTTCATGTGCTTAGGAATCAGCAATCCTTAGAACAGTACCTGTGCATGGTAGGTGCTCAATAAATATTTGTTGAATGAGTTGAAAATGGCTGTGTTCTCCATGGCACAAATCACATTGCCAGGCATCAGTTAGGCATGGCAATACCTACTGAACATTATCAAATCTGTAAGGTTAAAGTACTTTGCATCTTTTTAATTATAGATTTTTAAAAATAAATTTAAGCCATATTGTTTAATGCCCTTCCTCAGTAACACTGAAGTATGTCTATACATCTACTTGGATATACTTACAGGATTTGAAATGAATGTTTCCCATCACCCTTTCAAACATTTTTTTTAACAGCTTTATTGATATAATTCATTTATCTACAATTCATTGATTTAAAGTGACAAATACAACAGTTTTCGATATATTCACAGATATGTGCAACCTTCATCACAATTTTAGAACATCTTTATCACAGCACAGAGAAACCCCATACACTTCAGCCATCCTTCCCGTCCCCCTCCCCCACACCTCTCAACCCCAAACAACTGTGAATCTGCTTTGAATAGATTTGCATATCCTAAACATTTCAAAAAAATGGAATCCTATACCATGACCTCTTTTGCGATGGGATTATTTCACTTAGCATGTTTTTAAGGTTCATTCAGATTGTAGCATGGATAGTATTTCATTCTTTTTTGTGGCTAAGTAATACTCTATTATAGAGATGTTCCATATTTTGTTTATCTACCATTTGTTGCTGGCTATTTGGCTGGTTTCCAACTTTCCATTACTGTGAATAGTGCTTCTATGACCATTTGTGTACAAGGAATATATTTGTCAGTGGAATTATTGGGCCATATAATTCTATGCTTACTTTTTGAGATATCCTCACATTTGTCCCCTTTACAGGGAAAAAAAATCTGATATCAAAATTGGTCTGAGGTATATAAAAAAATCACATAGTCAACCAAGAGAAGAAATACAGGTTCTCAAAATATTTTCGATTTTAGCTTTTACCTTATGATGTAGTTTTTAAGTGAATTCCAGTGGCGGGGGAGGGGGGGGATGGGAAATTGCCGCACCGTTTTACATTCCTACCAGCAATGATGAGTTCTAATTTCTTGGTATCTCCACTAACACTTGTTATTTATTTATTTTTATTACAGCCATCCTTGTGGTTGTGAGGAGGTATCTCATTGTGCCCATCCCTTTTTATTCCCTCAAAGACCAGCTCCCTCTCCAGTAAAGAACTAGAAGGAAAATCGTTTTCTCCCACCACGTCCTAGCATAGCCTGAAAAATAAATCTGTGAATTGGTATGTATACACGTCACAACACCATTTCAGGCCCTACAGGTAAATGTTATGGTTACTGCTTTAAACCTGGTCCCTGAACATTCGGGCAATTTCCCATCCCCCCCACCACTGGAATTTACTTAATAACTACATCATAAGGTAAAAGCTAAAATCGGAAATATTTTGAGAACCTGTATTTTTTCTCTTGGTTGATTACGTGATTTTTTTAAATACCTCAAACCAATTTTGATATCAGATTTTTTTTTCCCCTATAAAGGTGACAGATGTGAGGATTTATAAAAACTGGTGCGCTCCAAAGGCTTAGAGCTTTATTTGGAGTCAAATGTGGGCAAATGGAATGCAACAATAAGAGGAGGAAGGAAAACCATTCCAAAAAGTGAGGTCTTAGTGAAGACGTTTACCTTCTGCTTCCCGACCTGGGGTGGTAGTTTTCCTTTAAAAGCAAACAAAAATATGTTTTGCCAAATACCCTGACTATGTGCATGCATCTGAAGCAACAAAACAAGGAGACCAGGTGGAGACGCCTTCGGCAGCTTACCTGAGGTTGGGAGGGACATCCTCAGAGGGACACCTGGAGTACTGCATATGCAAATAAGCGCTGGCAAAGAGTCCCTGCAGTACTTTGAGAAGTCATCACCGGTTATGAAACTGTTCTAACCGTCATGGGAAGCAGTGAAAAGCAGTTGGGGTAACACAGCTGTAAACAGCTGAACGGGAGCCGGGCCGCGGAAAGAAAATAAATTCGCTGATCAGGTGTTTTGCACAGGTGAGGTCTTCAGAGCTGCCGATCCAGCAGAATTAGTAAAAACAAAAATACCCTCTTCTCAGACTGTGGTATAACAAATCCCGACTTTAAAAATATTCACAAGTTACAGGCGTCTCTGGATCTAGAAGGAGTCGAGTTAAGATGATTATATTTATACCAGAGGGTTCCCCCCACCCCCACCCCATGGTCAAGTTAGCTCTGATCAAGGAAGGGGGATACTGGTTAGCAGGGTCAGACCTCCCACAGACTCGGAATTATTTGTCCCAAATCTACAAAGCAAGTCCTCAGAGCCTATTTAATCCGCAAGGAATTTGGTGAATCAATTCCTGTATTCAGAGAGCGGTGGGTATGCGGATCGGAGACTCTGAGGCTTAGCCAGGGCACAGAACCTTCCAGTCTGCGCCCTGCAATGACCTGCCGCCGTGTTCTGGCCACACTGTTTCACTTACTGTTTCTTTGCTCCCAAATTAACGAGGAGGAGAGGCCGTGCGTACAGCAGGTGCCCGCAACACGAAGATTATTCAGAGAAAGCGTAACCAAACACACTTGTGTTTTCTCCACCGGGCCTAGGCCATGCAATTTACCAAGCCTTACGCCGAGTTTTATCTAGAAGGTGCTGCGTTGCTACGTAGTTACCCATCTTGATGCTAGGAACGTCATTCTTCAAAAAACACTTAGGAGCGCCACGGGTTCGGGGGGTGGGCGGTGGGGGTGCCTCACAGAAGTCAGCCTAGTAAGATACAGCAGTACCTGTCCCAAATAAAAAGCTCACCACTTAGTGGCACACACCTGCGACTACTATCACCAACCCCTCTTTGTGTCTGTCCTCCTTTCTGGAGGGCGACGTTGGGAGAAGGGTATCAAAGCTAATATTTAATCGAGCGTTTACTATGCGAAAAACACCCTCTTCCAAGAGTCTTCGCTTTAACTCACTTTCTCCTGAAATAACCCTAGGAAGCAGGTCCCATTCTATCCCTATTTTACAGATAAAGAAACTGAGGAACAGAGGTTAACCAGCCTCAGGGTCGCACGGCCACTCGGCGGCGGAGCCAGCAGGCAGCCTGGTTCCAGGGAGCCAGGGAAGGAGCAGCAGAGCGACATCGCGGAGGAGGAGGGCGCAGAAATGCGGGGACAGGCGGGGGGCAAGGGGGAGGAGCGCAGAGGGCGGGCTTTCCTGGTCCGCGGACCGCTTACTGATTTGCACATCTGCATCATTTTACCTCCAGGTGCCGCGCCCAGGAATGCGAAGTTTAAACTCCCAACCCCCCCAGGTTCGGCCTCGAGGCTGAAAAGACCTTCTCATAGGCGATCGAGGACTCGCTCTTGCTCACAGCCTGGTGGGGAGAGCCGCGGGGCAGCTGCTGCGGGCGAACTACAATCCCCACTACGCATCGCGCGGGAAGGCTGGGTCCACGCGGCGGGAACGCGGGGGTGTTCCAAAGGTGCCTGGAGAAAAAAAAAATACCTCGTATGGCTTCCGGCTCTTTCCGCTTTCACACGCGCCTCGCTTCCATCGTCTGTCTGATTAGCAGAGCATGCGGTGAAGCGTGTAACGTCGCTCTGTCTTCAGGCACAGCAGAGGGCAGGCACGACGACGGCGCGCGGGCGCGAGGTCCCCGGGCCGTGCGCGGGGCGGAGCCAGTGGCGGCGGGGCCGGCGTGCGGACCGGAAGTGTGCGAGGGCGGAGGGCGAGGCGTGAGTGGCTGCGGCGGCGCGCTTCCGGCCAGTGCGTCGACGTCGGCCGGCCGCAGGGGCTCCTCGGCAGGCTCTTGGGCCGGCACCTTGCGCGCTCCGCCGGGCCCGCGGCCGTCAGTCTCCGCTCCGCTCGCCGTAGGCCGTGACGACATGAGCAGCAAAGAAGGTGGCGTCCCCGGCGGCACTGGGCGTTATTTATTCACTGGGGGAGGCTCCCCGTCCTTTCTGTCGGATTTTCCGCTGCTTTTCACCCTTGAGGGATGCCCTCGCCCGTTGCAGGCTCGGGGAGGCGGCGGCCCCGCCGATTTCCCGGCCACATCGGTCCTGTTGACGCCTCTCTTTTCACTTACACCCTCGAGCTGTTATATTTTTATCTTAGTTGGGTAACTGCTCCACCTTGGGCCCGAGCAGGGAAGCCAGGAGGCCTGAGGCTTGGGGAGAAGAGGCGGCGCGGCTGGTCGGCCAGGCCGCTGGCACAGCCCGCCGGCGTCGGGGGGAAGGGCTTAGCTGGCGTTAGCTGGGTGGTGGAACAGCCCTGTCCAACTTTTTTCTCCTTCTCTGCATAAGGATCAGGAGGGTTCAGGAAAAGGAAGCATGACAATTTCCCCCATAACCAGAGGAGAGAAGGCAAGGATGTTAATTCATCTTCACCTGTGATGTTGGCCTTCAAATGTAAGTGGTCTGTGATGGAAGTTGGCGAAGGGACGAGAACGAAAGAGGTGGGAACGAGGACGGTTAGGCGTGTTGCGCACGCGCAAAAAACAGCCCGTCATAATTAAAGATGGGCGTGTGTGACTGACTTTTCCCGGAGCTTGGCGGTGCTGCTAGGTCTGCCATTGAAGTCGAGGTTATTGAAGTTTTGACTTTTTTTTTTTTTTTTTTCATTACAGCTCTGCGGGTAAACAATTAACCTCAGACGTGCCGTGTAACTAAAAGTTACTGCGTACTTGATACATAAATAAATGTCAGGTGTATGTATATGCGCCTGTGCAGCGAATGAACTTTGAAGCGTGTGATGGTTTTGTTTCCGCAGACTTTCGAAGACGGGGACTACGTTTTTGTTTCGGCGCTAACACCGCGGAGTGGGAACGCCACTGTTAGGAAGTCATATATGCACATGTTATATATACTTTTTGTATGTATAGCGTTTATGTGTATGTTGCGTATTTTTTCACAGTCCTTTTAACTGGGTCAAGTTGCTCATTTTATTTATTTTTTAAAAATTTTAAATGTTTTTTTTTTTTTAATTTATTTTTGAGAGACAGAGACAGCCGAGCAGGGGAGGGTCAGAGAGGGGGGGGGGGAGACACAGAATCCGAAGCAGGCTCCAGGCTCTGAGCTGTCAGCGCAGAGCCTGATGCGGGGCTCGAACCCACGAACCCTGAGATCATGACCTGAGCCGCAGTCCAACGCTTGACCGACTGAGCCACCCAGATGCCCCTAAGTTGCTCATTTTAAAACAAACCTTAAAACAAAATTCTCCTTCCCATATCCTCCACCCAACCCTCCTATACCTTACAGGTTTTGTGGTTCAGGAACCTGAGAGGGCCTGAGCCGTCGATTCTAACTTGCAGTCATCTGAAAGCGGGATTGGGGCTGGAGGAGCCAAAACAGTGGACAATTTAGGCTTTCTGCCAAAGACCAGCTCTGCTTCTTCACCTGGTCGTCTCCATGGTGCTACTTGAGTGTCCTGATGTTAGGCATCTCGCTTCCCCCAGTCAGAGCAAGGAGGGAGCCACAGTGTCCTTGTGCCCCAATCTCAGACGTAGTACACAGTCAGATTTGCTACCTTCTGTTGGAAATGGGGCAGTTTAAAAACTGCTTCATATTTAAGGGGAAGGGAATTAGTTTCCACCTATTGAAGGGAATCTCAAATAATTTGTGGGCATATTTTATTCATTCATTCTTTCTTTCTCATGTTAGTTGATGTACAGTATAGTCTTAGCTTTAGGAGTAGAACCTAATAATTCACTTCTTAACATATGATACCCAGTGCTCATCCCAAAAAGGGCCCTTCATTATTAATGCCCATCACCCATTCAATCCACTGTCCCCCCATCAACCCTCAGTTCGTTCTCTGTATTTAAGTCTTTTATGGTTTGCCTCCCTTCCTGTTTTTATCTTATTTTTCTTTCCCTTCCCATATGTTCATCTGTTAAGTTTTTCATTCTGTGTGAGTGAAATCAAATGATACCTTTCTCTGACTTATTTCACTCAGCATAATATCCTCCAGATTGATCCACGTTGCTGCAGATGACAAGATTTCATTACTTTTCATTGCGGAGTAATATTCCATTGAGCGTGTGTGTGGGCGTGTGTGTGTTGTGTATACCACATCTTTTTATTATTATTATTATTTTTTAAAAATACACTGTCTTGGCTTCAGGAGTAGAACCCAGTGATTCATCACTTATATATAACACCCAGTGCTCATCCCAACAAGGGCCCTCTTTAATGTGTGGGCATATTTTAAAACCACAGCACCCACGGTGATCTTCAGAGGTATAAGACCACTTGTGATTGAGTGCAGAGTGTACTGATAGGATGGTATACACACTGGAAAGGCTGCAGTGGGCCGACTGTTCCCCATCCTGATACACCTGACGTACCCCATGCAGAGCTACTTGTTTCCAAGCACATGTTGCTTTTGTATGTTTCTGTCTGCCTTTTCCGCGTAATTCTTTAAGCTCGGAGCTGCTTCTCATTTGGTGCCCCCATTGTCCATCTGGTGAACTATGGTTTTCTTCAAGGCCTTGCTCAAGTAGCTTCTTCCTTTGAAGCCTTTGTGATTTTTCTCTAAAGCAAATTTTTTGACAGACGTTGCACTTATTCATTATCCATTCAGTCATGAAATACTGATTGAGCATCTACCATGTTCTAGTAAATGTTAGGAGTGAACAGGAAGAATGCGGACCCTGCTTTCCTGAACCTTTACGTAGATTTAGTGTGTATTTTATTTATTTATTTACATCTTTGTCTTATACTGGACTGAGCTTGAGGATAGGAATTGTCTTATGTAACTTTGTATTCATAGTATTCACAGGGGTCATTAATATTTATAATAAGTAAAAACTTCTGATTGCCTTGAAATATTAGACAAAATCCGAGCTTAATTATTACCTCAGTAATAACAGGACAGATGTCTTTAGTCCTTGTCAACCTGTTATAGTTTATTCAAGTTCTGGGGTTTTTTAATTCATGCAAAGTGCATCTGGGTGCTCCCTATAGGGCAGGCAGTTTGTTGGGTCTTTGGGGTAACAGTGCTTCTGAAATAAAGTGCAATGTGGTTCTTAAATTAGGAGTTAAGTGGTTATTGGGTATTTCAGTGACTGGGGCTTGGAATTCAGAAACTTCATGTTGATGTCATTAGAAGTTATAAACTTTAATTTTTTAATTAAAAAATTAAATTCAGTTTTTTTGAGGGGGAAATAATATTGCATGCGGTTAAAAGAAGGTGATTAAAAATGTTACGTAACTTAGGTAGTTGGAAGTAGTGCTTTAAAGTCTTGTGTGATGGTTCTGTGGTAACAATCTCATGTTTACTAGATGAGGTATTTTCTTACAGTATATACATCTTATTGTGAGGCCGTGAGTGGCAAAACCTAGTTAAAGCATACCAGTGTTTAAAGAAAGAATATTTTGGTTACCAGCGGTCTGTGATTTCCAAGTACTTTAAAAGTAAATGAGATGACATGCTCTTCATTTTTATGGAGTAAATAATAGTTGCTTTGTTGTGCCTAATAACAATGTTTGATAGGCTCAAAGTATAGAATGTGCATGCTTATGGTTGTAATACTGTGTTCTTAGCATTTCAGCAGGAACTTGATGCAAGACATGACAAATATGAGAGACTTGTGAAACTTAGTCGGGATATAACTGTGGAAAGTAAAAGGACAATTTTTCTCCTCCATAGAATTACAAGGTGAGTAAATATCTCTAAAATTTGTTACAGTTGCTTACACTTTGATATGTGTTATATACATACTTCGTAATGTTTTGTGCTTTAGTGGACAGTACCTAGCTGTTAGAAGAGTCTGTGATTTAGGATGTTAGCAGCAAGATTTTAAGAATAAATATTTTAATTAGACTAGGAAGGAAAAGGTTTTTTTTTTTAATAGTTTATTTATTATTTTTGATATAGGGAGTGAGTGTGAGTGGGGGAGGAGCAAAGAGAGAGGGCGAGAGAATGCCAAGTCGGCTCCACACTGTCAGTACAGAGTCCGATGTGGGGCTCGAACCCATGAACCTTGAGATCATGACGCGACCCAGAGTTGGACCACTTAACTGACGAAGCCACCCAGGCTTCCCAAGAAGGGAGAGTTCTTATTTTTAGAGTAGCTAGGAATTTTGTGTTGTTAAGAGTGCTCAGTGATATAGGTATCGTCTGTGAAAATATTAAATTTCTAGTGATTTACTAGAGCTTATTATATTAAAGCTTTATTTAGGTGATACATGCAAAATTCCAATATTAGATCAGTGTGGAAATCTGCTTTATCTTCCCATTCATTTTCCAACTCATTGCAATCTGCTTTTCTGCCTCACAACTATTGAAATTGCCCTTGTTACCCTAATATTGCTAAATCTAGTACATACTCTTACATTTTGCAGCGTGTGATACTACTGACTACTTAATTTTTTGAAAGTTCCTTTTCTTGCAGCTCTGAGACATCTTTTCTTTGAAATTCCTATCTGTAGGATTTTATCATTTTATTTTTCTGTGTAGGCTCTGTATATATCCTAGATTCCTTGGTTGGATGTATATAAAAGAAAACAGCTTAAACTAGCCTAAGCAGAGGAGGAAAATGAATTTTAAAGATTCAGGAATTTCTAATGAATGCAGCTGGGTATCTTCGTCTTTCATTTTTGCTTCTTTGCTTCCTTTTTCGTTTAATCAGCTTTCTTTGCTTCTCTGTTTTACATGAGGTTAGAAAGTGCCCACCCTGGGGCGCCTGGGTGGCTCAGTCAGTTTCGCATCCATGCATTCAGGTCCTGCCTCGGGCTCTGTGCTGACAGCTGGGAGCCTGGAGCCTGCTTTGGATTCTGTGTCTCCCTCTCTCTCTGCCCCTCCCCCGCTCACGCTCTGTCTTTCTTTCTCCCAAAAATAAAATAAGACATTAGAAAAAAAATATTTAAAAAAAAAAAAAAAAAAGGAAAGTGCCCCCCTCACCCTCAGTGCCCAGGGAGAGATTGTTACAAATGTCCCTAGAAGGATTTACGCTATGTATCTTAGAAAGCATTTAAGGAAGTCCGAATATAATTTGCTATATTTTATTAAAAATATTACTAAAGTATTGTTTACTCATTTGCAACTTTCAAGATAATTTTCTAATAGTTTAGCTTTTATTCTGTTAAGTGGAGGTGAATTTGCCATACATAGATTTTTTTGGAATGTGGCACTGTTAACCTTTTCTTTATGTTAACCTGACTCTAAACTTTTTTGCTAATTTTTTTAATGAGTTTTCAGCTTACATTATGGAAGGAATATAAACTATTTTTTAACTTGAGCTTATGGAAAGAAGCAACACTTTTGATTAATTCGGAACGTTTTTTCAATGCAAAGTGCAATTTAAAAACAATTGACATCAATATTCATCAGTTTAAAGAATTAATAGAACTGTGGCAGGGGATCTTAATATTTTAGAAAAAGCCATGTTATTATGTAAAGTCATTTTGTAAGTATTTCTCTACCAAAAATAAGAAATTCTTATCATAGTAAACTTAGAAAATAGTAATCTTTAGAATAAATTGTAGAAAAATAAAGATACTGAATGAAAGAAGGCAGTCACAATACCAAAGATAGCTACTGTCACTGAGCGGATTTCATATTTTATGCACTTTTTTTTAAAGTTCTGTGCCTAATGTGGGGCTTGAACTCATGACCCTGAGATCAAGAGTCGTATGCTGTAATGACTGAGCCAGCCAGACACCCCTGATTTTATCTTTTTTTTAAATTTTACATATTTTGATTTGATTTGATTTAAATTTTCTTTCCCTTTTTTTAAATTTAAATTTTAGTTAGCATATTGTACAATATTGATTTCAGGAGTAGAATTCAGTGATTCATCATTTACATAAACAGCCAGTGCTCATCACAAGTGCCCTTCTTAGGACCCACCACCCGTTTAGCCCATCCCCCACCCACCTCCCTCTGTCAGCCCATACTTTGTTCTCTATCATTAAGAGTCTTTTGTAGTTTATTTCCCTCTCTTTTCTTCCTGCCACTTCCCATATGTTCATCTGTTTTGTTTCTTAAATTGATTTTACATGTTTTTAAATAAATACAATGGATAAAATTGTGGTTTTGAGTTAGAAGCATCCAGATACAATATTAATTCAGTCCCATGTTTATTGATATTTAGATTATTTCAGTTTTTCACTAACAAAGCATCTGGCTGATATATTAATTATAGTGCTCCTGATATGGAAGAGATTTTGACAGAATCAGAAATGAAATTGGATGGTGTTAGACAAAAGATCTTGCAAGTAGCCCAGGAGCTGTCAGGAGAAGACATGCATCAATTCCATAGAGCCATTACCACAGGTAAGTCCAGGTTCACTTCAGTGGTAACTCCCTTTTTTTTCTTAAACCAGTGTATTACGTGATTTATGTGTGGGTTGCATTCTACTGAACTCAAGTCATTCATCATGAGAAAGGAGTTTATGTGGTACCTGCTCAGTATATGTCCCATTTTAGTGTGAACATTTATAATTAATTTCACTTGTTTTCAGAAATGGCAATCTGTAGTATGTTCAGATGTCTTTTGTTGTTGTTGCTCAATGATTATATGTACAGTTGACCCTTGAGCAGTGCCGAAATTAGGGGCGCTGACCCCTTGCACAGCCAGAAATCTGCATGAATATTTTGACACTCCCAAAACTTAACTACCAATAGCCAGCCATTGGCTGGTAGCCGTACCAATAACGTAAACAGTTTATTAACATGCATTTTGTATATTATGTGTATTTGCTGTATTCTTACAACACAGAGAAAAATACTAAGAAAAACACAAGGAAAATGCATTTGTAGTTCTCTACTATATTTATTGAGAAATTCACCTATATATGGACTATTGCAGTTGAAACCCATGTTGTTCAAGGGTCACTTGTTTGTGTGTGTATTTTTTTAAATTTTTAATATTTTTATTCATTTGAGAGACAGAGGGAGATAGAACACTAGCGGGGTAAGGGCAGAGAGAGAGGGAGACACAGAATCAGAAGTAGGCTCCAGGCTCTGAGCTAGCAGCACAGAGCCCAGGGCGGGGCTCGAACCTACGAACTGTGAGATCATGACCTGAGCTGAAGTCAGACACTTAACCAACTGAGCTACCCAGGCGCCCATGTGTGTATTTTTTATTGAGGAATGACTGACATATAATGTTATATTAGTTTTAGGTGTACATTGTATGTATTGTGAGACGATCACCAAAATAAGTCTAGTTAATGTTCATCACTATCCGTAGTTATAGAATTGTTTTTTCTTATGATGAATTTTCAGGATCTGTTCTCTTAGCACGATGTAAGTATGCAGTACAGTATTATTAACTATAGTTGCAGTGCTGTGCATTGCATCCCTAGGACTTCACAAGTTTGTGCCTTTTGAGTCCCTTCACCCATTTTGCCCATCTCCCACCTTTGGCAACCCGAAATGTCTTTTGATATCAGTGAAAGAAAGGACCTGCTTATCTCAGTTAAAGCTAGGGTGTATTACTAGAAACTGAAGTGATAACTCAAACAGTTGTATGAAGTCATTAGAGTATGTTTCTGTCATTGTTATTTACTCTCAGATTTGTGTTTTTAAGTGATAGTGCACATAATGAAAAAGGTTTAACGAACTCAGTCTGTGCTGTCATGCGGCGTGACCTTGACCATGACAGATTCGGCAGGGCTGGGAGAGAAGATCTGAGTATTGATGAGATGGGTGAAGCAAAAGCTGAAACAAGCCTCGTGAAGAAAACATGATAATATCTTTATCGTCTTGTAGCAGAAAAGATTTTTTTAAAATGACACAAGAATTGGGGTGCCTGGGTGGTTCAGTCACTGGTTAAGCGTCCGACTCTTGGTTTTGGCTTGGGTCATGATCTCACAGTTCGTGAGTTTGAGCCCCATACCAGGCTCTGTGCTGACAGTGCAGAGCCTGCTTGGGATTCTCTCTCCCCCTTTTTGTCCCTCCCCCACTTGCCCATGGGTGCACGCGCACTCTGTCTCTTTCTCAAAATAAATAAACTTAAAAAAAAATTGGGGCGCCATGGTGGCTCAGCCCATTGAGCATCTGGGCTTGGTCTTGACTCAGGCCATGGTTTCAACAGTTCATGGATCGAGCCCGCTGACTGGGCGGAGCTTCCTTGGGATTCTCTCCCTCCCTCCCTGTCTCTCCTCCCCCCCATGCTCATGCTCTCTCTCAAAATAAATTTAAAAAATGACACAAACATTAGTTGCTAAAGGAAAAATGGATCAATTGAATTTCATCAAAATTAAGACATCATTTATCAGAAGACCTCATTTTCTTAAGTGAAAAGGCAAGCTGAAGTCTGAGAGAAGATATTTACGTACATGCCTTGGATAAAGGATGTATATGCTGAATCCCTGCAGATCAACAAGAAGACAAGCAATTTTAAAAATGGACAGGGGCTCCTGGCTGGCTAGTTGGTGGAGCTTGCGATTCTTGATCTGTGGGTCATGAGTTCGAGTCCAATGTTAGGTGTAGAGATTCCTTTTTTAAAAAATGGACAAAAAACTTGAAGAGGAGCCTCATAAAAGTGAATATTCATATGACTTAAGAAGTGTCTGACACGGTGCTGAGCATTATTCCCTAGAGTTAATGCAAAGTAAAGTCAAATGAGATACCATTCACTCACCGGCACGATTCATTATAAAGACAGATGATACCACTTTTTTTTGAAAGTTTATTTTTATTTATTTTGAAAGAAATAGCAGGCAGGGGAGGGGCAGAGAGAACGGGAGATAGAATCCCCAGCAGGGTCTGCGCTGTCAGTGCAGAGCCCGATGCAGGGCTCAAACTCCCGAATTGTGAGATCATGACCTGAGCCAAAGTCGAGTCGGATGCTTAACTGACTGAGCCACCCAAGCACCCCTGACGATACCACTTTATTATTATTGTTATTAGAGAGTGAGAGAGAGCAAGCACGAGCAGGGGAGAGGGGCAAAGGGAGAGAGAGAAGAGAGAAAGAATCCCATGCAGGCTTGATCCCATCACCCTGGGATCATGACCTAAGCTGAAATCAAGAGTTGGGTGCTCAACCGACTGAACCACCCAGATGCACTAAGGCTGACAATACCACTTTAAAATACTTTGACAGTATCTAGCTAAAAACATGCTCCTACCGTATGATCCCTTCTGGGTATGGACCCAGTAAAACTGAGGCTTATGTCACCAAAAGACATAGGCAAGAAAGCTCGTAACAGCTGTAGTCCTAATACTCTAAAACTGAAAAATGACCCAGACGTCGATCAGCAGGAGAGTTGATAAATACGTGATGGTATGTTTGTACAGTGTAGTGCTACGTAGCAGTAAACATGGACAAGCGTGCAACCCGCAAGTGTGAGTCTCCTGTACGTTCTGTTGGGCAAAATAAGCAGACGCAAAGGAGTATCTATAATTCTACTTACGTGAAGGTCAAAAAAGGCAAAATTAATCTAGGGAATTAGAAGGCAGGATAGTGGTTATCTATGAGGGAACCTTCTGGAGTGATAGAAGTGTTTTCTATTTTTAGCTGGGTGGTCTTACATAGTTGTACGTGTATGTAAAAATTCATTAAGTTAAACATTTAAGATTTTATATTTAAGATTTATACGGTTTATATGTTATAACTTTTTTTTTTTTTTTTAACGGAGTCACTATTGACATTTTCTTAGTTCCTTTAGAGCAGATCTTTGTATTGAGAGATCACATCAATAATCTCTTCATGGCAGGGGCACCTGACTGGCTTACTCAGAAGAGTGTGTGAGTCTTGATCTCAGGGTTGTGAGTTCAAGCCCACGTTGGATATAGAGAGTACGTAAATAAATAAAAC
Source organism: Cryptoprocta ferox (assembly GCA_028646485.1). Lineage (NCBI taxonomy): Eukaryota > Metazoa > Chordata > Mammalia > Carnivora > Eupleridae > Cryptoprocta > Cryptoprocta ferox. The sequence goes on from CM053561.1 coordinate 2,492,678, forward strand.
TTAAAAAAAAACCTCTTCATGGCAGTCTTGTGAAAATACGTGCCATGTTTAGTAAAAACAGCTCTGCCATTCATATGAATGATGTTCTTTGTCAGAGTCCCTTTGGTGAGGTTTCTCTTGGGCACCCTGACATTTCTGCTTGTTAGGCTGGGCAGATAATGTTTGTAGCAACGTTTGCCTTGTTCTGTTTGACCTCCTAATTTTGTGTCTGCCTCTTCCAGTGGAAGTGGATTGGAGAGGAGGTAAGGTTAAGCATCCAGCACATTGACTTTTGTCAGTTCTGAGAGTTGACTAGAATCCAAAAGTGGCATTTCCAGGCCAGGGTTATGGTTAGGTCTTTTCGTGGCTGTAGACCGGGAGCACTGGTGTTTATCGTGTGTTGATACGTGAGGATTATGCCACCATGAGGAGCCCTGGTGACTCAGTGCTCTTGTTCCCTCCGCTCGAGCTGGAGAAGTAGCCTGACCACACTAGAGACAGATCCATGGCAGGCCGATTTCGGTCACAGGGATCCTGCTGTGTGTAAACAGGTACGCATGTATGATTTCAAGGACTGTACCGGGTGGTGGAGTTGGTAGTGGGGAGCACGTCGGATCTCTCTCAGTTTCTAGAAAGTCCTTGATCTGAGGAAGCAGTATGGTCTAATGTCTTACTGCATCAGAGTAAACAAATCGCATTCTGCAGCTTCTAAACGTTCTACTAACTTGGATAAATAAGGCAAGAGTTTGAATAACTTCCATAAGCTTGATCATTTTTCCGTCACATCATGCGGTTAAGCCTATCTCGTGAAAATTCATGGCAATGTAAGACATATAATAAAAGCCGACTACAGTGATCTTCACTTTGACTTCAATCTGTGCCTAAAACTTCTGTATTTCCGTAAAAACTTGTGTATTTTCCTCACAATGTTGGTGCATCGTCATGACGATGTATTTAGATTAAACTTCTCAATTTCAAATTAGTTCAAGGTTAAGCTCTACTAATGCAGGCAATTTAAAGTTCTGGTGGGACATTGTAGATCTACTTGATTTGGCCCCGTCAGCTATTTGGTATGTTCTTCATCCATCCCTGGATGGATGTGTAAGGAGTGTAAGGAGAGACTTGAAACAAGAGCAAGGACCATATGAATAGTGGTATGAAAGGAAACCTAGAAAGTTGCACTTGGCTCATAGAGCAAAACAGAAATGCAGATAAAAGGCGAAAGGGACATTTCATTGAGTCAGAGTGTTTCTTAAGTCAGGAAGGAAGCACTGCACTCTTGGAACGAGTTTAGGTAGGGCATTAATAAAATGGGAGCAATCTTTAGATTATCCCACTTCAGTGTATCACTGAGGATTATTTTAAGCACCACATTTCATTTTAGGCACTTGTCTCTTTGTTGTTTTTTTAAAAAAATTTTTAATGTTCATGTTTTTCTTTTTTTTTCTTTTTCTTTCTTTCCTTTTTTTTTTTGAGAGAGAGGGCGAGCGGGGGAGGTGCAGAGTGAGAGGGGGGCAGAGGATCTGAGGTGTGCTCTGGCCTGATGGCAGAGAACCCTATGTGGGGCTTGAACTCAAAAACTGTGAGATCATGACCTGAGCTGAAGTCAGATGCTCAACTGACCTTTTGTCATTTTTTTGGAAGATTACCTACTTCTGGATTAAAATTTTAAGGGTTCCCTGTATCTCACTTTTCTGTTGTAAGTCCTTAAAATGAGGTTCTTTAAGTGGAAACAGTTTTTTTTTTTTTTTTAAGTTAAGGAATAAAGCAGTTCAATAAAGAGTTATCTGGGACTTAAATTTTTGCTGACAGATATTTTATTTGATAAAATATGGTTATTTATAATTAGAGTAGCGTTAACAATATGATGCTTCTGAATAGCTTGCTGCTTGTAATTGTTAAATGCTTGTTTTGGTGTTACTCCAAATAGTTGTTCTTTTGACTCGAAGATAAAACAATTCTGGCATTGAACTAAAGGAGTTCTGTGCTTTTCCTCATTAAGAATAGTGCTAATGGCACGCAGAGCATTTCCCTAAGGGTTACTTGTGTGAGCTCAAATGTCGAGTATCCTCCTAATAATTGAACAACAACAAAAAGTTAGGTCTGTTTTCTACACATTTCTTATCAGAGTAGATTACACATTGTCCCAAGGGATGGTTAAACAAATGAACAAATAATTAGTTGCTTGAAATAAGTCACTTAAAAAAATGTTGGGCTCTGTCATGTTTTTGTTTTGTGTTTTTCTCCTGTTGAGAAATTAACAGTTGGGGGGAAATGTTCTCCATATCAAAGAAAAAAATGGTTTACTTTATACCACTCTGATAGTAATGAAAACTGTTATTTAATTTTGAGACATTTTGGTGCATATAACTAAGTTCAGACCATAACTAATATTATAATTCTCTTATTCAGGAATGTGAATGATGTGTTAACGTGGATGTTTTGTGTCAGTTAGAGATTTTTTTTAAGCCATTGTTCTTTGTGATCTTTGCAGTATTCCTAAGTTACCGATACTATGTTTACTGCTAAGTAAGTGGGGAAATTGAGTCTCACAGGGTTTAAGCAACTTGCCCAAGATGTTACTATAAGTTATAAGGTAAGATTGGTTTCTTACCATGTGGATTTAATTTACCTATCTACTTTAATTGTTTTTGTGTTTATTTTTGAGAGAGAGAGACAGAGAGAGAGAGAGAGAGCGAGCAGTGGAGGGGCAGAGAGAGAGGGAGACACAGAATCCGAAGCAGGCTCCAGGCTCTGAGCTGTCAGCACAGAGCCCGACGCGGGGCTTGAACTGGTGAACCGTGAGATCATGACCTGACCAAAGTCGGATGCTTAACCAACTCAGCCCCAGTTGTTTCTTAAAACAAGTCCAGAGGTAGGGAGAGTTTCAGGAAGGACATCTTTTTACACCTCAACATACTTTGTGGTTTTGTGCAGTGCAGCTAGGGGCAAGCTACAAAATTATGTTATTTTGGGGGTGGGGAGACTGGGGAGTTGCTTTAAGTCCAGAGGGGCAGCCGAGGGGATTTGTGTTGTGCAGCTGAGTTGTGACCCCCTTCTGTGAACCTCCAAAGAAATGTGCTAAGGGGACAAGCAGATAGCATTTGGGAGGTTTGTCAGGAACCAGGGCTATAAACAGGTGTTTCACGCAAAGCGTGTTTTCTCAGGTTGTGTAATAGTCTCTGAGGTCAGTTCAGCAGAGCTTTGCTTTATTTGGGACATACCCCATGATGGTGAGGGTAGCAGCTGTCTCTGCACATAGGGGAGAGGTCTGGGGGAAGGGGATCTGTTCTGGGCACCCCATTCCTCCTCCCCCAGTAAGTGACATCCAAACCTTTCTTGTCTTCCATTCCTGTATTTATATCCCAGTGGTAAGAGAGAGGATGATGAGAAAGGAACGGAGATTGGATGAATGTAGAGAGAGTTGGAAGCTGAGATGGAGGCAGGCCTGTGTGAATCCCTGCACACGCAGAATCCCCGGTCACTGAATGACTGTCATTTTAATGGAGGCAGTCACGGGAAGAGTTTGATGATGTTCCTAGTATCAAATCATGTCTCTGACCATGGCTTCATATAGCTAGAGCAAGACGAATTCAACAAAAGATCTTTCCATCAGCATCTAAAAATCAGGAAGTAATTTGAGAGGTATCAGAATGATTTGATAAGTAACTTACGCTGTAACTTACAGCACTTGGTAAGCAGTTTTATAATAAATAGAGGTTAGCATAGTAGGATAATGTATTTCAAATTTGGGCTTTATAGTGATTTATGTAACAATTTATGTTAAAAGAGTTGGACTATTACTGCAAGGGACGAGGGAGTTGAAAATGCTGACAGGAGATGTTTAAGGGATTGCTATCACAAGTAAGTGAGACAGGAAGAGAGTGTGATCCTCTGTGGTCTTAGCAGAATCATCTTGGAGGGATTTAGAAGAGCCCCAGATTACTATTAACTTTTCTACTCATTCATGTTTGCTTTCTGAACAGATAAAATCAGCTCCGGAGGTGAAGTGGAAAGAGAGCCTTTGCTGTCAGACAGGCTTGGGCTTACGTGTTTGCTCTGAGATTTCTTAGATCTGTAACCTTGGAGCACAGTATACAGCCTGTTTGAATTTCAGTTTTCTCACCTGTTATGGGGGAACAGTAGCTGCCTCATGGGTTGTTTTGAAAACTAAGTGAAATATGTGTATGGGAGGCATTTCTTTTTTTGTTTGGCACATCACCGTTAACAAATGTTTGTTCACTTCCCTTCTGGAATTTAGCAGAATTAATCTATAATAGGGTGCTAAATTAAACTTGTTTTCATTTTGGGTTAAAAACTCAGTAATACTTATTTTCTGAACACATACTCTTCAGTGCTGAAGTATAAGCCCTGCTGAAATAGACAGCATCCATTTAGACAAAATCCAAATGAATGAACTTGTGTTTAAGTTTTACTATTGGTGGTATAATTGGATATACTGTACAAAGCTATGGCTTATGGATATATTTTCGGTGTTTAATTTATATATTTGAGGGTAGATTTTTTTAGCTGAGTGGCATGTGAATTGAACCTACGTCTGATTTTACTTTAACATTTCAGGGATCTGATAAAGCTAACTTTTGGGGGAAAAAAATCCGATGGTATTCTTAAAAATAGCAATAGGGGCTCCTGGGTGGCTCAGTCAGTTAAGCGTCCAACTTTGGCTTGGGTCATGATCTCACGGTTTGTGGGTTCTGTGCTGACAGAGCCTGGAGCCTGCTTTGGATTCCGTGTCCCCCTCTCGCTGCCCCTCCCCCGCTTATGCTCTTTCTGTCTCAAAAAATGAATAAACATTAACAGAATTAAAAATATAGTTATAAATGTAATTTTTAAAAAGTCGAGATACAATTTATATGCCATAAAATTAACCCTTTTAAATTATGTAGTTCATTAAAAAAATTTTTTTTAATGTTTATTTATTTTTGAAGGAGAGAGATACAGAGCATGAGCAGGGGAGGGGCAGGGAGAGAGGGAGACACAGAATCCAAAGCAGGTTCCAGACTCTGAGCTGTCAGCACAGAGCCCGATGGGGGCCTGAACCCACGATTCGTGAGATCATGAGGAGCTGAAGTCGGAAGCTTAACCAACTGAGCCACCCAGGCCCCCTGTCATTCATTGAGTTTTACTGTAACCACAAGGTTGTGTAGTTTTCACCACTGTCTGATTCCGGGATGTTTTCATCACCCTGTAGTAAGGACACGCCCTACCCTTTAGGAGTCACTCCCCATCTTGCTATCCCCCAGCCAAGCCTCGGCTGCCACTATTTGACCATGGATTTGCCTATTCTGGATATTGCATATAAATAGAATCATACAGTATGTGGCCTTTTGTGCCTGGCTTTTGTCACTTAGCATAATGTTTTCAAGGCTCTCATATGTGTCCTAGCATGTATCAGAACTTTACTCCTTTTTAAGGCTCAGTCATAGTCTCTTGTACATATATATATACACCACACTTTGTTTATCCGTCCGTCGACGGACGTTTGGGTGCTTCTGCTCTTCGGTTACTGTGAACGATACTGCTGTAAACATTTGTCTCCAAGCCTTTGTGAGCCTGTGCTTCCAGTTCCTTGCGTGTATACCGAGGAGTAGAGTTGCTGGGTCATAGGGCAGGCAATTTTTTAAAACATTGAAAGCCTGGAAAGAAAGGCGAGTTTAGAATGAAACGTCTGCCTGGTCTGTTTGCCTTTCTTTATATATGGTTTTTGATAGAGATTTGGACTGGATGTATACTGTTTAAATATTATAAGAATAAGTAAAAATAATCAGAAGCCTTTAATTGGGCTTCCTTGTATATGTTCTCATAGGAGAACATGGAGAAAAATAACAAATTACATAAAAGCAACCTACATACTTCTCTCTTACTGGCAGCTGATTCTGTAAATAATTCTAATTGGATTTCATCCAAGGCAACAGCAGAAGGGGAAGGCATTGTTTGATGGAATATGGCAGTAGGTTGAAATTTTTCACCTTGGGGATTATTCACTGAAAATAGCGGATGTCCTTTTTATCAAGTTGAAACATAACTTGTTTAAACATCCTTTTACCTAGATGTGACCAAAAATGAGTTTCAGTGTTTGGGGCCAGATGTCCTTGAACTCTGTGTGGTATATCATGAAACCTAATAACCATGGAGCAGAAACGGCCACCTCATCCTTGAAGTAACTTTAAACAAACACATCCCACGGACAACGTAGATGGTGACTTTAGGTACACTTGAAAATGTAATGTTTGACAGCCATCCACATTAATACAGATTGACACCACGGATGGATTTTGAGGGCTGTTGATCTGTATCGTTTTTCCCCCATAAAAAATAAATCCCATACCTTGAAGACCTTGAATTCTGACCTTTATCATTTTGAACTTTATATTATAAGGATATTTCTTAATGGACTTAGATCCAAAGTACTATAAAATAAATTAAGTAAAATTAGATAATTTTAAACATTTGAATACCAGATTTTAAAATAGTTTTGTCAAAGCACTTCAAGTTTCCTAAAACCAGTGAGGAAGAACAGGGAGAGATTATTTTGAAGAATTTACTCGTTTGAGTCTCTTGTCAGGGTGTCTTTGGGGGTGGGGAGAGGAGAAGGTTGTGAAGGCATCATTCATTCCCTCAAAACTCTGGGGTGCAGAAACAGGCGTTCCCAACTCAGAGCTGGCTGACGCATTTAGCTGAAGTCTTTTTTTTTTTTTTTTTAATTTTATTTATTTTTGAGAGAGAGACAGAGCTTGAAGCTGGGAGGGGCAGAGAGAGAGGGAGACACAGAATCTGAAGCAGGCTCCAGGCTCTGAGCTGTCAGCACAGAGCCTGACATGGGGCTTGAACCCACGAACCGTGAGATCATGACCTGAGCTGAAGTCGAATGCTTAACCGACTGAGCCACCCAGGAGCCCCTAGCTGAAGTCTTAAGTTTTATGTAGTGGGTATGAAGAAATGCCTTGACTGGGTGATTCAGAACATTTCAACTTTTTTTTTTTTTTTTTTTAACAGGTAGGAAAAGATTTCAGAGAAGGCAACATAGGCACAGAATAGCACGGAATCACGAAAGTATATAGTGTGAGAGCCTAGAGAATAAAGTTAAAGCGTGGAGAATAGCTGAACTGGGGATTTAGTGGGGGAAAAGTTTGAGTAAAAGTGAATATGTTTTATATGGACTTGAATGTAGGGAGGCAGGTAAAGTGGGAAGGGCATGAGCTTCTGGATTGTAGGAATGTTTTTTTACTATGTGACATGGGTGAATTTCTTAATTTCTTCTGAGTCTTGGTTCATCTATAAAGGAAGGATAGTAATACAGTCGTGTAAGGTTATAATGAACATTAAAAAGATGGATGTAAAGTATCAGATACATTATCTTCTGTATAACTGACACTCAAGACTTAGTAAGCTACTACCGATATTTTATTTATATTTTTTAAAAGTTTTGTTGGAGGCTTCTGGGTATATATACAAAAGAATAAAAAGCAGGGACTTGGAGATGTTTGTATACTCATGTTCACAGCAGCATTATTCACAATACCCAAAAGGTGGAGGCAACCTAAGTATCCATCGATGGATGAATGGATAAACAAAATTTCACGTGTCCGTACAATGCAGGATTATTCAGCCCTAAAAAGGAAGACAGTTCTGACACAGGCTGCAGCGTGGATGAACCCTGAGGACCTTGTGCTAACTGAAATAAGCCGGCCCCAAAAGGATAAGTTCTATATGATTCCACTTCTGTGAGGTACGTAGAGTAGTCAGATTCAGAGACAAATTAGAATGCTGGTTGTTAGGGGGTTGAGGGGAAGGGGAAGGAGCAGTTATCAAATGGGTATAGAGTTTTAGTTTTGTAAGATCAAATAGATGGTGGGGGTGGTTGTACCGCAGTGTGAATGAATGCCACAGAACTACACGCTTAAAAAATAGTTAAAGTGGTAAGTTTTATGTTGTCTGCCCTTTTTGGTGAGTTTAATACTATTGCATATGCGTTTATTTGTAAGAATGCACATATTTTAGCAACAGCTCACCAGTGATTTTTATGTCACTCAGCAGTGCTTTGTTGCAGAAACAAATGACATTCCTGTTTTGTTGCCATATAATTTAGTTTCACTAAATAGATTTTTTCTTTTTGACATGTCATCAGGAAGATCAGTTCCTACCATTCTGCATTGGAAAAGTGCCATAGAGATCATTGTGTCTAGCACTTCTGTTTTACAAATGAGGGACAGGCCTGGGAGTTGGTTGTCCTTAGTTGATTTTATTAATTACAAATTATTTTAAGAATATATTCATTGGGGGGCGCCTGGGTGGCTCAGTCGGTTGAGCGTCCGGCTTCAGCTCAGGTCATGATCTTGCAGTTCGTGGATTCGAGCCCCACGTCAGGCTCTGCGCTGACAGCTCAGAGCCTGGAGCCTGTCTTTGGAGTCTGTGTCTCCCTCTCTGACCATCCCCTGCTCACGCTGTCTCTCTCTCTCTCTCTCTCTCAAAAAAAAAAAAAAAAAAAAAAAAAAGAATGTATTCATTGGAACCATTTTCCATGCTTTGAATTGGCTCATGTGGATAAAGCAACTATACAACTGATGGATTTTGCCAAATATATTTTTCCAGTCACAAGAAGAGTGTTGTTTTACCATATGGTCTCCTATAGAAAGCATCTTGGTTACATAAAGTCCATTAAGAATCAGGAATAGTTTTTAAAAATTTTTTATGTTTTTTAATTTTAATGTTTATTTTTGAGAGAGAGAGAGAGAGACAGAGTGCAAGCAGGGGAGGGTCAGAGAGAGAGAGAGACATAGAATCTGAAGCAGGCTTCAGGCTCTGAGGTGCCAGCAGAGAGCCCAACTTGGGGCTCAAACTCACAAACCATGAGATCACGACCTGAGCCAATGTCAGATGGTTAACCGACTGAACCATCCAGGCGCCCCAGGAATAGCTTTTAAACTACTGGTTTGCTTTTTCACTGCTTATCCCCCCTCGCATTGTTGAACTCTGAAACTTAAAATTATTTCTCTTTGATTATGCAGGGCACTTCACCTGTCTGGTCCCTGTACTAAATTTAGCTCCATTTCTACCCTTGCATGTCCCACCACTCCTTAAAGGACTTCTAAACAAAGGCACATCTACTCTGGAATGCTGTCCTTAAGCATCATGAAGTAGGTCCTGGAATTTCAGTCTTGAACAGGATCAAGTTCTTCGATATGATTTGACATGATTTGCCCTTGCCAATCAATCTCTGTAAGCAAACTCTGTTTTAGAATCACTAGAATGATTTAGGCCACCTTGTGTAGAGAGCTGAGGTGGTTAGAATCCTTTTGATGTTATTTTAATTTTTTAAATATTTTTATTTTTGAGAGAGAGGGAGAGCCTGAGCAGGAGAGTGGGGCAGAGGGAGAGAGAGAGAATGAGAGAATCTTAAGTAGACTCAACACTGAGCGGGGCCTGATCCCATGACCCTGGGATCATGACCTGAGCCAAAATCAAGAGTTGGATGCTCAACCAACTGAGCCACTTAGGTGTCCCCAGATGTTGTTTTATCTATTTATTTTATTTTAATTTTTTTTATGTTTATTTATTTTTGAAAGAGAGGGAGAGACAGAGTATGAGCCGGGGAGGATCAGAAAGAGAGGGAGGGAGACACAGAATCTGAAGCAGGCTCCAAGCTCTGAGCTCGTAGCACAGAGCCTGATGTGGGGCTCGGACCCATGAACTATGAGATCATGACTTGAGCTGAAGTTGGACGCCTGACTGATTGAGCCACCCAGGCGCCATCCCTCCAAGATGTTGTTTTAAGTAACAGGTTTCCCTGTTTCCCACTGTTGATAATCATAGTGTGTGTATTATATGTTAATTTTTTATTTATTTCTCTGTTGTATTTTGTGGGTTTTTTTTCAAAATGGGCACTTCCCTGTTAATGTTCTTATAAAACATAATTAAAATTATTAAATAGTTTTTCAGAAATGGATCTACCTCATTGACTCATGTTTTTTTGTGTCTGTTTGTGCAAGACAGGCTAAGCACCAGGGATGGAACTGTGCACAAGGTAGTTGTGGTGTTGCCCTCCTAGTAGGGGATAGTGCTATATGTTAGATAAGGAATTTTACATTATTGAAATACAACTTTGATTAGTGCTGGAAAGGAAAGGCACACGGTATTAGGAGACTATATAATAGGGGTTTGGCTTAGAATGGGGGCTGTCAGAGGCAGTTTCTTTAGAAGATGATATTTCATGGAACTGTAAAGGATTAGTAACAGTTTATTAGGTGAGAGAGTGAGGAGAGCACTTAACGCTGCCGAGGGAAGAGCATATAAAATCCCTTGAGGCGGCGGGGGGCGCACAGGATAGGTGAGGGACTGAAAATGAAGGCGAGGTTACAAAAGTTTTGCATTGTAGACACATTCATGTTCTGTGAATTCAGCTTAAGCATTCTGCCTTCCAGCATTTCACGGTCAGGATTCTCCAGAGAAGCCGGAGAGAGCGCGCAAGCGAGGGATTGCTATGTGTGTTTTAAAAAATCGGCTCGTGTGATTGTGGGGGCTGGCAAGTATGAAATTTGCGGACTAAACTGGAAGGCTGGAATTTTAATACGGAGTTGATGCTGCACAGGCAAGGTTTCTCTGTTGCAGTTTTGGGAAACCCAGTTCTTTGTTCAGAAGGCCTTCAGCTGACTAGATGAACAACCTCTGCCCACCCCCATCATGGAGGGTAATCTGCTTTACTTGGAGTCCTACTGATTTAAATACTAATCGCATCTAAAATTAACCATTGCACACAGTATTGCCGTAAGAGAATAGAGAGATAGGCTTGGTTTAGTTTAAATGATAACCTCACTTCTGGTACCTTCTACCTTGAATTGCACATGGGAATTCGTACCTTGACCATCAGATCAGCTCGAGATTATAGGTGTATAGATGCGATTATCCTCCTTCAGACTTCCACCGGTGGGCTGAGACAGTGACTGCTTGGCGGTATCACTGAGCCATAGCTTGAAGGTTCCGGGAAATGTGTATAGTTACCACCTAGAGCTGGCACATGACATCGTCCTGGCTCCTGTGCTCTCCCATCCCTGTCTGTTAACGTGTGCAGAACAAGAGCCTTGCCACTCGTGTTTGATTCTAACATTGAAAGCACTGCAGTTTTTGTTGAACGTGGCCCTGAAGTGTAAGCCAACTGCAGGAATTTGGGGACAGGGTTATGCCTAGAAATATTGAAGTAGTCAATTATATTAACTGTAGGGAAAATTAGTATTGTAGAATACATACAAGTCTTAACTGATTTTAAGGATTTTAAGAACAATTCTGACGTTATACAAATAGGGGTTTATGTACCCATCTTTGAAATTTAACCTTTTATGCGTTATAACTTGACTGTAGTATAAGTTGAGGCTGACATGGGTGGAGGGTGGAATTAAGCAGGGTCGTAGAAGCCATGTTAAGGATTTTGCTCTGTATTCTGAAAACCATGGAGAGCTGTTTGGGCTTTAAGCAAGGGAGTGGTGTGATAATTCTTTATTTAAAAGGCAAATATTCAGTAGTATGAGAATCGATGGGAAAAGGTCAGGGGGGAGGCCAAGAGACTCTTAGAATTGGCAGAACAAAGAGGGGGACCGCATGTGGAAGGAAGATTGTGAATTCATCGTTGGATATGTTGATTTTGAGGTCCCTCTGGTGGAATTGTCAAGTATGTATTTAGATATATGTGACTCTGAGCCCGAACTGTGAAGTTGAGGATTGGCAGGGTTAACTGAAGCCACCTGTAAGTGAATTTGAGAGAGCCTGGGGCTGATAGAGGCAGAGACTAAGAAGACCTGGCCAAAGAAGTAGGGAAAAAGGGAATCAGAGGATGATGCATTCAAAGGGACCAAATGAAAACTTGTTTAGAATTCCTCCTTTAAAGTGGTCAGACTGTTGACTGCTGCTAAGATGGAGACTGAGAAAATGTCCATTAAACTTAGGAAATAGTATAATCTTAGAGCTGTTGTGGCATAGAGATGGGCTCAAACTAGGATGAAGCAGGTTGAGAAGTATGAGGTGAGGTTGTCGAGGAAGGTGGTAGCCTGCTCTTTCAGGAAATGCAGCTCTGGAGAGGAGAGAGATGGGGAAAGATGGGAGCGATAGATGGGAGACCTCTGAGGCTGTTCGGTGGACCGCTAGCATCCGCTAGAGAACGTAATGTGCAACATTGAAGGGAGAATCTGTGTTAAGCTTCCTGCTGGAATCGCATCTTTACCCTGATCCTAGGTACAGTACAGCCTCAAAAGATAGAATACCTCCTCTGTAATGATAGGGGCAAAGGGGAAATAGTAACCGTTTTTTATTTTCCTAATTCCCTATTGTATTCGTCAGGGTCTAAACAGGAAACGAGCTGCATTGTAATTTGAACAGGGTAAGTTTAATACAAAGAATTAACTGTGTATGAGGGAAGAAAGAGTTAACTGTGTCGGAGATTATCTAATGAGAGGAAAAGGATACTGTAAAGAGTGTGGGAATATCAGGGGCAGCCACTACCCCAGGGCTGAGGCCAGGGTATCCATGGAAGGAACAAATCTAGAAGCGCGCACCCCTCAGGCCCTTGAAGGCGGGGCCCGTTGGATAGCAGAGGAGTTTGCTGAGGTGTGGAGCAGGTAGAACTCTCTGGGAAGCTGTCTGTGGGGAGGTGCTGTACCATCAGACTCCTTGCCCAGGTGGTGGCCCCCTGGGAAGCTGCTCCCGGGGAAATGCCACGTGCTACTGGCCGCCTCAAGCACCGGGTTGCCCGACATGTAGAAGGCTGCTGGAGGGGGGGGGACACACTAGAACGAGGAAGAGCCCTTTCTCCTGCTCTGCTTTCCTTCCTTCCATTGAACTCCTTCCAGCGGAGTTCAATACGGTGCCAGCTGGCAAAGGAGAAGTGTTTTAGCGTGCACCTCCATTATCCGAATTAGTGGAGCTGAGAGACGATAAATTGACGAGTGGCATCTATTATTGATCTTTCAAACTTTCCCCACTCTTTTGCTGTAATGATTATAATGATGAATATCCTTGTGCATAAATCTTTTGTTTAGTTCATTCTTAAGAGCTGACCGTAGTAGAGCATATTTAGAAATAGAACAAGTGGTCCTTAGGTTTTGCGTTTTCATTTTGTGTGCACGAAGTTATTTCTGGAAGGAAATGTGAAGTACAGATTGTCTTTGGGAAAGAGAAGTGGGTGGTTACCTATTCTTAAAACTAAAATTTTACAAAAATATTTTTTATTGTAAATGTGAAAGATGTTATCTATTCTGTTAAACTGAACTTTATTGTTTCATTTCTCAGCATGTTACGGTTTATTAAACAGTGTCCTATTCTATCATGTCCTGTTCTGTCAGCTGAAGGCACTGATTTCTGACCTTGCTTTCACATCACTCGTGGCTCAAAAGGAGTCAGGATATTTTCATTCAGTTGTTTCCTCTTACTGCTATCAAAACCAGGTCATCCACTTCCTTTTGTGTCTTTGACCTGCTGCGGCATTTGATGTGACGATACCGCAGTGGGGTGAGGTTTAGCACCGCAGCCGCCAGGCCTGCCTCGCGGTGTCCCGCCGGGAGCATTCGTCGCAGGTGCCAGCGAGACCGCTTGGACTCAGGATTCTCCTCAGTCCTCAGTTTCCTTTCCGGAGTCAGAATTCATTCTTATCTTCTTGTTTCTACAATAAAGCCTCTACAGCGAATACTCAGTTTCTTAACTCCGCGGTAATGATAATCATTTTAAGAAATACTTTTCCCTGTATTGTCTTGTAGATTATGCCACAATAAACTAATACTGAAAATTGTGGCCATAGAACTTAGGTTTTAAAAATTTTTAATGTTTTTTATTTTTATTGTTGAGAGAGAGCGCATATGCGTGCGCAAGTGGGGGTGGGGGCAGAGAGAGAGAGAGAGGGAGACTAAGGATCCTAATGAAGCAGGCTCCATGCTGACTGACAGCAGAGCTGGATGCAGGGCTCGAACTCATGAACCGTGAGATCATGACCTGAGCTGAAGTCAGATGCTTAACTGACTGAGCCCCCCAGGTGCCTCAGAACTTTAAATGTTTGAAAGTTGTTTTAAAACACTTGAAAAAGTA
>CM053561.1:2507241-2640691 GCA_028646485.1 Cryptoprocta ferox
GCCGGCGCGGGCGTGACGCGGGCGCGGGACCCGGGACCCTCCGGCCGCCTCCCGCGTACGCGCTGCGGCCGCGCCGCTGGCGGCCTCTGCTCTCCCGTGTGACTGCGTCTGGCGCGTCTGCGACGGGAGGTCCAGCCGGAAATAATAACCTGTTCAAATAACAAAAGCCCCTGAAGGTATTGTGAATCTGGAAGAGGAGAACGGAAAACAGAAACGGGTCGTTGCCATCGGCGAGCTAACCTCTCGGGACGTTCCAGACATGCGGCACAGGATCGAAACAGGCAAAACAGCGTCGAAAGTTAGAAATGGAAAGTACGTAGCCGTCCTTCCCAGCAGCACCGCAGTTCCTCTTTCCAAAGATAATCATTTGTACGTGCCTCCAAGTGTGTGTGTGTGTGTTAACGTTTATACCATGTGTCCTTTTACTGTTCACTCTTCTCTTTTTTCACTTCATCTTCCTTAGGAGTATTTCCATGCTGGCGCTTCTGGGTCTAAAACGTTCTAAGCGTGCACCGCCTCCATGTGGAAGGTACCGTAGTTGACTTGGCTCGTTCCCAGCTCAGGCGTGTTCAGGCTTCGAGTATTTCGCTAGCACAGCGTCGCAGAGAGCTTACACTTACGTCTGTCCGAGAAGATTTTTGCTGGAATAATCTATAGTGTAAAGTCCTAAGTGTGGAAGTGCTAAGCCATACTAGAACCACACATATTTTTTAAAAAGTTTTTATTTATTTTGAGAGAGAGAGACAGAGAGAGACAGAATCCCAACTAAGGCTCCGCATTGTCAGTGCAGAGCCCGACCTGGGGCTCGAAATCACGAACTGTGAGATCACAGCCCATCCGAAGTCAAGACTTGGATGTTTAACCGACTGAGCCGCCTCAAAAAAGTATTGGTAGATTTCGTCAAATTGTCCTCTAAAAATGTTGCACAAATTTGTACCCTCGCCAAAATGTGAATGAGATTGAACATCCTTTTGTTTTAAAGAAAATTTTATTTATTCATTTATTTAAAACAATTTTTTAATGTTTGTTTATTTTTGAGAGAGAGAGAGAGAGAGAGAGAGAGCAGGAGCAGGGGAGGGGCAGAGAGAGAGGGGGACACAGGATCCGAAGCAGCTCCAGGCTCTGAGCTGTCAGCACAGAGCCCGACGCGGGGCTCGAACTCGCCGACTGCAAGACCATGACCTGAGCTGAAGTTGGATGCGTAACTGACTGAGCCCCCCAGGTGCCCCTGAACATCATTTTGTATGTAAAAGTGGCAGTTACTTGTTTTTCTGTGGATTGCTTGTTCATATTCTTCACTCATTTTTCCACTGGGTTCAACTTTCTTACTAATTTGGGTAGGCTTTGTAAATAAAGGAAATTATCTTTCGTCTGTCATCGTGGTTGCAAATGCCTTCCAAAATTTGTCCTCTGTGTTTTAACTTTGTGTTTAGTTATTGGTTTTGTTTGGCTTTGGTTTTTGTGACCGAGAAATACTAACATTTTATATGGCAAGTTTGGCAGAGTGCCTTTAGGTTTGTGGGGTTTTGTCTTCTTTGAAAAGTCTCCCCCACTGCAATAAGTAAGTAAATAAGTAAGTACAAAAGTAAATATAAATTCACCCATCCTCTTAATGAATTAATAAATTAATTAATTTAAAGTTTATTTATTTCGAGAGAGACAGAGAAAGTGAAAGTGGAGAAGGGTCAGAGAGAGAGAATTCCAAGCAGGCTCCACACTGCCAGCGCATAGCCTGACGGGGGGTTCGAACCCACAAAGAAGCCGTGAGATGATAACCTGAGCCAAAGCCAAGAGTTGGAGGCTTAATCGACTGAGCCACCCAGGTGGCCCACTCATGCTTTTAATTTAAAACACACACACAGCTTTTGTTGTTAGGAAAGTCATATGTTCAATAAAGAACGTTTATAAAATACACATAAGCAAAAGCAAAGAATTGTATAATCTAAATGTCAGAGAGCCACTCTGAGCATCTTGCCAGAGAAATTTTCAGTCTTTAATTCAGTGCAATAATTAATTAAGATTGTGTTTTGATTATGTCATGAACTATACTTGTTAAATACTTGCATTATATTTTAAGAAAGAGCTTTGTTGAGGTATAATTGATATATCACAAAATTCACCCATTTTAAGCGATTTTTAGTGAAATTACAGAGTTGCGCAATCATCACCACAATCTAGTTTTAGAACATCTTCCTCCCCCCAGAAAGAAGCCTTCTGTCCCAATTTGTGGTCACTCCCTGTTCCCACTGCCAAGCCCTGGCAACCACTAATTTACTTTCTGTCTCCATCGATTTGCCTTTTCTAGACATTTCATATGAATGGAATCCTACCATATGTCAGCTTTTTCATTTGTCTTCTTTTACTTAGTATAATGTTTTTGACGTCTGTCTCTGTCATAGCTTAGATCACTACTTCATTGTTTTTATTGCTGAGCAGTATTTCATTCACTGGCTGTATCACATTTTGTCCATCAATGATCAGTTAGTTGACGGACATTTGGGTTGCTTCCAATTTTCAGCTATTCTGACTAATTCTGCTATGAACATTTGTCTACAGGTTTTTGTGTGGACACATTTTCTTTTCTCCCAGGCTGATACTTAAGAGTGCAATTGCTGGGGCACATGTTAACATTTGGATTACATTTTTGAAGTGCTCACGGAGACCAGTCTGTATTGAAACCTTCACTAGAAAATGAAGTCAGGAGCGTCTGAGGGAAAACCACCACTGAGAGAAAAGACCTGTCTGGTAAAATTAAAGTTGCAGGAATTTAAATGGGGCCTAAGGTTACCTTTGGGTCTTATTCTAGCAGAATGTCGAGATGGGTTTCTTCCTGTCTAAAGTTTGACTGAAGCACTAACGTAATTGACATCAAATACCAAGATAAATGTGAGACAATCGACAGGGGCAAAATTTAGAGAAGATCAAGGATATAAAAGGAGACTCAGAAGAAATATTTGTATACCTATGTTCATAGCAACATTATTCATAATAACCAAAAGGCGAAAGCAACCCGTGTCCACAAAAATTCGAATGGATACAAAAATGTGGTGTACCTGCACAATGAAATATTATTCAGCCCTAAAAAGGAAGGAAATTCTGACACGTGTTACAACATGGAGGAGCCTGGAAGACATTATGCTAAGTGAAAATAAGCCAGGCACAAAGGACAGACTTATGTGACACCACTTTTAAGAGGTATGTAGAGAAGTCACATTGATAGAAACAGAAAATGGAATGGTGGTTGCCCGGGGTTGAGGGGCGAGGGGGTAGGGGGTTGTCCTTTCGTGGGCCCGGAGTTTCAGCTTGGGAGGGTGAAGCAGTTCTGGAGATGGACGGTGGTGGCGGTGCACGGCAATGCGAATGTAACGTAAGTGTATACCTAAACGTGGCATATTTTACGTTATATGTGTTACAGTAATTTTTTAAAAAACCTCGCAAAAACGGGGTATCAGAGTGTGGTGAGAGGAGGGGAATTCACACCGTGCCGTCTCCACATCTGTCCCCCGCCTGCCCAAAGCGAGACAAAGGAGCTTCAATGGGGTCACTGTGGGAGCTCCAGGTGTCTGCCGAAGTTGGGGAACAGTTGGAACGCGGCCTGAACCTTCACAGGAAATGCAGACGGTGAGACGTAGGTTCACTGACCAGGAGTCAGGCACCTGCTGCTGCCTTGGGAACATCAAGGCCAAGGATTCCTGAGTATTTCCTGTGGACCACGGTGGGCGCCACAGGGACAGAGCTGCCTGGAGCCTTAAAGAAGTCCCGTCCAGGAGAACCACGTGGGAAGGCAGGGGGCTGCGACAAGACGACCGTGCGGACTGGATGGAGCCGGGGGCGCGGGCGGGGGCGGCGGGGCCTCCGGGGGTGCGTGGGAGGAGCAAGGTCATCAAGAAGGTCCTCGTGAGCCGGACTGACTGTAAAGGAACGGCTGCTGCTTGGCTGCTGGGACGTGAGGCCGCAGGTGAAGCATTCCGCCAGCCCCGACATGCGATCTTCGTGAACAAACCTTAGGGACAGCAAACGCAGTCCAGAGCAAAGCTACTCCCCTTCTGGGTCCAGAGCGACAGAACCGCAGACCGCAGCGGCCTTCCCTCCACCTGCAGTTTGGCTTCCGCAGTTTCGGTACCGCGCGGTCGGCGGCCGCCTCTGCCGGCGCCGGCCGCAGCCCTAGTCCGCGTCGCACGCCGCGTCAGGACGCCCGTCCCTGGCCCCCGGGGGTGCCTCGTCGTCGCACGTGGTCACGAGAGGGGGTGCACAGCAACCCCGGGTTGAGGGACAGAGAGCCTACGTTCGCAGAACGTCTGTTGCGGTATGTTGTTGTGATCGTCCAGTCTGATTCCGAGCGATTGCTGCTTCGTCTCTTACTGTGCCTGAGTTCTTAACCGGTTTTTTAAATGTGTATTTTTGAGAGAGAGAGAGGGAGGGAGGGGGACGCAGAATCCGAAGCAGCTCCAGGCTCCGAGCTGTCTGTCAGCACAGAGCCCGACGCGGGGCTCGAACCCACGACGCGCGAGGTCACGCCCTGAGCCGAGGTCGGACGCCCAGCCCCCTGAGCCCCCCGGCGCCCGCTGTGCCTCGTTTCCAAGGTAAGCTTTCTCATAGGTGTGTGGGCGTCAGCTGAGTACACGCGGGCGGGCCCCATCGCAGGCTTCAGGCGTCCTCGTCGGGGACAAGGGGAACGACCCCACGTGGGTGGGGGGCACCTGGCCTGAAGCCGAGTGCGCCCCAGCGGGCGCTGCAGGGCGGCGAGAAACCGCGGGAGGAGATCGTGGACTCTTCCCTGAAGCCTGGGGGCGAGGAGCGCGGTGCCGGCCGAGCAGACCGGACTGAAACCGTGCAGACCTTGCACAGGTGGATCCCTGTGAGAAGACAGGGCGCTGGGCAAGAAAAGGAAAACTACACAAAGCTCTGTGTCCTAGAATGCCCCCATGATGTGCGGGTCAGGTTCCGCGGGGTACCATGTTTGGTCCCCAGAAACACTCAGAAGCCTGATCGTGTTTTGCTTTTATGTATTTATTTATGTATTTATTTTTTGAGTGAGAGAGGGAGGGGCAGAGGGACAGAGAATCTTAAGCCCAATGAGGGGCCTGATCTCACGACCTGAGCCTCAGTCAAGAGGCAGAGGCGTGTCCAGTTAAGGATTGAGCCACCCCAGAGCCCCGCACCCCAACAGATTTTAAAGGGAAGAACTGTTTGTATATGAACTTGGTGTACCGATGCTTGATAGGAGAATTGTCCTGTAGTGCCTTTAGTGGCACCCCATTTAAAATTTGGGGGAAGGGCAGTTCTAGACCCTATAATGAATACTGTTTATTCAAATTCAAATTCATGTATTCAAGCACATTTTATTTAGAGATACTCCATTTCTGTCCTCTCCTTCCAGTCCACAACTCCTCAAGGACCTCTAGCATTTTGAAATCTTAAAGTCAGCTACTGACCAGGGCTCTTAGTTGCATAGAGACCTTCTATTTGAAGGCATTTGTGTGTTGTCACGGAGTAGAAACTTTATGATTTAGCAACCAAAGGTGAACGTGGGTTCAGGATCCTAGAGAACTTGAACGGAGGCCCTTAAAAAACTTAGGTATTTCCGCTTATCTGTTTGTTTCTGTTTTGGCCGGGTTTTCTCAGACGTCTGTGTCGAGAAATGATCGCTGTATTGTCCTCTCCCTGTATTCCCAAAGCCAGGTATTGGGTAACCAAAATTCATGACCTGACGGGAGCTGGGAGATGGTGTTGGTGGACGTGGGTAGTGCCAGTCTCAGTGTTGTCCAGTCCCTGTGGTCTTTGGAAATCTGCACGCAACACCCAAAGGCAACTGCGATAAGGAACAGCTAACACATAAGGGGAATGTGGCTCAGCCCACGTAGAGGCCGGTCTTGCCAGGCCGTGGCATCTGGCACTCGGAGTAGAGTAACATCCACAGTGCCCACGTCACCTCATACATTGGGACCTTGGCCAGACTACAGCTTTCACAGCGACATGTAAATATATAATGTACGTGGACAAATGACCAGTAAACTTCAACATCTGTTTTTTATCTTGAGTGTGTTTCTTTGTCTTGTCACCGTGGAAAAAAATCCCGGAAAAGTCTTGAAAGCTAATTAGCTCCGAATTTACTTTAGGAAAGAAGGGCCAGAGAGTTCTGATGACAGATTTGCCTTTGTTCCAGCTGCCAAGCTGGTCTTTGACCCGTTGATTTAACATGGGTGATTATTTATTTGCACATAGGTCCTTTGGTTTTTGTGTTTTTTTTCTTGGTCAATACAGAAATCTCTTTCCTGGGATAGGCACCCCGCTTCTGATTCCCAGTTGTAAAGTATTTGCCATCTCAAATAAGCTTTAAAGTACTGTGCTAAGTATCGCTTTCATATTAAACTTGTAGGCACTCTAAGAGGAAATGTGTTATAATGTGTTGTTTTTTGAACTTAATTTTCTCTAAACTAATGCATTTTCTTTAAAAACTCTGATTTTCTGCCCAGAAATTAACATATTTTTACTATACATATGCATACTTTTCTATACTCTTGTCTTTTTTATTGTATTTCAAAATATGTTCTTTTGAAACAGGTGGAGATGAAAAATTAATACTTTAAAATGAGCTTTTAGGGTGATCAGTGATGGTCTATTATCTTGAAAGACCAAAATTTGACCAATTCCACCTCATTCTATTATCACAAAGCTTCTGATGGGCAGTCTCATTAAAATAATAGCTTTTTACAAATACATACACTCACATATTTCAGAGGTATATATTTACATATATATAACATATGATATATGTATGAAGGAATTCACTGATCGACACACATTAATATCTTTTTCTCTATGTTAAAATTTTTTTTAATGTTTATTTATTTTT
Organism: Cryptoprocta ferox; assembly: GCA_028646485.1. Lineage (NCBI taxonomy): Eukaryota > Metazoa > Chordata > Mammalia > Carnivora > Eupleridae > Cryptoprocta > Cryptoprocta ferox. The sequence continues at coordinate 2,514,098 of CM053561.1, forward strand.
GAGAGAGAGACAGAGCGCAAGCAGGGGAGGGGTAGAGAGAGAGACGGAGACACGGAATCCCAAGCAGGCTCCAGGCTCTGAGCCATCAGCACAGAGCCTGACGCAGGCTTGAACTCGTGATCGTGAGATCATGACCTGAGCCAAAACCAAGAATGGGATGCTTAACCATCTGAGCCACCCAGGCACCCCTCTTTCTCTATATTTTAGAGCAAAAGATTTTTAGGGTGAAATGAACAAACTCTAGTGAAAGCTTGGCTCTTTCAGTTCCTGTTCTCATGATGATCCATGGGAAAGACACAGAGGACCCCTTAGGGTTGTTGGCTCATTTCTTGTAAGCTGCAAAACTTGTCTACTCCTCCCACTCTGAACACTGTGAAAGTTTGTCGGGTCAGAAACTGTCTGTGAGGCAGCCGGGAAATAGATCTTTCTATTGGGCTTAATCAACCTCTGCTGCCCTTTGGTCTTTGTGGAGGTCCTGGGATTGCAGGTTCTGGACCCAGTCCAAGGAGGCTCAGTTTCCTTGCCAAAGTCCATGCAACTAACTAGAAGAGTGTCCCTTTTCCCTTTTTTCAAAGTATGAATTTGAGGGTCACTCATTGTCTCAAATAAGCATTGCCATAAATAGCTTATTTTGGCCTTGGGGGAGCATGCTCTCTCCTATGACTGTCAAAAGAACCTGGACTCTTCCGTGGGTAGACCAGCTCCTTACCTTGCTTGGGAAGGACATTTATATGTTTACAGGCATTTTATTAACAGGCTGAAAATTTGAAGCAAAATGTGAACATTGTGGTAACATAGTTGAGAGTAAATTTATATCACTAGGGTTTCAAAATGAATAAAATATACTTTAATTAGTAAAGGAAAGTTTAATAGTTTTATTAAAATAAATTTTCCTGCTATGACAACTCTAAAAGACAAAGGCAGTAAATAGATAACCATAGTGTGACATTACATCACTTTTGTAGGTGACATGAGATTGGGATTGAGAAATCGCATACTTGGTAATTGTTAGGAAAACAGTGCTCTAGTCAACTTCTGGGTCTTACTGTTGGCATATTGTTATGGAAAAACATTTTCTTGCTTAGTCTGCTTTGCCTGTAGTAATCCTAATTATATTCATGTCTAAAAAAACCTGTAAACCTATAATGCGTGACTTTGTCAGTTTTCATAGTCTTCAAAATGATTTTCACTAGATAATGACCTAGTAAATTAATATGTTTAATTATTACTCAAATGTTGGATACATAAGTTTGTATTTCTACTTCTTCCTTTTCTTTTTGTAGTGTTTTTTTTTTTTGCCTCTATTGAAATATTTTCTTAGAATAAATTTCTGGGAGTAAAATTCTTAGATTAAAGCATTGTTCCTATTTATTTATTTTTCTTATTTAAACATTTCCCCCCCTTTTACTTGCCTCAACTACTTTTGTTCTCATTTTCTTAGAATCATGAAATATTTTGTTCATGACGAAAAGTAGAGACTGTTCTCAAATCTGTAAGACCTGTTCTGCTGCTGCTTAAGGGCTTGCGTTAATTTAAGGAACATCTAATGAATGAGAAGTTACTCCTTTAGTGCTTCAGGACTGTGGTTTTGAGATCAAGTCAAAACAGTAGGTCTTTATTAAGCATTTACTATGTACAGTGAACAGACCAAAGCACAGAAAAGATTCTGGAAATTTTTACTTGAGCTAACTCACTCTTTCTACTAGTCCAGCGGCTGTTCAGAAGTTTCCTCCCTCCTGGGCCAGAGGTGGGCCTGCAGCAAGAGCTAGTCTTTCACGGGTGACACCTTTACCTCGGTAGGATTGGAGGGTGGAACGTGGTATCTGAAGCAGAGTGGAAGGCCCCATTTGTACAGGGGCACAGGGACATCTGGACACGCTGAATGTGACAGAGCGTGTTTGTCTTGTCCTTTCACTTTGGAAGAACTGCCTTTATAGCCTTGTCCTGCTCTCAGGGGAGGTGAGATGCTGGTCCTCACATCTCCACTCATGTACAGTCTGAAATGGCACCAGGCAGTGGAAGCAAGAGGTCTGGGGGAGGGGATGTTGGATACATGAGGATGGGACCTTGGAAGAATCCTGTCTTTCTTACATGAACTTCTTTGTAAAGGAAGAAAAGTTACCCAGAGCAATGGAGATGGCCGGCCTTCATATTGCATGTTTTAGGTGACTTCTGCCACCTAGCGGCCATTTTTGAGAAGCTCTTTTCCCCTTTATTTTTAAGAGTATTTTGGTGTATGCCCACATTTGTATCTGTCAATCCATGTTTTCTTTAAAGATATTAAGAGCAAAATACTGTAGTATCACAGAAGGAAGTAACCACTGCAAGCACCAAAGTGAGAGATGCTCATTTCTATTTCAGTTTGTTCCCTTCTATACTGTTTGGATTTTTATTGTCTTGTGTGTACGGTACTTTTATAATATGCATTTTAAGTTTTTACATAGAAAAAAAGTCGTGTTAAAAATCAAATGGGGAAACTCAACAATAAAAAAACAACCCAATTAAAAAATGGGCCAAAGACCTTTAAAGACACCTCACCAAAGAAGATCTTCATTCATATGCAAACAAGCATTTGAAAGATGATTCAAGTAAATATGTCACCAGGGAAATGCACATTAAAACAACAAGGTACCACTACAACCTCTATCAGAATGGCCCCAATTCAAAACTCCAAAGATCCAAATGCTAGCAGAGGGACTCCTGGGTGCCTCAGTCATTTAAAAGTCTGACTCTTGATTTCGGCTCAGGTCCTGATCTCATGGTTCGTGGGCTTGAGCCCTTCCTGGGGCTTTGCGCTGAGAGCTTGGAGGCTGCTTGTGATTCTCTGTCTCCCTCTCTTTCTCTCTCTCTGCCCCTCCCCCACTTGTTCTCTCTCTCTCTCTCTCTCTCTCTCTCTCTCTCTCTCCCCCTCTCTCTCTCTCAAAATAAATAAATATTAAAAACACCCCATCTTCTTGCAGAGGTGTGGAGCTGTGAGAACTCTCCTTCATTGCTTGAGGGAATGCAAAACAGTACAGCCATTTTGGAATATAGTTCGGTGGTTTTTTTTTTTATTAAACCACTTTTGTATACTTTTACCACATGATAACAGCAGTTGCGTTCCTTGATATTTATCCAAAGTAGGTAAAAACTGTGTTCACACAAAAACTGCACTTGGATGTTTATAGCAGCTTTATTTGTAATCGCCTAAACTCGGAAGCAACCAAGAGGTCTTTCAGTAGGTGAGTAGGTTAACAGACTGTGGTGCATCCAGACAGTGGAATATCATTCAGTGCTAAAAACAACAACAACAAAAGAGCTTTCAAGTCATGAAAAGACATGGAAGAAACTTCAGCGCATATTACTAAATGAAGTAAACTAATCTGAAAACGCTACATGCCGTGTGATTCCAACCGTGTGACCTCCTGGAAAAGGCAAAACTATGGAGACGGTAAAAAGACCAGTGGTTGCCAGGGGTTGGGTGCGGGGGGAGGTGTGATGAATAGGCAGAGGATTTTGAAGGCAATCAGACTATTCTGTATGATACTGTAATGGTGGATACACATCACTACACATTTGTCCAAACTGAGAGCATGTACGGTACAGCACCAGGAGTGAACCCTGATGTAAACTACGGACTCCGCGTGATTATGATGCACAGTATAGGTTCATCCATTGTAAGAAATGTTGATAATGGGGGAGGTGATGCATGTGTGGGGGGCAGAGGGCCTATGGGAATCTCTGTACCTTTATCTTAATATTTTGTTAACCTAAAACTTCTCTGTGGCAATTAAGAAACAAAACAAAAAAAATGAACATAGGAGGGAAAAAAAGAGAGAGGCAACCAAGAAACAGACTCTTGATGAAAGAGAACTGAGGGTTGATGGAGGAAGGTGGGTGGGGGATGGTCTCGATGGGAGATGGGTATTGAGGCGGGCACTTGTTGTGATGAGCACTGGGTGTTGTATGTAATTGATGAATCATTAATTTCTACACCTGAAACTACTATTACACTGTATGCTAACTAACTGGAATTTAAATAAAAACTTGAAAAAAAACTCCTTTAACAAAAAAGTTAAAAAATATATAAATAGGGGACATTTTGAGGGGGATTATCGCTGGCAATTAGGGCAAAAGGAGTATTAAATATGAATGTGAAAAAAGGCTAAGAAGGAAAACATTTAAAATGATTATTTTCAGATAATCTACATAACATGGAAAATAGATATTACTTAAAAATTCAATTCACTTCCGCCACTTCAGTAAATCAAGTTAGTTTATATTTTCCAGGCATTTTGAGTAGTTTATCCATACGCAAACATGGATGTGGGCTCAGAATTGCCCAACTCATTATGGAAGCATCACCATCTACAAAGGAACACAAACAAAATCAGTAGAACTTTCTTTGCTTGAAATACTTGTTGCCAGAAGGGCAAGTTGCTTTTGTGAAATGAATTGTATAATAATTAGGTAGCGTAGCTGACACTCAAGAGGCCCGGAGCAAACCTTGCTGTACGAGGGTCTTTCTGTTGCATCGGTTCTGATGTCTCACTGGCTGAGCTCTCGTCTCAGCTCTCGCCGGATCGTGATCACGGACAAGAGCTAGGCTCCCCAGCCGGGATTCCCTGGTGGAGGTCTGTCAGGGCTGCCATGACTAGTACCACTGAGTGTGGCGTATTTCCACCCAGAGGTTTATGTCCTCATGGTTGTGGAGTCTGGACGTGCAAGATCAGGGTGTGGGCGGGTTTGGTTTCTTCTGAGTGCATCTCTCCTTATCTTGTAGATGGCCATCTTCCTTCTGTGTGTGTGTCCCTGTCCTGATCTCCTCTTCTTACAAGGACACCATTGGATAGGTTATATTGGATTAGGGCCCACCCTAATGAGCTCATTTTACCTTAATTACCTCCTCAAAGGTCCTGTCTCCAATTATAGTCACATTCAGAGGACTTCAGCATACAAATTTTGGGGGGATACATTTCACCTGTGATGCCTGGCATGGAAGCATGGCTCATAACCTTTGCCCTGAGAAATTCTGTGGTTTTGAGGTCATGTTTTTTTTTTTTTTAATTTTTTGATGTTTATTTTTGAAAGAGACAGAGTGTGAGCAGGGGAGGGACAGAGAGAGAGGGAGACACAGAATCCAAAGCAGGCTCCAGGCTCTGAGCTGTCAGCACAGAGCCTGATGGCGGGGCTTGAACTCGGAACAGTGAGATCATGACCTGAGCTGAAGTCGGTCGCCTAACCGACTGAGCCACCAAGGTGCCCCTTGAAGTCATGTTTTGAAAGCTTCTGGTGCAATGCCAAGCACACAGTAGGCACTCACTGGGCAAGTGAATATCTCTACTTGTTAAGTTTGGAGTTTGAACATCAGATTTTCTTTTTCTTTTTTTTCTTTTTTTAATGTTCTTTATAGTTGAGAGGGAGACAGTACGTGAGGGAGGAAGGGACAGAGAGAGAGGGAGATGCAGAATCTGAAGCTGGCTTCAGGCTCTGAACTGTCAGCACAGAGCCTGATACAAGGCTTGAACTCACAAAGTGCAACATCATGACCTGAGCTGAAGTCAGATGCTTAACTAACTGAGCCACCCAGGCACCCCGCCCTTGAATGTCAGATTTTCTTTTTTTCTTTTCTTTTTTTAATTAAAAAATTTTTTTAAACATTGTTTTATTTTTTCAAGACAGAGAGAGACAGAGCATGAGCAAGGGAGGGGCAGAGAGAGAGGGAGACACAGAACCCGAAGCAGGCTCCAGGCTCCGAACTGTCAGCACAGAGCCCAACTTGGGGCTTGAACCCATGCACTGTGAAAACATGACCTGAGCTTAGGTAGGATGCTTAACCTACTGAGCCACCCAGGCGCCCCACGAATGTCAGATTTTCTTAAAGTGAGAGGCACCTATAACAGAAACTAGGGTTTTTCTGTATTGGATCGAAGTGCCAAGCAGCCAGTAAGGATCTTGCATGCTCGTATTGCATCTTCTCTAGCCTCAACACCATTATACGTGTAACTCCTCTTTAATGAGATACCCTCTCATGGTCTCTTCCCTGAAATCCATCCTTCTCCTTTTGAACAGAAATACTGCATGTACTAAACACACCACTTTCAGGAGTGCTTCCGGAGTGACTTGTCTGGTTCCAGTCTCTCCGGTCACTGCAGCTCATCTGGGAGGCAGTAAACCATCTCAAGCACAGCAGGTAGGATTGTGGTTCTGGAGTCCCATCGTGTCCAGCTTCATTGCCCACGTCCTGTGCATGCACACGGTATTTATTTATACCCTCAGTTTCCCCATCCGTAAAACCTACAGCAGTATTATAAGGACTGAATAAAATGCCCAAAGTAAAGCCCTTAGCATAATGGCAATAAACCATTGATAAGTTCTTTACTTTGGTCAGCTTTTCTTTTTTTATATGCTCCCCAGTACATGTTGCTTTCCAGGTGTCTAATTATAAGAGGAATATCCTCTCAGTGTGTCTGTCCAGACTACTGCAGTTAACTGGGCTACCCCTGTGGTATTCCTGAGAACGGATAGCCCAGTGACTACTGTCACCTACCTCGCCTCCACCCAGTGAGGAAGGAGCCTGGCAGGGAGCGTGCATCTCCTTGCCTGCACAGCTTTGCTGGGCTCCAGGGCCTGGTGGTCCCTCCTGCCTCCCCACTCCCTGTGCCTCACCCCAGTCTTTCCCGGCATCTTCTCTGTTCCTCTCTTCAATCACACTGTTTTCTCTCTTTCCTCTCTGTGTGGTGATGAGCATGTTCACCTTATTCTGAAAGAACCTTCTCTTTCCCCCACATCCATTGATGATTTCCCCCTAAACTGTCCCTTCCTCCTCTGCACAACTTCTTGAAAGAGGAGGCTGTGTGCTGGGATTTTGTTTCTGTGCCATCCCCACCTTCCCGAGCGCCTTCACATTTTGGTCCTGTCCCTGAAGGTCTCCATGAAACCGCCCCCTTGAACCATTCTTCTCTTCTGGCTTCAGGTTCTTAATGTTTCTGCGGGTCTCTTCATTGTTCGTGCCCTCCTTTCTGAAATCCTCTTTTTATGGTTTTCACGACCTTGCTCTGGACTGTCACAGGTTTGGTCAGCATCCCCAGTTTGGTCAGAGGGTCTCCTGGTTCTGGCTCTGCACTTGGGTGCCAGCGCCCAGCTTAGGGGTGTGTCGGGCAAGCCCAAGTTAAGAGAAGACCTAGCACCTTTGGAGTCAGGAGCCTGATTGGGAAGGCTTACTGGAAGTGATGCCTTCACTCCGTTCTACTCCTCTTCCCATTGCTCACACCTGTTTTCTTGCTCTGATTCCCAGTCCCACTCCGTAACAGTGACAGAACCCTGTGTTCCATTCTTATTCTTTCCTTCTCTTTTCTCCTCATAGCTCAGTTATCAGATCTACGCAGATAGCTCTCCCTTAACCTTTCTCCTGAGCATCTGCCCTGCATCTCTTATCACTTGCTGGGGGTTTCCAGCCATGTCCACCTCCATCTTCAGCTTAACGTCATGATACTATTATTTTTCATCCATCCCAGCACTTGCGTCCTTCCCTTTCAATGTCTTCCTTCCCCACCATCTCCGTGACTTTGGCCCTCCCACCTCCTACCTGTGCTCCTCTCTCTGCTGCCTCTCTTGAACTTCAGGTCCATCTTTCCCCCAAAATCGGCTTTGTGCAGATCACTGTCTGCTCTAAAGTCTTAAATGTCTTCTTGCTGACAGGGGAAAAAAATGTCCCTAGCCTGGCATTCAAAGCCCTTCATCACATGGCCTTAACCTCCATTTCTAAAGTTGCTGCCTCCAAATCCTCACCCACATGAGCTCTCAGCTCCAGGTCGGTGGTTCTCTTTGGCAAGCACGCTGCCCATCCTTGCTCTCACTCTTCCTGTGCCTGGGAAGCCCTCCTTTCCTCTCTCCTCTTTTAGGAAGACTTCCCAGCCATCTGAGCCCGCAGTGCTCTTCTGCCTCCCCTGAACTTCTAACTCCTCTGTGTTTAGTTTTCCCTGTATATTCCCCAAAGAGCTAAGACCCCTGCAGGCAGAGCCTGAGTCTTCACCGGGCTGCAGAACGTGCTTTGGACAACCCAGGACTCATGGATGTCCTGCCTTTCACTAACCACAGTGGTGGGCAGCTCTCTGCTTGGCAGTTTCTTTTTCTTTTTCCTTTTTAAAAAATAAAATTGGAATGATTCCTTTCTGCTTTCCCGTATGGTTACTGTAATAATTGAGAAATAATAATAATAGTTGTAATAATTGAGAAAATGCTTTGAAGCCCCAGGAATATAGACAGCGTCAACGGTTGTTGATCATTTCAGATCCCTCCACAGTCTCTTACTTGTCAGTCTGTCTGTGTCTCTTTCTTGCTATAAACAGTCTAAACCAGACTGCCCCCCTTTAAGCCTTGCTCGGAAAGAACAGTTGCAAAGGGCTATCACTCCTTAAGCCCCAGGACATGAGATTACCAGCTGGGTGCATGGAGCCCGGCTCCTTCTGCCACACTGCTCAGATGACTGGGTGCCCGGGAGGAGCAGGTTCTTGCCATCTGTCAAGGCGTCTGGCTTACACTCAAGGATGCAGCTTGGTTTCTCAGCTGACAGCGTGCACCGGACCCACGGACCCAGAGCCTGAACCTCAGGACTTGGACATGTGTGATACAGGGTGGTTCTCATCGCTGGGTGGCCCCATGGGACAGTCTACACCTCATGCGTTTTCTCCCACTATCAGAGGCGCCAATGGGATGCAGATATTCAGTCTCTGCTCACTCCATTCACCACTGCCGCCAAATGGCCGCTATTGTTGAGGGCTTTTCACGAACTGGTGGGCTTTTTGCCTCCTTTGCCTCGTCTCTTATGGCCCTCATTTCTCCTCTTCATTTCCTCCAAGTTAGGGTTAACAATGACATACTGATTTAACTTTATTTAGATATGTACACAGGGTTTTTGACAGCTCTGGAGCCAATTTTGTAGGCTTATTCTTAGTTGGTCCTGGTTGCAGTAAAGCTCCTAGTCCTAGAATTTAAAATGCAACAAATTACAAAGAACTGCAAGTGAAAGAAATGTTACACTGACTGCCTGGACCTTGTCACCGCACACCTGCTTACCTAAGCCTTGTTTTGCTTGTCTTTTCAAGCAGCCTTTTAACATTTTTTAATTTAATGGACTTTACCTTTTAGAGTTTTAGGTTTGCAGAAAAAGTGAATAGAAGGTATAGAATTTTCATATAGCACCTCACCCCCTGCACCACGCAGTTTCCCTATTAGCATCTTGTACTGGTGTGTTAACATCTGTTGTAATTGGTGAGCCAATATTGATTCACTATTATTAGCTGAAACCCATAGACTTCAGAGGCCATATTAGGGTTCACCCTTTGTGCTGTATATTCTGTGAGGTTTGCCAAATGCACAATGACATGTATCCATCATTACTGTGTCACACAGAGTACTTTCACTGCCCTAAAATTCTGTGTTCCACGGATCCTTCCCTGTTGCCCCTGGGGGCAGTTCCCCTGGGGGAAGGGGATTGGGGTTCATTTCCTCAGAGGTTTCAGGCCAGAGACTTGGAGATGCCAGCCCACTGAGAAGAGAGGGTTGGATGACAAAAATCCTCAAAACCCTACCAGAATGATCAAAGCTGAAGTTCCTTAGCCGCCCTCATCCAGCCCTGTTCATGAGCGAGGGGAGCCTCAGACGCCTGAAAGAGAACAGTCGGGAACGCAGGTGGCTCCTTATGCTCCGTTTCCCACATCACGGACGTCAGGCTCCAGGTGTTTATCCATTAATGAAAAGAAGACATCTCCTAATAAATCTATATCTCTTTTAAAATAAGTTCTATACAATATTTTTAAATAATAAAAATCTTAAAAACATTAAAAAATGAGATACACATTATTTTTCAAATAACTTTTATTTTAAAAATTTTTTAATCGTTTATTTTTGAGAGAGAGTGCAAGCAGGGGAGGGGCAGAGAGAGAGGGAGACAGAGAATCTGAAGCAGGCTTATCTCTGTCAGTGCAAAGTCCAATGTGGGGCTCAAACCCATGAACTGTGAGATTATGACCCAAGCCGAAGTTGGGCACTCAACCGACTGAGCCATCCAGGTGCCCCTCAAATAATTTTTTAAAATATGGTATATAATAGATTTAGCTTCATATAAGAAAAAAATCAAACTAACAGCAGTATAAACATATCACATAAAGGATATCTGAAGGAAGGCAACTCAGGGGTGATATGCCAACCCCACAAAGTTGTCAGAGAGCCAGACTAATTTCATGTCCCTGCTTTGCTATTCCTAGGCTCCAGCCATTACATTCTTAATTAAGGATGTGGGATGGATTAAAGAAAGAAGGGTATTCCCTTTCCTTTTTAAGGAGATTTGCTCAAAGTCCCATAAAAACACTGAAATACCAGATTCTTTTAACCTTTTCATTCCACCCCAGAGCAAGGAGGTCCTCCTCCCATGAGACCATTCCTGTGTGCTCTTCCTTTTGCCAAGACTTAACCTTTCCTTCCTGGAGGAATGCCTTGCTAAATACTAGAATGCGTTTAGTTAGAACTTGGGGGAGATCCACACAATTGAAGAATATGAGTATTGATGGTGACGGTTTGAAGGTAGCTCCCAGTTCCAAAACACATGATCTGAGATATTGTGTGGTTATCCAGGTAATAAGGGTTTCAGAATTGGAAGTGCTTTGGTCAGAATGAGCTAAGGTATCCTGTGACATCCAAATCTCAATAGCTTAATTCATTGTAAGGGTTTTTTTCTCGTTCCTGCTACGTGTTCGATGAGAGTTTACATAGAACTCCGGGGTTGGGGGAATCTCTAGTCATAGAATCACTTAGGGATGAAGGCTGACAGAAACTCCATCTCAAGACACACATTCACTATCTCAGAGTGGTAGCACAGAGGCTCTGGGTTCCTGGGCTAAGAGGCTGTCTTGTGAGGTGGCTTGGAGACTGGTCCTACTGACCACGGAAGTTTCACTGGATCAAGGCAGAATGAGAGAGTGGGGAAAAAAAACACTAGGATAAACTAATGAACTTTTCAAAAAGCAAAAATTTATTCTGTTTCAGAGGATGCCCTTTATTCTGATCTCACATCTTTATTATTTGAATTTACAAAGGCTTTTCTTTATGAAATAGTGGTAATGGAAGTTGGTAGAAATATTTTTAAATAAACTTCTTTGGCAAAATAAAATATTAATAATATTCTATATGTGACTCTCTTATTTAAAAATTTTTTTTTATCAATCACCTGTGAAATCTGATAGTCTAAAAGCCACTCATCTTGTTTTCCTCTTGTTTTCAAAGAAGAAAATTAGGAAATAAACCAGTTTACCCTCCAAACACACACACCTAATTGGAAAAAGAATCCTCAATCGATTTTTGGACCCAAATTTCAAGTTGGCTAAATGATGTGAATTTTCTTCTCTAGAAGCATCCTTATAGAGACTGGCCATTAAGGGTGTTTGTCAGAGAAGATTAAAGAACACGTTTGCTTTACTCACTGTGAAACATCTGGAAAGAAAGAGCTAACTGGGAGAACGTTTTGTGGGCTTAACTTCAGGGACTTTTCAAGTAAGACTGTCTCACAACTTTGTGGGCAGTTGTCCACATAAGCCACATAAGTGGTCCATGTTGGACCCACCTGCATGGCTTCCTACAACTTGCCAAGCTGTGTTCTGTACGAATGTGACTTTGTTGAAGTGGGGCATTCACAAGCTCAGGACAGTTGCAGACACCGTCAGTTGAGGGAGTTGCCTTTCTCCCTTTAGGAAAAGGTGAGCCAGGAATTTATGCAGATCACAAATCAACTGTGAGAGAACGGGAGCAGGAATGCAGTGAAGAGGGTTGGCCAAAGTTCTCATCATCACAGAGAGGGAAGATTGAAAATCAGAACAGAAGCCTTGAGGTCACTGAGCTTTTGGATGACAGTAAGGATGCCATGTAATATTGTGATTCATGCTGTCCCCTGTGAATGAGCACTGTGAGAGCCACCACGTGTCATCTATCAGATGGAAAGAGGGAGGAGGAGGCGGTAGGGTTAAACTGAAGAACGAATGAGAGTCAGTACGAGGGAGACAAGTGTCAGGGGAAGTTCAAATAAGTGTAGATCCTGGATTTCTAATAGAGAACAAAGTCTATTTATTCAAAGCAGAGAATGGGGGTGGGGGAGCACCATTTGGCTCTCCCACAATGAATTATAATTATGAATAAATATCTGGAGATATTATTGTCAGTGGGATTAGCTGTCCCTTCATTGCGTGTGGTAAACCAAGGCAAGAGCAGGTAAAAAACACTGAGTGGGAGATCTTAATATGGAACAAAATGAAGTCACCCTTTCTTTATGGCTTTAGCCATTTGCTCATACGAGCGCATTGTGAAAGCCAGATCTCTAACGGAGATTAATCACTGGGAGATAAAGATAAAGGCTAGGGATGTCTTGGGATCACATGTCTAGAAAGAGAGCATGCACTTTCCCATGTATTATCTCACTATTATAGCTGTTAGACAACATGCACTGCAAAAGAAAGGTTCTTTATAGTATATATTTAGCCTAAAACTATGATAACATCCTTTGGCATGGCCATTATCTCCTGGTATTTGAAACTGAACCAACTTCCTATTTCCAGGCATTAACAAATGAGAGTCTTCGTGTTGTCATAATGTTATTTCCTGAGTTTAAGACAGATTTCTTTTCTCCAATTCATTCAAGTTTATTTTTTTTAAGGAAAAGATCTCCTTTAGACAATTAAATTTCCCAGAATTGTTTAAGCCTGTTATTGTTCTCAACGAGAATAGTTCCTATTTAACTCTAGCTCTGTAACTTGATGGGAATTCTCGTGCACATCTATCATGGTGGTACTTGGAGAATTTGCAGGAGACCTGGGAAATAAATCAACTAGCCTGTCAAGTAGCAGAATCCCAATTTAGAACATTCATTCTAGTAAGTCTCTGCCCAGAGGACCCAAGGATGAATTATACATGACAATTTGCCCTCACAGAACTTCCGGTTTAGAAGGCGACATAAAAAGATATGTTACTTCTATAGAAGGCATGGTTGTTACGTCTTACTTTCTCTCCTCTCATTGACTGCTGGGAATGAACCTAAGGGATAGCGTGTGTGGTGGGGGGAGGGGAAATTATGCATGAAAATGCAGTGGAATGAATGAACGATTACCTAAATAGAAGTCTTGTTGTATGAAGGGAGAGTCATCACAGAATGCCATCATTGTCTAGTGAGAGACAGTAAATCATTGTGGTTGGGAATGCGGGCTCTCCAGCTGGACTGCAGACTCAAATCCCTCCTCTGCCACTTACTATATTTGTGATCTTGGGTAAGTTGTAACTACTTTGTGCCTCAGTTCTCTGATCTCAAAATGGGTGTAATAATCAGGTTGTCGCAGAGGTGAAATAAGTTGAACAAGTTTAAATTGTGTACAACAGTGCCTGGCAACAAGCGCCCAACAAACATTAGCTGTTACTAATAACCTCCTAAGAGAGTCCTGTATCCTTAAACACAATTTTTGAAATTCACTGCTGTGGCAAAAGAGTTACACATTTACCCCCATCTGAGCTCCTGGCTTCTTGCTGGAAGTTTGCACCTACAGTATTTAATGTCCATTGGCTATGTCAGCGTTGTCTGTAGGTATGTGTAATTTTACCATAGCAGAATGATTTTCTTAGCAGTGAGGATGGGGGGGAGTCTAGGCTGCAACCTCAGACTGTATTGGCATCTATGATGTTGCTTCATTTTGGCTCTTATGAACATTTGGGTAGTGTTCATGCAGCAAAGATTTCCAAAATTTTATTTTATTTCTTTAAAAGTTTATTTATTTTTGAGAGAGAGAGAGAGAGAGAGAGAGAGAATCCCAAGCAGGCTCTACACTGACAGCACAGAGCCTGATGTGGGTCTCGATCCTACGAACCGTGAGATGATGACCTGAGCTGAAATCAAGAGTTAAACACCCAAAGCCACGATGGAAATTATATTAAAAGCAGAGACAAACTACAGGTGTTATTTGTTTGCTCATAGCCACAGAATTCTTGATGCCTGACCCTTACCTGAACGTTCAGGGGTGGTTTCGGGGGGGCCTATCCTATATACCTATATGGCCCCACTTCCTTGCCTATACTTGATGGTGTGAGAGATGGGCTCCTGACCTGCCCTGGACCAATCAGGATCTCATTCCTAGAGATTTAGAACTGGTTCCATGAGGGTCAGGGTTTGCATGGGGCCGACTCAGAAACATGTGAACTTGGGAGCAATGAGAAACAGATGTGTAGAGAGAAGCATGGAGGCATGAAAGTGCCAAGATCCTGCTGGCATCCCAGAAACTGGCTCTCAGCTTTTCAGCGGACCCCCTTCGTCACGCCTTTGGACTCTGTGAAATGGCCCTGTACCCTCATGACAATGCTTATTACTAACAGAGTATATTGGTTTTGGTTACTTGTGATTAAAAGCCTTACTTAATCAGTACAACGGTGTGTTGAAATGAGAAAGCTGCCATTGTGAGTAAAGGGAGACTTCTGCGAAGTCCATGCCGGGGCTTTGGAATCAGATTTGGATTACAAGTGAGGGTTCAGTTGGGGAAGCAGAACCTCTGTGAGGCTTGTGGAGTAGGGAATATACTATAGAAATTAGACCTTACACAACTGTGGTTGTTGCCGGTAAAGCAGAAGTCTAAAAAGGGGAACTGGGGAGCCTGAGAAAAGTCTTCAAGTAGCCCTTGCAGGACTCCAGCCCTTGTTGGAGCTTGCAGGGAACCTGGAAGCTGTGCATGTCCGACTGTTGGGGTGGCGTGGTGGAGAGGGCTGATACGGAAGTCGGTGGAAGGTTGATGTATCTGTACGTATGTTTCCTCTGTGAGAGTGTAGAGAAGCATCTGGTGGTGAGCCCGAGTTGCTGTTGGTGAGCAGGATCAGTAGTTGGGAAAGACACCTGGACATTGAACAGGGAAGAGAAAGAACAAGCTGGAACCCACCAGCACCTCTGAGTCTGTCTCCGTTACCTCGGACCAACAATGGCCTTTCAAACAAAATGGCTACTGCTTCACTGCCACTTCCCAGATGGCATGCTTTTGGCTACGTGCAACTGGTAACTGTCCAGGAAAGAGGATTCTGCAAAACCTAATCCCTAGAATAATTAAGTTAACAATAGAAAAGCAACATTCAGTTGCCAAGTTTTATATAAATTTTCTTCTTAAAGTATCTCTTAAATATGGACCCCTTCTCTATCCTCATTACAAATGCTTATAATCTCTTACCTGGACTGTTGCCTCTTTCCTATATGGTCTTTCTGCATCTACCACAAACCCATCCACACTACCAGTAAATCAGTGGCCTTAACCCTGAGTGTACTTTTGAATCACCTAGGGTACCTTTAAAAACCCAATGTTGGGGCGCCTGGGTGACTCAGTCAATTAAGCGTCCAACTGTTTGTTTCACCTTGGGTCATGATCCCACAGTTCATGAGTTCAAGCCCTGCATTGGACTCCATGTTGACAGCATGGAGCCTGCTTGGGATTCTCTCTCTTGCTCTCTCTGCCTCTCCTGCTCTCTCTCTCTCTCTCTCTCTCAATAAACTTAAAATAAAATAAAAAACCCAATGTGTATGCCCCACCTCAGACTATATATCAGACCCTCTCACAACAACCGTATATGGTATCCGCTATTATCAATACATCTATGAAGATAAGCAAATTGAAGCTTAACAAAGTTAAACGACTTCCCAAGGTTCATAGCCGAGAAGCAGTGGAGCTTAGATGTGCATGCAGTTAGCTGAGGGCAGAGCCTGTGCTCCTAACCATATGGTCGGATGCCTTCCAAACTGTGCTGCAGAGTTGATTAGATGGATAGCATCACCAATAGGTGAGATGAGGCACACAATTGGAAGTACAGGATTGAGGGGGAATTGATGGTAATGGCTTTGAATTTGGTTGGCTTGAATGGCTTCTTAGACAATTAGGTAGTGATGTTTAGGTAGCAGCTGAAAATACAATGGGGCCCAGTATAATTCAGGGGTAGTGGATATAAGAGAGAAGGGCATAGACACAAAAGACAATTCTGAAGTAGAACAGACAGGATTTAGTGACTGAATGCCAAAGGATGAAGTGAAGGAATATGTGGCATTGTCTCTCAGGGTTCCAGTTGAGGGAAGGGAGAAAGGGGGTGAGTAAACCTATCTGAGAAAAATAGTTAACACAGGAGTAAGTGGGAGAAGACAGTGAAAATCCTTTTGGAGGTATTCAATTTGAGAGACCAGTGGAGTTTCTAGGTTGGAAATATGAATCTGGAGTTGTAGAGAAAGTCTGCAGTCAGACGTACTGATTGATGTGGGATCAGGATAGTCGAACCCTTGGAAGTGGATGAGATAGGTCAAGTGTGAGGTATGCCCAGGAAGAGAAGAAGGCCAAGGACACAATTCTGGGGAAGATTAACATAAGAGAAGGGGAACCAGTGACGGAGACCCAAAGGAAGGAGTTGGCAAGCAGGAGGAGGACAGGAATAGATAGATGATTGATTGATCGATCAATAGATGATAGATAGAGAGATAGATAGATAGGAGAAAAAACGTTTAAGGAATTGGCTCATGCAATTTTCAGAGCTGACAAGTCTGAAATCTGTAGGGCAGGTTGGCAGACTGAAAAGTCAGGCAGGATTTGAGGCTTTCATCTTGAGGCAGATTTTGTTCTTCTTAGGTTTTACTCTTAAGGACTTCAACTGATTGGATGAGGCACACTTACATTATCGAGGGTAATCCTCTTTACTTAAAGTCAGCTGACTATAGATGTTAAGCACATCTGCAAAAATACCTTCACAGAAACACCTAGATTAGTGTTTGATTAGATGGTTAACGCATAAGAAGTACGTCACAATCCATGTCTTAACAAGTTAACACCCATACACATCTCCTCAAACCATTATTAATTTCCAAATAAAGACACTAATATAGCATTTCCACTTAACCTGATATAACCGTCCTGAGTACAACCAAAAATACACTATCCTTTCCCTGAAAGAAGATGCATAGTCCTGGAGTGATGCTCACTCTTCTTCATCTCCTATAAATTACATGTTGTGCTGTAAATTTGATTATTATTAATGCATCTTAGGTTAGAGGATAAGGGGATAAGGGAGCGGAGAAAACAAAGATAAAGTATAAAATAATATGTCAAATATCTTTGTTTTCTTTCCTTAATCCATGTTAAACATGGTCATTACAATACCCACTTAAAATCTTTAATTGGTTGCGTTTAAAGAAAAATTATATATATGTCTATATCTATATAGATATAGATATTGATACAGACGCGCGTGTGCACACACACACACACACACACACATACACACATATCTGGCTTCCTTGATGGAAAAGTGTATCTCTAAAACCATAGACTGAAAGGCTTATGGAAATACAGTAGGATATCAAAAAACAAAATATTTAAACTTTGCTTTATGAGAAATATCTATTACCTGTTAAATAAAATAGCTTAAATAGCTTAATTCCTTTGGAGTTCTTTTTAGGGTTTGACAAACCGTTTGACAATTCTAGGTGATACAATGTTGATTATATATTGTACTTCATTAAATATAGGTATCACAGACAGATTATTTATGCTAATTGAACCCATAAAAGGATAATTTACTTTTTGAAGCAGTGCAGAGCTCACCAAAAAAACTAAAATTAAGAAATGTTATGAAGGCCAGGGACGACGTGGTGGCTCCGTCAGTTAAGTGTCTGACACTGAATTGAGTTGTTATAGTTTTGCACTGACCTTAATCACAGGGCATGGTAATACTAAAAGATGTCCTAAGGGATATCCTGTATTCCAGACATAGTCTACCTCTCCTCCACTGTGGAGTAACAGCCCAGTGTCCCCTTGGGAGTCAGGGTCAGTCAGCCCAGCCAGCGCTGTGACTCCCTTCTTTGCCTATTGATCCAGAGACATGAGAAGCCCAGAGTTTCCGGGTGGCAGTCTTAACTCCCAGTTAAATGGAATTGTTGTGTCTCTTGGTGGGAGCGTTCCTTCCTTTGGGATGTCTCTAGGCGAGCAGAGCTTAATGTTGTAGGAACAGGAAGCACAACTTTTGCTAGTGGGTCGCTAGAGCTGAAAATGAGAAGTTCCATTCCCATATCCATCTCTTGATTCCTGGACCCATGAGTCCTGGCTAGGGGAGAAGCAGTACCATGAATTGGACATTGAATCAGCATACATACAGAGAGCCTCATGCGGAACCTTGCCCCAGCCCTGCAAGGTATTGCCACTGAGCTGGCACTGTAACTGTCTTCAAAAGCCTATTCCATTATCTATCAAGCCAGCTACTTCAGGATGATAAGAAAAATGGTAAGACTAGTGAATTTTGTGAGCATGGGTCCATGACTATGCTTCATTTGCTGTGAAATGAGCTCCTTGATCAGAAGTAATGCTGTGTGGATAAGGTATTCTGATAGTAGTTTTGGCAGAAGCAGGAAAGGGAAATCTGCATTCAGCGTAAGTTCTGTTCCAGTAAGAATGAAATGCTGCCCCTTCCGTGATGGAAAAGGTCCAGTGCAATTAACCTACCACCACGTAGCAAAACGGCTGATCACCCTGGGGAATAGTGCCATATCGTTTGTCTCTGGTAGATTGGGCACTCAGCAGTGGCCACAGTGAGCTTGGCCTTGATGAGGGGAGGTCTGTGTTGCTTAGTCCATGCATAACTTCCATCCCTGCTACCATGGGCATTTTATTCATGAGCTCACTGGGCAATGTGAAGAGTGTCTGGGGAAAGAGGCTGACTGGTATCCACAGAATGGGTCATCCTATCTGATTGATGATCGAAATCCTCCTCTGCTGAGATCATCCTTTGGTGAACATTCACATGGGACACAAATACCTTCAGGTTGTTTTTTGCCCACCAGAGAGGTCTGTCCACATACCTCTTCCTTAGATCTTCTTGTCACCAACTTCCCAGTCGTGTCCCTTTCAAATCTCTGGGCATCCAGTCAAACCATTGGCCACAGTCCATGAATTGGCATACACTTATACCTCTGGCCATTTCTCCTTTCAAGCAAACTGAACCACAAGGTTCATTGCTCAAAGTTCTGCTCACTGGAAAGATTTTCCTTTACCACTGTCTTTCAGGGGTGTTCCAGAAAGGAGCTGTAGTGTTGCAGCTGTCGACTTTTGCCTGAATAACGTGCAGGACCATCTGTAAACCAGGCCTGAGCTTTCTCTTCCTCAGTCCACTGATCACAGGGAACTCCCCATGAGGCCACAGGTACAGGGTGGGACAGAGAAGGTTATGTGGCAGGAGTGGGCACCATGGGCATTTGGGCCCCTTCCTCATGTAACTCACTTGTGCCTTCAGAGTCTACTTGAGCCCAATATCATAGATACCCCTTCAATTTGATGATGGAGTGCTACTGGGCATGCCCAACTTATGGCTTATAGGTCAGACCACGTCTTGCTTGTGATGGGTACCTCAGGTTGCATGGTAACATGGTGGCCAATGGTTAAATGCTAAGTCTCTATTAAGGTCAAGGAGTAAGTCAGAAGCTGTTTCTCAAAATGAGAAAAGTTATCTAGGTGGATGGCAGGGATTTCCTTCAAAATCTTAAAGGTCTGCGATGTTATTCATGGAGAAGGGCCTGACACATCCTCCATAAGCTTCTCTCATCACCACTGACACTTCAAGCATCATTGAATCTGCTGGATCATTTGGCCCAAGAGGCAAAGCAGCTTACATGTCAGCCTAGACCTGTTGCAGAGCCTTCTCTTGTTCTGGGCTCCACTCAAAACTAGCAGCACTTCAGGTCACTTGGCAAATGGGCTTGAGGAGCGCACTCCAATGAATAGGCCACTTCCAAAACCCAAAAGAGGACCTTTTGATCCAACTCTCTCAAGAGAGTTGATGCTGTGCCTTTTTGTTGTTGCTATTGTTGTTGTAGGAAGGGCCATATACAAATATCCTTCACCTTAGAAGGGATGCGCCATGCCAGTGGACCTCTAGGAAATCCAGAGCTGGAAGGCCCCTAAACTTTTGTCAGATTTTCCCCCCACTGTCTCACATGCAAATGTCTCACCAATAAGTCTAGAGTTATTACTTCCCGCTCACAAGGCCCAGTCAGCATAATGTCATCAACATAATGGACCAGCATGAAGTCTTGTGGAAGGGAAAGGTGATAGGTCCCTGCTGGACTAAAGTATGACGTGGGGCTGGAGAGTTGACATACTCCTGGGTATTGCCGATTTTGCTGGCTGAAAGGAAGCTGCTTCCGGTGGTCTTCCCTCACAGGTATGTAGAGAAAACATCTGCCAGATCAACAGCCGCATGCCAGGTACTGGGGGACGTGTTAATTTGCTCAAAGAACGAGACTACATCTGGCACAGCAGCTGCAATTGGAATCACCATCTGGTTAATTTATGATAATCCACCGTCATTCTCTGAGATCCATCTGTCTTCTGCCCAGGCCACACGGGCAAGTTGAATGGGGGGTGTGGTGGGAATCACCACCCTGCCTCCTTCCAGTACTGGATGGCGGCGCTAGTTTCTGCCAATACTGCCAATGCAGTATTGCTTTTGGTTGGCTCCTTTCCTAGACAGAGGCAGTTGTAGTGGGCATTTGGCCCGCTTGGCCTTTCCTCCCGCTAGAGCCGTCAGTGCACAGTCCAGGGAACGAGTGCGGGGACTTTGCCCACTGCTGAGTATGTCTATTCCAATTACGCATTATGGAACTGGAGATACCCACTGTGACAGGACCTGAGCTAAAACTCTGGTCACCTGACCTCCATTAACCTCGTGGAGCTGTGGAGCACAGTGATGTTTTGGGCTTCCTGGAATCAGTGTGGGGGCAGAGCCAGTGTCCAGTCACTCCTGAAAGGTCTGATGATTTCCTTTCCCCAATGCAGAATCCCTCTGGTAGAAGGCTGTATGTCCCTTTGGGGAAGGCCAGAGGAAAGATGAACAGTACGGATTTGGGGCAGTTTGGCAGGTTTTCCTCCTTCACTCGAGGAGTTCTGGGTCTGTACACTGACCGAAGGCCTCCATCTGTCCGTTTTAACTTGAAACCAAGTTAAGCATTCGTTCACTTGACCTGGAACTTTTCCGCTTATACGGATCAAGGAAGAATTTAGTAGACCTGCCATCTATTTGACCTCTAGGAACACCGTGACTGACCACACTCACCTGACCTTTGGTGATCACTGCCACCCTTGGCCCGGGCCGCCCTGGGATCCAGTTATCCCCATTGCATTGAAGGATCCCGGTACAGTGGCTGCAGCTGCCACTGTAAT
The DNA here is from genome assembly GCA_028646485.1 of Cryptoprocta ferox. Classification (NCBI taxonomy): domain Eukaryota; kingdom Metazoa; phylum Chordata; class Mammalia; order Carnivora; family Eupleridae; genus Cryptoprocta; species Cryptoprocta ferox. Next base: position 2,535,328 of record CM053561.1, read on the forward strand.
TTCTGACCTACAGAGACGGATCCTGGGCTGTAATGCTACTTATCAGAGCCCTAGTGAAAGGTGTGTTCTCAGGACCCTCCCGAGTGGGCGAGCAGGTCTTGCATGATAATTTCACTCTAATATCCCGGTCTCCCTAGGCAGATGGATACTTCCTTTGTAGTGCACCAAGACGAATCTGGCATCGCTGCCTCTGGCGATCGGCGCAGGTCACCTCTGGGTCCATGTTCCAGCCAGCTAACGGGACAAACTGTGAGACCCGTTTGTAGCCTCTCAAATCACTGAATCCAGATCTCCGCTTAGTGGTCTGTATTATGAAATTTATCCTGATCCAACTTTATGTTCCTTTCACCGTTCCCCACATCTCCATGCTTGTATACATCCTGTCCCCAAACACGCTGAATTTCAAGCACATCTGTGTGTTTGCACCCACAAGGGTCTTATCTTTTGAAGCACCTTGGCCCTGTAATTCTGTTGAGATCCTTCCCTTTCCTCCGGAAATTCTTCCTGACACCTCACACTTTCTTACTCTCCGAATTCTGCGACCTTTTTTTTTTTTTTTTTAATACCGAGCCTCTGGCTCTTGGCATATGTATGTTATTTAGTTTTATATGCACGTGTTCATGTTCCCAACTGGAGGTCAGCTCCTTAAGGATAAGGACCGTTTCTGGCAGGTGCCAGACGGGGTGGGGGTGGGGGAGGTGCTCTAGTAGCCTCCTTTAATGAACCAAACAGCAGGGGTGAAGGTCAGCCAGGGGGCCTAGAAGCTCCAGCCGGACCACAGCCTTCCTCCTGCGCCGGCTGCCCAACCTGGGGAGCGGCTCTGGGACCAGTCCACTGCCGCCGGAAGATTCGGAAAGGCGGATTCACGTTTCGTTTTTGAGCAGCTGCTCCGCGCATCTCGCGGCCAGCCTGGCCTGACCTCTCCGCACCGTCTCCCCACCCTCACACCCCCTCTATCCCTCCCATCTACCCTTCGGGCACTTCCCTAATCACGCGTCTGGGAGGCGCGCTCGCACACGCCCCCCTCCCCCGCCCCGAGGGCTGCCGGTCCCCTTTCCTGCACACCCGTTCGCCTGCCCGCACTTCCCCTCCCGGGTTCTCCCAGAAAGGGGCGAGAGAGCGAGCGGCCAACTTTCAGAGGCCCCGGAGACGGGCCGTGCGCCTGCCGCCCCCGGCGCGCGGGAGTGTGCGTGCGTGTGTGCGCGCGCGGGCGCCGTCGGAGTGTGTGAGGGGCCAAGGCTGGAAAGGCGGGCGGCCGCCTCGCCGAGAAGGAAGGAGCCTCCCCCTCCTGGTCGCCCCCGTCCCCACTTCCCGTCCAGCTGGCTGTCGCTTCCCCCTCCCCCGGCCCCGGGGCGCCCGGAGCCCTCCCGCGGCCGAGGAACTGGAGCGGCGTGCGGGGCGGGGGCCGCCGCGCAGGTAGGGGAGCTGTCGCCGCAGCGCGGCGGGGCCCGGGAACGGGGCGGCGGGAGAAATCCCGGCGGGGAGGGCGCGCTCTGCCCCCTGGAAACCGGGCCCGTCTGGGGCCCGTCTGGGGCGGCGCGCGTTGCCAGCTCGCGCGCGGCGCACCCTTCCGAGGCGAGGGACGCCGCGGCGCGGGGTGTGCGGGCCTGAGGGAGGCGAGCGTCTGGGCTTCCGGGCGCCTCCCCGCGGACGGGGCTGAGAGCCGGGCCCGCGGCGCTCTTGGAAACTGCGCTCGCACGACCCGCCCCGCCAGGCGGCCCGGGGCCGGGGGCCGGGGGCCGGGGCTGGCGTGGCCAACACCCTCACGCTCGCCGCGGGCCCGCGGCTCGGCGGACGCCCGGGCCCCGCCGCGTCGGAGCCCGGGGAGGCGGGGGCGGCGGCCGGGGGGTGGAACCCCGTCCCGCCTTCCCGCGAGGCTCGGCGCGCGGCTTCCCGGCCCGCTTCCGACCCGGCCACCGCGCCGCCCGCAGCCCGGCCCCGGAGGGCGGCCTCCCGGGACCGCAGGCCTCCTCCCACAGCCACACCCCTAAGTACCTGCGACGGGATTTGAGACCTGGGTTGTGCCCCTGCCGCGCCGGGACTTCGGACCCGTCCCTCAGCGTCCCGGAGCCGCGGTTTCCGCAAACGGAGAAGCGAACGCTTCTGACCTCAAGGTGTGCGCCCAGGTGGATGAGGTTTGGGTCATACCAGCGTCCTGGGAGCCGGGGTTGGAGCCGGTCCGCCCGCGTCTCAGTCCTGACCAGTCACACCTCAGGGTCCCCATAAAGCGGGGCAGTGTCAGCGCCGGCCTCGGGCCGTTGGAAATGTGGCAGGATGTGGAGCACCCAGTCCGGGGCCTGAGAGACAGCAAGGTCCAGATAACCCCGAGTTCCTACTTGCACTGAGCGAAGCCCACAGTAATTTGGAGTGGCGTGGAAATACCACTTCGAGGTGACTCAGGTATAAAGAGCAGAGTATTTTACTTACTCATTTTTATTTATTTACCTTTCTAAGTATGCAGAAATCAATTATATTTGTATATACTAACAAACATTCAGAAACTGAAATACAAGCCAACAGTAGCATAAAAATATAAAGTATTTAGGAATAAGGTGACAAAAGATGGGCAAGACCTATACATGGAAAGTATAAAACACCGCTAAATTAAACAAGACGCAAACAATGGAGAAATATCTTATTCATATGTGGATGACTTGATATTTTTATTTTTATTTATTTTTATTTATTTTTTATTAACTATTTTTTAATTTATATTCAGGTTAGCATATGGTGCAACTGACTTGCACCATATGATTTCAGGAGTAGATTCCTTACTGCCCCTCACCCATTTAGCCCATCCCTCCTCCCACACCCCGGCCAGCATCCCTCTGTTCTCCATATTTAAGACTCTTATGCTTTGTCCCCCTCCCTGTTTTTATATTATTTTTGCTTCCCTTCCCTTATGTTCATCTGTTTTGTATCTTAAGGTCCTCATAAGAGTGAAGTCATATGATATCTGTCTGTCTCCAATTGACTGATTTCGCTTAGCAGAATACCCTCTAGTTCCATTTACGTAGTTGCAAATGGCAAGTTTCATTCTTTTTGATTGCCGAGTAATCCTCCATCGTATATATATATATATATACACACACACACACCACATCTTCTTTATCCATTCATCTGTTGATGGGCATTTGGGCTCTTTCCATACTTCGGCTATTGTCAGCAATGCTGCTATAAACATCGGGGTGCATGTGCCCCTTCAAAACAGCACACCTGTATCCCTTGGATACATACCTAGTCGTGCAATTGCTGGGTCGTAGGATAGTTCTACTTTTAATTTTTTGAGGAAACTCCATGCTGTTTTCCAGAGCGGCTGCACCAGTTTGCGTTCCCACCAGCAGTGCAAAAGAGATCCTCTTTCTCCGCATCCTCGCCAACGTCTGTTGTTGCCTGAGTTGTTGTTAATGTTCACCATTCTGACAGGTGTGAGGCGGTATCTCATAGTGGTTTTGATTTGTATTTCCCTGATGATGAGTGATGTTGAGCATCTTTTCATGTGTCTGTTGGCCATCTGGATGTCTTTGGAGAAGTGTCTATTCATGTCTTTTGCCCATTTCTTATCTGGATTTTTTGGGTTTTTTGGATGTTTGATAAGTTCTCTCTAGATTTTGGATACTAACCCTTTATCTGATATGTCGTTTGCAATATCTTCTCCTATTCTGTCAGTTGCCTTAAATAGCAGAGTATTTTAAAAGAAACTTAATTTTATTATATTCAAGCATGGCACCTGAAGTCTTTTGAAGTTTAGTTGTGAATCTGTGACGGATCAAAAAGAGCCTGGATCTGCTTTCGGAGCTCGGTAACTTTGGGCCTCAGGTTCCTCATCTGTTTACGAAAAAGACCAAAGAAAAGAAAAATGGGGACAGTAATTACTGCTTTTTGTATGGACAGAGCTGCCTGAAGATCAAATGAGGTAAAAGATCTGAAAGTGCCTTGAAGAGTATGAGTCACTAAGCAAATACAAGACGTCACTGCTACCAGCAGGGATTAATAACATCTACAATTTTTTAGAGCCTCCAATGTGCCAGGCAACTCTCTTAGGAATTCCTTTGATGAAATCTGCCCTAAACCTTTGTGAGGTAGATATTTACAATCTTCATTTACCCTGTATAAAGCTGAGCTCAGGATTATCCCGCTTCTTTCCCAAGGTCACACAGCAGTTAAGGGTAAAGACAGGATTAGAATCCTAGTGTGGGTGCCTCTCACAAGTGTGTTCTCAACCACTGGCCAACCTGAAGTTGTGGAAATAAGCCGTGGTTCAGAGTAGACCTGTGTTACATCAGAGGAGATAATGTATCCTAACGTAGTTATAGATGCTAAAATATGAGTGAGGGTGCTCGGTTGGCTCAGTCAGTGGAGCATGTGACTCTTGATCTCATGGTTGTGAGTTTGAGCCCCAGTTTGGGCATAGAGATTACTATATACATATATACGTGTATATACGTATATACATATATATATATATATGTGATTGTTAATTCTAGTAGGTGAGACTTTGACATAATCTTAATTCTTCTTCTTGCACAAATAAACAATGAAAATCTGCAGAGAAGAGAGGCATTAAAACCTTGAAAGGACCTATCTCAAGAGTTTATTGCAAATCTTAGACTAAATGACCTCTGAATTAATGCTTTATTTTAACACTTAAATTGGCCAGAGCTTGTAAGATGGTGCAAGAGATGTAAACTGGTATTGAGGCGTTTGGTGTCATGATTACCTTGCAGGGCTGGGACCTGGGATATTTCTGCAGGGACTTCGCTAGTCACCTGAGATGTTTTCTCTGGAGGGAAATGGACCCTTAGAGAAACTCTTTGTGCCTGAGGGAGAGTCACTGCCAGGTCTCTATGCTGCAGAAACAATTCTTAATTCACTTATTTCCTAAATGAAGTTTCTCTTCTTTTTTTTTTCTTCCCCAAAGCAACGTACGCTCATTACAGGAAGCACAGAAAACGACAAGCAAGAACAAGAACATTACCAATCACTATAATCCCTGGGCAACTGGGCTCAGTTGGTTAAGCATCCAACTTCGACTCAGGTCATGATCTCACAGTTCGTGGGTTCGAGCCCCATATCAGGCATCGTGCTAACAGTGTAGAGCCTGCTTGGGATTCTCTCTCCCTCTCTCTCTGCCCCTTCCCCATCATGCTTTCTCCCTCTCAAAAATAAATAAGTAAACTTAAAAAAAATCACCATAATCCCATCAGTGCAGGCAAAAACTCGACATCTCTGTTCTTGTAATCCATTTCTGTGCTATGTTCATCAGTTTATAACTATTTAAAAAATGGGACACAAACTATTATTGTTTTATTGAATGACAAAAATAATGCTTGGTCATTGCTTAAACATCAATACACTAATTTGGGAAACAAGCCAACATTTGTGATGTGCATTAAAACTTTTCTTTTAAAAAACTCTTAAAATTTTGATTGGAAAAGGATTAGAGATGGAGTTGTTGATGTTTGAGTTTTGTTGTGGTTTTGGTCAAAGTTGGATGAAAGACCTTCAGAGCAAAAGGAGAGTACAGTGGTGATCTTTAAATAATAAGATCTAAAGCCCAGAATAGAACAAAGTTTTTGGGTATAAAAATAGCAAACATTTTAGATGAGGGTTATTAGAATTAGTACCATCGCTTTGATAATGATAACAATTCAGTTTGTTTGCTGGGTTCTCATGCAGAGCAAACAAAGAGGACTGCTCCCAGGGATGGCTTTGGCAGTCCCTTGGGGGTTGGGGACAGTCCCCTTGGCATAGCCTGGACCACTTGCGGCCAGTCATTTTTCAGCCAGCCCCATTTAGTAATGTAAGACTTTTAGCCTTTGGGAGTCTTCGGTGGTTTGTTCTTGACGTTAATGACTTTGTGGTAAAAATTCCTCAGTGAATGTCTTCTGTGCAATAATCATGCAATTTTTAAAACGCCTGCCACAGATGCTTTGACCATCCTGAATCCATTTTTTCTTTTGAAATCAGTTGACCAGCTGCGTATTTGACCACAGACTTTGCAGTCAGTTTCCAATTTTTCACAGCAAGTGGAAGGGGAAAGAAAGAACTGTGGCTGACCATTGGATATTATTTCTATTTGGCTTGGAAGGCAGTCAGGAGCCCGCATGCTGTGCTCAGCGGCTGGCATGACCACTGGTTTGGCCCTGCTCTTCTTCCTTTTGGCCACTTGCCTACTGTCCTGGCTCAGAAATGGATGGTAGAGATTATGGGGCTTCCTGTAATCACTAGCGGCGTTGGTCATCAAGTGTTATAAATAGAACCACAGAACTTATTGCTGGATGAAGCTTCAAAAGATCAGTTGGTTAAACCTCTCAAATTCTCTGGACGTTGAGGCATTGAGAAGTGCATTTACCAAGGGTGGATGCTGAGAAATATGCATCTGGTCAATATAATGGTAGTTCTAAGTGCGGGAGACCTGTTCACAAATGAAGTAATTGAAATAATTAGGCCCTTGTCAAATTCAGGTTAGTTTCCCAGTCAAGTTGCCTTGTGCTCATCCATTTAAAATACATGGAAACATTCTACTTGTTCAACTGCAACATTTGCCTTTCACGGTAGGACAGTTTCCCTGTATTTGCAGAATCCGTTTAAACTCTCAGAAAAATGTAATTAAAACAGTAAACTCTGTGAGGTGTGAGATAGCAATCTCTGAGGATAAGTCATCTATCAGAGAGTACTGACAGTCTGAGGGACCGTAGAGGTCACGGGGTCTGGCCTGCTTAGTTTGTAGGCAGAAAAGGTGAGGAATGGCAGATGAGTGAATATTAGAATCTGGGTCCTCTTTGGGCGCCTGGGTGGCTCAGTCGGTTAAGCGTCCGACTTTGGCTCAGGTCACGATCTCACAGTTCATGGGTTCAAGCCCTGCTTCGGGTTCTGTGCTGACAGCTCAGAGCCTGGAGCCTGTTTCAGATTCTGTTTCTCCCTCTCTCTCTCTGCCCCTCCCCACTCGTGCTCTGTCTCTCTCTCTCTCAAAAATAAACTATAAAAAATTAAAAAAAAAAAGAATCTGGGTCCTCTCATCTTATTCAGAGCTGTTTTCATGAAGTCTTGCTTCACTCCATAGTTCCTTGTTTATTTAGGAATAGGCTGCCTTGGAAAGCAGTGAGGTTTTTTTTTTTTTTTTTTTTTTTTTTTTTTGCCATCAGTAGCATTTAAGTTGGTGTTGGGTGATTCTGTGGTTGACTGTAGTGGGGAGTCTCATGTGGGGAGGAAGGCTGGATTGGGTGACTTGTGGGAACCCTTACAGCTCTAGGATTCTGTAGTTTTTGTCCTAGAGGATTTGAGCTATTCCTTCCTCACTGGGGTTTTACATTTTGATCCACGACCACCCCTGCCCCTGCCCAGGTGGCCCTGTATGGAGACTAATTTCTTTCATAGACTGAGAGGTAAAATATCTCTGTTTGATGAGTGAATTGTGTCCTAAATGTGGAACCTGAGTTTAAATTTACTCCGGTGACGTGCACACCAACCTAACTTTTCTTTCTCATACCTGTTGCCTCCTAAGTTGTGAGTGGATTGAGAAGATGATTTGGCATAATTATTAGGCTTGATTTTTGACACAGAAGAATGTGTGTGTTTTGCATTTACAAATGAAGACATGCCTCATCTTACTCAAGCACCGATAGCAAAAAGCAGACTATTTCACAGCGGTCAAATGAGAAAAGATGTAAACAAAGAGATAAGATGAGGTTCTCCTGTTTCTAATACACTGGACAGTTAGAACTACAAAAGCTGTTTTGTGATTGCAAATCCTCTGATGAAAAAAGTTTGTGTATTTCAGCACAGTTCTTAATATTTCCGCAATTCTTTGCTTGATAGCCACAGGCCAGGCATAGTGAAATATGAGACAGCTGTCCTTGGGCATAGATAATCTGCATCCAATTCAAACAGTAGACTTGGAGGCCTGAAATTACCTTGACTTTTTAAATTGAGGTATAATTGACATACATTATGTTAGTTTCGATGTACAACACAATGATTTGATATTTGTATATATTGTGAAATGATGGCCACAATAAGTCTAGTTGACATCCTTCACCACACATAGTTACAAGTTTGTTTTTCTTGTGATGAAAACTTTTGAGATCTACTTTTAAGATTGTTTCAGATCAACCTTGACTATCAATCCTTTTGTTTCCCTTGGTCTGCTTATAGAATTCTAGAGACATTAATTTATGCATTTATTCATTCCATTGTATTTATTTGTCCATTCAAAAATATTTATTTGGCATGTACTCTACACATGGCACTGTGGCGTGCATAGCAGGCTGTTTAAAGGTGTGTTAGGTTGTCCTCACGGACCACCCAGTCTAGAGGGAAGATGTAGCAAAGCCTGCTGTTTTTTTTTTTTTTTTTTTTTTGAGTGATGTAAAGTGACCCTTAGAGCTTAACAGCACTCCTAGGATGCTTCTTTGGAAGGTGTCTCGGGGCTTCCTTATGTCTTCCCAGTCTCGACACTTGATTGTATCAGGATTTCTCTGCTCCTTTAAGTCCTTCCAGCCTCACGCTGTTGCCATGATAATCTTCCCAAAGGATGGATCTGATTATGTTACTCTGTTGCTCTGTGCAAAGACTTATTGTCCCACAAGCAAATTCTTACCGTTCGTAGCATTCCTTGCCAGGCCTTGCGTAAATTGGCCCCTAAGCCCCTAAAACTGTTACTCTGGCTCTTTTATTGCACACGTTATTCTGCCCAGCAAGAATATTATGAAATCTGCCCTCTCCCCCCACCCCTCCCCCCAATCTCTACACATCAAAATGTTATCACTTATTTAGGATCTAGCCAACAAAACTTCTCAGCCTTCCCTGGTCCTGCAGAGTTCATCCACTCCTTCCCTCTTCTTCGGTCATAGTTTGTTATGTATTTAGGCTGCCTTTCTGACTCCAGTGTAAACTCCTTCAGCTCAAGGAGCAGTCTGGTTTATTGGTTTATTTCCTTACCCCCTCATCTGTGTACCACTCTCACTGAATTGAATTAAACTCTTTATTATATTTTAGATGCACTAATCCAGTGTGTAGATTAACTGCGTCTGTTATTTTTATATCTTTAAAAACCAACCAAGAGTTTTAAAAGTTCAGTTCACATGTTTATTGAGATACACAAACCACATTGCCAGATACCATTGTAGAAGTTCAAGGTAAGAAAAAAATGTAGAGTCTGCCCATGCCCTTGAGAAGCTTACAGTTTAGTGAAGAAAAGAGAATTAGTTCTTAGGAAATTTCTAGATATTGTTTTATCAGAATGACTGGGCACATTGGGATACTCCAAAATCATTAAGAAGTAACGAGCACCCAGTAGATACCCAGTGAATGTTGTCCAGGGTGGATGGATGGGTGGGGGGAAGAAGAAAAAAGGAATCCTTTAATTTACAATTTATCAATTGCAGTGTTTACTCCTAGGTATACTAAGTTTTTAAATTTAAAAAAATGCTAATTTATTTTTGAGAGAGAGAGTGAGAGAGAGAGAGCAAGGGAGGGGCAGGGATAGAAAGAGGGAGACAGAGAATCCAAAGCAGGTTCTGAACCGTCAATGCAGAGCCCAACATGGGGCTCGAACCCATGAACTGTGAGATCATGACCTGAGCTGAAGTCAGTTGCTTAACCGACTGAGCCACCCAGGCACCCCACTCCTAGGTATAATAATTTTGAAGATAATTTCCTTAAGTATTGATTCCCACACTTGTATATAAAATGTGCTGGGCTTTATCTAGGAAGAAATATCCTAGTTCTCCATCTGTAGAAACTGCATTCATCCCTTGGCTGCGTGTTGTGTTTGCCTGATTTCAGCTCCATTCTCTTTTCAGGCAGCTCTGCCATGAGGACACAGGTTTCCCAGGCTGGGGGTGGGGGGGCACTCCAGCTGTCTGGGGACTGTGATGAAGGGGAGTGTCTCACACTGATTCAACACTCATGATCTCGTCCTCTACCCAGACAGCCAGTTGGCCTTGGGAGTTGTAGAATGAGTTCTGAACTATTCCCCAACCGTGCGGCTTTTGTGTGTCTTTCTTTACTTGACTTAAATAGTACTTTGATTGGAAACATGGACAAATTCTATCATTTTAATCCAACTTTATATTTTCTTGACTCTTTGATTTGGGTTATCTAGCACATTTATTCAAATATTAATTGTTTTAGAAACTGTTTTGAAAAGCACAAGGTGATCTATATGAAAAAGTATTGATATTACCTCTGTTTTTCCCATTTTGCTGAGATAGAATAGGGATCAGTGGAAATAAAATGAGATGTTCCAAGGGCGTTGCTTTACCTTAGACTAATCTTGGGATGAATTCATATTGACACTGCCTTTACATTTTTATTCTGCTTTTTAATGAGGAAAAGATCCTCTCTCCCATTTTTAAACAATATTCAACTCAAATTTGGAGACTGCCTTTTTCCAGTGAAATGAATAATTATGAATCATTACGGCGCTGGGAAAGGGGTGAGCTAGCCACACATTGAGTAGAAGAAACACACTCCTTTGGACATGCCTTTGCATTAGTCGGAGCTGAATTTGTTGAGGGCAGGCCAGGCCAAGTCTTACTTATCTTCTTATCATTTCTCTTAGACCTGAAATAGGAATAAAGGTTTACTGAGTGGCATTGGTTTAAAGTAACCTGTGTAACATAGCCCCCAGGGTTGCAGGAGAATTGCTTCCCGACTGATGGTGTGGAAAGGCTTAAGCAGTGGTTGCATTAGAAAGCAGAGGGTGGGACACTTGTTTTAAAGTTGTTTTATATGCAGGCACACTCTTTAGATGGACTGCATGTTCTAGATCAATACAAGTGGGGACAATTTCTAAAGGTGCTTTCATTCACACATTTCATAAGAGAAGAACGTCGGTTGCCCATATCAAAGCACATTGCCGTGACTTTAATTTGGAGTGGGTGCAGAAGGCCGTGAAGCATGTGGGGGCTGCAGCACCCCCAGGCCCACCCTTGGTGCTCCCACTGCTCCCAGCACCGCCTACATTCTGTTGCCCACAGCGTTCATCACTTATTGTGATATATTGTGAATTCCTGAAGCATCAGACAAACCCATCTCCTCAGAGAAAGCGCAAAGATGCATTCCCAAGGCAAATTTCATTTAAATTGTGATGCAAATACTTCAGGTTACTTGTTGTTGTGGAAAAGTGATGGTTAGCTGTGATTAGTCAGGAGGCCGAATGGGAAGGGCAGTGGACTGGGGGGCGGACCCTGGGCAAGTCCCTTAATCTCTCTGGATCTCGGTGTCCTCCCTTGTGGAAATCTCGGTTGTCCTCCCTTATGGAAACGAGGGGAATGAGATCAGTCCTCAGTGTAGAATTGTGGTAAAATCCTTCTTATAAAAGCTCATGACAATCTATGATATTTTTGTGTAAAGAATTGCTTTTACTATAAACTTGCTGATATCGTCCCTACGGTGCGTCCTCCCTATAATCTCAGTTTGCTTATAGCTTGTCCCTCACATCTAATCCGGGTGCCTGATCCCTTAACTAAATCACATTAGCGTTTCTGCAGCAAACTAGATGCTTGTTCCCAGAACTCAGTGGAATAAATAAAGGCCCTTGGTCACTTTGCATCCGTGCACACGAGGTTTGCCACCCTGTGAGCTCCGTCACGTCAGATGGCTGCAAGACGAAGGAGAGGAAGTGGTGGTTCTCTGATGACCTCTTCTGGGTTCTGGAATTCTGGATGATGCATCACGAACTTGTACTTAACAGTTGTTGTCATTTTACTTCCTCTCCCCCAGTCTCCTGCTTCCCTTTTCTTCCTCCTCCATTTCCAGTTCTTGGCCTCAGCTACTGTTGGGTTGTCTTTATTGTTTCTGAGACAGGCTGCTGATATGCCGTGACCAAGCCCAGTGCTGCACAAGGGGGGAGCTGAGGGACACAGGAGGTGGCACAGGGAAGATGGGAACAAGACTTTATGGAGGGTGTATCGTCCAGTGCAGCTTCGGCACACTTCCGGAACAGGCGTGCACATGGTCCCTTTACAAGGTGGCACTGGTGGTCTGCTGGGTGGGGGGAGGTTCCTGGACTCAGTTGCCAGGACTGTGTGCTCACTAGGCCTCCCTGGTCTTGGATTCTTGGCCTGGAACTTGGATTCTTTGTGCTTTGCCTAAGCCACTTGGGAGGGCCACGTTGTGTAGACTGCCTTGCACAAGTTTTGATTCTCCTCTTGATGCTGCCTCTTGGATTAATCCTTTATGGACACGTTTTGCAACCGAGGGCAAATGATACCTTGTGCTGGATGCTTCCTAGGCTCCTGAGACTCTGCTTGTCTTGGAGGGAGCACGGGACAACTGTGGTCATCGACACACTTGCAGGGGACAGTCTTGAAACTGTCAAGGTGCCCCCTTAAATGCCCACCACCTGCAGTCAAGGTGAGCAAGTCCTTTGGCATATGTAATGCTGTCTGGGGCTCTGAGCGCTCTAGAGGTCCTTGTGCTAAGGCTTGGTGTCGGTGATTAACACCAAACGTGTCACGGAGAGCTCTGCGAAGGGAATTCTGCTCTAGACCCAGTCAAGCTTTTTCCAAGATGTACTTTAATTTTGGCTCTGTCTTTACAGAATGTTCATCTGTACGGAATGTAAGCTTTGCAGGGGTCTCCACCGGGACACTGGGTGTGTTGCGGTTTCTTCTCTGACGGTTTGCCTCTCCCGACGCAGAACATTCACGGCTCCTGCTGATATCACTTCATACCCAAAGAGGGCATTCTAACCTTAAAAGAAGTCCAGCTCAGCAGCACGCCTGCCATTGCCTTTCTCTCCAAACTCGGAGTTTGCTCACTCCCTTGGCTTCTCAGGTGTTTTGGCTCCGGGGAAGAACCAGGCACGGTTCACGTTTATTTAATAAAACCATTATGAAAACGAACCCAACCCCAGCGCACACTGGGACGGAGCAGGACCTGGCTGAGTGCTTTCCCATCGAACCTCGCTGGCTCCCTGTAACTTCGGGGAGCTGTTTTCACGGGGGGGAGAACTTCGGTGAGCTGGGGGACTTGGCAGGCCCGTCGGCTGGTCCTTTGGGTGTTCTTTCAGCATTGTCTGCAGTGAGTGTGGGAGTCAAAGGCCCTTCAGTGCGAAGATAATGCCAGCTTGTTCCCGGGAACCCCGAAGGAGCCAGAGTCAAAGGGGCTTTTTGTTTGTCCGACAGAAAACCCGCAGGAAATCCCAGCCTTAGCTACTCCCGTGCAGTCTCATTGTGCTGTCAGATCCTCTCTCCTTTGAGAGAGGCAGTAACTTGTACCAAAAAATAAATAAATAAATAAATAAATAAAATAAAAAAATAAAATAAATGAAAGGATGGCTGGGGGTCAGTGGCTGGGGGTCAAGGGCACATGCCGTGTGCACTAGCATGTAGGTTGGGCACTTGCCTTAGACCCGGGTGCCCAGGCTCTTTCAGCAGTGAGCTCTTGGCCAGCGGATTGAGGGGGATAATAGCCACATCCTACAGCTGTGGGAATCGACTGTGGTCATACGAGTAAAGATCTGAGTACAGTGTCTCCTCACTGTGGGCACCTGTATTATGATGACGATGATGATGATTGCTCGGTAATCATTAGATTTCAAATCTCTAATAGTGATTCTGTCACTAAGTAGGTATATTCCCTTTGTAAACTGGGCAGTAGTTATGCCTATTTCGTTGGACTGTTGTGAGCATTATAGGGGATAATATACACAAAGGGCTTAGAAAACAGTAGCAAATTATAACGGGGCGGGGGGGGGGTGCTGCTGCAGCCCTCAATGTGCAGGTGATGTCCTGCCCCATGTCCTGGTTGAGGGGTGAGTGGGGCTGACACTCAGGCTGGGTCGCTGTGCTGAGGAAGGCCTGCCTTTTCCTAATTCATCAGCTCGGAGACGCCACCCTTTCCTGACTTCATTTTCCGGAGGCGACGTCTTTCCTAGTTCATCACCCCAGAGGAGGTGCCTGTTAACAAATGTGCCCAGTGGTACTGTTTGTGCCAGCAGTGGCTCTCGACAAGAGAAAGGTGCTATCGTCAGGGTGGGGGGCGGGGTCTCCTGGAGGGGGTGTGTGGCATGCTCTACCCGGCTCTGTCTTGCTCACTTCACTGTAATTTCAGTGATGGGATTACCAGAGTCAGAGGAACAATTTTGCCATTTCCTCAATTCTAGGATTCTCCTTGAGGCCAAGGGCTATAGTCCTCTGCCTTCCAAGGCCCCCTTTCTCACCACTGCCCTGCGCCTGTCCTCCAGCATGGACAGTTAACACGGGCTGGAAAAGAATGGGCAAGGGTGTAGGCCGGGTGCTGGTTGTTGACCCTTGGCCCCTCACCTGCCCTTTTGTGCTTTGTTCTTTACTGCTGGGCCTGGGAGTCTGAAAGCGGCACATCCCTGGCTCTCTTGCCAGCTCCCTTCCTGTTAAATTCTGCCATTAAGAGGCACTTGTGGGACGCCAGAGGCAGGAGGAAGAGAAACGGTTGTGGATTCTGGGGTTTTCAGTGGGGTACCTGCAGACATGTGCTGTAGCTATGGCAAGGCTGCGTGATTTGGGGACTCAGGCAGCCCTGACAGGTGGCCTTTTTTCCCAGGCTTGAGAACTAACACACACAACCTCTTCCCCTGCGGCCGATCAGCAGGCTCTGGGACACAGGAACACCAGCCCCTGATCTCTAGCTACTATCCTTTCCTCCTCTTGTGGCTCTGCCTTTCCGTTTCCTTTGTTCTCTTCCAGTGACCAACCCTCTGGATTAAATGTCCTCTGTTTAGTGTACCTGGAGTGGTCCCAGTTATCCTGTAGTCTGTGTATGGCTTCTGTGGACTCTAAATTTGTTGGGTGCTTAGGGGCTGGTACACTCCCTAAAATCTCATAGTGCGTGGACCCTTCCTCCATGTTTCATCTTCATCACACGTGTTAGGATTACTGTGATAGCCTTTAAAGTAGGCTTTCGGCCTCTAGCCTCTTCTTAACCACAGTGGACATTCTGGCCAGATTAGTTTTCCCCAAACTCTACTTCACCTGGCTCACACCTCTGCTTAAAATCTTACAATTTTTATGACAGACACCCCGATGGTGAGCATCATAACTATGGACACGTCTTCTGCAATCCTAGTAACAGAGAAGTCTGTGCAGTCAGGGGGTCATTCCTTCACCCTGGCAGGGAGGAAGGTGGTTAACTCAGTGATAGACACACCAGCAGTCACATGAACGTGAGGAAGATTTCATACCTGGCTGTGGCTGCCTCCTTCTTCTCCCCTCCCCTCATTCAAGTCAGACTGCACTGCGCTGGCCCCTCCTCCTCTCCTGGAGGGCAAAGTTCAGTTTATAAGCCCTGCCCAATATCCTGGGAAGTTTAAATCATGTCACTTCTTATAAACTTATGGAAATACATGTACTGTGAAAAGTGCAGATGGCTGTAAGCCTAGATGAGATTGTTATTGTCTTGGGAGGGGGGTTTCTCACCCACAGGCTTTCTGACTTCCCTTGAAGTGATGTTTTTAGGGAATTCCATATTGAAGAGGACGGGAAGACTCTCTTAAGGGAAATGAATAGGACATCAGGACATCATAGGGTCACTTGGAAGAAAAATAATATAATGAGCAAACATAGCTTTATTGATTCTATATAAAAAACAAAACATAGGCATTGTAAAAAAAAAAAAGTCAAACAAGCCTGAAAAATACACCAAGGAAGAAGAAATGATCCCTGATGTCCCACCTTCCTCACTCTTAATTTTTTAGTGAACATCTTTCTAGAAGGTTCTCAGAGGTTGTGTTATGCACTACAACTTTATAGAAATGGGATCATGCTGCATCTTGTTTTTGTAACCTAATTTTATTCCCACTTATTCGTATAGCACAGAAATGTTTTCATGTCAACAAATACTGCTTTACATCATTATTGTGAATGGCTATACAGTCCTCCATGTTTGTGCCGTAATTTACTCATCCAGTCACATTAAATTGGAATGTTTACAGTTGTCATCCCTTAGAACATGCTAATTTTCATAAAGTTCTTGTATTTAAGGTGATGCTAGTGCCATAACAGATATTCAGAGATATCGGTGGCTTAAAACATTATAAGTGTATTTTTCTTGAAGGTAAAGTTCAGATTCTGCCTCCATTCATCGGTGGTTACCTCGAGGGACCAGGCTTGGCTGGAGGGGCTGCTCCTCCTTGCATGGCCATTCAGGGGTTCGGGCTGACAAAGGCCCCACTACCTTCAGCATGTGGCTTCCAAAGTTGCCCACGATTTTGCTGCCCTGCTAGCAGGTAGTGATAGGAGGAGCAGAAGACTTCATGGGAGGATTTTATGCACCAGAACCGGAAGGAAGTGGTGGCCGCTGCTTTTGCCCACATTCCATCGGCCAGTCAGTCACGTGGCCACGCAAAGCCGTGAGGAAGACTGGGAAATGTGGTTTAGCTGTGCATGCAGGCGGAGAAAGCACTAGGTTTGGGGAACAGTGTCCAGTCTCCACCGCAGCTTTCACTACTAGTCACCAAAACTCCTTTCACTTCCCCTCTCCCCACACTTCCACTCACACCTCCCAGAAGGAGACACCGGAAGTCCTATGCAGTCATCGCGTCTGGATCACTCTTAAGGATCTCTGGCTGATGCAAAGCCTTCTCTTTCACGTCTAAATGAGGACCCTCATGTTTCTGTGACTTCTGATTTAAACAAGAAAAACATTATTTGCCTTCTTCCAGCCTCTCTCAATTTTCAGTGGTGGAGCAGAGATATCAGAGCACAAAAAACTCCTGCTTGGAACAGGGTGAAATAAGATGTGCACAGTAATCCCTTGTGCAGAGCAATCAGAAAAGCCACTGGGTAGGCAAGATGGAGTTTCCCCAACAGGGGGCGGGAGAACTTTCTCCATTAGACCTCGGTTCTGCTTTCTGAGAGGAAATCTGGAATTGATTGGTTTCCATGGTCTGTCCTGCCAAGTTCCTCTTTGTCTTTTATTCTCCTTGGCAGTGTCTGAAGTGGTGGCTCGTGGGTCAGCCATCTTCGTGAGGGTGTGTTCAGCTTTTGCTGCCCTCTCTTTGGTGGCCTGAGGTTTTTGAAGGCTCTTACAGACTTTTTAATTTTTTTAAGTTCAAGCTCATGGTTTCAGGCCATACATTTCTGTCAAAAATCTAGTAGGGCTCTCTTCTGGGTTTTTTTCCCCCCATTAAGTTTCTTATACCAATAGCTAATCCCAAAGCTTTTTCCTAGACATTATTATTAAGCTTGATATATTGCATTACTTTATCACCCCGTGCCCTTCTTTCTCAACTAAATGGTGATTACTTTGAGGCCCACAAGCTCAGATGGGAATGCAGCACTCTTAATCAGTTTTTTTTTTTTTTGCTATAGGGCTGAATCTTTGGGCCTTTATCACTCAAGCTTTATCAATCTTATTCCTTACTGTTTGAGATTTAGAAGCAGCCAGCTTCCAACCCTTTCCAACCCTTTAAGCACACACATTTCTTCCTTCTAACCCCTTTCATTTATGCTTGCAAACCAACAAATTCTCGAATGAGTGTATCTCTTTTTTTTTTTTTAATTTTTACATGTTTTATTTATTTTTGAGAGAGAGAGAGAGAGAGAGAGAGAGGGAGAGAGAGAGTGGGAGGGAGACATTGTGAGCAGGGGAGGGTCAGAGAGAGAGGGAGACACAGAATCCAAAGACAGGCTCCAGGCCCTGAGCTAGCTGTCAGCACAGAGCCCGACGCAGGGCTCAAACCCACGAACTGTGAGATCATGACCTGAGCTGAAGTCAGGCGCTCAACCACCTGAGCCACCCAGGTGCCCCAGCGTATCTCTTTTTTAATATTATGTTAATATTTACTATCTCTTTCATTTTATTATTACTAATGTTCTACTTTTCCACCTCTTTCCCTGGAGCTACAGCATGGTAGACACTAGGTATGCTTTTTAGTTATTGCAGGTGATGATTTTATTAAATATTTTGCCACTGCATAACTTGGGCCTCCATCTTTCCAACCTCTAAGATCAGTTTCCTTGTTATCTACTGCCTCATTACTAAACCAGTGCTACTTGTTTTAGGTAGGACCTTGTTTTAAGGCACTAATCACTGTATTAGTTCACCTGCTGTTGTAATGTAAAAACCCAAATTCTCAGTGGCATGTCACTTTCAAAATTTGTTATCTTGCTCATATATATAAATTACATTTTTATTAAAAATTTTTTAATGTTTATTCATTTTTGAAAGAGAGAGAGAGAGGGAGACCGTGAGCGGGAGAGGAGCAGAGAGAGAGGGAGACACAGAATCGGAAGCAGGCTCGAGGCATTGAGCTGTCATCCCAGAGCCCGATGCAGGGCTCGAACCCAGATGGTGAGATCATGACCTGAGCCGAAGTTGGCTGCTTAACCAACTGAGCCACCCAGGAGCCCCTATGAATTACATTTTGAAGCAGGGTTGTTAGTGGTGGTGGTAGGGGGGAGGGATTCGGTCCTAATTAGTCATTCAGGGATTCAGATAGATCAGTTCTCCTCTATTTTTGACAAATGGCTTCCAGAGTCACCCAGAGAGTCAACATCTAATCAGTAGAAAGAAGAAGAGCATGGGACAACTGCAAAGGACGTTTTCATAGGACAGGCTAGAAGTGGAGGACATCACTTTTGTTCACAGTTTCATTGACTAGGACTCAGACTCATAGCTACACATAATTTCAGGGGTAGCTGGGAAATGTCGTCCAGCCATGTGTCCAAGAGAAAAGGGAAATGGGCTAGGGAACCTCTATCTGTTTCTGCCTAGGTGGCCATGTAGCAGAAGCTTTTGTAAGAGCCTTACATGTATGAGCTCCTTTAATTCTATGGGACGGAAACTGTTGATATCCTCATTTTACAAATAGAAAACTGAGACACTAGGAGGTTAAATAGCTCACCAGAGTTGACACAGCTGCTAGTGGTAGAGACAAGAGGCCCTCACCTCCTGGCCTGCAGCCTTATTTACCACTCTATACTGATAAAGTAGAATACCGCTGAAACATAAAAGTGAAATATAGAAACGATAAAGTTGATGATCACAGATTCAAATATTAAAAAGTAAGGTTTAGAAGTGATAAATTTTAAAACTACATAAAATAAAGACAAATAATCATAGTCGAGAAGCAGAGATACAAACTTAAGAGAATCATACACAAACTTCAATGTCACTTAAGGATAAGATGTGATAAAGAACCATAATGGAGAAAAATTAAAGAAAGTAGAAATTAAGAAAAAAGTGTTTATATGTTGGTGGGAACGCAAACTGGTGCAGCCATTCTGGAAAACAGTACAGAGGTTCTTCAGAAAGTTAAAAATAGAGCTACCCCACAATCCAGCAGCTGCACTACTAGATATTTACATAAAGGATACAAAAATACTGATTCAAAGGGACACATGTACCCCAATGTCTATAGCCCCATTCCAAACTATGGAAAAACCTCAAATATCCATTGACTGATGAATGGATAAAGAAGATGTGGTGTGTGTGTGTGTATATATATGTATATATATGTGTGTGTATATATATATGTGTGTGTATATATATATACGTATATATATATATATAATGGAATATAACTTATCCATGAAAAAGAATGAAATCTTGCCATTTGCAATGATGTGGATGGAGCTAGAGAGTATTATGCTAAGTGAAATAAGTCAGTCAGAGAAAGACAAATACCATATGATTTCACTCATCTGTGGAATTTAAGAAACGAAAGTGAACACAGTGGGGGAAATAGACAAACCAAGGAATAGATTCTTAACTATAGAGAACAAACTGATGGTTACTGGAGGGGGATGCGTGAAATCGGTGATGGGAATTAAAGAATGGACTTGTCATCATGAGCACCAGGTGATGCATGGAAGTGTTGAATCACTATATTGCACATCTGAAACTAATATTACACTGTATGTTAACTAACTGGAATTAAAAATTTGGAGGAAAAAACCTAAAAAAGTGTTTATTAAATACATGTAAGTTGAAATAAAACATCCAGATGAAATGAAAAAGTAGTAAAATATAACAAAGGAAGAAAAATGTTTAAATAAGTGAAGTAAGAATTAATTAAATGAAAAAAGAAAGACAAAGCAAATTTAGGACTCAGTATATAGTAAAACATAATATTATGGCTCAAAACAAAGGAGATACAGTCACACTTCTTTTTTTTTTTTTTTTTTTTTGAGAGAGAGCGTACACATATGACCATGTGAGCAGGGGAAAAGGTGGAGGGAGAGAGTGAGAATCTTAAGCAGGCTCCATGCTCAGTGCGGAGCCTGACGCAGGGCTCGATCTTATGACCCTGAAATCATGACCTGAGCCGAAATCTAGAGTCAGATAGGTAACTGACTGAGCCGCCCAGGTGCCCCTCATGACACTCCATTTTATGGTGCTTTGAAGATATTGCTTTATTATTATTATTTTTAATACATTGAAAGTTTGTGGCAACCTTGCAGTAGGGCTAGCCTGTGGGTGCCATTTTTCTAATGGCGTTTGCTCTCGTCATGTCTCTGTCAATTTTGGTAATTCTTGCAATATTTCAAACTTGCTCATTATTTTGTTATAGAGATTTGTGATCAGTGATTACAACTTGCTGAAAACTCAGATAATGATCAGCACTTTTTAGCAATAAAGTACTTTTAAATTCAGGTATGTACATTGCTGTTTTAGACATTAAGGCACACTTAAGAGACTACGGTACTTTGTGTGAATATAACTTTCGTATGCACTGAGAAATCAAAAAATTCACTGGCTTCACTTTATTGTGATACTTGCTTTATTGTGGTGGTGTGTTTGTACAAGTTTCCTCAATGCCAAATGAGAACAAAATTAAACTAAAAACACAAAATGAGTGAACCCAAAACAATATAAACTTACAAATCCTTTAGAAGACTATGGGATTGTACAAATTAACAGGAAAACAGGAAAAATTAGTGGCAGCATACATTCTGCCCTCACAGTGCTCCAGTCTGACTTTATGCCTGTGATTTGGGGGTTCCAGGTAGGCATCTTCAGATAAGAGAACTGGGGGAGGGGGGCGGGAGGATGAGGAGGGAAACAGGTCCTCTCCTCCTTTACGGGCCCTAAAATGCCTGAGTGGAATGATGTCCACAAAATGGCAGAATAAGACCTCCAGGCCCTTGTTGTCCCATCGGAGATGCTCAAAAAGACAAAAACAAATGATCAATTAGAGACTGGCTGAAATAACTTCACAGGAGCTCTGGAAAATAGTCAAAGGTCTACAGTAACTAAGTGAATGCCCAATTAAGAAAAAGTCACATTCAGGGGCACCTGGGTGGCTCAGTTGGTTAAGCCTCCGACTTCAGCTCAGGTCATGATCTCACGTTCATGGGTTTGAGCCCTGCATCGGGCTCTGTGTTGACAGCTCAGAGCCTGGAGCTGTTTCACATTCTGTGTCTCCCTCTCTCTCTGCCCTTCCCCACTCATGCTCTGTATCTCTCTGTCTCAAAAATAAATAAAACATTAAAAAAATTAAAAAAAAAGAAAAAGTCACATTCAGAATGGTAGGTTCCACAGAATTTAAATAGTAGGTGAATAAAAAATAATTATAAATCTATGTTAACTGTATAAAGATGTCATTTGTGACATCAATAACAAAAAGGGTGGGTACAGTTTTTGTATGCTATTGACGGTTAGTTGGTATTGATTCAAATTAGATTACTCTAACTTTCGGATATTATATGTAATCCTCACAAAGGATGTGGCCACAAAGAAAACCTCTACAGAATACACACAAAAGGAAACGAGAAAGAAATCAAAATGTGCCACTATAAAAAAATCAACCAGACACACAGGAAGGCAATAAAGGAGGAAATGAGGGACAAAAAAGCTGTAAGACATGCTGAAAACAAACGGCAAAGTGGCAGAAGTAAGTCTTTCATTATCAGTAATCGCTTTCAATGTGAACAGATTAAACTCACTGCAAGGTGTAGATTGGCAGAATGGGTAAAAAAACCACGATCCAAGTGCATGCTGTCTACAGAGATTTACTTTAGCTCTACGGACACATACAGGTTGCAAGTAGAAAGGTGGAAAAAGACATTCCATGCAAATAGTAATCAAAAGAGAGCTGAGGTATCTGTACTGATATTAGGCAAAATAGACTGTAAGTAAAACACTGTTACAGGAAACAGAGCAGGACATTGATATTGATATCTGTAATCTTTCAGCCCCTGTACTTGTGAATTCTGACTTCGGCTGTGCTGCCCCTACAACTTGGTGATGAGCCTCCCCACCTTCCCACCCTCCTGTCCGAAGGCTCCTCTTTCCTCTAAACCCCATCCCCTCCAGCAAGGCTTTTGTACGAGTCCAGATTAATGACTTGGATCGCTTGCCCTTGGCCTGTTGCACACATTGTCTCTACCACTCATTTAGCACCTTTGATAGTTGATGCTTCTACTTATATTTTGTCTATTCGTTGGTATCCTCGAAGACATCTTCAGTTCCATGGGGGCCAGTGCTTTTTTTAAGTCACTGGCACTTAGCACTGTAATTGGGTGCAGAATCTTATTTTTTTATTGAACCAATAGATGTCTCTTTAAATTAGGCCCAAACACTGGTCTTAACCTTAAGCATTAGCTAGTGGAAGCATCACAGATATCAAGTTGGGCAGCAGAGCTAAGCTACTGAATTTTGTGAGCCTTATTTCCTAATTTTTAGGTCTGGGGTCTCTTTTTTATGCCTCTATTATGTGTGTCAGACCAAGTGCTAATGCTTTCACTTAACCATCACAACAGCCTAAAATGTGTGTGTGGGGTACTATTCTTATCTCCATTTTTCAGAGGAGAAAATTGAGGTCCAGAGACATTAACTTGCCAAAGTTATATAATTTATAAATGGAAGACTGGAATTTGAACCCATACCTCCCTCTTTGCTGATTATTTTAAAAATATTTATTTATTTATTTATTTATTTATTTATTTATTTAGAGAATCCCAAGCAGGCTCCATGCTCAGCGCAGAGCCTGATGTGGGGCTTGATCCCACAACCTTGAGATCATGACCTGAGCTGAAATCAAGAGTGGGATGCTCAACTGACTGAGCCATCCAGGCGCCCCTGCTTATTATCTTAAAGATCTGCATATACTTACTGTTCAGTCCTTGAAGTTCTTCATCTTGCTTATGATCTTAAGTTCAAGCTCTCTGTTACTTCTTCCCCTCCCCACTGATAGAGAGGCAGGCGGAATAATGGCCCCTCAAAGATCTCTGTATACTAATCTCTGGAACCTGTGAATATGTTACCTTACGTGGCAAAAGAGACTTTGCAGATGTGATGAAGTTAAGGATCTCGAGATCAGGATACTATTTCAGTATCCTGTGAGCCCAGTGTAATCACAGGGTCCATATTAAGTGAAAGAGAGAGGAAGGAGATGTGAAGATTCTGGTTCTGAAGATGGAAGAAGAGGCCATAAACCAAGGAATTCAGGCAGCTTCTAGAAGCTGGAAAAGTCAAGAAAACATATTCTTCCCTAGAGCCTCCATAAGGAAAGTAACAATGCTGACCCCTTGATTTTAGCCCAGTGACTCCTCTTTTGGACTTCTGACCTTCCCAACTATAAGATAACCCATTTGTGTTACTTGAAGCAAGTCAATTTGCACTAATTTGTTAGTAGCAACAGGAAACTGATACAGTAGTTGTTCTGCTTTCCTTGCTTTCTGGGAGATTTCTGACCTAGTTCTCTAAAATTCCCTCTTTCCCTTCATGTCTCTCCCTGCCATTCCCAGTCCCATTCCATAACTCTCTGCCTCCACTGCGTTGTCACTCTCTGTGGGTGTGGAAGGGTTCTCACTTCTGCTTAAGGCCATGCCAGACTAGTGCCCTTCCTGGCTATTTTCTCATTATAATTTATTTTAATGTTTATTTATTTTGAGAGAGAGAGAGAACTCGAGTGTGAGTAGGGGGTGGGGGTGGGGGAGGGAGAGGGAGAGAGACAAAGAATGCCAAGCAGGCTCTGTGCTGTCGGCACAGAGAACAGAGCTTGAACTCATGAACTATGAGATCGTGACCTGAGTCGAAATCAAGAGTTGGACACTTAACCGACTGAGCTACCTAAGTGTCCCTTTGCTGTTTTCTCTTAAAAGGTAGTGCCCAGAAAGGAAAAGACTAGGCCATACGTGTTCTTAGTAGAACAAGGAGCAGTAGGTCTCCTATCTCCTTAACCTGAACATTAGGTCCTGTTCAGTGCAAGCCAAGATAATGCTTAAATTTGATGCCCATGTCACATCACATTGGCCAATCAGGTTGAGTTTAGTGTTCACTACAACCCCTAAGCTTTTCACATCATATTGAAGTAGAAGACATGATGAATTGTTCTTGTATGTTGTAGAATGTCTGCCATCTTGACTCATGTAGCTTTTGGCTCAAAGAGGGGAAAAAAATGTACTGAATTAATCTCTCCAGGGAAAGATTTAAAGACTGGGCTGATAAGGAGAGACAGATGGAATTCTGAAAGAATGATGGTAAATTCTAGAGCTAATTTAATTAAATGACTATGGGAACATTGCATTGGTGCATAAATAAAATATGACAATCAATGTCAGCTAAGAAACCCTCAGCAAAAATCTAATTTCATTTTAAAAATATTACATAGAAATGCTATTTAAAAACTTTTTTTAATGTTTCTTTATTTTTGAGAGAGAGAGAGAGAGAGAGAGAGAGAAGAGGGCAGGAGTAGAGAGAGAGAGGGAGACACAGAATCTGAAGCAGGCCCAGGCTCTGAGCTGTCAGCACAGAGCCCGATGTGGGTCTCTAACCCATGAGCCATGAGATCATGACCTGAGCCAAAGTTGTATTTTTAACTGACTGAGCCAGGCAGACGCCCCACATAGAAGTGGTATTTTTAAGCAAATAGTGTTATGACATAAAAGAAGCTGAGAGAAGCAGAGAGACCAGGGTAGACCCAGCCGGACACAGGACCTGGCCATCCTCTGCCCACCCCCTCCCCACATGCTCTTTAGAGGGCATAGGATCTCCCAACCATTTCCCTCCATGAAACATCTGTGACATTGACAGCTTGACGGGTAAAGGGAAATGCTCTTAGGGAAAAGAGAAGGTTTTCATCCTTGCCCAGTCATCATGGGCCCCGAGGATGACTGGGAACTGGAGAATCTAGACAGGGGAGTTCAGGATTAGCTTTAGCAAAGGAGGGTGCTGAGGTTATTGGGAATTTCAGAGATGGAACAGGTCTTCCCTTTAAAATTCAGAACAGCTGTGCCCAAACCCTCTGGGCTTCCTAGAATTTGTGTTTAAATGTTTCTGTATTCCTATGCAAATCTTTCCAACAATGTAGCTAAGATGCAGTACCTCCAAGTAGGTAAACCAGCTGGCTCTCCTGCATGGTTGCCTTGTGTCGCCTGGTCGCCTGGTCGCCTGGTCGAGTGAAGACAGGAGCCCATATCCTGAAGGATGTCCTTACAGAACAACTGGGATTTGGTGCCTCCTAAAAGAAGGAGGGAAGCAATTGGCGAGATTATTTCCATTAACTTCAGGGTACCCAGGAGGACCACAGAGGTCTCATTCCCTCTGATTTGGATAAATCTGGGGCAGCCCAAAGGTTGCCAAGGGATGTAGGGAGAGAATTTTAATTTGCACACTTGAGCTTTGCAGTCTGGCTGACCCTTTTGGAGTTTACATGTCTTCAAATGACAGAATCAGAGCTTCGCTGCTTCCTTACCTTCAGTGACCTTTCTTCAGCCCTCCTCTCCCTGATAAGCTACAGGAATGGTGTTCTGTTCGTATGGTCTGTTGTGGGATTAACACACACAGAATAATTGCCATTCAAACTTCCCTTCGATATGCTTCACCCTTCCTGAGTTAAGATCAAATTGCTTTCTACTTCGGTAAATCCAATTCAGATTTCGAACTGACCACAGGTTCATGTTTTAATTTAAAAATTCCTTTTCTTTTAAAAATTTGCAATTCAAACTGCCAGGTTGGTAGGGCAGCCTACATTCTGAGTCCGTTGGTGTTGTCCTGGGCCTTAGCTGTCATCCGTCCTGAGGGATGCTTTGTTGAACTCTTCTGGGGACAGAATAGTCACTACTTTAAATAGATTATGTGTAATAAGGTAAAATGCCTTGTACACAATAGAACATTTGACAAATATTAACTATTATTAGCATTTGTAAAGATGCTTTTTCCATCGTTGCTAGCTTTACTTATTATAACACAAGCTTCCATATTGGACTCCGAGCTTGCTTTATGTGAATGTAAGTTAGAATCTCTTTATAAATCATTTAGGAACACTTTTCACTGCATGCACTCCTTCCTCTACAGGTGAGGGCTCTGTCCCCCAGTGTTACAAGAGAAGATTTTCAGAGTCACAGGACATGACATGGAACAGCATTAACTCACAGTCTGACGTTTTCCTTTTGCCAAGGAGAAAGTCTGCTTGCTGCTAGTGCATCTTCAACTTCCTCTAAAACTAATTTCCCTTGTAATAAAGATGGAGCGAAGTGGGCTTCTGTCCCTAGAATCTTTGGCCAACAAAAAAATGCCAGTTTTCATGGTCTTTATTTGTACAGTCATCTCCTAATTATGGCAAGTGATGTCATATCCCATTTATGGTAGCAGAGCCAAAAAAAATGTTCTTTAAAATAGATTTAATTAAGCAAAAGAAATGAGTCAGTTTATGCAAAAGTATAAAGAAAATATTGTTACAGGTGGTGATCTGCCGTAACAGGCGCCGTGAAGTGGTGTTAGACTGGGTGATTTTGGGGACACATGGCTCTTCATGGTCTTTGAGAGTCAGGCCATTGATGAGAGTGCTGCCCTTTATAACAGACAACACATGCTTTACGCTGTGTCACGTGGAAGTCTTTTAAGGATTTGAAGACAGTACTCATGTTTCCTTCACTAGGAAAGCATTCCCTCATTCTTCCGGTTCTTTCCATGTTCCGTGTATGTTGCCCCTTTGGCCCTAGGTATGCGTGAGTCTGTTTCTCTCTTGGGGAAGCTCCCTGTTCCTCGTGTATATAGAAGCAGTCTTTGTTCTGAATGCAGGGATCAGTTCCTAAGATGAGATGAGAAAGGGAAACCAGGGCTCAAAGGAGACTAATAGTGATGACATAGAAAGAATCACACTACGGGAGATGCCTGGGAGTTGTTAGGAGGAACAACTGGGTAGAGATTCAGGAGTGAGGTCTCTGTCCTCACACGTCTTTATATCAATGCACTAAATAGGGCTTGTGAGCAAAATGAAATTGAAATGTTTGTATCAGGTGGTGAACATGAACAGACTTGTGTTGGAAAGTCTGCAAGGATGTGTTTGCAGCTTGCTTCTCTGAGCTTGAACATTTCTGATCTCTAAGACTGTCTGGTTGATTAAATGAGGGGTTACATAGGAAAGGCTTTGGTAATTCCAGAAGTGCTTTGCAAATATCAGAGATGATTGCTTTTTCATTAGATCCATTATTACTTTATATGGTCACCATTATAACATTTCTATTCTATTCTATATTAATACTTCTCATAGTTGTCTAGCCTAGTGCTTTATTTAAAAAAGACTCTGTGACCCAGTGCCCACCCACCCCCCACCATCCCCATAGTCTTTCATAGAAGAGCCTTACCCTTCCTGTGTCCTGTACCTTGATTTATTGCTTGGTTGTCTGGGTTTTGCCAACTGGAGGTTTTTATGAAGAAGGCCCATGGTTGTATCCAAATCCACGCATATTGAACAACGACTTTTTATTGTCTTTATAGTGTTTGACAACTTGGCTGGGTATAAAATTCTTGAGTGCCTTCCCGTGCTTCCCAAACTGTATCAGCAGTGTCACTCGGCACTGAGAGTTACTTTGGAAGCCAGCTTGAATTTTGCCCTTTGTGTATGTGACTTGAGTTTTCTGAGAATCACATAGGATTTATTCTTTTTTCTTTGGAATTCAGTGATTTTACCAAGATATATTGGTGTTGGTCATAATATTTCAACTGTTTTCCCTGGGTGCTGTGTATACCTTTTTTTGTACAGTTAGTTGGGTTTTTTTAGTTTTTGTTTATTTGACAGATGTTTTCTTTGATTATACCTTTGGTACCCTATTTGTTTTGTCTTCTTGAGGGATACCTGTCATCCACATGCTTGTTGTTCTTATGTATATTATCTTCTCTTTAATAATTTTTTTCTTTCCCTTGCATTTTGTCACTTTCTCAAGCTGATATTCCAAGTTATTGACTCAGTTTTCAACTGGAACTGTAGTTCTTGTTGCTTCTGAGATGGTTTCATTTTATGAATGAACAGAACACCCAGGCAGGCATCAGCTAGCCAGTGGGAAACCTTCTTAAGTTATTGTTTTCTAAAAATGTTAATGTTTCTCAAATTAACAGTTGGACAGCAGCTGCTTTCTTCCAAACTCATGCCTGCACTCTTCTTTTTTTCTGAGTGGGGTATCTTGGAAAAATACTTTGCTTCTCAAGAGCTAGAAAGGAATGTATTAATCTTGGTGTCTGCTATTAATTTCATCCAAATTTCACAGTATTTGGCAGATATCCCTCGTAGTTTGGAGGTGCAACTTAGTGCAAAAAGCACGGCCCTGGAGTGCAGTGTTGGTTTTAATTTCTGCTCTGTCAGTCGCCAGCCATGTGAGCTTAGGCAAGTTACTTAACCTCTCAGTTGCCCGCTTTTCCTCATCTGTAGAGAAAGGTACTCACAGGGCTGGTATGAGAATGAAATGAATTAATATTTGTAAAATGTTGATAACAGTGCCTGGCACAAATGATAAATAGGCATTTTATAAGGGCCTATTAAATGAATATGGCATGTGATCATGCATTGTCAGTAAAGTTTTCTCCCCAACTTCTCATGCTTTGTCCATTTCAGTGGGCTTCACAGAAGTGTGATTAACTTGCCTTTATTGTATTCCTTGCTCCAGAGGTTGTCTGATTTGTTTTGGTCATCACATGTTTGTTTGAACATTCATTTGGAATTGTATGCAGGATATATGTCTGGCTGGTTAATCAATAGCTCTTGGATTCTACTTTTTTCCCTTCTCAAAACCAGATCACTTGCCCATCTTTGGTCCTTAGTAGGGCCATGATTTCTCAAAAGCCACTGAATATATTTCTGGGGTCATATCTGTGAGTTCCTTTAGTACTGGATCATAATTTATCTGCCCTCATTTGGGGACATGAACTCATTTGAAGTGGCTAAATGTTCTCTTTCCATCTTTTTGCCTCTCTTGGGCTTCAGTTCCTCCTAAATTAGACTACCACTATCCTTTCCAATCTGAAGATCATTTTCTTTAATAGAGGTTAAGGCTGAACATTTGAGCTGTGTAATTCTGCCCTGTCTCCCCTCTTATCTATGACCGTTGTGCCCTAACTTGGGAGCCTGTCTCTGCCTGCTTAACTTTCTTGCCCAGGTTTTGTTTGTTTGAAGCACACCTATTTTGCTGTTCTGTGACATGGATTTTTTACTCTACCCTTCTTGGTTCTTTGGCTGATCTAATAATCAAATTAACATAGGGCAGATTAATAGGAGAAAAGCAAATTTAATTATGTACATATGGGGGCCCCATGAGAATATGAGACCCATAGGCAATCAGGCAGTTGAGGTTTATATGCCATTCTGAGGTAAGGGGAAGGGGTAGGGGGTCTGTGCCTCCTCCACAAAGAGGAGGGAGGCAATTCACAGGTTGCCATGCAGAGACAATGGGGCCCAGAGAGGTATTTGATCTCCAGGCCCTGCCCAGTTTCCCACCAGCTTACCACACCAAGCCCTGATTCCTTGTAGTTGCCTCTGGTGACAGTTCTCTTCCTGGGTCAAGCCCTCTACCTAAATTCTTTTAGGCAGTTAAGGGAGAGGTAAAAGGTTTTAATTGATTCAGTTGGGTCTTGATTGCCTTCAGCTCAAAATAATCCATGTGCTAACGTAGCATATTTTGGGAAGACTTGTTCTGAACCTCTTCACTGTCCTTAGCATATTTACAGAAGGTGTAACTCATTCTGGCCTTTAGTATTTTTGACTTTTTCTTATTGCTTTGTGACCCGTTTGTCCTTATTCCTTGTTATTCCCTTTCTGTTGATTTTTTTAAGTTAAGTTTTTATTCCAGTACAGTTAACATACAGTGTTGTATTAGTATCAGATGTACAATATAGTGATTCAAGAGTTCTATACTTAACTCAGTGCTCACCATGATAAAAGTACTCTTTAGTCCCCATCACCTATTTTACCCATCCCACCACCCGCCTCCCCTCTGCTAACTATCTGTTTGTTCTCTATAGTTAAGAGTCTGTTTCTTGGTTTCTCTCTCTCTCTCTGCTCACTCATTTTATTTCTTAAATTCCACATTTGAGTGAAATCATATGGTATTTGTCTTTCTCTGTTTCACTTATCTCGCTTAGCATAATACTCTCTAGCTCCATCCATGTAGCAAATGCCAAGATTTCATTCTCTTTTATGGCTGAATAATATTCCATTCTCTTTATCCAGCCATCTATCAATGGACACTTGGGCTGCTTCCATAATTTGGCTACTGTAAATAATGCTGCGATAAACATAGGGGTGCGTGTATCCCTTTGAATTAGTGTTTTTGTATTTTTGGAGTAAATGCCAAGTAGTGTGATCACTGAATTGTGGGGTAGTTCTATTTTTAAAAAATGTTTATTTATTTATTTTGAGAGGGGGAAGGGAGTGAGCAGGAGAGGGGCAGAGAGAGAGGGAGAAAGAAAATCCCAATAGGCTCCAGGCTGTCAGCACAGAGCCCAGTGTGGGGCTCGATCACATAAACCGTGAGATCATGACCAGAACTGAAATCAAGAGTTGGCTGCTTAACTAACTGAGCCACCCAGGTGCCCCAGGGTAGTTCTGTTTTTAACATTTTGAGGAAACTCCATTCTGTTTTCCACAGTGGCTGCGCCAGTTTGCAATCCCACCAAGTGCTCGAGGGCTCTTTTTTCTCTTTGTCAACACTTGTTATTTCTTGTATTTTTGATTTTAGCCATTCTGACAGGAGTGAGGTGATATCTCATTTTAGTTTTGGTTTGTATTTCCCTGATGATGAGAGATGTTGAACATCTTTTGTTGTGTCTGTTGGCCATCTTCAGGTCTTCTTTGAGAAATGTCTGTTCATGTCTTCTCCTCATTTTTATTTATTTATTTATTTATTTATTTATTTATTTATTTATTTATTTATTTTAAACTCAAGTTAGTTAACATATAGTGTAGTATTGGTTTCAGGAGTAGTATTTAGTGACTCATCACTTCCTATAATGCCCAGTAGTCATCCCAACAAGTGCCCTCCTTAATGCCCACCACCCATTTAGCCCATCCCTCCACCTACCTCCCCTCCAGCACTACTCAGTTTGTTCTCTGATTTAAGAGTTTCTTATGGTTTGCCTCCCTCTCTGTTTTTATCTTATTTTATTTTTCCTTCCCTTCCTTTATGTTCACCTGTTGTGTTTCTTAAATTCCACATATGAGTGAAATCATATGATATTTATCTTTCTCTGACTGACTTATTTCACTTTTATGCTCTTTTAAAAAATGTTTATTTATTTTTTTGAAAGAGAGAGAGAGAGCAAGCTGGGGAGTGGCAGAGAGAGAGGGAAAGAGAAACCCCAAGCAGGCTCCACGCTGTTGGTGCAAAGCCTGATGTGGGGCTCAAACTCACAAACTGTGAAATCATTACCTGAGCTGAAACCAAGAGTTGATGCTTAACCAACTGAGCCACCCTGGTGCCCCCTGCTCATTTTTTAATTGGATTTTTTTTTTTTTTTGGTGTGAAGTTATGTTAGTTTTTTATGTATTTAGGATACTAACCCTTTATCAGAGATGTCATTTGCAAATATCTTCTCCAGTTCCATACGTTGCCTTTTAGTTTTGTTGGTTGTTTCCTTTGCTGTGCAGAAGCTTTTTGTTTTGATGTGGTCCCAATTGTTTATTTCTGCTTTTGGTTCCCTTGTCTCAGGAGATATATCTAGAAAAATGTTGCTATGGCTGATGCGAGGGAAATTACTGCCAGTGCTCTCTTGTAGGATGTTTATGGTTTCATGTCTCACATTTGGATCCTTAATCCATTATAAGTTTATTTTTGTGTATGGTGTAAGAAAGTGGTCCACTTTCATTCTTTTGCATGTAGCAGTCCGTTTTTCTCAACACTATTTGTTGATGAGACTGTCTTTTTCTCATTGCATAGTCTTATCTCCTTTGTTGAAGACTAAATGGGCATGTAATCATAGGTTTATTTCTGGATTTTTTTATTCTGTTCTATTGATCTGTGTGTCTATTTTTGTACTAGAACCAGGCTGTTTTGATTAGTACAGCTTTGTAATACAACTTGAAGTCCAGAATTGTGATACGTCCAGTTTTGTTCTTCTTCAAGATTGCTTTGGCTATTAGGGATCTTTTGTGGTTCCATACAAATTTTGAATTGTTTTTTCCTAGCTCTGTGAAAAATCCTCTTGACAGTTTGATAGGGATTGCATTAAATCTATAGATTGCTATAGATTGTATAATGAGTGTATACATTTAACAATTTTTATTTTTCCATTCCATGAGCATGGAATGTCTTTCTGTTTCTTTGTGTCATCTTCAACTTCTTTCATCAGTGTTTTATAGTTTTTAGAGTATTGGTCTTTCACATCTTTGGTTAAGTTTATTCCTAGGTATTTTATTATTATTTTTGGTGCAATTGTAAATGGGATTGTTTTCTTCATTTCTCTTTCTGCTCCTTCATTATTGGTATGTAGGAATGCAAGAGATTTCTGTACATTGATTTTGAATCCTATGACCTTACTGAATTCATTTATGAGTTCTAGTAGTTTTTTTGGCATCGTCTTTAGGGTTGTCTATACATAGTATCATGTGCTCCGCAAATAGTGAACGTTTTAGTTCTTCCTTACCAATTTGGATGCCTTTTATTTCTTTTCTTGTTTGATTATTGTGACTAGGACTTCCAGTACTATGTTGAATAAAAGTGGTGAGACAGGGCATCCTTGTCTTATTCCTGATCTTAGAGGAAAATCTCTAAGTTTTTCACCAGTAAATATGATGTTGGCTGTGGTTTTTTTCATATAAGGCCTTCATTATGTTGAAGTATATTCCTTCCAAACCTACTTTGTTGAGGGTTTTTTTTATCATGAATGGATGTTGTGTTTTGTTGGATGTGTTTTCTGCATCTATTGAAAGGATCCTATGGTTTTTATCACTTCTTTAATTGATGTAATGTATCGCATTTATTGATTTGCAAATACTGAACCATACTTGCATTCCAGGAATAGATCCCACCTGATTGTGGTGAATGATAGTTTTAATGTATTGTTGGATTTGGTTTGCTAATATTTTGTTGCTAATATTTTTGCATCTATGTTCATGAGAGTTATTGGCCTGTAGTCTTCTTTTTTTGTAGTGTCTTTATCTGGTTTTGGTATCAGGATAATGCTAGCCTTGTAGAATAAATTTGGAAGTTTTCCTTCCTTCCCTAGTTGTTGGAGTAGTTTGAGAAGAATGTGTATTAATTTAACTCCAACTTGACCTGGTCACTTTTTCCAGAGGTTGCCTTCCCTTTCATGTGATGGATACATTTTGTGTGGCTGTCAGATTAAATCTGATGCCATTCGTTGCGGAGGATCTTTCATAAGGAGCCACTGCTTGAAACCACACTGGCTTCAGCACATTTCGGAAAACTTTTGTATAAAGAGTGTTGTAAGTCATGCAAGGTAGTTGAGTTTGGACATTATTGCTGTGCAGTGTTCCTCTTAGAGTTTTTAGTAATCTTCTTTTTCTGAAGTATTTTATAGATGATCAGTAAATACCATTGAGCAATTATCCTTTGGGGAATTACGTCTGAGAGTTAGGTCCTATAGACTCCTTAGGAGTTAAGTTCCAAGCTCTTAGACATCTGTACTTATCCAAGACTCTCATACAGAAAGTCAGTGTTTTTTGGCTATAGGAAAGGGTTGAGGCTGAGAGGGAGGCCAGGTTTCCTGGGCTTTAGTCTTGGCTCCAGCACTAGCTAGCTGCGTGACCGGGTAAATTGCTTCTCTACTGTAAACCTCAGCAATCTTATTCTGGAAACAGGTGATGATAATCCTTACCTTATTAGGTTTTGGTGAGGATTAAATGACATAAAAAATATGTTAAATGCTTAGAATGTGCCTGGCACTTGGTAGATCCTCAGTGAATGTTGGATGAGTTAATAGACACCAGTTATGTCAAACTTGTCAAGCTAGTTTGGATGTTTATTTTCAAATCCTTGCATTCTGAATTGTTTTCTAGATCACATTTGTTATGTGTGTCATTAAGCCTTATAATTTGGGGGTAGGTGGTAGTGTGGACTGAATATCATGGGCAGTAACCAGGCTCTCACAGTAACTATATTGGATCCATAAACAATTGGGATAAGACCGGGCTATCAATCTTAGAAATAGCATTAGTAAGATTCTTCATTTCTGTAGCACTTTATGGTTTACAATGTGTTTTCTCATGTCCTATCTCATTTAAACATATAGAAAAACTTTTTTATATAAGGTTCATTTATTTATTTTGAGAAAGTGTGTGTGTGTGCACACATGAGCAGGGGAGGGAGGGGGAGAGAGAGAGAGAGAGAGAGAGAGAGAGAGAGAGAGAGAGAGAGAGAGAGAGAGAATCCCAAGCAGGCTGTGTGCGGTCAGCATGGAGCCCACTGTGGGCTTGGTCCCATGAACTATGAGATCATGACCTGAGCCAAAATCAAGAGTCGGATGCTTAACCAACTGAGCCACCCAGGTGCCCCATAACTGCCTTTCTTTATGTTTCAGCATCAGGCTGGTTCTAACTCTGGCATGCAGAATCAGATCGGTGGTCTGGGAGGCCATCAGACAGCTCTCTGTGGCATACTGTAGCATTTGTTGGGAACCCAGAGTACCCAGCACTGTGCTAAGCTCTAAAGGTGGTTATAAGAAAAAGAGCTTTTTTAAAAAAATGTTTATTTATTTATTGAGAGAGAGAGAATCCCAAGCAGGCTCCATGGTCAGCACAGAGCCCAACCTCGTGACTGAGAGATCATGACCTGAGCTGATATCAAGAGTCGGATGCTTGACCAACTGAGCCACCCAGGAGCCCCAAGAAAAAGAACTTTGACCCTCTGTGGCCATTTGTATTTAGTTCTGCTGAAGAACATAGTTAAATGAATTTGTAGCCAGTATAATGACAAAGGCTCATGACCTCAAGCATTCCACAAATAATCTTGAAACTCACCTTCCAGGGGGTGAGGGTTTGTGTAGTGTCCCTGATGTCCCTTTGTTTCTGCCCTGCCCCTACCTCCATCCAAACTTACCCCCTCATTGTAATTCTGTCTGGCTCTCCCCCAAGATCCGTTGTATAATTGAAAATAATGCCCCAGACATAATATCTGGATGAGTGGATGTACAACGAAGGTGATCAGAGACCGACGGTAAGCATGTGACAAGAATCTCTCTAAAAGATACTACTGATAATGAAACGCCGAGAACATTGATGCTCTGCACACAGCTTGTAGAGATGTATATGGGATCACATGCATCTATGTCCATCCTGCTTACTGGCCGCTCGGCGACTCCTGACCATAAAGTGTGGCGCTGTCTTGGTGTATCTTGCAAAAATGACATCTCCGTTTCCCCTTGGGTAATCGCTGGGCCCTGAGGTTCCCCTCCCTGCCCCTTACCCCTGCCCCGACCTAACACACATCTAGTGTGGCCTTGCTCTAGTGCTTCTGTGGTTGTTAATGCTCATTCTCAGAGGCAGGGAACTAGGCAAGAGAAGGATTTTATGTAAAAGGAGTTGTAGGTTGATATTTTAACCTCAGAAAAATAGTTCACTTTATAATCAGACACATATATATGCTCTTTATAAATATTCCCATCACACACACATTTGCTCTCAGAATTTCCTCAGCTAGGAGGTCTCCCAAGGTGACTGCGTCCTTAATGATGCTGCCACGAAGGAGGACTGCAGGGAGGTCCGCGCATGCCATTGGCTGCATCCGTCAGAGGCTCGCTGGTCAAGGATCTACTCTTGTTTTGTTTTCCATCCTGAAGGACTCTTCTTTGGTCTCTTACCCCCTTGTGACACCCTTCCCCCATGAGCTGGAATTCCTGGTGCTGGTAACTGAGTGTTCTGCAGGTGTATCATGGTTCCCTGCCCCTTTCTCTGTTGTTTAGTTGAAGGACTTCTCCTTTGTCATCATTTCTAACAGTTGTATGTGAGTCACCCTTTTAGGGACAATTTTGAGGTCTAGATGCTACTATCATCCATTATATTGAAGAGGATAGTAAGGGGACAGGAAAGAGCCCTGTGCCAGGGAGCAGGGACCCTCCCCGTGGTGTGGTCAGTCATCCATTTAAGGTCCAGGACCCTTAGGCCTGGACCTGTCCTTCACCAGCTATGAATCCACCTGCGTGTCCTGCCTTCGGCCTCTACTTGTACACAGGGCAGTTGGGAGAGGCCTTTTCAGATCCTTCGGGTCAAGTCCAGATATTTACGTCTACCACTTTTCCTCTGACTTATGATGCCTGACATATAGTAGAGTTCTCACTAAATGCTTTGGTCTTTTCCCCTTATTTCCTGTTAAAATGAAATACAGTCAGTTTGGCACGATTTATTTCCAGTAAGCCCATGTAGGCCTTTTTCATTTGTCAGCGCTCACACAATACCCTATTAGGAATCTTCGGAAACCTGCCAGGTGTCTGTGTCCTGCTCATTGGTTTGCCATCACTGGACTTCAATTTGCAGGAATGGCCTGTTTCCCTTTTTAGAACATGGGAGGGTGTTTGTGTGTCTCCAGTTTGTTGATGGGACTCCTGTCCTCCCGGGTT
This sequence comes from Cryptoprocta ferox, assembly GCA_028646485.1. Lineage (NCBI taxonomy): Eukaryota > Metazoa > Chordata > Mammalia > Carnivora > Eupleridae > Cryptoprocta > Cryptoprocta ferox. The sequence continues at coordinate 2,572,045 of CM053561.1, forward strand.
CCTCAAAGACCAGACCAGCAATTTCCCCATCTCGTTTTCACCTTCCTTCGGTATCAGTGAATTAAAGCCAATTTATTACCCAGAATTGCCTCATTTATTTCAAAATAGTCTGTGTGCAAAGGAAGCTCTATTCCCTTAGCGAGAGCTAACTCAAGTTTTAAAGCCCATTCTAGAGAAAAACAGACGTATCTAGTTTGTGTTAGCTATTAAAAGCCTTTTTAAAAAAAAAAAAAAAAAAAAGAAATAGGCCTTTGGATGTTTTGTCAGGGTGAGAAAAATAGCCCAAAGACTGAAAAGGTAAATGAAGAGAGAGAGGGGGAAAAATTCTGATTTTGAGTGTTTAGAATGTGTGAAGTGTCACTCTTTCCCTTAACTGCTCCCCTAAGGAAAATGAGGAGGTTTTTAAAGTAGCGCTTGGTCAAGGAATGTACAGGCAGAGGATTTCTGGAGCTCCAGGGAAAATATAGATCTACTAAAATTTTACTAGGTTTCTTTTATTTGTCAGAGATTGCTTGAAGACTGTCTGATATTTTTCTGATAGTTTGGATTATCCGTGGACTTCTGTGCCTTTATGCTCACCCACTTATTTTCTCTGTCTTCTACCCTCCTAGGAAAGTAAGACAACAAATACCCTCAACAAAACTAACTCTGAAGCAGACTGTTGAACAACAACTTCCACTCCCCACCCCCCAGAAAACCTCACGTACACAAAGGAAGATAAGGGAGAAAATTAACAGTTCTTTTAAAGACCGTCCAGGCAAATTCCAAGATGTTATCAGCGTTCAGCAGTGACTTTAGATGTCGGGAAGAACTTGGGGCAAGAGACTAAAATTTATGGAGCGTGCATTGCCACTTGCCACAAGCTATGATGGCTTTTGCAAATAAACATTAGTGATTTTATTGCATCCTCAGAGCGATCCTTCAAGGTGTGGAGATTACGCCCATTTTACACATGAGTGCACTGAGGCTCGGCGGGCTAGGTGACTTGTCCAGCATCACCCAGATGGGAACTGGCAGAATCAAGATCCAGCTCTTCTTTGCGCTGTCAGACCCTCTCTCTGAATATTAAACCGGTAAACCTCATGCATAACAGATGAAATTAGTCATTTACAGAAGTAACTCAGGGCTTGTCTGTAAGTGTCCTACGCTCCCAGGTGACTTTGGTGTGATCTCCAGGCAGGGCTGCAGTGAGACCGTAAATAGGAAAACCGACATCTGAAACTTAGTACCGGTCTTATCTGAAGACAGAGGGCTGGTCGGGACGGAGTGTAAGCAGGAGGGCAAAGAGGAAGGACGTGTTGTTTCCGGCCTGCTTCGCCTGGGAAGGGTGGCCAGAACCAGCGGGAACTCCGCTGTCCGCTGGCAGGCAGGTCCGTGACGTGCAGACATTTGCTCCGCTGTCCTGGTCGATGCCAGCAGCCGTGAGATCGTGGCTGTGCTGAGAGAAGGTGGTGTGGACCAGTGGCTCAGAGCACAGACTTTCAAGGGCCTGCACCTTGCAAGGTCAAGTACTATTTCCAGGTGAGAAAGCTGAGGCTCGGGGAAGGTGACCTTGGACAAGTCAAAGAGGGGCAGAGGTAGGTTGAAACCCACTCTAACTTCAGAACGCTCTTGAGAACATCATTCATGTCACTTGAATGACAGTTGATGGTGGACACCAGTTTGCATGGGTGACTTGAGCTCACGTTGCTAGGCACTGTCACAGCTTACCTGTGAGGGTGGGCCCAGCGGGCGGGGCATCCGTCCCTCACTGACGCACACCCGCCTCCCGGTGAGCGCGGCCTCGGATTGCCTGCGTGATTTCCCCTGCTTGGTGTCTGGCGGTGTGCCCGGCTGTGCTACCTACGAGTGTGTCCTCACCACACTCTGAATTCCAGCCCTCGGGGGAGCGGCCGGCGCCTGCGGCTCTTTGCCTCCTCTGGCAGATGGCCCTGATCTGAGTGCATATGCGTTATCTATCTGATAGAGGAGTGACTGGTGGAGACGCAAGCATCTCATTTTAATAATTTAAAAATCATCAAATATGCCACTTTGGGAACAAAAGCTTTCAAAAGGAGTTGAGTGAGGATGATTAGTCGCTTTCCACAGTGTGGAAACATATTGCTGTAACCAAAGCGTGCTCCAGACATTTAAGCGTCAGAGTAACTACGGGGGCTTGTTCTTAACGTTTGTAAAACGTATTGCTTTGTTCGAGATCATTCCACAGTGAAGAGGCTCTAAAGGCAAGAAGAGACAGGGATTCTTTATAATTAATTTGCACTGCATGAATGTAAATGGATACTTGAAAAAACTTTGTTCTCTTAAATATCCCAAGTATTCCCCAGTGTAATCGTCTGCATTACTGTTCAAGTATTATTGTTTGGACAAACCCTTTCTTGGTGGCTAGCATGAAGGTTCCCTCCAGTCCAGCCCTGCCTGGAGTTATCATCAACTCCTAATGCCAACTGGGTTTGCTTCACTCAGAGAGATTTGAGCTTTCTGGATGCAGTCATGGCCTCTTAAAATCTGGACACTGTATATAGTATCTCAATATGAAGTGAGATGAGGAAAGTTTTATAAAAGAGGGCTCCTCAAGTGTAGACAAAAGGCAATCATATTCTATTAAAAGATTTCTCCTTACATCTCAGACCCAGGTGAGTTACAGGTCCCCCTCAGCACCTAGCCACATGCATATGGTGTCCTGGAGTCTAGATCTTTATTCCACAGCAGTTTTATAATGCTGATCTCTCTGTTATTCCCTTGGACCAGTGCACCAAGTTTCCATATTGAAGTGTGGGGAAAAAAATACCGAATTTCCTCCCGTTTTCTAATAGGGCCATTGAGCAGTGCATTTGCAATGCTATAATTGTATCATATTTAAGGTCAGACATTTAGAGTGGCACAAACCTTTGATGTGAGCTTAAATTCTGAGTATTATAAAAATTTAGTGCCAAGCAGGGACTTCCTTGAAAGACGCTCTAGTCTCCAGGGCACTACTTACGTGCGAAGTGCTGACAGTTTGGGGATCATTTTTTAATAAACACATCGCAAATTTGGCACACAAAGTAGGGCATTTAGAAAGCCATGAAAATAAGCCCATGCATAAAAGACGGCATTAAAAAGGTAACTGTGAACTTTGCAGATGGACTAGCATGAAACAAAGCTGTCTTTTGTTAGGGTGGATGTGAGAGCTTGCAACTCTTTGCTGTAAGAGTGAGAGCAGGAACTTAAGTTGTTTGGTTGTTTTGAAATAACAGCCACAAAGAGGGCTCCTTCTGGCTCATCCATATTTTATTAGGGCAGAGGTTAAAAAATTCATCAGAGACACCCATCTGTAGCTAGCAGCCCTCTTGAGGGGGGTTCAGATGGCGATCAGAGTTTTGAGTAGCACTTTACATGACAAGAAAAAGACAATCGTTTATAAGAATTAATAGCACCGCGGAGAGAGTTTGCTCAGTGACTTCAGAGCAAATGCTTTCACGTGGTCTTTGAATCTCTTGCTGCAAAATTCCTCAACTACCTGCTTCAGCCGGAGGAAGTAAATCCAGGAAGGAAAGAAAACAGAACACAGAAAAATGGATCAGAGAGGTGGGAAGGTATTGGTCAACAAGAGAGTATAGGTTGTCTCTGTGACACTGGAATGGATGGTGTGTGTGTGTGTGTGTGTGTGTGTGTGAGAGAGAGAGAGAGAGAGAGAGAGAGAGAGAGACAGACAGAGAGACACAGAGAGAGACAGAGAAAGAATAGATCCCTACCGGCCTCTGGGAGTCTGACATAGTACAGAGAAGGGCTTAGAGTTAGGCCTGAAGCTGCTTTGGTTTAGATTTGCCTTGAACTCTGCCTCCGGGTACCCATGTCCAGGTGTCTTTGCTTCAGGATGATATTCTTGTCTTTATTCTTGAATTGAAAATCAAAATAGTTCTTGAATGGTTACTCTGTGCCAGGCATGGTATAGGGCAGCGAAATTCATAATCTTATCTCTTTCCAGCAATTCCACAAACTAGAGCCCTCTTTAACGGACAAGACAATGCAGGCAGAAAGGCTGGTGAATAGCATTTACTAGGAAGTGGCAGAGCTAAGTTTTAAACTCAAGCAGTCTGTCTCCAGAGTCCATACCCTTTCCTAGTGCAAAGTACAGGCCCATAAGTCGTGTGTGCACACATGTGTACGTGTTTTTTAAATAAGGTTTTTATTTTGGAATACTTCCAGATTTATAGAACAGTTGCAAAGACACGACAGGGTTCCTTTCCCTCAGTTTCCCCTAATGCTGACAGCTTCTATAATCACGGCACAGGTATTGCGTCTCAGAAATGAACACTGGTACAGTGAACCAATCTACAGATTTAAATAAGATTTTCTGCCAATACCCTTTCTCGGTTGCAGGATCCAGTCCAGGATCCACACTGAATGTTGCACACGTGGGTTTTGACCCTTACACTCCAAAGTGGGCTGAATGTTGGCCCGCTGTTTGGGCCCCGTCCCCCTCCCTGCGCCTTAGGGAAGTGAGACCGCTCACAGCAGCTGCCTGCCTCCTGGCCCCTTGTGGGGGGGCATGTTACGGGGCCCAGGACTCCCACTCTCTGACTGAAAGTGGGAACCTTATGCGGGCTAGAGGATTTAGAACAGATGTATGGGGACACATTTTAAATACAGGCCACACTTTGTCCCTGTGTAGAGGATCACAGCTAAAAGCCACATTTCAAGAAACAAAACACTTCAAGGGAAAGAGAAGATTCTGCAAAGCAACATCCTCTGTGGGGTGGCGAAGGTGGTTTATGACGCACTTGGATTCTGAGCACAGTAGCACATTACATAGGACTTTCCCCTAGAGCAGCGGTTCCCAGGTCTGGCATCACTGGAATCTCACCGGGGGAGGGGGGAGGGTGCTGTGTCTCATGCCTCACCATCGAGATTTCGTCAGCCTGGGACTTTGGAATTTTGGAAAGATACCCTGGTGACTCTGATGGGCAGCCAAGTTTGGGGACCACTGAGTATTTCTGCTGGAGAGCTAAAGCTGAGGTGACAGGAGGTGACAAGTGTCTGCACACCAAGAATGGCACCGGACACATCGGGCTGCGTGTGGCGAGGCCAGCATCCCACAGCCCACATGTCCTGGAGCCCACATGGTCACCCTTTGTCACGTCCAGTCACTTCTTTCCCCCAGCCTTCTCTTTTTCCAGAATTCTTCCTTAGGTGGCCTCATGGGCTCTTCTGGATTTCCACCAGCCCACTGTGCTCCCCACTCTCCTCTGTCCGGCACAGGGCCCTGCCTCGGGCCCCAGCCCCACCTGTCTGCCACCTGCGCCTCCTCACAGCCTGCTGTCTGCCTCCTTCTCCACAGGGGCCACGCCTGCCTGGGCTCCAGACATTTTGAACTTCTTTGAGCTGTCACCTCCATTCCTTCCCTCCACTGACAGTGACCTCACCTCCTTTAGGGCCTCCGTAGCCTCAGTCTTTCAATTCAGCTGCAGGGTCAGCTCCTCCACGAGGCCCTTCCCTCCCTCCTGCGGTGGGATTGCTTCCGGCCCGTTCTGTGTCTGCTTGTGGACGTTTCTGCCTTGTCCACTGAGCTGTGAGCAACTTGAGAGCAGGGACTGTGGCGTTGAAAACTCATTACAGACCACCTCACAGTTCTAAAAATTCTATGACTCATAGGTTGCATAGATTGTCAGCACCCACGTAACTACCACCTGCTTGAGCGACGGAACGTCACCCTTGAGTCCCTCGCGAACCGTATCCCCGCCCCCAGCCAGTTTGTGCTGTGTTTATCATTCTGTTGCTCCTCTTGGTACTTTTAGCGCATCCCTGTCCCCTGTGTTCCAGGCAGAGCCATCTTGTCAGTTTCCTTGACTCGGGGCTGACATTCTCGCCAGTGACGACACACTTCTGGGTGGGACCCGTCCCTCCTGACCGTGAGGCTGTTACAGGCAGTGAGGTCTGCAGCTCAGGAGTCCAAGCGCTAGCATCTGGATGACCAGGAGGCTGATAGAAGACAGAGCTTTGCTGTCGCAAAGCTTCCAGTGGCTGGCTGCGAGGACTGTGCCCTGAGACCTGTGCACGTGGCTTTGAAGGTTATGGAAATGCTAGATCGTGGCGAAGTGGCCTGCTCACCACGAGCAGCTGGTGAACAATCCCGTCCAGGAAAACAGTCTGCCTTTCAAAGGGATGGAGAGCGTCAGCTTGTGAAGAGCAACATGTCAGCAAGCCCGTGGTGATTACTTTGCTGGGAGAGTCATTGACAAGAGCACTCGTTTGGCCCCCGATCATTTGTGTGTCTAAACACTGCTTGGGGAAGGGTGGTGGAGGCTGGGAGACTGTCCTGGATGCTACAAAGGAACTGCGCCTTGCCCTGCATCATATAAAACGGATCCAATACGAAGTGTGAGCACAGGATGGACACAGATGTCCCCGGAGCTGTTTCACTCCTGACCCCGTGACCTCACCTCTGAAAAGTACCAGGAGGACTGTGTGTGCTGCGGGCTTACTTTTCTCATTTTTGTCTCCGTTTGGCGCCTTTTTTTTTTTTTTAAGTTTTCTTATTTATTTTGAGAGAGAGAGAGAGAGAGAGAGAGAGAGAGAACGAGCATGAGCAGGGGAGGGGCAGAGAGAGAGAGAGAGAGAGATAGAGAGAGTCCCAAGCAGGCTCCAGCGCAGAGCCTGACTTGGGGCTCAAACTCACAGACCACGAGATCATGACCTGAGCTGAAGTTGGAGGCTTAACTGACTGAGCCACCCAGGTGCCCCAAGCTTCTGACTCTTGATTTCCGCTCAGGTCATGATCTCATGGTTTGTAGGTTCGAGCCCCGTGTTGGGCTCTGCGCTGACAATGCAGAGCCTTTTTGGGACTCTCTCTTTCTTTCTCTCCTCTCTACTCCTCCTCTGCTCATGCCCTCTCTTTCAAAATAAACAAACTTAAAAAAAAAAAGGAGGGGAGCAGGAGCAGGCAGGGGAGCTGCAAGGGAGGTGGGAGGAAGGAGGTCACAGACCGCAGCACAGACCTGCTCCTTAGAGTTGCCCTGTGTCCCAGGGAACAGGCCCTGAAACCATTCTTCTCTTCAATCCCAAGAGATGTCTGTTTGGGGTGACACAAATTCAGGAGTGTTCTGGAGCTCATGGAGCCTCTGCTTTGCTGAAGGGCAAAGAACGGTGAGGTAAACCAACAGAGCCAACTAGATTACCCCATTCATGTAATGTCCAACTGAGTTCTCCCTTCTCTGTGATTGAAGTGTAACACCCCGTCCTGGGACATGGCTGACGTCCCCAGCGAGCTGTTGGATCACGAACAGCTGGGGCGGGGATGGTGTCTCGCCTACGTCCGCATCCCACACAGCATCTGGCATTCAATAAGGAATTGTGTATTAAAACGGATTGCACAATTAAAATGGAAGCGCCATAAATGTTGATTTATTCCACACTAGGACTCGCCCTGCTTGCTAGATGCTTCTTACAACGACCCGAAGCCACTTCCGAATCCTCAAGTGCTCTCTGAACTATCAAAGAAAGATGAACCCTTGTTCAGCAGAGTGTTTGTGCTCCAGTGTGTATATGATTGGATTCTGAGTCTTTGAAAACAAGCGAATCCACAGGGATGTGTGGTTTCTTTACGATTCAGAATCTTTGGTTAACCTGAATGTTTTAGAAAAGACTTCTGCCCCAGCCGTGACAAATAGGATTTAAATTCCTTCCACGAGAAGAATACATTCATTTATGCTTCCGCTGTACATTTCTATCCAAGTCGTGTTTTGTCAAGTCTTAGTATCTGTTCTTCTCTGACTCTCCTCCGTGTTCTCAGCAGTGGCCCCGAGGGCCTGTATTTCTTCTTCAGGAGACAGACATGCTCTCTGCACAAGGCCTTGGGAACATCGAGTCACTGAGGAACGGGGCAGCCAGATGACTCGCCCAAGCCCACATGGGTACTTCATGTAGATATGAACTTTGGGCCTTGGTTTTAAGTTCTTCCAAGTAAATTCACATGTATCGTGTTTTCTTACATTACATATTTTAGATTTCCTATTTTAAAAGTAAATATTCTCTGGCCAACGTGTATTGGAATGCCTTCTCTGTATACTAGGTATTTTGGGGGAATTGTAAGGGTATCAGGAGGCTTGTATATAGCACAAGTGGGGAACAGTTTGTATACACTGAAGAGAATAGCAAGCAGTGCTGGGTGTTAGTAGGGGGACAGGAGTGATGTGGACCATTGTTGAAGCCCTGTGAACTGGCTGATCAGGACAAGGGAGCTGAAGGAGAAGGGAGTCGGAAGCCAAAGGGTGGGAAGGATTTGTCTGGAAGAAGGAGAGCACTAGAGGCAGGTAGATAGGATTCTCTCTCATCTGACTGGTTGACTAACTAGGTTCCCCCCAGTTTCCCCCATAAGTTAGATAAGCACATGTTTTCGGGCACCTTATCTGGACTGTGTGTAGAGGCCTTCTGACACCTGGGTCTCTTCTAAGCTCTTGTCTTTCACTTCCTTCCAATCCCAGAGCTCAATGGGCTGGACAGGGGGTGGAGATGGGGGTCCTGCACAAGCAGGGACCAGCAGGTCTTCGCTTCTCCCCCCAGATTCTACTATGGAGTGGGGGCTATGAGGGACGGAGAAGGTCACGTGAGGCACCTCTCCCTCCTCAGCCTGTCCAGGGCCAGATGCGCAGAATGAAGCCATCTCTGGGCTTTACAAAGAACGGAAGTCACAGCTGGTTTCATCGGCCACCTCTCGAAGCCCGTGTGCACTTCGGGCCTCCCTGCACCTTGCCGTGTTCTACTTCCTGCCCGCCCCACCCTGAAGTTAGGTGTCGGGAATGAATATTGTCCTCCAAGGTCTGAATGTGTCACGACCCTTCCTTAACGGCAGGCAGGGCATGATGGTGGGACTTGGGTTTGAACAAACCTAAGAGGTAGGATCTCAGGCTGGATATGTAGGAATAGGTGATTTCTGGCCAGAGGGGACACAGGTTTCTTCAAAAAATAAAAATAAAAAAAAAAGGTGATAAAAGGGGACTTTGCATATAGGGAACTGGGGGTCTTTCTAGAAGTTTCAGAGTTGCCATTAGACCAATGTGTGTTTCTTCTAATCCTTCTGGCTCTTCCAGAGTGCCCTCCAGATCCAGCTCTCCTGAAGGCTAGGATTAATAGAGTGTGATGGAGGGCGCCTGGGTGGATCAGTTGGTTGAGTGGCTGACTTCAGCTCAGGTCATAATCTCACGGCTCAAGGGCTTGTGAGTTCGAGCCCCACATCTGGCCCTCTGCTGACAGCTCAGAGCCTGGACCTGCTTCTGATTCTGTCTCTCTCTCTCTCTCTGCTCCCCTCCCTGCTTGTGCTCTCTCTCTCAAAAATAAACATTTAAAAAAAGATTAAAAAAAGTAGAGTGTGATGGTCTCTGCCTCTTGGGCTGCCTTCTGGGAAGGCCCATGCTGGGAGATGGGATGTGTGAGCGGTCCCATGGCTGCAGGAGCTGGGCCATCCACACACTTGGCCCTCCTCTCTCATCCCCACATTTGGTGAGCATTTTCCTCGTGTGTCTGGTCTTCTTGGCTTGCTGCTCATGCGGCACTGTGGCCCCCCGACATCTTACCAGAACTCAGTAGGAACGTGGATTCCCATCCACGGGATGCTTTGTGCAGCATCTGGAACCTGGCTTAGGGGGATTTCAGAACCCTCGGTTGAGTAGCTTTAGAAAAGGCTCCTGCAGCTGTAAAAGAAATAACATTTCAAAGAAATTGTTTTCCCCTTGGCATCGCTGTTTCGACTTTAGAAGGATTATCTGGGAGACAATTACCTTGCATACTTTGCTCCTTTCTCAAGGTAGGAAACTGCTGAATTGTTTTCTGCTGGTAATTGGAGCCAGAATTCAGTGTTACTCTCTACTTCCTTCTGGATTCACTAAATGGGCATATGAGAGTTAGCCCCTCTTTTAGCCAGCCCCTGCTCCCTCCTGAGCTCCCACAGCCCCGTGAATCCTCTTCTCCTTGTGGTTGGGACCCTAACGTGCAGGGGACTTCCTCGGATGGTGAAATTCCCTGAGGGAAAGAATGGGAGGTCCTTCGGGCCACATAGTGTGGTGATCCAATTTGACCTCTTTAAACATTAAAAAATTTTTTAATTGGGAATAAATACATATAACATAAAATTTACCCTCTTAGCCATTTTTAAAAAAATGTTTATTAATTTTTGATAAAGAGAAAAAGCATGAGCTGGGGAGGGACAGAGAGATAAGGGGACAGAGGATCTGAAGTAGGCTCTGCCTTGACAGCAGAGAGCCTGATGCAGGGCTCGAACTCACAAACCATGAGATCAAGACCTGAGCCGAAGTCAGACACTTAACCAACTGAGCCGTCCAGTCGCCCCTACCCTCTTAGCCATTTTTATTAAGTGTACAGTTCAGTGGCATTAAGTACATTCACATTGTTGGGCAACTATCACCCCCATCCGCCTCCAAAACTTTTTTATCTTCCAACTGAAACTCTTTCCCCAGAAAGCACTCCCCCTTGCCCCTTGCCCAGTCCCTGGCCACCACCATTCTACTCTCTGTCTCTGTGAATTTGACTGCTCTAGGCACCTTATATAAATGTCTATACGTATGTAAATACAGTATTTGTCCTTTTGTGACTGGCTTATTCCATTTAGCATGATGTCCTCAAGGTTCGTCCAAGTTGTAGCCTGTGTCAGAACTTCTTCCCTTTTTAAGGCTGAATAATATTCCGTTGTATGAGTTGGCCACATTTTGTTATGCATTCATCGACACTTAGGTTGCTTCTACCTTTGGCTATTGTGAATCATGCTGCTAAGAACATGGCTGTATAAATATCTCTTTGTGATCCTGCTTTCAATTCTTGTGGGTATATAATGAGAAGTGGAATTCCTGGACCATGCAGTAATTCTATTTTTAAGTTTTTGAGGAACTACCGTGCTATTTCCCACCAACAGTGCACACTACTTCCATTTTTTCTACATTCTAATCATTTTTTATTTTCTGATTTTTAAAAATTATTTTTCAATGTCTTGTTTTTTTTAAGTTTTAATTTAAATTCCAGTTAGTTAACCTACAGTGCAATATTAGTCTCAGGTGTACAATCTAGTGATTTAATACTTCCATACATCACCTGGTGCTCATCACAAGTGCCCTCTTTAATCCCTGTTGATGTTCTTTGTCTTTCTTTTATTTTTTGATAGTAACCAAATGGGTGGTCCCATTTGGCCTATGAATGATTTCTTCTGTGCATTTTCTGTACGTTTTCATCATGTCTTTTCCTACGGATTCCAACTTTGCATGGCCTCTGTCAGGAAAAAAAAAATCTTTCTTCTGACTTCTTGTCATTTCAAATTCTCATCCTAAGTGATATATAGGAAGAACATGTTTTTTTTAAAATTTTTAATTAAAATTTTTTTAATGTTTATTTATTTTTGAAACAGAGCATGAGTGGGGCAGGGGCAGAGAGAGAGGGAGACACTGAATCTGAAGCAGGCTCCAGGCTCTGGGCTGTCAGCACAGAGCCCGATGCAGGGCTCGAACCCACGAACGTGAGATCATGACTTGAGCTAAAGTCAGATGCTTACCCAACTGAGCCGTCCAGGCACCCCTGGAGGCAAAGGATATATGAAGAGTATGTGTTTTGGAATCAGATGGTCCTTGGTTCATGCATCCCTCCCTCCCTTCATCCATACATCCATTAATTCATTCACTACCAAGCTACTTAAATGCAGGGCATTATGCTGGATTATTGTTCAGTAATGAGCAGGCTTTGGTAAACTACAATCTGGGAGTTCTGGGGCAAATCAAAATTCTGAGCTTTAATTTTATTATTTATAAAATGAAAACGCTATCAAGCTCCTAGGGTTGAATGTGGTACTTCCCTCCCTCCCTTTACCCTGACTTCCTCTCCCACCCTCATAGCCCTTACGTTCCTCCCTTCACTGCCAGCTTCCAGAATCCTATGTGCACCGGCGGTATTCGCCCTTCCCCCGGACCAGGCAGTGGGCATGCCCAGTTGGCAAGAGAAGACACTGGGTGAACACGTCTTGGGCTCGCTTGTCCTTTGATGCTCAAATTCAGGGAACAGGTGGCCCATGGGTCAGTGTGCTCATTTCCCCAGGGATTATCACTGACACGCATTCCCAAGACTGGTGTGTGCCACGATCATAACACAGGGAGAGCCTAAATGCCTAGCACTTTCCGTTTACAGTGACAAAGATCCTGGGCCTGTCCATGCTTTGGGGGCAGAGCAGGATGTGTGGGCCTGGTGTGAAGCTGCGTTTAGTATACCTACAGCCACGCTCAGCACTGCCTGGTGTTACCTGCTCGCTTCCTGTCTCATCTCTTCATGGTGTGGCAGAGCACCACGGCGACAGCACCGCGTGGGCTGGAGAATCCGGAGACTTTGACATTGGTCACTCGGTCACTTGCAGGGGTTTCTGGAATGTCCATGTCTCTGTGCCTCAGTTTCCTTAACTGTAAAAGGAAAGTTATAATTCCTGGTTTGGTTGATTCACAGGATTTTGGTAGGGAGCAAATGAAATTAATGTAGATGATGTACGTATTATGAGTAACAACATACTATGTGATGTAAAAATAATACCTAACACTTTTATCATACTTACTGTGTGTGGCAGGCACCATTCTAGGCTGTCTAAATAGAGTAACTCATTTAGTTAAAAGCTCACAACCACCCTGTGGGAGAGGTACTGTTAATATCTCCATTTTACTGAGAGCACAGAGAGGTTAAGTAACTTGTGGAAGGTCACAGCTAGCAAGGGCACAGCCAGCCTCTGAACCAGGCAGGGACGCGCCAGAGTCTATGTTCCCATCTGCTCTACGATCCTGCCCTTGAGGTATCAGCATTTTTTTTTTCTTGTTTCTGTTCCTTTTGCATATCTGGCTTGCAGAGCACGTCAGGCAGGGCCCCGTGTGATCCACTGTGTGTGTGAGAGAAACTGATGGGCATAAGCTGTGTCCCCGCTGGCTCTTCATGGTCCAGAGGCCTGTGGGGACATGGGTGGCTCAGATAATGAAAATTCACATACTGTCCAATAAGTAGCTAGAATAAGTGATCAGCTCTCATTCTGAGGACTGTCTGGCGTTTGCTTTCCAGGCCCACTCTGGAATGAAAGTGCTGGTGTGCTTAAAAGCCCAACAGGCAGGATGCCAGAGGGTTCCGAAGGAGCCATCGAGGCTGTGTCCCCACTGGGCCTGCTGACGTGCGGTCCTAACTCGCAGCAACGCCAGCTGCTCTGCTAACCAGAAGAGCTGAGACGCTGTGTTGCTTCTACACGTTCGAGGCAGACACTTCGAGAGACTCATCAGAATTTTCGTCCCGCGTTGGCCTGTGACCACTGGAGCCAGCGCCTCTCTTTGACAGATGCACGGAGCGGTGACCTCTAAACCTAGGAGGTTCTCCGAACGCAGTTCTAGCCGAGCCAGTGAGATTCGCGTGCTTATGGTGCTGTTTTCTCTTTTCCTCCCAGGCAGCCAGGATTGCTTACCACCTGCAATGTCTTTTCGGAGGAGGCGGCTGGCACGGAGGCCGGGCTACATGAGAAGCGCCGCTGGGCCCTGGATCGGGTTCCTCTACCCAGCAGTGGCCACTCCATTACGGGCTCAGGGAGGGGCGTGCGGTGAGGAGTCCCCCCAGTCTGAGTCCAGGGCTGGACGGTGCGGCCTTGAACTTGGAGGCCAGTGGCAAGGCCCCTCGGTTGGGAGCCCTGCAGCCTCAGCTCTGACCACGGTGGGCCACCCAGGCCTGGCTCTGACCCCTGTGAGAGGACCCTCAGGGCTCTTTGGGATTCAGCTCAGAGCTGACACCAAACTACCTGCCAGGCTGACCAGGTCGTGTGGCCCTGGGGACACTGGGTGGCAGGGGCCACTCCCATCCATGGACAGTTCTGAGGCCCCAGGCCCTGGCGGGGATGCTGCTGGCGACGAAAGAGCAAAGGGCACCTGGACAAAAGGCCGTCTGTCCCCAGAGGAGGTGAGTGGCAGCAGGTACAGCCTCGCAAGTGGCCCCAAGGCCCCGTCAGGCCCTGCCGGCTCTCAGGATGCCTTCACCTCCAGCTTTAGCTTCATATGCCTCTCGCTCGCCTCTGCTGGGGAACGTGGGGAAGCGGAAGGCTGCCTGCCGCCCAGAGAGGACGAGGTCCCTTGTCAGAGCCCCACGGAGACAGAAACCAAGGATGCCAGCTTGGACAGGCCCCCCACCCACGCTCGACTTCCCAAGGCTGCCCGGAGCCTGGCCGACTCTGCCCCGATGGCAGTGGGCAGCCCCGGGCTGGAGCGTGAGACGCATTCTTTACCGGACATGGACACTGCCTCCCCCTGCCCCCTGGTCCCCTCGTGGTCAGAGGGCAGCGGTGTGGGGGACACTTCCTGCTGGGAAACCCTGCTCAGGAGGTGTGAGCCCGTGCTGCTGGACTGCCTGCTGAGCGACCAGAGGCAGCTGGAGGTTGGTGTCTTCGGCCGCCGGGGCCCGGGACTGTCACAAGCTCCGACTCCTTTTGCAACTGGCTGCAAAAAGATGTGGCTGCAACTTCTGCTTCTTCTCTTTCAGTTTGAACACAAATCTGTTCTCGTTCTCATATTCGCTCTCTGTTGGGCTGCGTGCTCCTCGGCCGTTCCTGGCCTGAGGGATGCTTAGCCCTGCCCAGCTCGGCTTTGAAAGAGGAAATTCAGGCCCGGGGTGGGGGTGGGGGGCTGCAGCTGGCCGGTGGGGGTGGGGAGCGCATAAAGACGGTGATGCGCCCATAGTGGGGGTGATGCCCGGCTTTGTTTGCATTTCCCGTCCTCAATGTATTTCATCCGCTGCAGTGGGAACCGCCTGACACAGTCAGGAGACCTCGCTCCTGGTCATGAAGTCTCTCGGGCTCTCAGTTTCCGTATTTAGAGATGGTGACGCGGCACAGGAGTGTTCTGTGGCTGGGGTGAGAATTCAGGGCTTTGGAAACTAGGAAGGACCGTGTGCATGCACGCCTGGCAGTAGGGCGGTGCTGTTCACCCAGGTGTCCTAGAAGTGTGTCTGCAGGCTTGTTCTCCTCCCGACAAGTTCCTGGAGAGGCCCAGGCACAAGTGCTCCGTGGCTGACTCACTGGGCTGTGCGGCTCATCCTGCTGGAAGGCTGTGTTTTCCTCCTGGTGTGTGTGCGCATGTGATGTGGGTGCATGTGTGTGTGTGTGTGTATGTGTACATATGTTTTTTTTTTTTAAAGATTTAAAAAAAATTTCTTTATGTCTCTATTTATTTTGAGAGAGACAGAGAGTGAGCAGGGAGGGGCAGAGAGAGAGGGAGACACAGAATCTGAAGCAGCTCCAGGTTCTGAGCTGTCAGCACAGAGCCCGACGCGGGGCTCGAACCCACAAACCACAAGATCATGACCTGAGCCCAAGTCGGATGCTTAACCGACTGAGCCCCCCAGGCGCCCCTGTGTACATACATTTGTACATGTACCTAAGGAAGTGAGTGCCCGCTCCTCAGGCATTTGGTAGAAGTACTTGAAAGTGTGAAGGTCATGTTCATTTCTAGGAATTGCACCTCATTTACTTTCTTTTTATCTTTTTTTTTTTAATGCTTATTTATTTGTGAGAGAGAGAGAGAGAGCAAGCAAGGGAGGGGCAGAGAGACAGAGGGAGAGAGAGGATCCAAAGCGGGCTCTGTGCTGACAGCAGAGTCCAACGTGGGGCTTGAACTCATGAACCTCGGGATCATGACCTGAGCCGAAGTTGGACCCTTAACCGACTAAGCCACCCTGGTGCCCCGCGCCTCATTTACTTTCAATTCTTCACCTAGGGCCTGATGTTCCTGACCCTGGCCCTGTCTGCCCTGTTCTAGCCCTCAGGGACCTCAGCCCAGCCATCTGATTTATGACTCCGGTAGACGGCGAAGCCAGGCCGGGTATGCACGCGAGTCTCCGTTCCCAGCTGATGCACAGCTGATGCACAGAATCCTGAGTGAGAGTGTTCAATACTGATGCCATTGTCTTCCCACCACACTCGTTCTAAACGGCCCTGCTCTTGATCCATACTTGTAGAATCCATCCAGTTCCTTAGAGAAACTGCAAGCGTCTTCACCACCGCCTCCTCCTTGCTCCCCACATCTAGTCATCCCTCAGAGTCCTACAGCTAACCTGCCTTCTCACGGCTGCGGCCTCTGCCCTGGTTCAAATCCTTGCCATTTTTAACCTGGGTTTTGTAAGACGTGCACCTTCCTCCTGTGCCTCTCTTGTCCAGTTCATCTTCCGGATGGCCCGCAGAGTTACCTTCCGGAGCACGAGTGGGACAGTGTGATTCCTTGACTTGAAACCTTCGGTGGCTCATTGCTCTTCTGGGGATGGCAGCCAAGTCCCTTATCCTGCTAATTGAGACCTTTCCCGACCTGCTCCAGCCTCCCCCACGCCTCATCCCTGCCGGCTCAGCCATCTGGTGCTGCTTCCTGTTCTTGAAGACACCAGGGACAGCTGTGCCTCAGACCTTTGCTTACAGTTTTCTCTCTGCCTAGAATGACCTTCCTGTACTTTTCCATCTGCCAAGCTCCTGTAATCCCCTTGGTGTGGGTCTGAAGCCACTTCCTTGTGAGACATTTCCTACTCCCCCTGGACCAAGCCAATCCCTCCTTCCATTTTGCTCCCATAGCACGCTGGCCGTGCCCCCTAACTCATCACATTTAATAATCATTGGCAGGTTCTGCACTCGACCATGAGCTCTATAACCACAGGTCACGTCTCTTAGACAGTTTTGGATGCCTGAAGCCTAGCATACTTCCTGGCCCTCAGCGGTTGCTTGGGTCATTTTTTAGTGAAAATAATTAATCTTGTTAAGAGGGACCACGGATACTTAATTGACAGCTTTCTTGGATTGACTGGCTAAGGCGTAGGGAGACCTATTCCAACCCTGGAGGGGTGTTTGCCCCGACCAACGATTTTCCAGCACCGGCTGGGTGTCCTGTAAGTCAAGGCAGTTCTGACCACACCTTTCCAGAGATAGTATCAGATCCCACAGCTTAAGGGCTCAGTCCCGCAAGACCGCATGCCTCTATCTTCAGGTGCCCGTTCAGGTTCAGGCCATCACCCGTGCTTCTCACCCACCAGCTATGGATCAGAGGCTCCAACGACCACCCTCTCCTTGGGTTCGATTAATTTGTAAAGTGGCTCACAGAACCCAGAGAAGCAGTTTAGTTGTTAGATTATGTATTTATGATAGAAGGATATAACTCAGGAACAGCCAGATGGAAGAGAGGCACAGGGCAAGGTGTGAGGAGGGGGCGTGGGGTTCCATGCCCTCTGCTGGCGCCCCACTCTCCCTGAATGTCCATCCACGTGTTTACCAACCTGGAATTTGTCCCAACTCTGTCCTTTGGGGTTTTATTTATAGGCAGCACTGATTACACCACTGGCTTTTTGGGATTGATTCAACCTGCAGCCCCTCTATCCTTCCAGGAGGCGGGGGTGGGGGGGATGGGGCTGTAAGTTCCCCTCCTCTCCAATCACGTGGCCTGTTCCCATAGCAACCAGCCCTGTGTCTCAGGTCTCATCCAAGAATCACCTTATTAACATAACAAAAGACAACTTTATTGCCCTCCTCATAGGAAATGTCTAGGGTTTTAGGAGCTCTGTGTCAGAAAGGAACAAAGACCAAATATGTATTTTTATGACGAATCACAGGGTCACAGGCACTAAGTGGAGGTTTGTATCGTCATTCCAACTCGAAAGGTCAGTTTTCAGGATTTCATTGCCAAGATCTCTCTTAACAAATCTCGACAACGTTGTGTATTTCTCCATCTCAAAAATTCAAGCTTTGCCTCAAGTGAAGCAAAAGTAGAATGCCATTACAATGACCAGGTTCTCCCCCCTCCCAAATAGCCAAACAAACAGAACCTCACCTTGGCAGTGACTCCTGCACTCCACACGATTCAGCTCGCTGGGTTTTGGTGAAACTGAGAGTTTTCCCCTTTCTTTTAACTCCTCTTACCTGCAGGTAAATCACATCCTCCTGAAAATCTTTTTTTTTTTTAAATGTTTGTTTGTTTTTGAGAGCACGAGAGAGAGCATGAGGTGGGGAGGGTCAGAGAGAGAGGGGGAGACAGAGGATCCAAAGCAGGCTCTGCACTGACAGCAGAGAGCCTGTGGGACTCAAACTCAGGAACCATGAGATCAGGACCTGAGCCAAAGTTAGTCGCTTAGCTGACTGAGCCACGCAGGCGTCCCTTGAGAATCTTTTTAATAAACTTAAAAAAATTTTTTAAAAATGTTTATTTATTTTTGAGAGAGACAGAGACAGAATGTGAGTAGGTTAGGGACCGAGAGAGAGAGGCAGATACAGAATCTGAAGCAGGTTCCAGGCTCTGAGCTGTCAGCACAGAGCCCGACACAGGGCTTGAACTCAGGAACTGCGAGATCATGACCTGCACAGAAGCCAGACACTTAACCGACTGAGCCACCCAGCTGCCCTTTTTTAATAAACTTTTTAATAACTCTTTTAATAAACTGGAGTTTGCGATATCCTGAGCCGTTGTGGCTTTTGGGGCCCAGCCACGCCACGGGCTCAACCTAGCAGCTCCCTGAGCCGCCCGGTCATTTTGGGGCCTGAAAGTCGGCCTTCCAGGGGCCCTGGCTGCCGAAAGCCACCTTGACTTACATTTTGGATTTCATGATTGTTACCTTAAAAAAAGACAACCAACCCTAGATACATCTTTTCGTTGCTCCTTTATCATCCAAATGCAGCTTTTAAAAATAATTAATTGGTCATAGTCCACTAGAGAGGTGTTCCAACTATGGGGAAGAAGGGTAAGGTGGCTGCTGGTTCATGTTTGGGGCTTGCACGCCTGGGGCAGCGCCCACACTAGTGGGATTCTGGAAGAGGGCAGCCCTGCTGCCTGGGGACACTTGCTGGGGCCTGTGGGCGTGTGTGCAATCCCATGGGGCTCTGCAGTGTGGCAGATTAATGGGACTGCCTGGGTGGCAGCCTGGCATTTTCCTCTCCCAGCTGTGTGCCTTTAGGTAATATGCTTAATTGTTTTGTGCCTTAAGATGCTCTTGTTAGAAGGTGGAGGTAAACCACGGTACCTGCCTCATCAGAATCTCATGAGGATGTGCTCACATTTACGGGGTGCTCCAGACAGGGTCTGGCACTGAGCAAGTACCCAGAATATTGGTCATTATTATCATTAGAGACATAGCTCAGAATAAGAGAATTAGGGTCCAAGAAAAACAAATGCACCCTTTTCCCTATAGTTGAGATCAAACTCTTGTCTCAAATGGTATCTGGAGCTTAAGTACCTTTGTTTGAGGTAAAGTAACAGGTGGACCCGGAAAACACTATGCTGTTTCCAATTATTTGAGTGTCTGTTGTGTGCAAGAGGACTTAGCTTTATTCAGTGTGGTAGGAGTGACAGAACACGGTCCAGGGCATAGGATTTACAGGAAGAAAGATTTTGTTTCAATCGGAAGACAGGCACCTGACAGCTTGAGTGGTCTGGCATGAGGAAGGCCTGTTTTTTTTGGGGGGGGGGCTTCTTTTGGTACCGTGTTTGTGCAGAGGCTCCAGTTTGCTCCTTCGGGCTACTGGAGAGACATTCAGGATTGGGGAACTGTCCTTTGAAAGACTGGGATCCTAGGGTTCTGGGGCCTTTTAGATATATTCTAATTATTTAACCCCCCCTCCCTTGCCCTTTAAGTAAAAAAGCAAATCTCAGGAATTTGAGTTTTAGCTCCTTTTAAAATACAGCCGATCCTCAGTATTTGTGGCTTCTATATTCGCGAATTTGCTTAGTTTCTACAGTTTATGGGCAACTCCAAAGTCGATGCTCCCAGTGCTTTCCTGGGCATTTGTGGATGTGTGCAGAGTGGCTAAAAAGTTGAGTCGCCTCGGGGCGCCTGGGTGGCTCAGTCGGTGAAGCATCCATAACTCTTCGGCTCAGGTCATGGTCCTCAACAGTTTGTGAGTTCGAGCCCTGCATCGGGCTCCATGCTGACAGCGGACAGCCTGCTTGGAACTATCTCTCTCCCCCTCCCCTGCTCATGCTGTCCCCCTGTCTCTCTCAAAATAAATAAATAAAAAACTCAAAAAAAAAAAAGAAGTTGAGTTGCGCGATGTGCACTTTCCCAGCTGGGAAATCACCCAGCAAGGTGATTCCGCCTTCCTGTTTCAGGTGTATCCTTTCTGTGGTCTAGTTAATGCTTCTCGTTGGCGATTTCCCTGTTTAAAATGGTCTGCCAGCTCGGGCTGCCATGCTCACCAGTGTTCCCAGGCTCAAGCAGGCTGCGATGTGTCTTACGGAGGAAACGCGTGTCGAATGAGCTTTGTTCGGGCGTGAGCTGTAGCACTGGTGGCCGTGAGTTCTGTGATAATGAACCAGCAATATATACTAAGGAAGGCATCGTTAACGGAAGCACACATAAAACAAGGTTCCGTCATGATCACTTGACAAAGACGCTGTGATCAGAGGCTCTCCGAAGCCGAACCTCATTTCCCCTGGAAGCAATGGTTTAGTATTTGCTAACTGAGCATTTCCCGTGACTTTATAGAACACGACGACCACGAAAGAGGGTTGACAGAACATGTGTTTTATGCTGTTTAGAAATAGTCACCCAGGGACATTGCCAGGGATTGCATGGGGCTGAGAAAACTGTGATCAAAGGAAATGCTAACTGGGTGTGCAGAGGAGGGAAGAGGCGAGAACCTTGCAAGTGAGCCCCACCTGAGCTTCTGGAAGCTGGAACATACAGAGAGAAATTGCCTGTCTTACAGGGTTGTGCCACTGGATGAGACATGACCATCAGGGGCTCTGTTTGCAGCAAAGATAGGCATTCAAACATCTCCCAGGGGCATCAGTTCGGTGTCCTACAGGGATCATTGGTTGAAGGGGACAAAATGAAGTTGATATTGGCTATGAATGTAGTCTTCTTTGACTTTCTTTCCTGTTGTTCTTCTGCTTCAGCTCCAGTAACTGTTTAATAATACCGCCTCATGGGTGTGGTGATGAGAATAGTACACTTTACATGGCAGTTGAGCCACCCATACCGACTTTCTTCTGTCCCTAATATGTACGACTGCGTTACTGGTAAAATTGGCGCTTGTAATATGGAGCAGATCAAGGCTAAAGGGGTGAATGTAATCATTCATTCATTGGGAAAGTATTTACTGACTTACTTGTGCCTCTGGCCTTGGAGGTTGTATTAGAATAGGTTAGTAACAGACAGCAACACAATATCAGAGTCTTCACAGATCAAAGTTGTGTTTCTTGCTTAAAAGTCGAGTTTCACAGAGGTGGTGGGGGATCCGCTCCACAGGGTCACTCAGGAAGCCTACACCGCCTGAATGTATGAGCCAGTCACTGGGAAAAGGAGGAAAACAACAGTGAGGGGTCCTCCAAGAGCAATTCAATGCCCAGTGCAGACGTGACCTCTAACACTTGCAGCCATTGCAAGGTGGGGAGGGAAGTGTAACCCTTCCATGTGCCCAGAGCAGTGGAGAAGCAAACAAGGGTGAGCACTGCCATTTTCTACATGACTGGAAAATAGTTCTTGCCCCCAAGACGCCCACGGATGAACGGAGCGCACAGACGAAACAAAACAATAGCTGTGCTGGGGTGTCCTGAGGACTACAATAATTTCCTGCAACTCCATTCTTCCCGCAAGCTCAGACCAAAAACCCAGCCTTATTTTGACTTTCTCACCCCCTACCTGCGATCTATTAGCAAATCCTGTTTCTTCTGTCTTCCAACAGCCGTTTTCTGAACGGGGCCAGGATCAGATCCCTTCTACCTCCTTACTGGAGGCTACTGTCACCTCCTTCCTGGGTGATTTCCGTGGCGTCCCCCGGCCATCCGACTTCTGCTCTTGCCAACTGAAGTCAGAGCGAAGCTGTTCAAACCTCAGTCAGATCATGGACTTTGTGCTCACCCCCCACCCCATCACCCTCAGCGGAACATCAGAACTTTTCAGTGGTCTTCATGTCTCTTCATGATGCATTCCCTGTCGCCTCTCTGACCTTATCATCTATAGCCCCCCTCCCCTTAACCAAGGCACCCCAGACTCAGTGATCTCCTGCCTCTACTTTGCAGGCCAGCGACACTTCTGCCCAGAGTCTCTGCTCTGACTCTTCTCTTTGTTGAAATGTCTTCTCCCGGGGCCCCAGGGTTTCCCCTCTTACCACTTTTAAATGTTTGCCCAAATGTCAGTGAGATCTTATTTAAAACTGCAGCCCCACTGTCTGCCAGCATTCTTGATGCCCCTTACTGGGTTCTGCGGTGTTTCTTCTTTCCTAACACTCATCACTTTCTAAGGCTCCATAAAACGTACTTATTATGCTAATTTTTGTCTTCCCGAACAAGAATGCGTGTTGAGAGACGCTTAGAATTTTGTGCTGTACCCTCAACACCTCAGACTGGTGGCTGACACTGAGGAGACACTCAGTAAATATTCGTTAAATGGGTCCTATGAATAGGTCCAGAGACAGGCCCCTATGTCAGTATAGAGGAAGGACATTTAACACAGGCTGGAGAGGACGACGCCTGAGTTGGGCGGTGAAGGACATGTGGATGTGAGGCGGGCAAAGGATGGGAGGAAGGTGTGTTTTGGGGAGCAAGGCCAGATCCATTCCCCGCCAGGCCATGGATCCATCTTCAGAAAGTCCTTGGGCCTCCTGTCGAGGAGAAAAATAATTAAAAATTAATGTACTGTTAACTCTCTGACAAACGATGGGATCATTGTGTTTACACGTGAGTTAAATAAGACAATGCCTGTTTCTAGAAGGGTTTTGTGAAGCCCTTCTTGCCATATTGTCACCCAGCCGGCGGGACAGCCTGCAACGTGGAAGCTCCCGTTCTCCTTTCGGCTTCTCTTTCAGTCTC
Organism: Cryptoprocta ferox; assembly: GCA_028646485.1. Lineage (NCBI taxonomy): Eukaryota > Metazoa > Chordata > Mammalia > Carnivora > Eupleridae > Cryptoprocta > Cryptoprocta ferox. The sequence continues at coordinate 2,594,853 of CM053561.1, forward strand.
AGTGTGTTTATCTTCATAATTGTAATGTGATTTTGAGAGCAGCGAGCATTTAGTCAGGTCAGGAAATTTGCGTTCCTTTTTATTATGCATTTTTTTTCATGCGATAAGGATACAATGTGATGTTTTTGTTTAAAATAACTTTCTAACTCTTTCTGTGGATTTTATACTCAAATTACACTTTCTCTTTATGTAACTTTTTTTTGAGAAACTAATGCATCTGGCATGGGAAAAATGTACATTTGCAGTTCTTTTTTTAAGGGAGAATAAAGAATTTCAGTTTTGAAATAGTTTCTAAATGTTCTTGGCTTAAAAAAATAAGTTTGCTTGAATGCTATTGTAATTTGGCTTTCATTTTTTCCCCCTTCAACATAGGTAAAATCCTTAAGATTAAAGCTTCAGAAACTTCAAGAAAAAGCAGTTGAGGATGATGATTATGATAAGGGTGAGTTTTATTTATTTATTTATTTATTATTTCTCATTTTCTCTGGAATGTCCCACTTCTCTTTTATCCTCATTCATACCTGCCTTCTATACCTCAGTGAATTGTGTGGTATGTTCCTCTGATCACTTCCACTCAGTAACAATTCACTGTTTTACTGCACTATTATTTTGTGGATTTCAAAGTACTTTCTGAGCATTAATCACTTGGGTTATAAACTTGTTGAGAATACAGAAATACTTGGAATACTTGCACAAAGAAACTCATCATCTGCCTGCCTAAAGTGTGATATATCTATAATTTATTCATTCATCAAAACAATATTTGTTGTATACCTATTATGTGCTAGGTAAGGTGGCAGGAATAGAAAAGTAAGATGGATGCATTATCTGATCTTGTGATGCTTGTAAATCTGAGCCCTCAAGGAGCTTTTTGGCTTCATGCTCTCCAGGACCAGAGAGGGAAAATGGGATGAGTTTGAGAAATGCCGGCCTGTGACAAAGGGGTCAAATGTACCAAATTCCCATGTAGATGGCCCCACATGTTCGCTAGAAAGGAGAAGTCACATAAACCAGAAGGTGGAGGAGTTGGTCGGTCAGATGCCAGAAAAAACCAGTTAACATGACCAGCCCAAAGTAGGAGCTGGAGCAGAAACAGCTGATGTGGCAGCTGACAGGACACAGAGCAGCCTGGGTCGAAGGAAGGATTTCAGGGATGGTTGGCCTGGGAAGAGTATTCAGGATTTCGGATGCTGATTGGGAGAATTCAGAGCCATTTCTGCTGGATCGGGGGAAGAGAGAGGGCTTAACATCCAGCTTCCCCCAGACATTCATGAACTTGATAGATAGTCCTGGCCATAACCAGGTTCAGCACACTCAGGACTGGTCTGGAAATAGGAGATAGACTTAAGGATTCTTAGGCTAGAGGGTTGGGTCTTCAACCTTCTTGACCCGTATTCTTGTATTCCCAATGAATACGTCACAGACCACTGGTACCAGGGCACTACAGGGGTGGGGTGAGTGATCTCCAAAAGAGGGGGCAAATCCTATTCTAGAAACACCCGGAGCTGGTGCTGTGTCGTGTTGTCAGTACACTTACCACTGAGGTGGGGGTTAGAGCGTGCCGGGGTGGGAGGAAGGAGAGGAATTGGGGAATGCAAGTGGAGCTCTAAACTCTCCTGCTCTTTCTACAGGCCGTCTCGATTTTGGGAGGGTGCTAGGTGTGAGAGAGGAGGCGAGTCTGAGGCAAGGGCCCCCCATGAACCCGGCACAGCTGTCGGCAGAGAGCACATGAGCAGTGGCTGCACCAGGGCGCCCTCGCTGACTTTTGTCTGTGAAGGGAGCCTGGTTTGAAGCTGCCCAAATTAATTTTCTCTGGTGTGAGCCTTTTAGCACACAGCTCTGCTCTAACACACAAAGCCAAAGACAGAAGTGGAAAACCAGGCCCTCTTTTTCTGATCGAGGCCTGGTGAACTTTCCAGGCTTGGTTTCCTCAGTGGGCTTCATTAAACAAAGGCCTCCCTTCTTTAGTCTTTTCTCCAGATAGCTCTGAAACACCCAAGGGAACAAGGTTGGATAAGATACGCCTCATCAGGGAAGCCAGAGGAACAAAGACACCTTTATGTAGTGTTTCCGTCTGAATTTTTTTTCTTGTTTCTGTGTCAAGAATGAGAATGTCTCCTGAATGAGAAGTTTGGGGGCAGGCCGGGCCGTCTGCCTTTCACAAGCCTTCTGGGTGGCTGGGAGGTGCACTGGTGTGTGAGAAAGCACTGGTGCGGGGCTCTACCTGCTGGAGGACCAGGCTGTGGTGCGGCAAGCAGCCAGCTAAATTCTAGAGGCGGGGGCTGGTCAGGGGCTCTGTCCTTCCTGATCCACCAGGAGTCTGTGGGCAAGCACCCCAGGAGGTACTTAACCCACCCAGTCACATACCTCCCCCCTTCTGTTTAAACTCCCAAACCTTGCAAACCTGGTTCAGGTTGTGGAGAGGTGAATGTTCAGATGAAACGCGCAGAGGGCCTGGCACGTAGTGGGGCCGGAGTCAGTCAGTGTTTTGTGATGAACAAGGGAGTCGCTTGCTGCTAAATGCATAGGCGCCCCCGATAGCAAGCTCAGTGAGCACAAGGGCTGAGCACTCTTGCCGCCTGGGGATGGATTACTCAGCTCATCCACAGTCCCCTGGTGGGGGGGTGCATGTGGGGAGGACTTGTGTGGAGAACTTGGCTCATTATTTAACAAAATTCCTACCGGGCATCTATTGTATATAACAGTGCTTCTCAAACTTTAATGTATATGCGAATTGCCTGCTTAACGTGTTAAATGCACCTTCTGACCGAGTAGGGCTGCGGTGGAGACTCCCGTTTCTCATAAGTTTCCAAAGGACACTCACGCAGCTGTCCAGAGAACCACACCTGGAGTATGGATGGGCTACAAGAAAGACACAAGGCCATTTTTAAAGACCCACCGAGCACTGTCCTTAGGATTTTCATCTCACGGAGTTTATGGCCTGGGAGGGGGTGTAGCATGGTACACAATAATGATAGTGACATTGCACATAACACATCCCTCAACATGTAAACAGAGGGAGTTCCAAGAGGGGAGAAACTACTTCTGCCAGAGGTGGGATGGGTGAGGATCCAGCCCTGTGGAGGAGGACGGGCCTCGGAAGGTGCAGAGGATGCATCTCGAAGGGCATTTTAGAGAACACAGAGGGGTGTAAAAGCCACCATCCAACGGTTTGATTGTCAGGACATGAGATGTGAAGTTGGCTGTTGTTGGACATGGATCATTGCGGGGCCCAGCTCGAACAGTGCATGGACTGGCGCATAGTAGGTGATCACTAAATTCTCGTAAACCGATGGACAAGTCATTAGGGAAGTTTGATTGATATCGAGGTGGAGAATTTGTTGTAATGAGATTTGTTGAAGTAGGATCTGAATGAGATTTCGTTTGTCACATGGTTTATCTGGGGTTTTAAGATTTGTGACTTTTCTTTATACACAGCCTTAACAGTCTGTGAGTGGACTCACTTCTGCCTGGGTGTTCGCAGCAGCTGTGGGGCTGTGCGCTCTCTCAGGGGAAGGGAGCTCCTGGAGTCTGATCCTGGGGGGCTCTCCCCTGGTTTTGTTGCTTTTTTCTCTTTCTTTCTTTCTAGTTTCACTCATAAAAATGTCTTTGAGTTCCAGAGAAAGGAGCACTTGGCACAGAAAAGAAAGTTTCATGTTTTATCTCCTCAAAGTGCTGGCAAATTGACCCTCTGATGCCTTGTGGGGAAACCTCAGGGCTCTAATTACATCTCTCCCTTGCCTGGGAAGTAAAGTTAATAATTCCTTCTATTCTTGAATGGGGCTGGGCGGGCTTGGCAGGAAAAGAATAATACTTTTTGGTATTTTAGCTTAGAGTTTTTCTCCAGAGGCTCGAAATGCTGGTTTCACCCCATCGGTGCTCGTCCCATGTCTGTGGTCAGCTGGGGGGCAAGTATGGGACCCCAGAGTCCTTCAGAAGGAGAGGCTGTTGTCCATAAATGGGAGATGGGGGCTCAGGGTCTGTGACATGCCAGGAGGGGAAAAAGAGTGTGAGCAATGACGTCCAGTGTGGTTGGTGTTCCAGCTGTCCCTGCACTGGCATGACGTGTGGTCTAGAACGTCCCCCTGCCTGTGCCCATGTCCACTGCTCACTTCTGAAATAAATGGGGTGAGGTCATGGGGAAGAAGGAGAAAAATTTTGGGAATTCACCATTTCAACGACTGACATCACTGCGATCTGCAGCACAGCTGGCTTCACCCTGCTTGTTTAGGATTTCTTTCTTGGTGTGAAAAGTAGCCAGCACTGAATTCGTTCCTCTGTCCTTTGTCTCCACCAATACCATTGAGACAAAATGAGAGTATGAAGTGAGGCGTGGAAAGAGGAATGATGACCGCAGGGACCAAGCATAAAACCACTCTAGACAGTGCCCAGCCTCAATTGCCATAATCTTGGTTTTTCTTTCTTTAGTAAGATTGGTCTATCCACGGTTGCTCTTTGGTGATGGTGCAGATCATCCAAGCTGACAGCCCTGTCTGTCGGGGGGGACCCCACTCTATCTCCTTTAGGGTTTGGCAATCTGAGTGGCTTCTTGGAGTCTCATGCTTAGAACCAGAAGCCCTGCTTCATCTTCTTGTAGCTGTAGATGTGCTAGAGCCCTTTCAAAATGGCAGCTGGATGCCCTTCCGGGGTCCCCAGAACGGAAGTGCTACTCTCGGCACCCTGTATTATTCTGCGTTCCTACTGAAAAGGTAGGCTGCATTTGGTGTCTGGTCAGAGACATGACTGGCACTTGAAGATGTTTTCAGAGAAAAGAGCCGCACTGAGCACACATGGGATCGAGGGTGCATTTTCCATCTGCAGTCTCCCTGCACATGCACTTCCCATTCTCCCTGCACTCCCGGGTTTGGAAACACCCTCACGGTGGCCTGCTATCTACTGGGGTCTCCCTCCATTGCTTCGAGGGGTGCTTGCAGAAAGCATCAGGAAAAGAAGCTAGGACAATACAACCAAGTGAAATAAATGACATTTTGTACACGTTCCTTTTTAGGACATGCTTGTATGTGGTGCGTAATGTTAATGTGTAGCTGTCACCCATCCGCTCCCAGCTGGGCACTTTCCCACACGTCACTGATCACCTTGCAGCATCACTGTGGGAGGAATCGGCACTGCCCCTGACTCTCCGGCGGGGCCACGGAAGCTGCTCGGAGGCGGTCAGCCATGTGCTCCGGACACCCATCCACTTTGCCTCCTGTCCTCACTGGCCCTACGAGCATTGTGTAATCCAGCATGGAAAACCGAGCTCCTAAGGAGTTGTGGGGACCGATCCTTGCCAGGAGGTTTCTGGATTCTGGAAACTCTTATTTACATGACAACTAGGGAAGGAACAGAGAAGGGTTCTGACACTGGGATACAGGGGGGAAGACTTTCCATGATTTTATCTTAAAACATTAGGCTGTTAGGAAATTTGCACTTGAAATCATTTCAGCTTTAATTTTCAACATTATTCTCATAAAAGCAAAACCTTGTGTGTCTGCTTCCTCTTGTTTTAAGTAAAAACTTAAACACCGAAGGACGCCTGGGTGGCTCAGTTGGTTAAGCGTCCCACTCTTGATTTCAGCTCAGGCAATGATCTCATGGTTCATGAGTTCGAGCCCTGCATCGGGCTCTGTGATGACAATGGGGAGTCTGCTTGGGATTCTCTCTCTCTTCCTCTCTCGGCCTCACCCCTGCACTCTCTCTTGAAAGTAAATGAGATTTTAAGAATTTTAATTCAAGAAAACTTAAACATTGAGAGAGGAGCTATACATTAAAACAAATGTAAAAAAGAATGAGGACAAATGCCATTTACTTCACCTAGTTTCATTGTCTTAGCCTCTTTTCCTGTTTACAGGAGAGTTTATGACTCTGTAAATTAAGGGCCAAGATCTCAGCCAGTGGTGGCTTTTGGGTCACCGTTTGTATTTGCAGTTCGCATGTTGGCATTTTCTCACGAGTGCCAGGAGCGTAGTACATCGTGTTGCACCGACTTCAGATGTGAGCTTTGTGCACAGACCCAGATGGTCTACCTGCATATGATAAGCTTCCGTCTCATGTGTAGCACAGGATGTGATTTCAGTGTGACACCTTTTCTCCATGATGTTCTAGCTGGGAGCACACTCAGCTGCCTCCACTGCTGTGGTGTTATGTACGGGGTTTCTTAGACCTCCTGGAACTTTGGAGATGGAAGCACAGAGCAGCGACCGTGTCTTGATGGCCACATCACAGTACAGTCCCTACATTGGTGGGCCTCTGCCTTGCCTTCCCTGGCTGTGAGGAGGTTGGCCTGTCCTGCAAGGTTCCCATGGGGGGTTGTCACATTCCTGCATTATTCAGGATAAAACCCGATGGCCAAGGTTAGACATGCCGCTGAACACAAAACACCAAGACAAAAAAACCTTTTTTTCTCCACCTCCTTCCCCTAATTAGGTATTTAGTTGGAACTTGGACACGCTCTCCTGCTGGCTGAACTGTAGTATGTTTTTAATGAGGGTTAGCAGGTGACTGTACAAACAGTGGATGCAGCATCGTACTCTCTAGGAGACTCTGCAAGTGACACAAAGTTCCCAAGCTGTAGAGTCTGGTTGATGGAGCAGGAAGGTGGGCAGAAGGCCCTCTTGTTCTTAGAAGACTGATTTTGAAGCTGCTCCCACAGGTTTTCCACGTTCCTGCCACCGCCTCAGAGTGGCTGAGAGGCTGGCTGGGGTCCCAGGAGAGCAAGCTCACCTAAGGGAATGTTCCATTGGGGCCCGAGGAACTCAGGTCCTCTGCAGGTGCCAGACAGGACTAAGCAGTGACTTAGATTGTCTGGGGCTGGCTTACTGGGATAGAGTGATCACCTTGTCTGTGGGGGCATTTAGGGCTTCAGAAATGTCAACAATTTCACTTGATTTATCATGTGTTTTCAAGGAGTGCCTCACCTCTTTCTACGGATCGAGAAATGGGTGACACAGGACTGGAAAGGGTGTTTCTGTGATCAGGGACAAAAGCCTAAGCATGACTGGAACTTCATACCATGATCATTTCAGATCCAAACTGTCTCAGTTTTTGGTACAGATGGTTGATTTACCCTTAACTGGGAGATGCAGGGTGTTAGTCACTCAGGCTATTATAACAAAGCATTGCACACTGGTTGGCTTAAAATAGAAATTCATTTCCTCACAGCTCTGGAGGCTGGAAGTCCAAGGTCAAGGTGTGGGCAGGGCTGGCTCCTCCTGAGGCCTCTCTCCTTGGTTTGTTGATCAATGGCCATCTTCTCCCTGTGTGTTCACATGATTGTCCCTCTGTGTGTCTGTGTCCTAATCTCTTCTTCTTAGAAGGACACCAGTCATTTGGGATTAGGGCCATCTCAATGACTTCATGTAAATTTAATAATTCTTTAGAGACTCTATCTCCAAATATAGTCACATTCTGAGGTACTGTGGGTAAGGAATTCAACAGAGGAATTTTAAGAGGACACAATTCAGCCTATCACAAGAGGCCTAATGGACTCAGGACAGAGCTAAATACGAAACATATCTAGGTGTTCTGCAAAAGTTTGAATAATCTGGTTTGGCTACTCTGTTGTCCTATGCAGACATTTGATAGAAAAGTTAAAAAAAAAAAAGGGCAGACTTTTGTGACTTAAGTGGGCTGATCATGCCTTTCCCTGTCTGCAAAGGAACCTGGCTACTACTGGTGTCTTGTTTTGTCTAAAACCCTGAAGATAGTTAAGAGCAGAGCCTGGCTTTTAGGCCAGAATATCACAGTACCTTTTCACATGAACAATTTTTTACTGAGTCTTTTCCAGGTTCACTGTGCCATGGTGGACCAAAAAAAAAAATGTGTACAGGATGTTAGCTTTTTTCTCAAAGAATGTTAGCTTATTTGGGATAAAATATAAATCATATAAATGTGTGAAATTTCAGTTAACATTAGAATTGATTGTGTGTGTGTGTGTGTGGGGCTCTCTGCTTTCAAGAGGAAGAGACCTAGGAACCAGAGGAAAAGAGGACTTACAGTTTGGTGTGACAGTGCTGGGGTGATGAGTAGGGTCAGGAATCCAGAGTGCCAGGACCCTCACTTTTCTCTCTGCAGTTTGAGTTATTCTCTCAAACCACTTGCCTCACTTACCTGTTGCTGCATATGGTAGCATGAAAAATGGCCTCCAAAAAATATCCACACCGTAATTCCTGGAATTTGTAGATATTACCTTATTTTGAAAAGGGTCTTTGCAGGTATGATTAAATCAAGGATCTTGAGATGAGATTATTCTGGATTATTGGGGTAGGCCCTAAAGGTCATCACATGTGTCCTGAAGAGAGAGGCAGACGGGGGACTAGACCAGTAGAAGAAGAGGGGGTGATATGATCACAGAAGCAGAGATTGGAGCGATGTGCCCACAAGACATAGAATGCTGGCAGCCAACTGCAATTGGAAGAGGCAAGGAACAGATTCTCCCTGAGAGTCTCTGGAGGGAGTATGGCCTAGCAAACAACTTGATTTCAGCCAAGTAAACTGATTTCAGACTTATGGCCTCCAATACTATGAAAGAATGTGAAAGAATAAATTTTTTTTGTTTTAAGTTGCTAAGTTTGCAGTTATTTTTTACATAGGAAGCTAATATAGTGCATAATAAGCCACTGTACAATTTAGTACTTAAAACAATGTCAAGGAATAGCATCAAGAAAATGGCAGAATAAGCAACTCTAAGCACTCATTTCCCCCATAGAAACATCAAAAGAGAAGTAGAAACTGTCAGAACCAACATTTTCAGAACTCTGGAAAATAACCCAAGGTTGAGAGCAACCAAGCAAACATTGAACCAAGAAAAAGGCAACTTGAAAATGATGGGCGAGGTTTGTGGCTCTTGCTCTTGTCTCACCCCTCCCCGGGACAGCAGTGCCTTTGAGATAATAGCTCACATTCCTGGTGTGGGACTCTGGTCCCTGATTCCAAGGGGAGCAAAGCAGACTTTACTTGAAAATTATTTCATGAGTCTGTTCTAACCTGTCTAGGGTTACCTAAAGGACTGACATCAAGTGCTTGTCTCTGTTTTGGCTAACTCAGGACAGAGACTGGAAAAATGGCAGACATTGCTTGAAAACACTGCCAGGTTAACTAACAAACTCCAAACACCTGGGACAAAGGTCACTGGTTGAGAGATACAACAGGCTGTCTAAAGCCCAGGAGCAATTGCTGGGGCACGTTTTTGGGAAATTCAGAAGCACCTGTGTATATAGAGAAATTTAGAAAACTACTTCCTTGCTCAGGGCAAGGTACATGCTCAGAGAAGAGCAGAGAAGACCATAGGCTTTCATCTCAGGATGATCCTGGGGCTCAGGGCAAGTCTGCTGAAGTGTTGAAAGAGTACTCCGGCACAGAACCAATTTGCAAAGACTGGAAGAGGAATTTGTTTGTTTTGGTGTCTCTGTTTGTGTTTCTTCTTTTTTTGCTTCCCCCCTCCCCATGCTTTCTTTTCTGTTTTTTCTTTTTCTCCTGGCATTTGATGAAATCTCTGTCTAAATATTGGCGGAACACTAGCTATAAAAACAGAGACTGCAGTGACCACACTCCTCAAGGAATAGTCTTTGCAAAAATAGTTTGGAAAAGTATCTAAACAGATGGAGTACTTCAGCCTTCAAAAATGTTGACAACAACAACAACAACAACAAAAACAACAGAAAGCCCCACAAACTGGGGAATTTGGAGAATCTGATTTCCAGAGTCACCACATTATAATATTCAAATGTCTAGTTTTTAACAAAGCATCTTAAGGCATACAAAGAAATGGAAACACATGGCTCATTGAAAGAGGCAAAATAAATGGACAGAAACCATCCCTGAAGAAGCCCAGACCCCAAACTTATTAAAGACTTTAAAACAATTGTCTTAATGATATGCAAAGAGTTAAAGGAAACATGGATGAAGAACTAAAGGAAATCAGAAAAATGATGTGTGAACAAAATGAGAATATCAATAAATAGAAATTGTAACAAGGAATCAAATTCTTGAACTGAAAAGTAAAATAAAATAAAATATTCACAAGAAGGGTTCAGCGTAGATCTGAGCAGGCAGAAAAACAATCAGCAAACTTAAGATAAAACAATTGAAATAATTTAGTCTGAAGAGATGAAAGAAAAAAGAATGAAGAAAATTGAAGATTATCTCAGAGGCCACATTATCAAGCAGACCAACATATACCTATGGGAGTTCGAGGAGAAAAGAGTAGAAGAATATTTGAAGAAATAATCGCTGAACACTTCCTGAATTTGTGAGAGACATGAATCTACAAATTTAAGAGCTCAATGAACTACAAGTGAGGTAAACTCAAAGACACCCACAGGGAAACACATAATCAAATTGTCAAAAGTAAAAGGCCAAGAGATAACCTTGAAAGCAGCAAGAGAGAAGCAACTCATCACATACAAGGGATCCTCAATAAGACTGACAGCTATTTTCTCATTACCATAGAGACCGGAAGGCAGAGGGAAGATATATTTAAAGTGTGGAAAGAAAAAAAAAAATGGCGATCAAGAATCCAAACCCAGCAAAACTGTCATTAAAAAAAAATATGACGGAGAGGGGATCCTGGGTGGTTCAGTCAGTTAAGCATCCAATTATGGCTCAGATCATAATCTTGACATTTGTGAGTTCAAGCCCTGTGCTGAGATCTGTGCTGACAGCTCAGAGCTTGGAGCCTGCTTCGGATTCTGTGTCTTCCTCTCTCTCTCTGCTCCTCCCCCACTTGTACTCTGTCTCTCTCTCTCAAAAATAAACATTAAAAAAATGAGGGAAATTGTAAGAAATTTCCAGATAACAAAAGCTAAAGGGGTTCATTACCACTAGACCTGATCTTCAAGAAATGCTAATGGGTGTCCTTCAGGTTGAAATGAAAGGACATTAGAGAGTAACTTGAAGCCATATGAGGAAATAAATAAGTCAGTAATGGTAAAGAGATGGGCAAATAGAAAAGCCAGTATTATTGTATTTTTTGTTTATAATGCCACTTTTTATTTTCTATACGATTTAAAAATCAAATGCATAAAATTTATAAAGTATAAACCTGTGATACTGAGTGCACAGGGTAAAAAGATGTAATTTGTGACAGCAATAACAAAGGAGCTGTATAGGAGCAGAGTTTTTATATTCTATTGAAGGTAAGTTGATACCAATTCACATCAGGTTGTTATAACTTTAGAGTGGTAAATTTAGTCCCCATGGCAACCACAAAGAAAATATCAGTAAAATATATACAAGAGGAATCAAGACAGTTCACAAAAAAATCAATTAAACCCAAAAGAAGATAGTAATGGAGGCAATGAAGGAAAAAAAGACATACAGAAAATGAATAAGAAAATGGCAGAACTATGTCCCTCTTTCTTTTCTTTTTTTAAAGTTTATTTATTTATTTTGAGAGCGAGAGCAAGCACGTTCAAGCAGGTTAGGGACACTGAGAGAGAAGGGGAGAGAGAGAGAGAGAGAGAGAGAGAGAGAATGAATCCCAAGCAAGCTCTGAACTGTCAGTGCAGAGCCTGATGTGGGGCTCAAACTCATGAACCGTGAGATCATGACCTGAGTCGAAGTCAGATGCTTTACCTACTGAGCCACCCATGTGCCCTAGAACCATATCCTTCCTTATCAGTAATTTCTTTAAATGTAAATGGATTAAACTTTGTAATCAAAGGGCACCTGGGTGGCTCAGTTTGTTAAGCATCTGACTTCAGCTTAGGTCATGATCTTGCAGTTTGTGAGTCTGAGCCCTACATTGAGCTCTCTTCTGTCACATTGGAGCCTACTTTGGATCCTCTGTCTCCCTCTCTCTGACATCTCCCCCCCCCACCAAATAAATAAATATTTAAAAAATTTTACTCAAAAGGTAGACTGGAAGATGTATTAAAAAATTGATCCAACTTGTATACTATTTACAGGAGACTCACTTTAGACCTAGACCCAATGACCCAAATAGATTGAAGTGAAAAACATAGTCCATGCAAATGGTAACCAAAGAGAACTGGGGTATCTATACTATTAGACAAAATAGACTCTAAGTAAAAACTGTTATGATACAAAAGAGGCATTATATATTGATTAAAGCATCAATTCATCAAGAAGATGCCATAATTTTAAACATATATGCACCAAACAACAGAGCCTCAAAATATATGAAACAAATATTAACAGAATATGATTCTCCATTATAGTTAGAGACTTCAGTATACTACTTTTAATAATACTGAGAACATCTAGACAATCGATAAGGGTATAGAAACTTGACTAACACTGTAAACCTACTAGACTTAGTAGACATGTATAGAACATCCCAGTTAAGAGAAGAATACATTTTTCTCAAGTGCACATGGAACATTCTCCAAGATAGACCACATGTTGGGCCACAAAAGAAATCTGAATAAATTTAAAAGATTGTAATCATACAAAGTATCATTTCCAACCACATGCAATGAAGCTAAAATTTAAAACTGAAGGACAATTAGAAAACATACAAAATATGTAGAAACTAAGCAACACACTCTCAGAGAACCAATGGGTAAAAAAGACATTTCAAAAGAAATTAGAAAACATTTAGAGGTGAATGAAAGGAAAACCCAACATCTCAGAACTCATGGGATACAACCAAGGCAGTGCTCAGAGGAAAATGTATAGCTGTAAATACGTATATTAAAAAAAAGGAGAAAGATCTCAAAATCAATAACCTAACTTTACACACTGATGAACTAGAAAAGAAAGCAAACTAAACCCAAAGCTATCAGGAGGAAATAAAAATGAGAGCTGAGATAAAATAGAAAATAGAAAACCAATCGAGAGAATCAATAAAACGAAAATTTAGTTCTTTGAAAATATCAGCCAAAGTGATGAAGAAAAACAGAGAGAAAATGGGAGCAACTAAAATTATAAATGAAAATGAGAACATTACTCCCAAATGTATGAAATAAAAATGAAAATGAGAGAATACTATGAACAATTAATTGTACGCAAACAAATTGGATAATCTGGATGAAATGGTCAAATTCTTAGAAAAGCACAAATTACCCACATTGATTGAAGAATGAGTCAAGAAATGGAATTAGTAACCAAAACCTTCCAACAGAGAAAGGTCCAGGACCAGATGGCTTTACTGGTTAATTCCATCATCCATTTAAGAGGAATTTAACACTAATCCTTCTTTAATTGTTATGAAGAATAGAAGAGGAGAGAACACTTCCTAACTAATTCTATGAGGCCAGCATTATCCTGATACCAAAGATGAAGCCATCACCAGAAAGAAAATTACAGATCAGTATCACTTATCAGTTTGGTTGCAAACATCCTCCACAATGCTGAGGTATAGATGCAAATGAAAGCCATACCTGCTAGGATGGCTACTATCAAAAAAATGGTTAATAACAAGTATTGGTGAGAATGTGGAGAAATTGGAACCCTCATACATTGCTGTGGGAATGTAAAATGGTGCGGTGCTACTGTGGTTCCTCAGGAAACTAAACGTGACCAACCAATTCTACTCCTAAGTATGTTCCCAACGGAATTGAAAGCAGGGACTCAAACACATATTTGTATGCTCATGTTCATGCAACATTACTCACATTAGCCGTAGCAACAAATCCAAATATCCATCAGTAGATGAATGGATAAACAAACTGTGGCATATCCATTACAATGGAATATTATTCAGCCATAAAAAGGAATGGAGTCGTGATACATGCTACAGCATAGATGAATCTACTTTTTTTTTTCCAGAATAGATGAATCTTAAAAACATTACATTCATGGTGTGCCTGGGTCACTCAGTTGGTTAAGCAGCCGACTCTTATTTCAGCTCAGGTCATGATCTCACCATTTGTGAGTTCGAGCTCTGTATGGGGCTCTGCACTGACCGTGTGGAATCTGCTTGGGATTCTTTCTCTCCCTCTCTGTCTCTACCCCACCATGCTCTCTCTTTCTCTCAAAAATAAATAAACATTAAAAAACCATTATGTTCAGTGAAATAACCCAGACACAAAAGGACAAATATTGTATGATTCCACTTACACGAAATACCTAGACTAGGCAAGTTCAGAAACTAAGTAGATTGGAGGTTGACAGGGACTGAGGGGAGGGGAATGGGGAGTTACTGCTTAGTGGTTGCAGTTTCTGTTTGAGATGATAAAAAGTTTTAGATATGTTAAGTGGTGACGACGGCACAACATTGTGAATGTACTTCATGCCGCTGAATTGTATGCTTAAAAATGGTTAAATGGCAAATTTTGTATTATACATATTTTACCACAATTAAAAAAAATAATGGGATGTACCCAAACCCATTGAATTGTATACTCCAAATGGGTGCATTGTATGGTGTGTGAATTATACTCGACAAAACTGTTTAAGGAGAACAAGGACAATATTTATTTTGCTCATGAATCTGCATTTTGGACGGGGCTGAGTGGGTGCAGCTTATCTCTATTGCAGGCATCACCAGCGGGGGGGGGGGGGCTTGAAGGCTGGGACTTGGAATCACCTGCAGTGTGTCACTCAAGTGTCTGGTGGTTGATGCTGACTATCTGTTGGTACTTGTCTGGGGCTGGGACACCTGTAGCCTTTTCACATGGCTGCTTGACTTCCTCATAGTATGGGGATGACATCCTGAGAGACAGCTGGGCAAAAACCATTACTTACTGTGGACTGACCTTGGAAGTCAGGCAGTGTTAACTACTACTGCATTTTACTCATTAGAAATAAGTCACTAAGGGTGATGTGACCCATACTAGAGGGCAGAGTAATTATCCATCTTTTGATGGGAGGAGTGGCAAAAGAATTTGTCAGAATCTTTTGAAACTACACAGACATGTGTTTTTACATTCTTTCCACATCCAGAATATCTTCGTTCACTCTCAAAACCCCTCAGTCGTCACCTATGATGGCTCCAGGTTCAGGCTGGATGTCCAGGAGCTCCATGTGTAATTCACCCCGGGTGGGGTTCTCCAAACACAGCGTCTTGGCTACGGTTTCTCTTGATCGCCCAGAACACTTGTGTACTGAAGATACAGGTTGTCAACCCCCACAATCCCAACATAGGCTGGTGGGACAGGCGTGGATCCCTGCTATAGATACTTGTTCAGAAAGTGGGGCAGGTGGGGGATACATGGCAGCCATGGGTCCATGGCGATTCTGAAATCCAGCTGGGCTCCTGTTGCCAGTTCCTTGATTTGGGTTTATCCCTACTGCCTGGGAGTGATTTTCCACGGCACTCAGCTCTCACCCGTGGGCTCCTGGTTCCACACCTTGAGTCATCTTTCCTTGTCCATAAGTGGCGGCCTGAATTTGGAGCCAGGTAGTTTTCTCAGCCTGATTTCCACCCCTACAAGGGGTGGACTTACTGGGGACCTAAATGTCTTTTTCTCATCTTGTACTTTCCTTGTTCTTTCCAACTTGATATGGTTCTTTGAAAAATGTTTTGGGTTTCATATGGATCGATTTATAATCCACTCCATCAGACAAAAGCTATGCCCACAGATCTCTTCAAGAATAGCCTCGTTTTCAGGCTCCCTGTAAGGCTTGTGGGAGGTGAGGTGGGGGAACAATGCTCCTCAGATTCTTACAGGGCTGTTTGACTATTTGAAAGGGTCTGTGATCTCCCTGAGATCTTAGAAAGGGTTTTACAGTTTATGTCCTTAGCCTCATCTCTTGACCATATTTTCCTGGAGCACTCTGGGGTTGATCTTTGCCTGGGAGCCCTCTTTAGCAATGTTTGTCATCTGAAGAGGCTGGGGATGAAGACCAGTGTTTATTTCAAGCCCAGCAAGTCCTGACTTCTTTATAGGAAGTCATTTCCTTCACTTCTTTCTCTCTTCTTACACTGTACCGTGGCTGATAAGGAGAAGCCAGGTGGTCCCCTCAGCCCCCTGCCTGGAAACCTCCCTAGCCAGAGTACCCAGCTCACTCTGGGTGAGTGGTACACTTTCGATTTTCTGTGTCACCTCGGGTGACAGTGTTTTCAAACTTTGTTCCAGCTTCTGATTAACATTTCCCTCTGTCTCCTTGACGTCCTCACCCCCAGCCTCCTCAAGATCAATCACGTTTCTCCTGTGTCTTTGGGGCCCTTCCAGCTTCCAGGCACCTCCCAGTCCCAAATCCATGGCCATGTGTTTTGGGTTTTGTCATGGTAGAACCCCACTACGGCACCAAAATCTGTTCCTGTTGCTTTGTAGCCAATAACCCCCATCAGGCTTAGGGGCTTATCAAAATGACAATATTTATTGTGCTCGAAAAATCTATAATTTGGGGAAATCTCAGCAGAGAGAGCTCTTCTTTGCTCCATCTGGCCTTAGCTGGGCAGCTCACAGAATGAGTGAGGCCTGGCGTCATCTGAAGGCCTGCTCTCGTGTTGGGCAGTTGATGCCTGTCAGCTGGGGTTGAGGCTGGTTGAGGCCCATTTGTGGCCTTCCCATGGGGCTGCTCGGCTTCCTTACAGCGCGATGGTGAGTGTACTGGGGGTGGGAAGGGGGAAGAGGGAGGGAGGCGGAAGAAAGTCTGTTGCCTTTTTATCACTTCATCTAGAAAATTACGTAGTGTTAATTCCACCACATTCTACTCACTTGAAGCAAGTCACCAAAGTTAGCCCATCTTCAAGCAGAGAAGAGTGAGGCCACTTTTGGAAGGAGGAATTTTTTTTAAAATATATATTTTTTAATGTTTATTTATTTGAGAGAGAGAGAGAGAGAGAGAGAGAGAGAGAGAGAGAATGAGCGCCAGCGAGTGGGGGAGGGGCAGAGAGAGAGGGAGATACAGAATCCGAAGCAGCTCCAGGCTCTGAGCTGTCAGCACAGAGCCCGACGAGGGGCTCAAATTCACAGACCATGAGATCATGATCTGGGCCGAAGTCGGACGCTCACCCGCCTGAGCCCCCCAGGCGCCCCTGGATGGTGGAATATCTTAAGATGATCATACCGATTTACTACGCATGGCAGTTCAAGATTTTTATACCAACAGTACCGAGACTCGAGAAGATGGGGGACTTCCCGCCATGGCTCCAGTTTGAAAACTTTCAGGGCGGGCTTGGAGCAGGTACCAACTCCTTGGACCAGTTGCTGTAGCCAAAGGGGTGAGGTAGTGTAACTCGCCAAGCGTGTTTACCTGTCTCTGTGATGAGGTGCGTACATCTGTTGTGGGAAGGTGAGGGAGCTGGTGCCGAGCAGATAAAAATAGTAGCCGGGTTCACTTACTGCTTCGTGAAACACACACACATGAAGTAATTAAGAATGGTTGAGAACCACATATGAATTTCAAAATGAAGGATGTTAAAAATATACAAGAAGACTAACATGGAAACGCTCTGTACAGAGTTTATTCATTTAGTCAGGAAACACTTATTGAATGCCTGCTGTTTCTAAGCACTCTGATGGATGATGGGAAGCCGTGGTGAATTAATACAGTCCTTCCCCTTCTAAAACCTGCTCTCACATATTAGTTGCCTCTTATTTAGAGGTTTTCCAGTGACTTTTGTCCTAATCCTCCCTAGGGAGCAGAGTAACCTTTGATTTGTCTCTGACTGTGACGACATTTAGGGGGGCTTTTGTGTGTTAGATTAAGAAAAAGCTCAATCCATCAACTGGTTATTATGGGGCCGATTGGCTCAACGTCCTGTCGGTGAATTGACTGATTAATTCAATTGGCAGGATTAACCCTTCTATTGCTACATGAAGTGACAATTAGAAATAATGAACTCTTGCTCAAACTGGGATAGTCAGTACTTATACCTTTAAGCAAGCTGTGAAAGATTTCACAGGTGTTTATTTACATATTTAGTTTTAATTTTCCCTATGTTTTTAGTTGAGGTATAGTGTACATTCAGTGAGCTGTGAAATGTTTACTAACCCCCTCTGCACCTCGGGGTGGGGTCCGCTTAGCAGGCAGAGCGGAGAGTCCCAGGACAGGGTAAGGAGGCTCAGTGCCAGGGTGGCGGCGCCCTTTTGTCCTGTAACGTGTCCTTGAACACCAGTTCGTTCCTGGGTAAACTAGAAGTGAGAATACCTGTCCTTCTGTGTGGGTGGAAGGTTAAGTGTGATCATGGTGTATGTGGGGTGCTTGGTGCACGGGTTTGGAAAGGCTGTGTGAGCTGTGGCTTTTTTTTGAACAATGTCTGCCAGCAGTTAGCATTAGTACTCTGAAAAGAAGATAGAACGATTTGGCTTCTTCTTTTCTGTTTGGCAATAAGAAGCTTTTTGGCACCTAGTCTGATTCCTTTGCAGCTGCAAAAAATTCGGAAATGAGGTAAAGCAATATATATTAAAACATGCAAATTATAATGAGGCACTCAAGGCTTGACTAACTTTTCACATCTTCCTGTGGCAAACCATTTTTCTTCTCGGCGGTAAATTTCATGACCTTGAATCTTGTTCTCTGCGTCACTCTCTGTTGCATGACATTGGGTGACATAGAGAAAATGAGTTTGAAACTCTGCTTGGGCTTTGAGAAAATTGGGTATCCTGGTTTTGAGGGTGGATGGAAAAAAAATAGAAGACGAGGAAATTGAGACATAAATGGAGGGCTGAAGACAAGAGGAATTGAAGAGAGGTTGAGTCTATGCTCTGGTCATTTTTCTGTGGGTCTCTGCCGCTTTGTGACCTGTACCTTAATGGGCAGAGAGGGTTAAGGTTCAATTCCCAGACAACTATTTAATCCATCCATTTAAGATGGTCATTTACAAATATGGTGTCCATTTCCTCTGCGTAATGGCCATGATATGGTGCCCCTGCTCCTCCCCGGGGCTTCTTGCACTGGTGATTTACCGTTGGATAGCTAATCTGTTTTTATAAACTGCCCAGGCACTTAATTAAATCTTGCATCCTGTCTCATGCAAAACTGACAGCAAATTTACTACCAGCACATCCTGGATGACAGAGAGTCACACCAGAAGAGAACCTTGAGTGACTGTTCCCTCCAGATTTAACAAGTGCTGCGGCCTGTCGTCTGCTGCTCTCTCTGACTGCTGCTCCTGCTTCCGAATCAACGAGGGCTGAAAGCTTGGCATGAATGTGTCAGTTGTTCTGGAGGCCCTGCTTTCGGAGATGACTCGCGACCCACTCTTAAAAAACATTATATAGGGAAATTTGAGTAAGTTTCCAATGAGATGTGGAAACAAAAACCTTTGTTTACCAAGGTCTTCAGGTGGAAGGAGGCAGACACCGTGTAGAACCAAAGAGCATCCCATGGGTTCTGAGTAGAAAGCTCTAGGGATGACTGTTGACCTTTACCTTGGGCTGGTGGCTGGGGGTCATGACCAGGAGCCTTGACACAGTTTTGAACCAGCTCTCCCTGATGCCTGCCTCCTCGAGCCATTACTGTGAGATCAATGAAGACAGACAGACCAAGTGGGACAAAGCAGCAAGGCACTCACTCAGTGTGGGGACTGAGTGGCATTGTAAGGTAAAGTGGCGAAGGGAGAGAGTATCTCAGCAACCTCCTGAGATGATCTCAGCCAAAGTCTCTGAACCCCACAACCTGAACACCTCTCAGTTCTGCGTGTTCTGTGAGTGCATTCATCTGACACTTCTGTGCCCCCCATACTTTGTTTGCCAGCTCATTCTAGCCTGAAAGTGGTTTTCAGTGTACCTTTGTTTCCTGTCAGATCTCTCCATTAATAAGGGAAATGGGGTGGGGGGGGGCGCCTGGGTGGCTCAGCTGGTTAAGCGTCCCAACTCTAGATTTTGGCTCAGGTCATGATCTTGTGGTTCGTGAGTTCAAGCCCTGCATCAGGCTCCACACTGGCCGTGTGGAGCCTGCTTGGGATTCTCTCTCTCTCTGTCTCAAAGTAAATAAACTTAAATAAGGGAAAGGACTTGCAGATGTGACATCACTTCCCCGCCAGTACTTAGGTGTAGAATCTAAGATCCATCCCTTCCTCTGTAGGTTCTTGATCTCCGGCACAGCCTAGCCCCTCTTGCTGTGGTTCCTGCTGCAGTGAATGGGGCCAAGCAAGAACAACTGGGAGTCGTGCTGGACACTCCCCCCCCGGACTTTGAGCCACTCTATCTTTTAGATTTCATCCCCTAAATATCTCCTCTTTCTGTCCTCAGATCTCACCAGCTGTTTCCCGGACTAACACAGTAGTCTCTTGAAGGCTCCCTGCTTCTGTTCTCTCCCTGCTCCAATCCATGCCTCACCTTGTAACCAGTCTTCTTTCTCAAAAGCATATAGGGTCACGTTTCCATTTCATGTCTCTCCATGATGGACATTTTCAGGATAACGGGTAAACTTAGCCTGCAGTAACCCTGTCTGACCCTGGCCCTTGCCTAGCTCATTAATTTCTTTTCCTGCCACTCCTTTCCCACTGCCAGCAACTTTCTCTCTAATGCTTCAGTAGTCCCTGAAGGCAGAATGTCTGTTCCTGATCAGTTTATACTGCTGCCTGCACTCACTCCCTCCTTCTCCGTATTAGAGCCTATTAGACCGTCAAGACTTGGTTTCATTGTTCCTTCTTTTGAGTTCTCTGCATGTTTCCCTAGCCTCATCCATACTGTGTTCTAATATAGTTGTTGGCTGTCCTCTTGGCTGAACTGTAATAAGCTCTCTGTGGGAGAGAACGAGACCTTGTCTAATTTTATCTCCAGCATCAAGCATAGTGCCTGGTCAAGTTGACTCTTTTTTTTTAAGTGTTTATTTATTTTTGAGAGAAAGAGGGACAGAGTGCAAGTGGGGGAGAGGCAGAGAGAGAGAGAGAGAGGAAGACACAGAATCTGAAGCAGGCTCCGGGCTCTGAGCTGTCAGCACAGAGCCTGATATGGGGCTCAAACTCACGAACCGTGAGATCATGACCTAAGCCGAAGTCGGCCACTTAACCGACTGAGCCACCCAGGTGCCCCTCAAAGTCGACTCTTAAGAAATTATTGTTGGATGAACAAAGGAAAGATCAAACTACATCCCAACCACAAATGATGATTGTAATCTTTATCTTGTTATTAATAATCGATAAGTCTACTAAGATAAAGTAGAGTAACATAGTCATAAAGTATTAGTGCCTGTCAGGTCAACATAGTTAAAAACCTGCCAACAAAATTAGGTTCTTCCATTTACTAGCTGTATAAGCTTGAACAAATTATATAATCTTTCCAAGCTTCTATTTTTCCCACCTGTACAATGGGTATCAGAGTTGTTTTCAGAATTAAATGAGGTAGTGTCTGCTAAGTGTTAGTGTTATATAAAATGCTGAATGAATGTCAGTTACTACAATTACAATCGGCAGTAAACTATTTAGATATTATGACTCTATACAGATAGTCTTTTAGACCTGCCGTCTTTGTGTTTTTCTGTTCTAATTTGTTTGTAAACAAGTTGTTGTCAGAGCAGCAGCTGGAATGCCCTGGATTGCCTACTTTAATACATTTTGAGAGCAGAGAGAAATCAGAAAGCCCATACATAGCACAGGAACTTTTTAATATTTCACAGTAGACAAACAAAGTTATTTTCCATCATGGCAATGTATTGGGTGGAATGACCTTTATCTATTGATGACAGTGATGTAGCAGAAGGGACGGTTTTCCACTTGACCTTTATACAATGTGCCAGCTTGTCTCCTAACACAAAATAAGTTACAATTGACAGGCTTGATAGAACACTAACCTGACAGAAGCTTATTGTTTGGAAGGAGAGAGTCGCTCTAGCAGCCCCCATTTGCTATAGAGCATGGTGACTTTCATATCCCCAAGGGTGGCTTAGAAATGAGTACTACCTAAGTCAGTGCCAGAACATTTAGTGTAATTAGTTCCTCTGGGAGTTTGTTTTTAAATGAGATTTGTTCATAATGAATTTTTATTGCCCTGGACTTGATTACTTTGCACGGACCAGACTATATTCTTTCGACTTTTCTGTCTTTGTTAGCTCGCTCTCTCTCTCCTCTTTGCCAAAACATCACAGAATGTTTTCTGCACATCTTTCTTCTATTGCTTCATTATTGCCTTTCCATAAACTTTACTACTTCCCTTTAGTTTTCTGCCGCGAGGTATTTTCCCTTGAGGCTTTCCTCCATGAGGGCTAAAATGTGAACTTTGCAAGTTTGCTCCTTTTCCTAGGTAGTGGTGGAGCAGAAGGGGTTTGGGGAAGCAGGGAGGAAATGTGTTGCAGTTCAGGCTTACAGGCCAGGTGGGGGAAATGGCTGCAGAGGGTCAGTTGACCTGGATTGTAGCCTTACTTCCGACACTAGTGCATAGATAGTCACAGGTGATGTACTTCTTTAGGAAGTCAGAGTGGATGGAAACTGTTCCATCATGAAAATTACAAGTAGAAAATGGGCATGTCATTCTGGGACTTTTCCCAGAGCCAGATCTGCAGTGGTGTGATAGATCCTGTCTCCATCTGCTAAATGGGTACAGTAACATCTGCCCTATCCACCTTGCTGGGTTCATGTGAGAAACAAAGGAAATATTAAATATGGAAAGTGGCCTGGTTGAAAGAACTCTGCCAGCATACTGGCCGGGCCTGTCTCTGGCTGGAGAGCAATGAATTATGCTTTCTGTCCTTTAGACTTTTCCATACTACACATGAAAAAAAAAGAAAAAAGAAAAAGATAAAAAAAATAGAGAGGAAAAATTAGAAAGAAATCTACAAAAAGAAATACAAAAGCTTTGGAAAATGAGAAACCTAATAAAGCCCTCAGTACCACAGCTGAGGATTTGGCCTCATGTTCCGAGTAAGTAAATCTCACCGAGATTAATATTTTATGCATTTCTATGGAATCAGCCATTCACTCACATCTCTGAAATCGGAGTCTGTCCTATCAAAACAGTGGATGAAGATGCACATGTTTTCTTTTTCTTGAAGACATTATATGATGAGATGTTCCCTTCCATCATGGGGACTCGGGGCAGCAACGAAATGTTGGCAGCTTGTGGCTGGCAGTACTTATAGCTCCTCAACACTTTGAATCTGTGTACTTTTTCGGAATGCTGGCAGACTGATGGTCACACTGTGTTCTCAGGGGTCGCAGGGTTCCTTAAGGGAGTTGGAAGGGAACACCATCCCCCCAATCAGAGTGTCTTGGCTGTTATCGGTGGTTAGTACTCGGTGAGACTGCCTCTTCGAAGGCTTCCATTGCTAAGTGACAGCAACAACAAAGTCCTCGAAAAGTATTGCCGTAAGGCTTAAAAATGACACCTGAGAAACTCTGAAACCATATTGAGAGGAAGGAAGAGAATCCTTCCAAACCCAGGTTTCTTCTCCATATTGAATGGAAGCTTGACGTTGGAGCGTCCAAAACCACAGTACGCTAGACTAGATGTGGACAGTCTACAAGCACAATGGCATTGGCCTCTGCTCGGGTCCTGAACAGTGAGGACAGGATTGCCCGGTGTGCTTAGCCATGAAATGGATCCTCCCTGTCATCCCCACTGGGGCAGGTGCTTCTGAGGCGCTCATGCAAGGGTGGTTTCCCAGTGGGAATAGCAGTGCACTCTGAACACCGCTAGTGCACTGCTAGTCCCAGTCAGGGATGTTATTCTGTGTCCATTCCACTTAGGGGTGTTCATTTTCTTCTCAGCAGCCAGAACCAATTGCTTTGGATCCACCATGGAAACTTGAACATCCTGAATGAAACTCCTATTAATGAAACTCCCTACGTTTAAATAAAAAAACAAACAGATATTGACACAGAGCCAACTAATTCATCCTTAGACAAAATGAAAAGAAAAAGAGGAGTCAGGTGGAAGAATACACTCATTTAAGATAAGGGTGGCATCTTGCTCCTCTCTCTCTGTCTCTCTTTTTCTTTCAGGATAGCAGTTGTTTGGATGCTGGCCCCGGGCTTGAGAAGAGTCAGTTGGACACCCTAAGGCCTGTCCTATCCTTTATCATGGCACGAAAAAAAAAAAAACACTGTAGTTTGACATCTGTGTTGGAAAAGTTAGATTTTTGTAGGGAAAAAGAAACCCACCCAAAAGCGACTGGAAAAATATGCTACGATTAATGTCAGTCATGGGAATTCAACTTTTGGGGCCTTTAAGACCATAACTAAGCCCCCTACCCCCTCATGACAGTATGTACTAATTTAGGTACAGCATCTGGGCAAGAAGTTGCCTGCCCTGCAAACCCAGGTCCGTAACATGATGACAGTCCTCGTCCCTCCTTTCCAGGATAGTTGCTGTCAAGTCGGACACGCTGGCTGAGGGCTCTCTTTTTACGAGGCTTCTTTCCGGCCCCGCTTAAGTGACAGACATTGCTTCTCTGCAGTCCAGCCCTTCCATCAAAGCTTAAACTTCTTTCTTTTTTAAAAAATATTTATTTGTTTTTGAAAGAGAGAGAGAGAGAGAGGGAGACACGGAATCCACAGCAGGCTCCAGCAGGAGCCAGTTCCTGTAGGTCGATGGCATCACATCATGTCACTCTGCGGCTCTGTCCTCATTCAGGAGGTGGCTTTAGAATACCAGGAAAAGGGAAACGATGGGCTGCATAACCCTTCTGGAAATCTCACAGACCTATCCTTTCTTCGCCTTTGATAGATAAGGGTCAACAGCGAAATCTCACCCTCCGTGCAAGAATTTTGTGTGCAGATGTTCAGGATTGCTAATTAAGGGAGGACTTTCAACCTTACTAGAATCAACTGAGGAGCAGAACTGGCATTATAAGGCAGTCACTACTTGGTAGTTAATGATAGTATAATTTCTTTTTATGAAAACACCGGTGCATTGGTGCCTGCTACCACTTGTTTGCTGCCCCCTGCAAGATAATAGAGCGGATGAGCACATAGCACAAGATTATCATGGAAAAGTCAGAAACTCTTCATCACACCTAAGTCTGAAAGGTTTTTTGTTTGCTTGTCTTTTCATGGACACCAATGTTCCTCACTGTAATTTTATTTATTTATTTATTATTTTTTAGGGAGAGAGACAGAGCATGAGCAAGGGAGAGGGGCAGAGGGGGAGAGAGAGAGAGAGAGAGAGAGAGAAAGAGAAAGAATCTTAAGCAGGGAGCCTGACTTGGGGCTCGATCCCACGACTCTGGGATCATGACCTGAGCCAGGATCAAGAGTCAGATGCTCAACCGACTGAGCCACCAGGTGCCCCCCTCCCCCCGTAATTTTATATTACACACGTGTAGGTGTGTCTGTTGCTGATATTGTTGCTAATTCTTATGATGGAATTTAGCGTATCAGTGTGTCACGACATTCCTCAAAAGGCTCTGTGACCCCCGGGTAGTTCAGAGCCGCTGGTACCTGGGAAGCTAAAGGTAGGCTGTGCTGTTTACATGTGCGGGTGGAGGGCTGGGGATGAGCCAGGAGGACAGACAGGAATTTGCTGTACATTGTCTGAAATGTACATTTGTACATTGTACAAAATGAAAAAGGAAGCACAGAGCAAGACTGGCTATCAACTCCTCTGAATCTGACAGGTTGGGTCTCCCTGAATGCATGCTGAATATTTATTTATTTATATTTTATATAGAGAGAGTACACCAGCTGGGGAGGGGCAGAGCGAGAGGGCGAGAATGTTAAGCAGGCTCCATGCTCACCTCAGCATGGAGCCCAGGGCGGGCCTCGATCCCGCGACCCTGGGATCATGACCTGAGCTGAAATCAAGAGTCAGATGCTCAACCGGCTGAGCCACCCCAGGCGCCCCTGACTGCCGAATTTTAAAGAGATTCCGTCTGAGTTGAATTAAATCTGAATTAACAAGGTAGGGCTGTCAGAGCAATTTCCTTGAGTTACTTTCACTTTTGCAACAAGTCTGCCTGGTATTTTTCCAAAACTGTTCACAGGCAATTTTCAGTTTCACCATAATTTGGTGGCAGAAATTGGACTAGTATTCTCATTCATAAGATAAGGAAACTGAGTCGTAAGGAGGCTAAATAATCTCAAGTTTACAAAGTTGGTCCCGGTGAATCCAGGACTAAAATCTGGATCTCTAGATCCTTTAAGCAAAGAAATCAATTTAAAATGTTGATTTTCTTCCTATACCAGAGACTTGTACACACACAGAAAAGAATCACATCCTTTTCCTTTACATTGATAATGTGATTTTTTTTAATACCTCCTTAGATATTTATTTTCAGGGTAACATCTTGTACAATCTGTGATGTTTATCTTTAAGATTCTAGTTTTAATGATTATAAATCCAAGATTTATTTTGACAGCAGGTGTATATCACTCCTCACTCATCCCATAAACACTGGTTAAGTGTGTTTTATAGCACACACTGCACTGTGTACTAGGGAGATGGGTGTCGATAGGCAACATTTTCTCCTGTTTTCAGAAGCTTCTAGCACAGTCCTCTGCTGTGGGATAGCACGTGCGTGAGTCCCCATCAGGGCCCAGAAGTTAGACTCTTCCACCATGTGTCTGTTAATCTTTTATTCACTCATTCATTCATTCATTCATTCATTTGTCGCTCAAGGGTTTTGGAGCTCTGTCTTTGGAGTTACGCTTAACCATTAAGAGTCCTAAATGCCATCTGGAACCACATGGGGGAATTCAGTTAGTTCTGTAAAGGACCCAAGGTGTTTCTTGTGTCTGCTTTCTGTTACTATTAACACTCCTGCCCTGGGAAAGTGTTCCCACTAACTCCAGTTTTATTTCTAATATCTGCATGGTATCCGAGGACTCTGGGAAGATACTCTTAAAACTAGTCCTGCAGAGATTTCTAATTTCTTTAGCCTCTTACTATTTATAGAGGCATTGCTTGACACCAGGGCATACGCAGCTTCCCAGCATGCTAAAAGCATTGCTCTTTATTAGTCATTCTTATCATTGGCTGCTGCTTTGTGATTTCTCTCTAGTAGCATCACCTTTGAATTGAAGGTCACTGTTTTATTTGTATTGTGGTGCTTCCGCCAAAAGAAAACAGCTTAATTCTACTTTGTTCCAAGGAACTAATATCCTAGTAAGCTTTATTCCTTCTGATTGGATTTCACCCTAATTGGAATGGCTCAGGCTAGGGGAAAGAATTTATTCAATCTTCTTAGTTTTTTTTTTTTTTTTTTTTTTTTTTTAGAATATGCCATTTTACCTAGATCCTTTTATGCCACTCAAAGAATTTAAGCTGTTGGTGTTGCTGTGTTGTTAGAGATCAATTTAGTACGATCCTCTTGGCGCACTGGTGTGTCCTATTTGTCCAGTGCAGAAAGGGAACGCACATCAATGTGGTTTGCATTATCTTTTAAAAAATAATGATGGTAGCGGTTACTCGACAGTGAACTCCTAATGTCCCGAATTCCATTAGAGACAAATGTGTTAAAAGATGTTCTACAAAAAACAATTAAGTCTTAAAAGGTTGCAGGCTGTGGTGGTTGCCATTAAAACAAAAGAGAGCCTGTGGTTTTTGAGCACTGACAAACAGATGTGTCCGGCTATTTTTTTATGAAAACACCAGCAGAGCAAATTACTCATGAAAAGTCCATTCACAGGAACTAATTGAATGCCACGTCCAGTTTAATAATGAAAACTGAGTGCAACCAAAAACCAGGAGAGAGAAATAATGAATAGGCATTTGAATTCTTCCATTTGTATGACTTCTAAAAATAGCCTCAGTGCCAATAGTATGTTCTTGTGTCTGAGAGACACATCAATCTATTAAATGGCTCAAAGCCCTTTAACATACATGGAGAAAGATAAAGGAGCCCTTGAAGGAGAAACTCAAAAGTGACCATTTGAGTTTTCAATAGTGTTATTTTACAAGGTTACCGGTGAAGTGGAAAAGGCAGAATTATTGGCCGGATCTTTAAGTTGTTTCCTAGCTTACCAGAAATTTTCCTTGGCCCCTTCGGTATAGCCAGCCAGTCTGCTGTAAGAATTATTCTTTTAATTTCTCTCTTAACTAGACTATTCCTAATACACTTCAATATTCAGTGAACCAACAGAGTTGGTTCATTTATCAGCCATGCATCTAGATTGCTAAGTGAGTTAGTAATTGCCTCAGTGATTAACCCATTTCAGTAATGACTGATCATATATCTAAATTCAATTAAAATAACGAACATGGCATAAAAAATAGTTTCTTGTGGGAGGATCTGCCATTACATGTTCAATAAGAGTTTCTCTTTCAGAGTTTACACATTTTGAAGTGGCTGAAAAAAAAATCACACCCATGTATTTGACTTCCTAATCCATGCTGGTTGATTCCAGGTAGGAAACCCCTTGCTATTGCTTGAGTGTACTAGCTGACGAATGCCTTTTATTTCTAAAAGTGGATTTTCTTATACTAGTTATTAAAACAACACATGATCATTGTAAAAACATTTAGAACGTTCAGAAATATAAATAAAAGAAAAAATCATCTTTATTTGGATGGCACAGATACGGCCACTGTTAATATTATGTCCTTTCTGACTTTCTTCATTGTGCTGCCGAGTGGCTTTTTGGCCCTTGTCCTTTCTTTTGGGTTCTCTGCATTGTGACTCTGCATTGTAACTATTTGGAAATGATCTGAAGAACGTTTTTCCTTCTTGGGTAAGTGCTCTCAATCCCTATCTCCTGATGGCAGCAGGTGATGGCAGTGGTGGTAGGAGTTGGTGGGGTGGTGGCGGAGGAAGTGGGGGTGATGGTAGAGGCGGTGGGGCATGGGGGAGGAGGAGATGGTGGGAGTAATGCGGGCGGTGGTGGACACCTTCTCTGGCACTTACAAAGAAGCCGACAACTGACAGCTGTCAGTAGGGAGGGTCAGCCACCCCAGATTCTGAACAACGAAAACGGACCACATGTATACAGTGATCTGGTTTTCCACAGTATTTATGAAAAAATACTTTAGAGAAGGTTTTTAATAGTTCTAAAAATATGAAGCCTCTATAGAAACTAACCAAAATTCAGTTGGTTACTTCCCTAAGACGTTTGGTGTTTGACATTTGATGAAAGAAACATTTTCGTCTATTTTTAGTTTTAGGAGTTGAGGCAGAGTGTTCGGGACTGACCCATAACCAACCACCCTTTCAAGAACTCCTGATCCTAAGGAACTTTGTATGTTTTCTGATGTGTCTGAATACTGCAACTTTAAGCATTGTGTTCAAGCCTATTGACAGCATGTGTGTGCACACTTACACACACTCCTGTGTGCACACACACACACACACACAGCTTGCTGGTCAGATGGCCCACCCACGACCAGGGGAAGTATCTGGGCTTTTCATTACTTTTGTTATTTTGATCACTCACAACTTATTTTGCTTGGTAAATTCTTGGTGAGGAAGAACAGATGCTTCAAACCACATTGTCCTTGGAAATATTTTGGGGCAAATCAACAAACATGTATTAAGAACAAGGCGATAGGCTAAGTGCCGAGTGGGTAAATATCACAGAGTATTGCTTGTCTTCCAGAATTTTTCGGTCTCCCCCAAAGGTTTGTTTTTCCTTTTATCCCATAACCAAAGTGATTTCTCAGTCTTCTTTCCTCACGTTGGCCGGCTTAAAATATAACATTTCTAGAAATCCTCTTTGGTGTTCCCTGAAAAGATCGATGACCCAGGGAAATGAAGCTTACTCTAAGAAGTTTAGCATTAAGAATTTGAGAAACCAAATCTCTATTTTTATGCAGAAATCAAAGGGTAGCAGAAGGAACCAGCAGGCTATTTTAAAAAATATAGTACTTTTCTAAATAATAAATAACCCAGGATTTTACAGCTGATTTTGTAAGAAAAGAAATTGTAAGAAAGTCACCGATAAGAAAGTCACCGATAGTTTTTCACTGTCTGATTGACAAGCCTCTCAGTTCTATTTCTTTCTTTTTTTAAATTTTTTACGTTATTTTAAAATTTATTTTTGAGAGCAAGAGGATAGCACAAGCAGGGAGGAGCAGAGAGAGAGGGAGACACAGAATCCAAAGCAGACTCCAGGTTCTGAGCTGTCAGCACAGAGCCTTGACACGGGGCTTGAACCCACAGACCACAAGATCATGACCTGAGCCAAAGTTGAACGCTTAACCGACTGAGCCACCCAGGCGCACCCCCCACCTTTTTTTTTTAAAAAACCATATTGGTAATCATAAAAGTACAGTATTTTTACATATAATTTTGTATTTTGCTTTTCTCTTGTAATGTCAAACTATTTCCCCTTAGTTTTTCTAACTGGGTTTTGATTTGCCACATATCCCTGAGTGGATATGCCCGTATTTATCTAACCAGTGTCCTTAAATTGGATCTGAGGCCGTTTCCGCCTTTGCCAGTTGTGTTAGTTTGCGTTGGCTTCTGCTGCTTTCTGTGAGAAGGAGGCGGGCGAAGTGGCAAACGAGTTGCTAGAAGAGTTTGCACCTTGTAGTGCATTCGGGTGTGTGTTTCGGGGTGTGGTGGACGGTGCAGGGTGTGATCTGGCCCGAGAGCGCAGTGGTTGAGAACACAGGTTTCAGAGCAGCAGAGACTGGCTTTATTTCTGAATCTATATAGCCGTGTGACTGATCTAGAAGAATTTGGTCAACTTCCCATGAGCCTCAGTCTTTTGATCTGCAAAGTGGGAACAACCCTGTCTCCCTCATGACATCATCGTGAGGATAAAATGTTTGCGGCTTGGTATATGACAGTGGTTGTAAGGTGGTTGCTACTTTTCCGTGCCTCCACTCTTCCTCATCCAAGTACAGTCATTCGTTTATTTACTCAGCATTTACCCCTGTTGTGTGCCGAGCACTGAATGAGATACTGGCAAGGCAGAGACCAACGAGGCTCAAGGCCTCCTCTGTGGGTCCCCTGGTCTCCAGGGACCCAGACAAACGAATACACAGACAGGGTCCCTGTGTCACTAGGGAAAGTCTGGGACTGGGTACTGCCTCAGCGATGGCTCCCGGGAAGTATAACAGGAAAAGCCCGGAGTTTTTACGGAAAAAGTAGGGAGAAGACCAGTGTTCACATTCTGAGTTTGCTGCTAACCCATTCTGAGGTCTTGGGCACATAATTTTAATTCTCTGCAACTTTGGGTCTGCGTTTGTATGCCTGTTCTGCACGTTGTTGCGAAGCTCGGAAACGATGTGTACGTAGCGCGGGGCCTGCCACGGGAGCTCGGAAACGATGATGCGTGAAATCTTCGGTGCCTCCATAGCGGTTGATTTTCATGATAATGAATCTGACAAAGTCCAGCATTTTGAAATGTCAAAGAGCGGCTCAGCTGTGCTCAGGTTAGTTTGAAATATGTTTTATTGCAGCCCCATTCTCTGTAAACCGGCCATCTACACATGTGTGTATGGTAATGGGGACATATTAGAATATTCAGCTCTCAATGAATAGCATTTCTTGGCCATTATGTAAAAACCAAGGAAAAATGACTTATGAAGACACTGATTGCTTCCTAGCTTTAAAGAGCCTCCTCAGAATGTAGAATCACTGTAAAGCCAAGAATACGGCTTATATGATATATTCTGTCGACCCACAGACAGAGCAAGGCAGCAGAAATTGAATCTATTTAGCAGAATGTCTTTATGTGTGAAGATTTCTTGCTGCTCTGTAAATGCTTATTTGCTTATTTATTCATAGATGTAGAAAGTACTTTTCTTTCATTCTGTTTCCAAATTATAGCCCCAAAGTAGCAGGCACTTAGTACCAATGTGTGAAGGAATACAGATGAGCACTGACCCTCAATTAAACATTAATAAATATGTTTTAGTGGCATCAAAAAATGCATTTACTTGGTCCAAAATGGAATGAGATGATGCTTGGCATTTTTTATTCTGGAGCTCCTACAAGTAAATATGTTAGATCCATAAATTGAGTATATTGCATCAATTAGGACATGTTATTCAATATATTGTTTTGCTTAGCCCTCGATAATGTCTTCTGTGGTTAACTTTTGAGTTTGTTTGTTTTTACCATTTGGCCATATTTATAAAATGCAACCAAAATTTCTAATAATATTTCTATTCTGTCAGTCGGATGGTCAGTGGACCACATTTATTTAGAACCTGCTGTGTGCATCACTGTCTACAATTCTGGCTCTATTTTTTTTTAATGTTTATTTATTTTTGAGACAGAGAGAGACAGAGTGCGAACAAGGGAGGGGCAGAGAGAGAGAGGAAGACACAGAATCGGAAGCAGGCTCCAGGCTCTGAGCTGTCAGCACAGAGGCCGATGCGGGGCTCGAACCCACTAACCGTGAGATCATGACCTGAGCCAAAGTCAGACGCTTAACCGGCTGAACCACACAGGCACCCCTACAATTCTGGCTTTAAATCTTGAGCTACAAACTGAAATCAGATTAACAAATGTCTACAGAAAGCTTGCAGAGGTTTTAAAGGAAGATGGAGAAAGTGAGTTCTGTTTCCTCAACCACTGGGCCAAGTGATAGGAGAGATTTTCTTTTTTTTTTTTTTTTTAATGTTTATTTATTTTTGAAGGAGAGAGAGACAGAGCATGAGCAGGGGATGAGCAGGGGATGGGCAGGGAGAGAGGGAGACACAGAATCTGAAGCAGGCTCCAGGCTCTGAGCTGTCAGCACAGAGCCCTATGTGGGGCTCAAACTCGCAAACCGCGAGACCATGACCTAAGCTGAAGTCGGACGCTTAACCTACTGAGCCGTCCAGGCTCTCCGGAAAGATTTTCTTAAACACATAGCAGGATTCATATGAATAAATGGACATAATAGTCACGAATACAGCATTTAAAAGTGCTGTGGTTATCTATTTTTTTAAATAATAATTTAAAAATAAATCTTTTAAAAATTAAAAAAGTATTAAAATATGAGTTTAAGGGGCACCTGTATGGCTCAGTCAGTTGAGCATCTAACTCTTGATTTCTGTTCAGGTCGTGGTCTCGGTGTTGTGGGATTAAGCCCTGGGTTGGGCTCCGTGCTGGGTGTGGAGCCTGCTTGGAATTCTCTCTCTCTCTCTCTCTCTCTCTCTCTGCGCCCCCCTAAAAAATAAAATACAAATTAAAAAAATAATAAGATAATTTTCCACTCACAGAAAAGTTGTAAGTATAGTACAAACAACTCGCGTATCTTCCTCACTCTGATTCCCCAACTGGATATCCGTTATCCCTGTCCTTTTTCTGACCGCTGAGAGTGAGCTGCAGACATGACGCCCTTTCAGCCCTATGTACCCCCTTGGCTATTTCCTCAAACAAAGACAATTATAGGCCAGCACCTGGCAACTCTCCAGGACAAGAAATCAGCACTGGTACATTCCTCCTGTGCTGTCTACAGACGTCATGTGCATTTCACCACCAAGGGCACCATTGTTCCTTCCTCCTCTCTGATTCAGGAAAGGTTCACACACTGCATGCAGTTGTGTCTCTTCAGTCTCCTCTTTGGAACAATTCTGCAATATCAGTCTTTTATGTCCTTGGAAGTTTTAAGGGGTGCAGACCTTACATTTTGTCAGACCCTTCAGTCTGGGTCCACTGATGTTTCCACATAACGTGATTCAGGTCATGTGGACTGGACAGGGATATTGTGGAAATGCAGCTGTGTACTCCTTGTGTACTCATCAGGTGTCACACAAGGCAGACCTGTCTTCCTACCACTGCTGAGGGTAGCCGTGACCATCTAGTTGTGCTGGTGGTTTCTAGGGCTCTCCACCGCAAAGATAACATTTGTCCTTTGGACGCTTATTAGTGTATTGTGGGGAGATAGTCTAAGAATACACTGGTACCCTGCACCTTACCAAATCTCCATCCCCCCCTTATTTTTCTCAAAAATTTATTTAGTTAGTTAGTTATGGGGCACCTGGGTGGCTCAGTTGGTTAAGCATCCAACTTCAGCTCAGGTCATGATCTCATTGTTCATGGGTTCGAGCTCCGTGTCGGGCTCTGTGCTGACAGCTCGGAACCCAGAGCCTACTTTGGATTCTGTGTGTGTCTCTCTCTCTGTCCTCACTGGCTCACACTCTGTCTCTGTCTCTCAAAAATAAATTAAAATGTTTAAAAAATTAATAGGAATTCTAGTTAGTTAATGTATAGTGTAATATTGGTTTCAGGAGTCGAATTTAGTGATTTATCACTTACATGTAACATTCAGTGCTCAACACAACAAGTGCCCTCCTTAATGCCCACCACCCATCTAGCCCATCCCCCCCTCACCTCCCTCCATCCTTTTTATTAGTTGGCATTCTGCTCGCATGGATGTATGGCTTCCTATTCTATTCAGTGGGTTGTACTTCATTAATAGTATTAGTTATTTAACTCTCAAATGATACCAGATTTGGCCTATGGGAGCGCCTTGTATTTTATTGACTCTTGTATTCTATGAACATGTCTCCATCGGTCCTTGAGCACATCCTAATTTTTTGCTGCAACAAGGTATTCAGATTCTGGCCCTGCCTCAGGCCTATAATCAGCCATTTCTCTGAAAGGGCTCTGATTCCTTTCACAGAGGATGGTGTTTGGAAATCAGTATCTGTGTGCATGGTGTGCTTATTGTGACAGGGGTATCGTTGCTTCTAGGCTTTCTTGGTGAGTAAAGACAGAAAATATACGTAACTGCAAACACACCTGCAGAGTCCAGCTCCAGCAGGGCCAGGGGTCCCTGAAGGATGGATGGTGTCGGCACGAGAGAGTGATGAGAGCCACAAGTTTCTTTCTGATCACCAGGCAGGCATCTTTGCTCTGTCGGTTTTTGAGTCTTTATTTATAGGTTAAGTGATCGCAGGACATCAGCAGGTGGAACTTTTACAGTAAACAAATCTCTGTGATTGGATGCTTTGAAAAGTGTACAGATACAGTTTTACAGAGGCATTCGGGCGAAACTATCCTAATTACAGTGAGCTAGTAAATTCTACAACTAAGAGGAAAACAGGATGTTCTAAGTAAAAAGCAGGTAACATATACATTTGTTTGAACCGGTAGTAAATCTCACAACTAAGAAGACAACAGGATGTTCTCAGTGAAAAGCAGACAACGTACACATTTGTTTATATCAATAATGCTAAGATTAAGTCATAGATTGAGTAATATATAGACAGGCTAGGAGTTGTTTTGTCTGGCTTACAAGAGGAAGAATGTATTTGGACTGGTTAGTAGATTGCTTGTGTAAACGCTTTTATTTGATGCTGAGGGTGCAAATACCATAGGGGCCCTAAATATGTCAGCCTTTATATATGGGTTTATGTTTTAGTTACTCTTACCCATCCTCATTATCCATCCTCATTACGGATGTCAGTGGAAGAGAAGGTAATTGTGGCTCCAATTAGCAAAGGTATATGTAGCAACTTAGGTCCGGTCCTTGTCTGTTTCTTATCTCTAAGTTAGGCTCTTCTTCTCCAGGCCAGAGTTAATTGTAACTCTTGTGTTCTTAGCCCCCTTTATTATTTATGTCTTGGGTCTGCAAGGCTCATTAGAAGAGACTTTCGACAAACATCTGCAGCGCTTTGTTCTAAAATCTCTTATGCAGGGGCAGGAATATGCTTTTTCTTATGGGGTAATGGTGTGGGGAATATCGGTCTGATTTGGAATGTTGTGAGGCCTAATCAATAACAGCAGTCCCATTCCCAATATGAGCCAACAATAGAAGGAGATACCAGTTTCGCTTCATGGCAGGAGCTGTGCAAACGTCTGCCATTTCCTCGCTGTGACTGTGTCATCCAGCAAGGCCGATGCGGCCGGCACACACCCGTCTGTAACCCTTTCCATCTCTATGTGTGAATATTGATACTAGAAACCATTAGATGATACCGGTACTTCCAGTTCAATGCAACACACCTAAGTGCTTTCTGCCCTTACCCCTTTCCATAATTGTAAGTATATTCTCCAATACTGAGGAACCTGGCTCTCTCTATCCTCCATGTATTTACTTACTTGTTTCATTAGTTTGTTTATTCCTCAGTATAACCTATCCTATCTCCTAACCCCCGACTCTCTCTTCCGCCTGCTCTTCCTCCCCCCTCATGTCCCTCATTTGCAGGTGCTACTGGGCACACCACCACACATGCCACTGCCTGCCTCTGTGTGAGACCTCTTTGCCCCCTGTACCCTTGGTGCTGGTGGGCACACCACCCTTCTGTTCCTTTATGGCCCCCTGTACCAATGGGGCAGGTTGCTGGCCACCTTTTCTGCACAGGAAGACAAGAAAAGACCTGTTTGTAATTTTGACCCCTGTCCCTAGTCACTGAGTTCCTTAAGAACCAGGAATGGTCTTGTTCATATTTTTAGCCCCTACAGCCTAGCAGTATTGAGTTATCAGAAGTATTTGTTAACTGAGTGAATACATGAAATAATAAGCATGGCATTTAGGAGGTGAAAAATACTATTTTCATTTCTAAACATTCCTTCCTCCCAGAGGAACCATTTTTCTTCTGGCTGAAGCTTCTCCCTTCCCCCTGTGAGGCATGCATGGACTGAATGTTTGTGTCCCTCCAAATCCACATGTCGAGGCCTAATCCCAATGGGATGCTGTTCGGTGTGGGGCCTTTGACATGTGATTAGGTCATGAGGGTGGCGCTCCCCTGAGAGGGATTAGTGCCCTTATAAGAAGAGACCAGCTTACTCTCTATTGGTCATGTGAGGACATAGCAAGAGGTTGGCCATCTGCCGCCTGACGGCAGGCTCACCCCGGAACCCGGCCATGCTGGTGCTGTGATCTCAGACTTCCAGCCCCCAGACTGCGAGAAATGAATGTTGGTTCAGCCGCCCCGTCTGTGGGGCTCAGTTATAGCAGCCTGAGGTGACAAGACAGGGTGGTTTCCAATATACCTCTTTGCTGTTGGATAACCTCCATGATTTCATCAAACACCTTGTGGAGATGTTATTCCCACCTAGCAGATGAGGCTCTGAGATGTGAACGGAGAAAGTGATTTGTCAAAAGTATGCTCTGTGCTGAAGCCGGTGATAGAACTCAGGTGTCCTGATTCTTAGTGCTGTGATTTGTGTCCTCAACGTGTCACTCAAAGAGCAGAGTGTCGGTGTAGAAGAGAGTGAGGCTGAGCAAGCTCACTGGTGCCCCTGAACGCCAGCCACAGGTGCTTGGCCTTTGTTCAGGAGGCTGAGTGGAGTCCTCCGGGATTCTGAGAACATTCTGTGATGTGTGTATGAATGTGCTTGGCACGGTGCGGAGACTCAGCCAGTGTCTCTGCATTCCTTGGTCTGGTCACTCACTCGTTGGCTTGTACATGTCTGAGGAAGCGCGGTCTGCTGGCCATGTGCAGGAACGCTGCGGGAACGTGGGCAGAGAGGGGACTCATCCCACGGAAGTGAGGGAGATGTGGCCTGCCTGGAAACGGGGAAGCAGGCATGAGTGACGCGGACACCACCAGGATATGGAGGCACAGGAAGGTGACAAGCCCAGGAGCCCAAAGCTGTGGGCCTGGCTGGCAGTGACCCCATCAGGGCCCGTGGCAGAAAGAGTAAAATCTTGCAAGGCGGTCAGTGGATTTCATTTTAGACTTGATGAGTTTTATGTTTTTATGTTCATTTGGTTGCTAATGAAAGCGATGTAAAGTGGTTTAAGAAAACTTACCAAGCAAGAAACGGCATGAGGGAACCTAACTTGAGTGTAGCCAGACACTTCCGTGTGAGTGCTCCCTCTGAGCCAGGCAGCGTCCCCGTGTGGGTCTTTAAACAGTGACAAGCATTGTGACACGGTCCCTCTCTCATGGACACAGGAGGCCTTGAACGAGTGGAGACAAGTGTGAGGACCTTGTGTAGGCAGAAGCTGGGTGTGTTGAGGGGACATAGAGCCTGGAGAGTCCACCCGAGGGGCCTGAGATCTGGAGGGGGAGGACGGCTTACCTGGGCCGCTGTGGGGAAGGGTGTTTCTGGCAGAGGGAACAGCAGATTCCCCCAACTCCCCTCACAGTAACCTTGCCCTGGTGGTTCGGGCCACAAATACTGGAGTCACTCTGACCTCAGTCTTCCTCCATTCCCAACATCCCATCTGTCCGAGAATATCCAAAATCCCGCACCTTCCACCAACCCCCGTTTCACGTGTAGGTCCTGGGCACCATTAGGCCTTGTCCGAGGAACTGCAGAAACCATGTGACTGGTTTCCGAGATTCTGCCCTGTGTGGTCTCTTCCCAGGGGAGCACCCGGCTTATCCTGTTCAACAGAGTCAGTCACGTCACATCACTGCTCGAAACTCTCCAGGGGTTCCCCCTCCCTCCTGATAAACAGACAGTCCTTGCAGCGGCCTCTACAGCCCTGATGGCCAAGTCCACCCCAACACTCTCTCCCCTTTGTTTGCTGCCTCAGGGCCTTTGCCCTGGCTGGGAGCTCCCTCGGTCTGCAATAGTGACTTAGTGAATAGGAGTGTACTTTGGGGGAACCAGTAGATTGCACCCTAACGCCGAGCAGAGGTGACACCAGCCTGTGAGGTGGAGCCCCAGTAGCCAACAGCCATTGGAGACGCTGGGGGAAGAGGGCATTTAGAGATTGGGGACAATAAGCTAGAGTCAGTGGTGACTGTCCCGGCGCACCTTTCCAATCATAACATGGATATAACCTTAGATGTCACAGTTTTGAAGGTGAGGGGCAACGCAGAGCACAGCTAACCACAGATATTTCCTGGGATAATTTATATTTTTCTTTGAAATTCATGGCAAATGTGATTTTTGGCAGCCAATTTACCGTTTCCAGGGTTTTATTTTGCTGGATCGGCTTGCAGTCTCTGAGGGCTTTTCACCAGGCAGCGGGAGGGGACAGTTTAGAACATAGCCGGTGGCAGAGGGAGGCCAGGCTAAGGGTCTAACGTCCGTGGAAACACTCCAAGGCCACTACCTAATGGCGCTACTAAAAATAGCCAACCCTTTGGACACGTGCTAAGTGCTGGGCTGCTGGGCACATGCTAAATGCTTTGTATAGATGATCTCATTTAATTCTCAGGAAACCTCAGGATGTAGATATTATTATTGGCCCCGATTCCACAGATTAGGCGGCTGACATGTAGGCAGGTTAAGTAGCTGAAAGGTGGGACAGCTAGGAGTGGCCGAGCCGCGGTGCAAATGTAGGCTTTGTCCTAATCCCATGTAATAGCATCTTGATACACCTCTGCTGTCACGTCACCACGGCAGGAAGATGTGATTTGAAGGCACATCATGTAAGACACTTACTGCTTTTCGTGGCAGTTTTGATTTAGCACGAATGAAGTAAACAACTAAGTAATAAAATTAATTAAAAATTTAAAAATCAATTAAAATAAAATTCATTTTTAAAAAAAGTTTGAAGCTTTTGGTGTTAGGGAATAGGCGTTTCTTGGCGTTTTCCTGAGAACAGCCAGGCCAGAGTCCTCTGTGGGTTGTTGGTGTGGTGTCTGGATTAGCTCCTGCTGTCACTTGGAACAAGGTGGCACCGATTGAGAGCCCTTGTCGGTTCCCTGTGACTTGGTCTTGAAGTAAGTAAATGATCCTTTCCAGTATTGTTAGAATGAATCCTTGGCAAATTCTCTTAGCAGGTTGCTGGCTGTTGGTCCCAGTGTAGATGGCAAGTGAATGGGGAGGATGTCTGCTGCCCACAGCACCCAAGTGTGCATCTTGGGAACGGGGCAGCAGGAGAGAGGCGTCATGTCGAGGGTGCACTGTGCTTAGCGTTGACCTCTGCTGGCATAAGGCAAACGGTTTTGTCCAAAGAGTTTTACAAATAAAAGTGGGTCTTCTTGAAATGACCTACTTGGAAAATGGCCTGAGGGCCACGGATATGTAAAGAAGTGTGATCTAGGGTTGAGCCTCCCAAACGTCTTCCCATCATGGCACACACGGAAGACGGTGATGTTTCCACTGCATGTCAGGGTAAGCGGTAGGCACTCATGGCCAGAAGTGGCTGTCTGGGATCCTCGGTGGCCCTAGAGCCCACCTACTACCCAAGGGTGAAGGCCATCAAATTCTGCCCACTCGCCTGGCAAGGAGCACCAGGAGGGAAGATCTGATGGATAGTATGTTTAAAAATTAATTTTTTAAAAAGCTTATTTATTTTGAGGGGGGGTGAGGCAGTGGGGGAGGGATAGAGAGAGGGAGAGGGAGAGGGAGGACCCGAAGCCCACTCCACGCTGTCAGTGCAGAGCCTGACTCGGGGCGCAGTCTCACAAACCATGAGATCATGACCTGAGCTGAAACCGATAGTCAGATGCTTAACTGACTGAGCCACTCAGGTGCCCCCTGATGGATGGTATTTTTTTAATTAATTAATTTTTTATAGTTTATTGTCAAGTTGGTTTCCATATAATACCCAGTGCTTGATGGATGGTATTTTTGAACCCAGTCCTTGTATTTCTGCAAAAATAGCTTTATGGGAGACTTTCCAATTCTTTAGGTGTTTGGTTAGGAAAGTTCTCAACGGAGGGGATTCCAATTTCTCAAGTTTACTTTTCTAGAGAAAAATTATTTTACAGTGATTCTGCATCTGCACCTTGTCCTAGGGAAACTTCAGGTCATTAAAAAAGTAATAGGACCCCTACCTGATAACGGAGGTGGGTATATGGTCATCTATAACATTGAATTGGAACATCATTTCAATGACTTCAGTGATTGTAACTGGCTCTGTCTTGATGGGCAGTGTGTAAGGAAACATTCTTAAAATCCAAGCTTGGGCACTGACATTTTTCAGTGGAAGACCTCAGACTCATCAAAATGAGCAGGTTTTCTCCTGAGTGAAAACCATGGTTTTAATATTAAGTGTCGTCCTATAGGATGATCATAATTATGGCCACGACATAAATACATACACTGTACATTCTGGTATTTGGAAGCACAAAAAGTAGGGAGGCTGTGCAGTCAGTAAAAAGAAGATTCTCAAAAGCAGCCAGGGAGAGGTGGATGTGCAGGCGCTGAACGTGGTTGCGTTGTATCATTAAGGTGCACGTTGGCTGGGAGTGGGGCTCTGGGACCCTGGATTACCTATTTTGAGTTTCATGGTTCTTTATCCCTCTCTCTCCCATCTTGGATTGTCAGCTGAGGCGTTAAGACACAGATTGGAAGAGCTGGAGAAGGAGAAAGGCAGCCTGCACTTCCAGCTTCCTTCGAGGCAGCCGGCCCTCTGCAGCCTCCTGGGCCGGCTGGACGCACAGGCCCAAGCGGCCTTGCACCACAGGGCCTCCCAGCTGTGAGTACTTGGATTGCCCCCCACTTTCCTGGCTCCCACGGGGTGAACACCTGGGGAGACTCTCGCGGGGGGGCTGCTTTTTCCTGGGAAGCACCCTTTTGTTGGTTGGCAGGTAGGGGGTCCCTTCCGGAGGGAGTGGCCAGTGTGGGTCATGCTCCCCTAAGAAGCCGCTTCTGCTAATTGATGGGGAGAGACCCTCCCCCAGCACAGCCTGGAGACCAAGCTTCCCCTGGGAAGGAGGAGGGATGGAGTTCCTCTTGTCAGGAGCCCCTAGGTCAGGCCTGGAAGAGCCATAGATGGTCCTCGCTGACTGAAGGGGGAAAACACATCCTCCTCCTGTCTCTCACTTCCAGCTGCGGATCGGCTACTGCTGTCTCTGCTACCCAAGGGTCCCCTGGGACCCACGATACACAGGGGGCCATCGCTCTTTGCAGTGCAGGGGCTCTCAATGCTGGCTGCGTGCTTGCATCACCTGGAGACTTTTTCAGCGCCCAGCTCCCACCCAGACCGACTGAGTCAGGCTGTCTGGGGGTGGGTCCCAGGCGCTGGCATGTCTGAAAAGCCTGAGAACCACTGCCCTCATCTCCTTGCTTGCTGCCTCTCTCCTGGGGAAGGGTTTGCAAGGGAACGGGTCTGCGATGGATGCTCTTAGCCTAATCACAGCTCAGGTCTGTGTCTCCTTAGTTGTAAACATGGCCACCGCAACCACGCTGTGTTTCCAACTTCCAGGTGGCCCCGACAACCACAAGATTGTCCGGCTCATACCTGCGAAGGGTAGCTGGCATCGTGCCTTCCATTTGTCTTGGTGCCTCCCTACAGCCTGTCTTAGCAGTGATGCTGATTATTTTCTCAGGTTCTTGCCCTGCCGTTTCCCTGGTGGCACGCGGCAGAGTGCCTGGGACCTGTAGATGGTTCCTTACAAATATTTGTTGAGCGAACTTTTACTGGGCTTCTTAAAGAGCAGGTGGATTCCACCTCCTTTTCCTATGCAGTTTTTCATCGACATTGAGGTATCACCTCCTTTCCCCTCCCTTTCTTACTCACATGGGGTCCTTCCCAACTTGACTTTCTACTGAATTCTTTCTTTCTTTTGTTCGTTGGGGTTATTTCCTGTCTTCACCCCCGTCTTGGGTCATGTAGCATCTGCCAATGTATTATGTTTCTATGTATTTAACAACGTTTGCAGAACAGTGACTGAGTGCTTTAGGGATTAACTACGTTTTTCCCATTTTTATTGCGATAAAGTATAGGTGACATGAAACTCAGCATTTCAACATTTTTAAGTGTACGGTTCAGAGACGTAAAGTTCATCCACGTTGTTGTGCTACCATCACCACCATCCATCTTTAGAACTCTTTCCATCTTCCTACACTGAGACTCTCTGTCCTTATTAAACACGGACTCCTCACTCCCCATTCTGCCCCCAGCTTCTGGCTCTGAACTTGACACCTCTTAGAACCTCATTTCACTCAGCATAGTGTTCCCAGGGTTCGTCCACATTGTGTCACCTATCAGAATTTCCTTCCTCTGTGAGGCTGAGCAGTATTTCATGGTGTAGATGTACCACATTTTGCTTGTCTATTCTTCCTTCAGTGGACGGGAGAGAATTCCTAGTTAATCCTCAAGATAATTCTAGGAGGTAGAACTATTTTATTTTCTGTATCTTTATGGAGATCGACATCAGCATCATCGTCTGTATTTATATTTATTTGTACAAGGCCCAGGAGAGGTGAAGGGGCTTGTGCAGACACCCCCAGCAGGTGGGTGCTGAGCCCGGGCACAGAGCTGGCCGCCTGGCGCGAGTCCTGGCTTGGAATGAGCTCGCTGAGCTGCCTAAGTCTGAGCTGGCAAAGGCTTGTCCGTTCTTGTCTCCTTAGCCTACGTGTGATTTGAATGGAGAGAGACGCGCCGATCTTGGCTGAGTTTCTCATAGAACACGAGGACTAAAACACAGTCAGTATCACCCATCCTCACTCAGTTGGGTTACAACATCTGACATTCCTTACATCTGACTGCGACTTATAAATGTAGCAGTTTCATAGGGTTCAATGTAATATTCTCCCCATAAAAGTGGAGGACTTTATTAATCCTTTATTGAGCCAATATAAGCCATTGGCTTGCCTTGCTGTCACCCTCGG
This sequence comes from Cryptoprocta ferox, assembly GCA_028646485.1. Taxonomy (NCBI): domain Eukaryota; kingdom Metazoa; phylum Chordata; class Mammalia; order Carnivora; family Eupleridae; genus Cryptoprocta; species Cryptoprocta ferox. Next base: position 2,637,873 of record CM053561.1, read on the forward strand.
TCCTTTTCCCCCAGGGGTTACCTGCACGCTGTGCCTGTAGTTCACGTTCACTTTTGGAGTGAATGGGACCTGACCCCCATGATCTGATATCTGACCTGATTCTTATCTGTGATCTGATTTCTATCTCTGTCACTGCTGCAGTCAGCAATGATTTTCTGTTAAATTTAAAAGGCATTTTCCATTCTTATTCTGCTCTGTATCACGGTGTAGTCTGGAACATTTAATCAATCACATTCATTCTGAAAACTCTCTCTCCCCTAGGCTGTCACGTTTCACCCTTTTCCTGGTCCTCCTACTGCACAGCTGGCCATTCTTCTCAACCTCTTGAGAATTCCAGTTTCTCTCCCCGTTTCCTTAATACCGATGCTCCTCTGTCTTCTGTTCTAGCCTATCCTGTCTTCCCACTTTATATGTTCTCCTTCTGGGTGATCTCAAATACCCCTGTGCTTCAGGTGCCGTTAACTTACTAATTTTCCTCTAATTTATATTCTTAGCCCTGATCCCTCTCCAGAGTTGCAACCCACCATTCAGCCTTTTGAGCATCTCACTGACTTTTATTAAGTTTGCTGTCTCTTTATGTTTATTTTATCCTAAAAAGTTTAGTATCTTTTATCCTTGCCTTTAGTAAATTCATCTTTTTTTTAATGTCTTTATTTAATTTTGAGAGACAGAGACAGAGTGGGCGGGGGAGGGCAGAGAGAGAGGGAGACACAGAATCTGAAGCTGGCTTCAGGCTCTGAACTGTCAGCACAGAGCCCGACGTGGGGCTCGAACCCACGGACTGTGAGATCATGACCTGAGCCGAAGTTGGAGGCTTAGCCGACTGAGCCCCCCAGGCGCCCCAGTAAATTCAACTTAAAACTGTTTATTAGATTCACTATCCTTTTCCCCCACCAGCCCCTTCTCCTGCGTCCCCACTCTCAGTGACTTAGGTCATCTACCCAGTTACCCACGTAAGAACTCTGAGACATACTTGGCTCCTCCTTTTCCCTCACTTCCAATTTCATGGTTGACTCTACGGTGTAACCTTAGCTCATTCCCAACCACTTTGCTCACTCATGTCACTGCCTTGGTTCTGCTTTAGAGTTTCTAATCTGGATTATTGCAATGGTTTTCTTGCTGGTGTTTCCGATTCCAATATTACTCCCTCTCACTCATCCTCCACAGTGCCACAGATGGGAATATCGAGTCACGCCGGTGGCCTTCAGTGTTTTCAGGATAAAATCTGTGCTGCTTACTTAGCATGACATTCAGTGCTATTCCAATCTAGATCATCACCGTCAGGAGCCCAGAATAGAACTAGCCATCACCAACACCTACAGTCCACACATACTGAAGGATTAGAAGTTACCTAGATGCTGTGAATGTTTCTGAATTCTATGATCTTGCACCTGCCCCACTGTTTTCACCTCTTGCTCATTGTTCGAGACTCAGCTCAGTTATCTCCTTATGAAGCTTCGTCCAGAAATCACACTGTCTCCCTTTGGATTACCTTGACTTACCTCACCCCTGTCTTGGGTCTTAAATAAATCTGTTTCCTTGAGTATCTGTCTACTCTTCAGGCTGTGAGCTCCTTGAGGACAAGACTCTGTTGTATTTATCTTTCTATTCCTAGAGGCTATTCCAGTCAGAACAGTGGCTGACCCCAAAATGGTATTCCATAAATGTTCATTAAATGAATGAATGTGATCATATGTGGATGTATCTATGTGAATATCTATTGAGAGAGAAAGAGAGAGAAACTTCACTCTATTGTGGTTCAGTTGCCTTAGAGAAAATGCTCCTTCAGCCTTTCTTCTGACACCTCCAGCCAGAAGATTTTTATAAAATCTTGAGAGAACCCTGGATCACAGGTCAGGAAACCTGAGTGCTGATCCCATGTCTTCTACTAACCAGCTCTATATGAGAACTTCTTCACACTTCACTCCCCTCATCAGAAAATGAGAGGGTTGAATTAGATCACTATTTTCTGAACTTCAGTTATGTATGTATTATTGTTTTTTTTCTTTTGCCAAATCCACCTGTCCTAATATTAACACAATTAGAACAAAAGGACTCAAAATCAACTTCTTAAATTTTCCTAATGCATATTAACAGAATTACATAGTTATTAATAATTTTTAGAAAATTGTCTTTCAGTGTACGAGCTGCCCATCTAGCCCTGTGACATGTGTCATCCACGGGGCTATCTGGGCTCACTGGTGTCCCCTAAACCAGGGGCTGTGGCTGCAGTTCTCACGGCGGCCACCAGGGGGCCGCGGTGCAGGACTGGTGCTCACACAGCCTTGGACCGAGGGTGGAGGCTGGACAGAAATGTTTCTTACCCGCCAGGGGCTCTCTCTGAGTCAAGAAGGAAATAGAATGCTTTTTGACGAGCTGCACTTTTCCTGTAGAAATGAAATAGTTGCACTGACATGGGAAATTTTCAGTACTGATGAATTGCACTTATAAGTCCCGCCAAACCTTTTGGGGATCAAGTGTTTCTTTGAGAATCTGATGAAAGCTAGAGGCTCCTTCCATCACCACCAACCCACATATGTATAACCACGCAAACGACTGATTGCATGCAGCTTCCACAGGCTCACAGATCTGCTGAGGCTTCGCCATTCTCTCTGCGGGGGGGGGGGGGGGGGGTCTTTGCATCGCAGGTTAAGAAATTTGGTTTAGAATAAGATTTAAGGAAACATAAACACCCAAGTACAATCAGGCAGTGTATTTCATTTTTAACTTTCACTGTCACTTTGTTGTTAATAATCTGGTCCATTCAACTTAAAAAAAATTTTTTTAATGCTTATTTACTTTTGAGAGAGAGAGAGAGA